>CM046339.1:5416980-6629863 GCA_025403435.1 Artocarpus heterophyllus | reverse complement strand
CATGATTTTCTTACCCTTATCTACAACATGACATAAACTCGAATAAGCTAATGCTTAGTAAGTACATATAATTCTCATAATTTAAAAACATTTCATATACATCATTATTATCATCATCATATCATAAAAGTTCCTTAAGCACAATTTCATAGAAACATATCTTTCATTATTTGACCATACTAAAACTTATTCCATTTTATCTTAAGGGCCCAAGTGTTGCACCATAAACATCATTGTAGGTGCGCCGTTATGAGAGGAGAAGGGTAGCTAATCCCAAACCAAACATGACATCATAAAATATCATATCATAACATTGGTGTGCAACACTTATTAGGTGATACATATATACATAACTTTCATGCTTAGAAATTTGCCATAATCAAACATGCATAACTTTAAATCATGAAAATCTTTCATAAGAAATCCTTTAAGGAAATCATCATAAAATCAATATAAATATCATCATGAACATAACATCAAACCTTTTAAATCACATCATGTTGCAGGTGAGAATATACTTACCTTAAAGCTAGCTTACTTAACCTTAATATGATTTGGTGACGACACCGCGGTCTCGATGTGCTTGTTCCTTTGTGTGTTCATGCCATTTATCCATTTTAAAATACAATAAAATTGATACCTACCATAAAACATCCATTCATATACCATCACACATAAATTCATCTTATTACAAACAAAATTCATAACCATAATTGTCAAAACATAAAATTATCATCACATAAACATGTTATCATGATTTTTCTTAAATCATAAAAATTAAATTAAGCATATAAAAACAAACCATACATTTTAAACATGAAATCAGCCAACATTCATAAGGCAGTGAGTAACCTTTTAAATACATTTTTCTAACAATTTAAAATACATGTATTTTAATTTTAAAATTCATACAAACATCTTATTATCATGCATTTCAATATCATAAAATTATTTTATCATCAATAAAATCATTTAGACATATAAAACATTTCATAAAACGAAAATCCAAAAATAACATTGTTAAAACAGTTTTCTCGACCTAACCTCATAGAAATTTCATAACATAAAATACACTCATCAAAACATTACCAAACTTTGCAGCCTATATCATAACATATATATGAACATTCTTACCAAATTTCGTGAAAAACGAAACACATTTACCCCTTGAATAAAAGTTAGATTTTTCACGCATCATAGCCAAATAGCAATATTTTACTATGAAGGATAGAGGAAAAAAAATTCATAACTTATCATAGAAACATCGAAATGACTTGAAACTTTGAGAAACATCAGATAACACATACATGAATAACATATTAAAAATTTAGAACAAAATATGATACCTAGAGAAAGATATTGCAGACAAATTGAGGAGGAGAATTTCTTTTCAAAATTACTGAAAAAACTGAGTTCTTACCTTAAAAGATTTTCTTCTCAAAATTCTTGAATTCAACTAACGAAATTATCAGATTTTCTTTCAAATATTTGCAGAGAATTTTTAAGAGAGAGAGAGAAGAGTAGAATTCGTGGAGAAGAGAAGAGGAAGAGATGAAGAAGAAAGCGTCTCAGAAATGAATGAGAGGAGAGGTGAGAGGATGAGAGAAAAATGGGGAAAAAGAACGTTAAAAAATTTTTAACGTAAGGTTAATGTGTTAGACATGTATGCTCTAAGGAGTAAAAATGTAATACGTTTTTGGAGACATTTTTATCAATAAAGAATTTATTCATTTATATATACCAAATATTGTCCTCTTTACGTTCATATTCGTTGAATGTATGATAAGCAAATAGTAGTCTGAGACTGTCAGTCTAAACCTTAAGAGTTGGGCATATGATGGGATGATTATGCGGTAGACACGACTCTTAAGGTGATGGTCTAAAATATATGATCCGCAATCGAGGGAATAAAGTTGGGCGCTTTATTCATGTAAAGATTGTTATGTTGTCTATATCCCTTTTGGGAGATGGTTTGTCTTGGCCATCGGAGTTGGACTCCGTGAATAGAAACATTGGCGCGTTGTCATAGGTGACGATGTGTTGGATCGGGACATAAAGTGAATTGATTTGGATTAATAATTCTGTCTTGGCAAATCGATTCACTTTAGACAGTCGTTTGTATTGTATCTTAATCCTGAGATGAATAATGGGCCCGTTGTCTCGACTTGTGTCTTTTGATGTACCAATGGGTGACTCCCACATCTCTATAGTGGCATGCATGCCGGTACGTTGGAGGCATGACTCTTGATAGCGTAGACTTGTTATTCATAGATATGGAATCCATAGCTCCTCTTTAGGAGTAATGATATCCTCTTATATGCGTTGTCCTGTAATTGGAAAACTGGAGCGCTCAACCATTTGGATACATAGGTGTAACCGAATGGTATACTATCTTTGGATGGTAAGTTTTCTAATGGTGAGACAATGGAACGTAAGATAAAAATAATCGGGAAGGTAAGACAGAACTTGTCCTTAAGCCGATTATGGATGATCATATGGGGATGCGATACACTATGATATGTCATGGAGACTTAGCTACACGAGCTTCGTAATTCTATAAAGTTCGAGAGTGCAGCTCCAAGCTTTTAGTGGAGTAGCGTTGGAGTTGATAATTGTGAAATGTATATCTGGGATATTGGGTTTCATAGTTATCATGAGCTTGAACTTTATAGGTCCATTTTGGTCCCCTTTGCTAGCTCACAAAATCCTGTAACGACACGGCGTGCTTTTCCAATAATTGGTGACTTATGTCGGATTTATCAGATTGGTTTAAAATTTATAAGAATCAAATAATTCATGTCTGTTTATCGGTTGAATTAATTATGTAAGAAATTAGTTCAAGATGAACTTGTTGAATTATAGCGTTCGGATAATTCTTGTCTGTTTATCGGTTGTTTTAATTTTGGACAATTAGAACAAGATAAACTTGTAGAATTATTGTGAATTGATTTATTTTCTTAGAGATTATCTTGATAAAGTTTGTTTTGATCAGATATCTTTTCTATTGGGCTATTTGAATCAAAACTGAGACTTTATCCTTTAGAATCTCGGGTGGAAAATAAAAGATTCGCGGAGATTTTTTCTCGGCAGTTCGGCCTGCCGATCAGAAAGTTCGGCCTGCCGAACTGGCCAGTTCGGCCTGCCTATCTCACAGTTCGGCATGCCGACCGCGACAGCTAAGATTACGCGTTTTTCACGCGTATCTTATCAGATATTGATCCGAACTTGATTCTGTTTCGATTTTTGAGACCTAATCTGATATGGACTGACCCCAAGGACCAATAGGTATAAAAAGGGAGTGAGTCTAATGATTTACTCAGATCAATTTGAGAGATTAAGAGTGATACTCTTCTAGTGAGCATCTAAAAACTCCCTGAGAGCTTTTGTTCACAAATCACGAACACTAGCTTTGGGTTCTCTCTATTGGTTGGAAGGAGAGTCACCGGTGGAAGAGCTGTACGTGTGAGGCCACACTCACTTCGGTTGTGGATAGAGAATAGCAAAGAAGACCAGTTGGTTAAGGCTCTTCTGGAACGTTACTTCTCTACACAGGTCGCGGAGGTTCTTCGGCACACTGAGGTTAGTAAGATCTGTATAATTTATACATATAACATGTCATACTTGTATTTTTGAAAATACACTGATGAAAATTTTTTTTAAAATTCCGCTGCGCACTTTGTTTCCAACAATTGGTATCAGAGCCGAGGTTTTTACATAAATTTGCAAGTTTGTGATCATGTTATATGCATAAATTTTGTGATCTTAATCTCTCCTATGCTTGAATTGAATTTTATAGAGAGATGGCACTCTAGGTTTCTATATAATATATATGTTGTCATGGATTATGTGGTGAATGTTTATTAATTAATTATGGTTGATTAAATTGTTGTTTAATTATTTATTAATTAATTAATACCGGTTATGGTTCCTTAGAGGTTAGAATGTGTATCTAAGTTTTTCATGTAATTAGATGGCGGACTATCATCTCCGTCTAGGAATTATTATTTAATTTTTAATTTGTAAGAATTTTGTAATTAAATAATTATTCGGAGAAGACGGAACGAGAAGTCGGATCTTGAAGATAGATGATGGCGCCTCCAGGTATTTCCTGAGTCTCTAATTTTATGTTTTTGAATTGTTGAAAATAAAATTGATGAATTGCATTAAAATTGTATTTTCTGGATTGAGGGTTTTCTGCTCGGTCGGCATGCCGGACCTCACAGTTCGGCAGGCCGAAGGTCACAGATCGGCAGGCCGGACGTACGGTCCGGCAGGCCGACAGTGGGAGCAGAAATTTTGGTGCTCTGCCGGCAGGCCGAACCTCCATGTTCGGCAGGCCGAACCACCATGATCGGCAGACCGATCACCTAGATCGGCCTGCCGACAGAGAGCATCCAGGTGTCCAGAAAAGGTGCAATTTTTGGTGCAGTTTTAATTTTATTTTTGGGACGATTCTGAGAAACATTAAATTTGGATATGACCGGAAATATGAAGTGTTCGATTCATACGGGATTGAGGACTTGAAGATGGATATTACATGAAGAAGGATACAGCTTGAGGATTCAAGGATGAAGAATCGATAAATGTCTCGATTATTCTCTTGTAATCTTAGTTTTTCTATTCTCTAGGGTGGAACCATAATATTACGGTTATTATTATTATGCTTGTAGCTTTGCTTGATTGCTTTGCTTGTCTGCATTATAATATGATTTACCATGTATATTGATAACATGTCATATAGAATAGGGAGTGCCGCTCATATTAAAATTGTTCATGCATAATTTTAAAATAAAACCTTGACTTCAAAAGATTGAGTGGGAGAAGGTTTTCGAAGAGAGAACCTAAGGCCTCCATCGTTGGTCCATAGGAAGAACATGATGGTCCCAACCCCTAGGAAGGGATTTCTATTATGTACCAGATTGGATCTCTAAAAGGATAAGGTATTTTAGTATGATTTATGGTTGCACACCCCTAGGTGGTGATTATAAATCATGGATAAAATATTGAAACGGTGGTTATACACTCACGTTAACTTTATTATTAACCTCCCCTAGGAGCTCTGTTAATAAAATTAATGGCCAAAGAAACGATTATTAGTATATGCTGGATCATACGGGTCTTGGATGGCATATATTAATCAGGAGGGGATCCGTGTTCCTGATTGAATTTGGCATGACTCCCCTAGGAGCTTGTTGAATTCTGAGTTGGGAATTATCGTTGTAAGGTTGTGATATTTTCAAGGTTTTGACACATAAACACATTTGTATGATTTTACATGATTGTGTTATCTTACTAAATTATTAAATATGTTTGCTTATGTTTGGTATATGATTCTTTATTGTAGATTGAAAATGTCTAAAAACGCTTTATCATCGATACTTGACAAAAACCAATTAACCGGTGAGAACTATAATGATTGGAAACGGAACCTGGACATCGTCCTATCCTTTGAGAAACTGAAATATGTACTGACAACTCCTTGTCCTCCCGAGCCTACGGGAGACTCAAGTAATGAGCAATTCCAAGCGTACGACCGCTGGAAAGATGCTAATGATCAAGCCCGCTGCTATGTTATGGCTAGCATGAACAACGTGCTGCAGGCTCAACATCAGGATTATGAGACTGCGAAGCAGATCTTGGATAATCTTGAGGATATGTTTGGAGGCCAGGCCATAACAAAACGGCAAGGGCGCTTCGGAAACTCTTAAACTGTAGACAGAGACCGGGGAGATCTGTAAAGGAGCACATGATGTTGGTCATGGGTTACCTCGCTGAGGCTCAAACCAATGGAGCCGACATCGATGCTGAAACTCAGATGACTATGGTCTTTGAGACTCTGTCTAAGGATTTTATTCCGTTTAGAGCTACTTTTAATCTGAGCAATAGACGGGATATGACCTTGACAGAACTGATGAAACAGTTACAGGAGTTTGAACTGCTGATCAGGGAGTCTCCTGCTGGTGGAGAGGCCAATATGGTAGCTGCTTCTGGTTCCAATCCTAACTCTGGGAATGGAAAGAAGCAACGGGCCAAGAGTGGTAAGTCTTCTATTCCTATTGCTACCAAGAGCAAGAAGAAGAAGAAGAAGAACCCAAAGAAGCTTAAGTGCTTCTTTTGTGGTAAGGTCGGGCATATAAAGAAGCATTGCAAGGACTTCCTTTCCAAGGGAGGTAGGTGTGATCTTCTATATTTAGAAACTTGTTTGGTTGAGGAATCCAGTGACATTTGGGTCATAGATTCCGGTGCAACTAATCATGTTTGTGTTTCTCTGCAGGGATTCAAAGAAACGAGAAGTCTACTTCGTGAAGACTTAACGCTTCGGATGGGCGATGGATCCTTGGTCTCAGCGGAAGCAGTGGGAGATGTCCATCTTTGTTTTGATAATTATAGGAGTTTAATTTTGCGAGATTGTTTTTATGTTCCTAAATTTAAAAGGAATTTAATTTCTGTATCTTCTTTATTTAAAGACTCCTACGTGGTATCTTTTAATGAAAAAGTGGTGATTCGTAAAAACAAATCTTTTATCTGTTCTGGATGGATGCAAAATAATCTATATTTTATCAAACCTAAGATGGACTTATTGCTTAATGCTGAGATAAATGATAATGACTCAAAAAGACTTAAAACTTCTCACTCTAATAAGACTTATCTTTGGCATTTGCGCCTTGGCCATATTAACCTGAATAGGATTCAAAGGTTGGTAAGGGATGGACCTTTAAGTCACTTAAAGGTGGAATCTATACCTCAATGTGAGTCTTGTTTGGAGGGTAAAATGACCAAAAGACCATACGGGTCTAAGGGCAATAGGGCCGAAGGGGTTCTAGAACTTGTGCATAGTGATGTTTGCGGACCGATGAACATCCAGGCACGAGGAGGGTATGAGTACTTCGTTACTTTTATTGACGATTACTCAAGATATGGGTATGTGTACCTAATGCACCACAAAAGCGAAACTTATGATAAGTTCAGGGAGTTTCGGGCTGAAGTGGAAAAGCAATTGGGTAGACCCATAAAGGCACTTCGATCTGATCGAGGTGGGGAATACCTTTCTGATGAGTTCTTGGGACACTTGTTAGAGAATGGGATTTTATCCCATTTGACTGCGCCGGGCACTCCGCAGCAGAATGGCGTAGCGGAGAGAAGGAATAGGACTTTGTTGGACATGATTCGGTCCATGATGAGTTATTCATCGTTGCCTTTATCCTTTTGGGGATATGCACTACAAACCGCATGTTATCTTTTGAACAATGTGCCTTCAAAATCGGTCCCTAAAACTCCTCACGAGTTGTGGACAAGACGGAAGACATCCTTAAACCATATTCGCATATGGGGATGTCCAGCTCATGTCCTGTTTAAGGATCCGAATAAGTTGGAAGCACGTTCAGAAGTTTGCGTGTTTGTAGGATATCCAAAAGGGACTAAAGGGGGTTATTTTTATAACCCAAAGGAAAATAAAGTCGTGGTTTCAACTAATGCAACTTTCCTTGAGGAGAGTTACATGAACGACTTTAAACCTCAAAGCAAAGTGGTGCTTGAGGAGTTGAGGGGTAATCCGTTTACTCCGGAGGTTCCGAACGAAACCATTCCGATCGGTGTAGAAAAACCAAACAAACCTGAACAACAACCACAGGGGCTTCGGCGTAGTGGGAGGATCGGGTGTCAACCTGAGAGGTATATGTTCAATGGGGAGGTCTTTTTGGCTGAACCGGATGAACATGACAGGGATCCTTATACTTACGCAGAAGCTATGGAGGATGTTGATTCAAGACTCTGGACAGAGGCCATGAACATTGAGATGAAGTCTATGGAGACTAATCGGGTCTGGGAGCTTGTGGATCTTCCCGAAGGGGTAAAACCCATAGGGTGTAAGTGGATCTACAAGAGGAAAAGAGGAGTGGATGGAAAGGTCGAAACCTTTAAGGCTAGACTGGTAGCTAAGGGTTATACGCAAAAGGAAGGAATCGATTATGAGGAAACCTTTTCGCTTGTAGCCATGCTTAAGTCCATCCGGATTCTCTTGTCCATAGCTGCCGCTCTCGACTACGAGATTTGGCAGATGGATGTCAAGACGGCTTTTCTGAATGGCTATCTTGATGAGTCCATTTATATGGAACAACCAGACGGGTTCAAGGTCACGGGTCAAGAGGGTAAGGTTTGTAAGTTGCTAAAGTCTATTTATGGACTTAAGCAGGCTTCTCGTTCTTGGAACATAAGATTTGATCAAGTGATCAAGACTTATGGGTTCTCACAAAATGTGGATGAACCATGTGTTTACAAACACATTAAGAATGGGAAGGTGGTTTTTCTACTACTCTATGTAGATGACATTCTGCTAATTGGCAATGACATTGGGGCGTTGTCATCGGTCAAATTATGGTTGACCAAGCAGTTTGACATGAAGGACTTGGGTGAGGCTAATTTTGTTCTCGGTATCCAGATCTTGCGGGATAGGAAGAACAAAATGATAGCTTTGTCACAGGCCAGCTACATAGATAAAATTCTCAGGAGGTTTGCAATGCAGGATTCCAAGAAAGGTGGGCAACCATCTAGGTCTGGAATTACTCTTTCTAAGAAAGACTCTCCAAAGTCTTATGAAGAAAGAGAATACATGAAGAAGGTGCCTTATGCTTCGGCAGTGGGTAGTCTCATGTATGCCATGCTTTGCACTCGACCGGATATTAGCTATGCGGTCGGGATTGTGAGTCGATTTCAGGCGGATCTAGGACCAAACCATTGGGTTGCGGTAAAGCATATTTTCAAGTACCTGAGAAGGACTCGAGGGTATATGCTTGTGTATTCGGGTGAGGATTTAACTCCTCTAGGATACACTGATTCGGATTTTCAATCCTGCCTGGATTCTAGGAAATCGACTTCAGGGTTTGTGTTTACTCTGGGTGGCGGTGCCATCAGTTGGAGAAGTGCGAAGCAAGATTGCACTTCGGATTCAACGATGGAGGCCGAGTATGTGGCGGCTAGTGATGCTTCGAAAGAAGCAGTGTGGCTCCGCAAGTTCCTTGGGGATCTTGAGGTAGTTCCTGGTATGGATAAAGCGGTATCACTGTACTATGATAACAGTGCGGCGGTAGCTAATGCTAAGGAACCAAGATTTCACAAGAAGAGTAAGCATATTGATCGGAAGTATCATGTGATAAAGGACTTCGTTGAGAGCGGGCATGTCACGATGTGCAAGATCGCGTCAGAGGACAATTTAGCTGATCCATTTACGAAGACACTTTCTGGGAGAGTCTTCGAAAGGCATGTGGAAGCTATGGGGATGCGAAATTTGCAGTATTTACTCACTTAGTGCAAGTGGGAGATTGTTAGACATGTATGCTCTAAGGAGTAAAAATGTAATACGTTTTTGGAGACATTTTTATCAATAAAGAATTTATTCATTTATATATACCAAATATTGTCCTCTTTACGTTCATATTCGTTGAATGTATGATAAGCAAACAGTAGTCTGAGACTGTCAGTCTAAACCTTAAGAGTTGGGCATATGATGGGATGATTATGCGGTAGACACGACTCTTAAGGTGATGGTCTAAAATATATGATCCGCAATCGAGGGAATAAAGTTGGGCGCTTTATTCATGTAAAGATTGTTATGTTGTCTATATCCCTTTTGGGAGATGGTTTGTCTTGGCCATCGGAGTTGGACTCCGTGAATAGAAACATTGGCGCGTTGTCATAGGTGACGATGTGTTGGATCGGGACATAAAGTGAATTGATTTGGATTAATAATTCTGTCTTGGCAAATCGATTCACTTTAGACAGTCGTTTGTATTGTATCTTAATCCTGAGATGAATAATGGGCCCGTTGTCTCGACTTGTGTCTTTTGATGTACCAATGGGTGACTCCCACATCTCTATAGTGGCATGCATGCCGGTACGTTGGAGGCATGACTCTTGATAGCGTAGACTTGTTATTCATAGATATGGAATCCATAGCTCCTCTTTAGGAGTAATGATATCCTCTTATATGCGTTGTCCTGTAATTGGAAAACTGGAGCGCTCAACCATTTGGATACATAGGTGTAACCGAATGGTATACTATCTTTGGATGGTAAGTTTTCTAATGGTGAGACAATGGAACGTAAGATAAAAATAATCGGGAAGGTAAGACAGAACTTGTCCTTAAGCCGATTATGGATGATCATATGGGGATGCGATACACTATGATATGTCATGGAGACTTAGCTACACGAGCTTCGTAATTCTATAAAGTTCGAGAGTGCAGCTCCAAGCTTTTAGTGGAGTAGCGTTGGAGTTGATAATTGTGAAATGTATATCTGGGATATTGGGTTTCATAGTTATCATGAGCTTGAACTTTATAGGTCCATTTTGGTCCCCTTTGCTAGCTCACAAAATCCTGTAACGACACGGCGTGCTTTTCCAATAATTGGTGACTTATGTCAGATTTATCAGATTGGTTTAAAATTTATAAGAATCAAATAATTCATGTCGGTTTATCGGTTGAATTAATTATGTAAGAAATTAGTTCAAGATGAACTTGTTGAATTATAGCGTTCGGATAATTCTTGTCTGTTTATCGGTTGTTTTAATTTTGGACAATTAGAACAAGATAAACTTGTAGAATTATTGTGAATTGATTTATTTTCTTAGAGATTATCTTGATAAAGTTTGTTTTGATCAGATATCTTTTCTATTGGGCTATTTGAATCAAAACTGAGACTTTATCCTTTAGAATCTCGGGTGGAAAATAAAAGATTCGCGGAGATTTTTTCTCGGCAGTTCGGCCTGCCGATCAGAAAGTTCGGCCTGCCGAACTGGCCAGTTCGGCCTGCCTATCTCACAGTTCGGCATGCCGACCGCGACAGCTAAGATTACGCGTTTTTCACGCGTATCTTATCAGATATTGATCCGAACTTGATTCTGTTTCGATTTTTGAGACCTAATCTGATATGGACTGACCCCAAGGACCAATAGGTATAAAAAGGGAGTGAGTCTAATGATTTACTCAGATCAATTTGAGAGATTAAGAGTGATACTCTTCTAGTGAGCATCTAAAAACTCCCTGAGAGCTTTTGTTCACAAATCACGAACACTAGCTTTGGGTTCTCTCTATTGGTTGGAAGGAGAGTCACCGGTGGAAGAGCTGTACGTGTGAGCCCACACTCACTCCGGTTGTGGATAGAGAATAGCAAAGAAGACCAGTTGGTTGAGGCTCTTCTGGAACGTTACTTCTCTACACAGGTCGCGGAGGTTCTTCGGCACACTGAGGTTAGTAAGATCTGTTTAATTTATACATATAACATGTCATACTTGTATTTTTGAAAATACTCTGATGAAAAATTTTTTTAAAATTCCGCTGCGCACTTTGTTTCCAACATAATGGCATAACGTACAAAGGACAGTCAAAACTCTTCATTAAGTCATAAATTTTCTGACTCAAATGGTGGCTAATTGGCGTGGACGAAGGAGAGTAAAGAGGGAAAGTCAAAAGTATTAGTCTTACTTACCATATTTTTGCCCTCTAAAAATAGGAAACCATTAAAACAATACCAATCAATGCGAAGTCAAACCTTTTATTTCCTTAAATGAGGAAATTAATCCATAAATATGCCAATTAATCACCCAATTAATATAATTATCATAACCATAAATTTGGAGAGATTTCTGCTGACTGCTCGTTAGCTGTATTTCGCTTGCCGGTTTGCCACTTCGGCCTGCCGGTTCCACCAAGTTCGGCCTGCTGATGGTTTCCATCGGCCTATCGATCTTTGGCAGACTTTTTGGCCCACCGAACTGTCTTTAAAATACCATTCATGAATGCATTCAAATCATCATTGCATCATAATTAAACATACATTAAAATTAACATGAACACTTGAGCACAACGATTCCATGCTGTCGTCACTTGTCATAAAACTTGAAATAAAAAGTTAGTAACATTAAAATCATATATCATAACATATAACATAAATTATTAATAAAATTTCCTTAACATCGTTACTAACTTAACGTGATCTATTACATAAAAATAGGTGGGTGTTACAATTCTCCCCACCTTATAAAAGTTTCATCCTCGAAACTCAGAATAACTGCGGATACTTAGATCTCATGTCATCTTCACATTCCCATGTAGCTTCTTCAACTTGATGATTTCGCCATAACACCTTGACCAATGGAATTTCTTTGTTCCTCAAGGTCTTGGTTCTCCAATCGAGTATCTCTACTGGCTTTTCTTCATAACTTAAGTCTTCTCGTATCTCGATCGTTTGTGGCTCAATCACATGCGTAGGGTCCGGGACATACTTCTTGAGCATGGAGACATGAAACACATTGTGCATTGTGGACATTTCTGAAGGCAACTTTAGCTGATAAGCTACTTTGCCTATTCGCTTCACAATTTCAAATGGACCAATGAATCTTGGGCTTAACTTGCCTTTCTTCCCAAATCTCATAACTCCTTTCATCGGTGCAACTTTCAGAAACACATATTCACCTACGACAAATTCTAAAGGTCTTCTTCTCTTGTCAGTATAACTCTTCTGACGGCTTTGAGCGGTCTCTATTCTTCTTTTTATCAACTTTATCATCTCAGAAGTTTTGTTAACAAAATCAATTCTTTCAGCATCGATGCTTTCCATCAACTTCTTCTCACCAGCTTTGTGCTAACATATAGGCAACCTGCATTTTTGCCCATAGAGGGCTTCATAAGGTGCCATCTCAATTGTCGCCTGGAAGCTGTTGTTGTAAGCAAACTCTACTAATGGCAACATTTTACACCAGCTAGTCTTAAAATTGAGAGAACAACCCGTAGCATATCCTCTAAAATCAAGTTCATCCTCTCTGTTTGGCCGTCTATCTAAGGATGAAAAGTTGTGTTGAAATGTAGCCTGGTTCCGATTGCAGTCTGTACACTCTTCCAAAACTTAGATGTGAACTTGCCATCACGATTTGAGATGATTGACTTAGGAATTCCATGAAGTCGTACAATCTCCTTGACATAGAGTTTCGCTAACCGTTTCATAGAGTAAGTGATCTTGAAAGGAATGAAATGCACCGTCTTTGTCAGTCAATCCACAACTACCTAAATTGCATCATAACCATTGATAGTTCTGGGCAAACTAGTAATGAAATCCATTGCTATATCCTCCCATTTCTATTTCGGTATTTGGATAGACTACAGTTCACCACCAGGTCTCTGGTGTTCAGCTTTAACTTGCTGACATGTCAAACATTTCTTCGTATACAAAGCAACATCACGTTTCATTCCAAACCACCAGAAGTTACCCCTTAGATCATTATACATCTTTGTTGCACCTGGATGAATAGAGTAAGGAGTGTCATGAATTTCTGCCAAGATTTTTCCCCTTAAGTCATCAACGTTGGGAACACATAAGCAGTCCTTAAGGTACAGAGTTCTGTCATCTGCAATACGAAACTCTTGACATTTTCTTTCTTTTATTTCTTGCTTAATCCTTACAAGACTTACATCTTCATCTTGTTTTCTCCAAATTTCATCATACATCATCAGAGCAAGAGAGAGTATTGATAGCTGTCCTGCTACAAGTTGCAAACCAAAGTCTAGAATTTTCTTACTTAAAGGTGGAGACATCGCTTGCATTGATATCAACGTGGCAACTGACTTCCTACTTAGAGCATCAGCCACTCGGTTAGCTTTTCTAGGATGATAAAGGATTTCACAATCATAATCCTTCACCAACTCTAGCCATCTTCGTTGTCTCATGTTCAAGTCTCTTTGCATGAAGAAGTACTTTAGACTTTGATGATCAGTGAAGATCTTACATTGGACCCCATATAAATAATGCCTCCATATCTTCAACGCAAAAACAACTGCTGCTAACTCAAGGTCATGAGTAGGATAGTTCTTTTCGTAATTCTTCAGTTGTCTTGATGCATAAGCAATCACCCTTTCATTTTGCATTAGTACAGCTCCGAGGCCCATCTTAGATGCATCACTATATATTACAAATCCATCATTTCCTTCAGGAATAGGCAATACTGGAGCCGTCGTTAGCCTCTTCTTCAATTCTTGAAAACTCTTCTCACATGCATCTATCCATTCATACTTCTTTCCTTTGTGAGTCAGATTGGTAAGTGGAGCTGCTATCTTGGAGAAGTCTTCTACGAATCTCCGATAATATCCTGCTAAACCCAAGAAGCTCCTTATTTCACTTGCATTTGTTGGTTGCTTCTAGTTGAGAACAGCATCTACTTTAGCAAGGTCAACCATAATCCCTTCCTTTGAAATAACATGCCCCAAGAAAGACACTTTATCAAGCCAAAACTCGCATTTGGAAAACTTTACATATAGCTGGTGTCTTCTTAAAGTCTCCAGCACAATCCATAAATGCTCCTCATGTTCTTCTTGATTCTTAGAATAGACAAGAATATCATCGATAAATACAACAACAAATTTATCGAGGAAATCCTTGAATACCTGGTTCATCAAATCCATAAAAGCAGCCGGTGCATTCGTCAAACCGAAAGGCATAACCACAAATTCATGGTGACCATACCTCGACCTGAAGGCAATCTTGGGGATATCTCCTTCTTTAATCTTCAACTGATGATATCCCGATCGTAGATCAATCTTTGAGAACACACATGCACCCTTGAGCTGGTCAAACAAATCATCGATTCGAGGCAACGGGTACTTGTTCTTGATTGTCACCTTGTTCAGCTCTCTGTAGTCAATGTAGAGTCTCATAGTGCCATCCTCCTTCTTTACAAATAAGACTGGAGCTCCCCATGGTGAGTGGCTTGGCTTGATGAATCCTTTGTCGAGTAGCTCCTTTAATTGCGTGTGAAGCTCCTTTAATTCTACCGGGGCCATTTTGTAAGGCGCTTTTGAGATCGGATCGGTGCCAGGAGCGAGCTCAATCTCGAATTCGACTTCTCTTTATGGCGGTAGACTCGTCAGATCATCAGGAAACACTTCACCATATTCATGAACTACAGGCACATCTTCAATTCTTGTCTTTTCTTCTTGGCTTTTGTCTACAATGTTCGCCAGATAGCCCATGCAGCCACTTGCTAATAACTTCCTTGCTTTCATTGCAGATAAAAACATGCTAGGTTTCTTTCTGGACTCATCAACATAAACGAACTTCTAATCACCTTCTAGTTGGAAAATCACCTTTCGTTTCTGGCATTCAATAGAAGCATTATACTTGCTTAGGAAATCCATCCCAAGAATCATATTGTAGTCATACATGTCAATCATAATGAGGTCGACGAAAAGTTCCCTATTAGAAATCCATAGGGGTACTATACGCAGACAGTGCATAGATAATATCACTTCCCTAGAGGGTAGTGTCGTAGTGAATCCCTATCTCATAGGCTCTAAACAAACCTCTAAGTTTTCAACAAATGATGTGGATATAAAGAATGAGTAGCACCCGTATCAAAGAGAACATAAGCATCATTAGATAAACTTGTTATCTGACCTATGACCACATTGAAGGCTTCAGCAGCCACTTGTTCTTTCATCATGGCATAGATTCGGGCATTCGTTGGTGGAGCTTCAATTCTCCCTTGACTAATAAGTGGCCCTTCAAGGGGAGCTTGCATCTGATAAAGCTGGGCTTGAGGAGGAGCTCTCTACGGGGCATTGGCATTCATCAATTTGGGGTAGTTCTTAACAAAGTGGTCTTCACGCCCATAAATGAAACATTGATTTGTCCCCAAGCAGCATTCCCCTGGATGTTTCTTTCCACATTTGGCACATGGTTAAAACCACCTGTTATTGTTGTTGTGATGACCGTCGTTATGTCTCTTGTTGTCTTGGCCCTGTTGATTTTGAGGATTGCCCTTCCTCTTGTAATTCCTCCAGTTCTGGTTGCTGTTGTTGCTGCTGCTGTTGTTGCTGTTGTTGTTCCTGTGTGGAGGGTGGTTCTAGTTGTTTGCATTATTGGCCTGTTGGCCAGACTGAGGCTGATTCCTTCTTAGCTTTGACAAATGAAACTCAGCATGTTGAGCCCTCATAACAACCTGCTCTTGAGTCCTAGGTGGACTTGCCCCATCAACAATCGCAGCAATTTCTGGCCTAAGGGCTCTGATCAGTCTTCTGACCCTTTCACTTTCATCCATAACCATTCCTAGACATAAACGGGCCAGCTGGTCAAACTTCGTCACAACATTAGTGACTGACCTATCCCCCTGGCGTAGGTTTTCGAACTACTCAAAATGTTTCCTTGTAACGTTCATGTGGAAAAACTTCGTGTTAAATTCATGACCAAAGTCAGCCCTTGTCATTTTATCAACATTCCTGCTCATTTCAATGCCATCCCACCAAATTCTGGCCTCCATGGTGAGACAGTACGATGCACAGAGAACCTTCTCGTTGTTTGTGAAATCCATGAGTCTTAAGGTGGCTTCGATTGTCTTCAACCATCCTTGTGCGACTAACGGGTCCTTAGAACCCTCAAAGTCTGCTGGCTTAACTTTCTTCCATCTGACCAGAAGAGGTTCCTGATAGGCCGCTCTTGGTTCAACAGCAGGAGCTAGAACTTCATTGACTGGTGGCTGCAGAGGAGGAGGAGGAGGCTCATCATTGCCTCGACGGTCATTCTGTCCATTGGCCCTTAATTCGACAATCTCTCTTCTTTGATCCTCCAACGGCCTTTGCAGCTCAGCAATCATTGTCATGAGTCTTTCGTTGGTCTGGGTGTGCGTCTACATTCTTCCATGACCATCCATTGTTAATTTCCTAAAAGAATTAGGAACTTAGAAATAATCTTCTAATTATGAGACAGGTTTTCACTACTAGATCATTAATCGTTAAACATTTAGACCTTAATCTTATCATCATACTTGCATCATAACATCTAACTTTATAACATACTTACTTGGAGGACTTGGATTGACGTGTGGCGATATGAATTGTAATCGGACAATTTGCTCTGATACCAAAGCCTGTAATGCCCCCCCTTATGGACGTCATAGATGTCGTTACATTCATACATTCATACTTATTTGAACTTTAAACTTAAACATAACTACAAAACTTATACGATACTTTTAATTGTAAACATAATTAAAACATACATAACCAGGATCCATTCATGTTTTTTTTTTTAAATAACACTGCTTAACTTATT
This sequence comes from Artocarpus heterophyllus, assembly GCA_025403435.1. Taxonomy (NCBI): domain Eukaryota; kingdom Viridiplantae; phylum Streptophyta; class Magnoliopsida; order Rosales; family Moraceae; genus Artocarpus; species Artocarpus heterophyllus. The sequence goes on along the minus strand of CM046339.1, from coordinate 6,612,770 downwards.
CCATATCATAATTTATTCAATTACACTTTAAATTAATCATAAACTTGCTTTAATAAAACGGATATACTAAGTTGTAAAATCATAACTTATAAAAAAAAAACATCACATCGTGTATAACTTATTTGCTCCCACAGTTTAGCAGGCTGAACCTGGGACATCGGCAGGCCGGACATAATTGGCAGGCCGAAATTCCTCAACCGGTAGGCCGGCAGAGGCTTTGCAAACCTGGGCTTAAAAACCTATCATCGTTCGGTAGGCTGAAAACGTGATCGGCAGGCTGAACCTTCAAACATCGATAGGCCGACCGATGATGCTCGGCAGGCCGATCGAGCCAAAAGTTTTTCAGAAAACTTACTTTTAAGAGAAATCCAACTTTTCATAAAAATGTGGAAGATCAAAATTCTTAAAATGATGAAATAAAATAAAAAATCATAGTTCATGTATTCTTAAAACTTAATAAATAAATATGTCCATATTATAGAACTTGATTTAAAACATAAAAACTTTCTTCTTGGCGTTCTTCCAGTTACAATTCATCGTACTTTATCCTCACACGCCTTCCCATGTCCTCCACCTAATCCATGATTTTCCTACCCTTATCTACAACATGACATAAACTCGAATAAGCTACTGATTAGTAAGTACATATAATTCTCACACTTTAAAAATGTTTCATATACATCATCATCATCATCATCATATCATAAAAGTGCCTTAAGCACAATTTCATAGAAACATATCTTTCATTACACTGATAATATTAAAACTTATTCCATTTTTTTTAAGGGCCCAAGTGTTGCACCATAAACATCATTGTAGGCGGGCCATCATGAGAGGAGAAGGGTAGCTAATCCCAAACCAAACATTATATCATAAAATATCATATCATAACATTGGTGTGCAACACTTATTAAGTGATACATATATACATAACTTTCATTCTTAGAAATTTACCCTAATCAAACATGCATAACTTTAAATCATGAAAATCTTTCATAAGAAATCCTTTAAGGAAATCATCATAAAATCATTATAAATATCATCATGAACATAACATCAAACCTTTTAAATCACATCATGTTGCAGGTGAGAATGTGCTTACCTTAAAGCTAGCTTACTTAACCTTAATATGATTTGGTGACGACGCCGTGGTCTCGATGTGCTCATTCCTTTATGTGTTCATGCCATTTATCCATTTAAAAATACAATAAAATTAATAGTTATCATAAAACATCCATTTATATACCATCACACATAAATTCATCTTATTACAAATATAATTCATAACAATAATTGTCAAAACATAAAATTATCATCACATAAACATGTTATCATGATTTTTCTTAAATCATAAAAATTACATTAAGCATGTAAAAACAAACCATATATTTTAAACATGAAATCAGCCAACATTAGTAAGGCAGTGAGTAACATTTTAAATACATTTTTCTAACAATTTAAAATACATATATTTTAATTTTAAAATTCATACAAACATCTTATTATCATGAATTTCAATATCATAAAATTATTTCATCATCAATAAAATCATTTAGACATATAAAACATTTCATGAAATGAAAATCCAAACATAACATTATTAAAACAGTTTTCTCGACCTAACCTCATAGAAATTTCATAATATAAAATACACTCATCAAAACATTACCAAACTTTGCAATCTATATCATAACATATACATGAACATTCTTACCGAATTTTGTGAAAAACAAAACACATTTACCCCTTGAATAAAAATTACATTTTTCATGCATCATAGCCAAACAACAATATTTTACTGTGAAGGGTAGAGGATAGAAAATTCATAACTTATCATAGAAACATCGAAATGACTTGAAACTTGGAGGAACATCACATCACACATACATGAATAACATATTAAAAATTTAGAACAAAATACAACACCTAGAGAAAGATATTGTAGACGAATTTAGGAGGAGAATTTCTTTTCAGAATTACCGAAAAAACTGAGTTCTTACCTTAAAAGATTTTCTTCTCAAAATTCTTGAATTCAACCAACGAAATTATCAGATTTTCTTTCAAATATTTGTAGAGAATTTTTGAGAGAGAGAGAGAAAAGAGTAGAATTCATGGAGAAGAGAAGAGGAAGAGATGAAGGAGGAAACGTCTTAGAAATGAAAGAGAGGAGACGTGAGAGGATGAGAGAAAAATGGGGAAAAAGAACGTTAAAATTTTTTAACATAAAGTTAATGGCATAACGTACAAAGGAGAGTCAAAACTCTTCATTAAGTCAGAAATTTTCTGACTCAAATGGTGGCTAATTGGCGTGGACGAAGGAGAGTAAAGAGGGAAAGTCAGAACTATTAGTCTTACTTACCATATTTTTGCCCTCTAAAAATAGGAAACCATTTAAAACAATACCAATCAACGTGAAATCCAACCTTTTATTTCCTTAAATGAGTAAATTAATCCATAAATATGCCAATTAATCACCCGATTAATGTAATTATCTCAGCCATAAATTTGGAGAGATTTCTGCTGACTGCTCGTCAGCTGTCTTCGGCCTGCTGGTTCCACCAAGTTTGGCTTGCCGATGGTTTCCATCGGCCTGCCAAACTGTCCTTAAAATACCATTCATTAATGCATTCAAATCATCATTGCATCATAATTAAACATACATTAAAATTAACATGAGCACTTGAGCACAACGATTCCATGCGGTCGCCACCTATCATAAAACTTGAAATAAAAAGTTAGTAACATTAAAATCATATATCATAACATATAACATAAATTATTAATAAAATTTCCTTAACATCGTTACTAACTTAACGTGATCTGTTACATAAAAACAGTTGGGTGTTACATTATTAACCTCCCTTAGGAGCTCCGTTAATAAAATTAATGGCCAAAGAAATGATTATTAATATATGCTAGATCATACGGGTCCGGGATGGCATATATTAATCAGGAGGGGATTTTTATTCCTAATTGAATTTGGCAAGTTTCCCCAAGGCGACTTGTTGAATTCGAAGTTGGGAATTATCATTGTAAGGTTGTGATATTTTCAAGGTTTTGACACATAAACACATAATTTTACGTGATTGTGTTATCTTGCTAAATTATTATGTTATGTTTGCTTATGTTTGGTGTATGATTCTTTATTATAGATTAAAACGTCTAAAAATGCTTTATCTTCAATACTTGACAAAAACCAATTAACCGAAGAGAATTTTAATGATTGGAAATGGAACCTAAATATCGTCTTATCCTTTAAGAAATTGACGTTTATGTTAACCACACCGTGTCTTCCCTAACCTATTGGGGAATCCATTAATGAGCAAATCCAAGCATATCATCGCTAGATAGATACTAATGATGTGGTCTGTTGTTATGTCATGGCTGGCATGAATAAAATGCTGTAGGCTCAACATGAAGATTATGAGACTACAAACATGTTTGGAGGCTAGGACCTAACAAAGCGGCAAAGGGCACTTTGGAAACTTCTAAACTACAAGCAAAGATGGGGGCATCTGTGAAGGAACATATGATGTTGGTCATGGGCTACCTTGTTGAGGCTCAAGCCCATGAAGCTGATATTGGTGCCGAGTCATAGATGACTATGGTTTTTTAGACTCTATCAAAGGAGTTCATCCCGTTTAGAGCTTATTTGAGCAGTAGACAAGATGTGACCTTAATGGAGTTGATAAAGCAGTTAGGGAGTTCAAAAAATTGATCAGGGAAACTCCTGGTAGTGGAGAGGTTACCTTGGTAGGTGCATCCAGTTCCAATCCTAATCCAAGGATTGGAAGGAAGCAAAAGGCTGAGAACGGAAAGGTTGGGCACATATAGAAGAATTGCAAGGTCTTTCTTTCCAAAAGAGGTACGTGTAATGGGTCATAGATTCTAGAGCAACTAATCATGTTTGTATTTCTCTAGAGGGATTCCAGGAAACGAGAAGCTTACTTTGTGAAAACTTCATGTTTTGGATGGACGATGGATCCTTGGTGTTGGCTAAAGTAGTGGGAGATATCCATATTTATCTTAATAATTATAGGAGTTTAGTTTTACGAGATTATTTTTATATTCCTAAACTTAAAAGGAATTTGATATCCGTAGCTTGTTTAATTAAAGATTCCTATTCAGTTTCTTTTAATAATAAAGTGGTGATTCATAAAAACAAATCTTTTATCAATGATGGATGGATGCAAAACAACCTATATTTTATGAAACTTAAGATGGATTCACTGCTGAACACTAAGGTTAATGATAATAACTCTAAAAGACTTAAGACTTTTCACTCTAATGAGACTTATCATTGGCATTTGTGATTAGGTCATATTAGCCTGAATAGGATTCAAAGGTTTGTAAGGGATGGACCTTTAAGTCACTTAAAGGTCGAATCTATACCACAATTTGAATCCTGTTTGGAGGGCAAAATGACCAAAAGACCATTCATGTCTAAGGGCAATAGAGCTGAAGGGGTTTTGGAACTTGTCTATAGTGATGTTTGCGGACCTGTGAACATCCAAGCATGAGGAGGGCATGAGTATTTCGTCACTTTTCACTACAAGAAATTTTTTATTATACGACATTTATTTAAAGACCGTTCCAAAAAACCATCGTGGTAAGACGAAAAAAGCATGGCGAGTAATGCCCGTAAACACAAAGACAGTCGTGGAATGGGCTAGAGCTACCACGACGGTTTTAAAAAAAACTGTTGTGGAATAACAAAGCTACCACGATAGTTTTTCACGACGGTTTTTTAAAAAACCGTTGTGGTATCTTCAAATACATTCCACGACGGTTTTTTAAAAAAGCCGTCATGGTAGCTTCCTTAATACCCTTTTTCCCACCTCGACATCCAAACGTAATTTAGAAACTCACTTCTCAAATACAAACACAGACCCGTCTGAATCAGCTGTTGCTATCCCTCTCCGCCTCCACACTCCTTAATCTCAGCCCAAATTGTAAGTTTTTGCTAGAAATTGATAAATTATTGTTGATCGTGTTGTATAATTACTCCAAAATTGATAAATAGTTGTTTTTTTGTTGTTTATTTTGTGAAATTTGTATTGTGGATCATGGGTATGATTTCTTTATTTTATAATGAGTATGTGTAACTTGTTTTATGATGGGTGATGTTTTTGTTTTATGATTAATTAATATATATAGGTGGGTACGTATATATATAAATTGTGAAATTAATTTTAATTGAATATTTGCTATTTATTATTTCGATTTAGGAATTGCAAAATGGATAGGAAATGGATGTGGAATTTTCAATTGTCTTAAGAGTATGTGAATGGTGTGGAAGAGTTCTTGGATTTTGTCAAAAGTCATGCCAATGGTGATAAAATTCGGTGTCCTTGTGTTCAATGCAGAAACTATAGATTGCATCCAATTCCAATTATTAGAGGACATTTATTTCAAAATGGAATTATAAGTAGTTATCAAACGTGGCATTTTCATAGCGAGCCTAATTTCAATCCAACTTTACTAAGTAAAGAAAAGCATGCTATTGTGGAGGATAATATGGATGATCAAGAAAATATGGTTGACATGGTCAATGATTTAGAAGAACATTTTGTGCACCGTTTGGATTTATTTAAGACAATGATAAATGATGCAGAGACACCTGTGTATGAAGGGTGTACCAATTTCACTAAATTGTCTACTTTAGTTTGATTATGGAATTTGAAAGCATTGGGTGGGTGGTCAAATTCTAGTTTCACAAAGCTGTTGGAATTTTAAGAAGGCTTCTACCAGAGGGTAATAAATAACCAACTAGTATGTATGAGGCTAAGAAGACTTTGAGCACTTTGGGAATGGATTATGAGAAAATTCATGCTTGTGAAAATTATTATGTTCTCTATAGGAATGAGTATGAGGACGAGAATTATTCTCCAGTTTGTCAACAAGCAAGGTGGAAGAAAGGAAAGGAGCCAAAAGACAGCAAGAATGGAGTGCCAAAGAAAGTGTTATGGTACATTCCACCGGTACCACATTTGAGGCATTTATTCGAAAACTCAAAACATGCCAAGAATTTGACATGGCATCATGACAAACGGGTGGATGATGGTATGCTTAGACACCCGACGGATTCACCACAATGGAATACTTTTGAAGCCAATCATCCCAACTTTAGTGCGGATCCAAGAAACATATATTTCACTTTGTCGACTGATGGAATGAACCCACATGTTAACATGAGTAGTAGGCATAACTTAAACTTCCGAAGATGTGCATGAAACAGAAGTTTTTAATGTTTTCTTTATTGATTTTGGGTCCTCACCAACCAGGGAATGACATTGATGTATACTTGGCACCGTTAATCGATGACCTAAAAAAGTTATGAGAAAATTGAGTTGAAGTTAGAGATGCTTACCAAAAAGAGACGTTCACACTCTGTACAATGTTGATATGGAAAATTAACGACTTCCCTGCATATGGCAATTTATCTGGTTATTCAGTGAAGAGTTCTATTGGTTGTCTTATTTGCATGACGGAAACGTCTCACAAACGGTTGAAGAATGGTAAGAAAACTATTTTTCTTGGTCATAGAAGATGGTTGCCAAGAGAGCATTAGTACTGCAAACAAAAGAAAGCCTTTGATGGCAACAACGAAGAAAGAGACCCTCCTCGCCCTTTGACAGGTGAACAAATATTTGAAATGGTACAAGATATAAGAGTCGTCTCGGTAAGAGAAAGCAAGGCATGCCACCAAATGATGGACCATGGAAAAAAAGATCAACCTTCTTTGATCTTCCCCATTGGAAGACACTTTTTGTTCATCATTGCTTGGATGTTATGCATATTGAGAAATACATTTGTGAATCTGTAGTCGGCACATTGCTTGACATTCCGGGCAAGACTAAGGATGGTAAAAAAGCTCGGTTGGATCTTATGGAAATAGAGATTAGGCCTAATTTTTTTCCCAAGAAAAGAAGGAACCGTACTTACTTACCAACAGCAAAGCACACGTTATCTAGAGCAAAAAAGAGAAAGCTCTGTGAATGGCTTGCTTCATTAAAGGGTATTCTTCAAACTTCAAAAATTTGGGGTCGATGAAAGATTTGAAACTTATTGGCATAAAAAACACGATTATCATGTGTTGATGCAACAATTACTACCACTTGCTTTGTGGGAAATTCTAACAAAGGATGTGAGATTTGCAATTTCTAAATTGTGCTCGTTCTTCAATTTAATATGCTTGAAGGTCATTGATCCACTTGTGCTAGATTCACTACAATCGGAGTTGGTGTAAACCATATGCATGCTTGAAAAGTATTTTCCACCAGCATTTTTTGATATCATGATTCATTTAATGGTGCACTTAGTACATGAAGTTAAGTTATGCGGATCGGTGTATTTGAGATGGATGTACCCATTTGAAAGATATATGAAGGTTTTGAAGGGCTATGTGAAGAATCAAAATAGGCCGAAGAGATATATTATAGAAAGTTACACATTTGAGGAATTGGTTGAATTTTGCTCCAAGTACCTATCTAATGCGGACACAATTAGGGTGCCAAAGACTATAAACATTGAGGCTAGGGGACTATCTATGGGCAATCCTTCATCAGTAAATCGAGAGGAGTAGAAGCAATCTTGTCTTTATGTCTTGCACAATGCTAATGAAGTGGAGCCTTTCATTGAGGCTCACATGAACGAATTAAAAAAAGCATACCCAAAAAGAGCAAGAAATGAGAAGTAGTTGCAAGATGAACACAATCAGACCTTTCAGTTGTGGATTAGAGCACACATCTATGGCAAGTGCTCCACATCACAAGATGGAGGCATGTCATAGGAGTTAAAGAACCTAGCTAGAGGACTGTCGTCAGTGGTTACAAGGTATACGTCATATTCTGTTAATGGTTATACTTTCTACACTCATGAAAGAGATGAGAAGCATTCGGTGCAACATAGTGGTGTGACTCTCTGTGCTGAGGTTATGCTTATTGCCTCCGCCAAGGACAAGCTTCCGGTATATGGGATCATGAACTACTTTGGTTTCATTGAAGATATTTGAAAACTTGATTATGGGGGATTATGCATAGCACTTTTTAAGTGCAAGTGGGCCAACAATAACTATGTTAAGAACGACGATGATGGCATCACGGTAGTTGACTTTAGAAGATTGGGATACAAGAATGATCCCTTCATTATGGCATCACAAGCAATCTAAGTTTTTTATACTATAGATCTCCAAGACATGGAGTTGTCTCTAGTCATCCCGACAAAGCCAAGAATAGTTATCGACAGTGAAGAAGTTGATGAGGATTATGTAGACATCCCTTCATTCACAAAGGGATTGCCACTGGTTGAAGAAATAGATACTTTTGAAGATGATGTATCGCACCTGCTTCATGAAGATGTGGAATGGATATGTATTGAGGAACCAATGAAAAAAAGATAAAAAGAAGAGCATTAATAAACCAATTTATGTTAATTTACTTTTAACATTTTTTGTAAATTATTTCATTTTGCAATTTTTTTTACTGGTTTTGTATAACTATCTATAGTTAAATTTGTGGTGAAAACAGAGATAAAGTATACATTCTGGGCCATTGGATGCTTAACACATGGGCTGGCCACCCTGGGCAGCAAAGAATATTATGTGTAAGAAATGTGTAAGACAATTTTTTACGACGCTTTTTTGTGGAACTAGACAATTTTTTACGACGCTTTTTTGTGGAACTAACTCTTCCATGACAGTTTTTTGCAAAAAACCGTCATTCAAAAAATAACAGCAATTTTCTACGACGGTTTTTACAAGAACCGTCGTGGAAAGCCTTCCACAGCATCACAAATATTGTGAAAAACAGGAATTTTCAACGATGGTTTTTGCAAAAACCATCGTGCAAAACTAGTCTTCCACGACGGTTTTTCAAAAACCATCGTGGAAGAGTCTTCCACGACAGTTTTTTCAAACACTCTTCCACGACGGTTTTTGCAAAAACCATCGTGGAAGAGTCTTCCACGACAGTTTTTTCAAACACTCTTCCACGACGGTTTCTACAAAAACCATCGTGGAAGAGAAAGTCTTCCACGATGGTTTTTGTAAAAGCCGTCATGGAAGACACAAACATCCCCCCTTTTAATTTTTGAAATTCACGCCTACAACCCATATTTATGCGCGCCCTCTCTCTCCAAGAGTCCTCACTCTCTCTTAAATCCTTCTTTCTTTCTCTCTAAAATCCCTCTTTCTTTCTCTAAAATCCTTATCTCCCTCTCCTGCCATCACCTCTACCGTGCCACCATTGCCTACTCACCGCCGGTAAGCTCCCCCTCCCTCTCTCTCCTCTTTCCCCCCACCCCCCTCGCCCCCTCCCCACTCGCCCCTCCCCCCTTGCCCCACTAGCTCCCACCCCCACCGCGATCCCCCTAGCCCTCCCACCCATCCCCAACACCCCACCCCCCTCGCCCCCTCCCCACTCCCCCCTCACCCCGCCCCCCTACCCCCTCGCCCCCACCCACCTCATCCCCACCCCCACAGCGACCCCCCCAGCCCCCCTACCCCCCTTGCCCCCTCCCCACTCACCCCTCGCCTCACCTGCCCCTACCCCCATTGTGACCACCTGCCCCCATCCCCCCAAGCCCCTCACCCCCTCCCCACTCATCCCTCACCCCACCAGCCCTCACCCCACCATGACCCCCCCAGCCCACCCACCTGCCCCCACCCCCCCAACCTTCCCACCCCCCTCGCACCCACCCCTCACCCCCACCCACAACCCCCCCCCCCCCCCCCCCCCCCCCCCCCTCAGCCCTAATCCATCACATGTGTATTATGCAAAATTATGTATTTGAAATTGTAAATTTGTGAATATGTGTAATATGTGAAATTGTGTAATTGAAGTTGTAAGTTTTTGAATATGTGTAATATGTGGGGATATGTAAATATGTGTAATATGTGACATTATGTGAATGTGTGTAATTTGTGAAATTATATATGTAATTTAAATTGTGAATTTGTGAATATGTGTAATATGTAAAATTATATGAATATGTGAAATTGTGTAGTTGAAATTGTGAAATTGTGAATATGTCAAGATTTGATTACATGAAATTATGTTAATATATGAAATTGGGAACTTGAAATTGTAAACTTGCGAATATGTGAAGATGAAAAGTATTTGTACAATTTGTGGTGAATATGTCAATATCTGTAATATGTGAAATTGTGTAATTGAAATTGTAAATTTATGAATATTTGTAATATGTGAGGTTATGTAAATATGTGTAACATGTGAAATTATGTGAATATGTGCAATTTGTGAAATTATATATGTAATTGAAATTGTAAATTTGTGAATATGTGTAATATGTGAAATAGTGAAATTGTGTAAAAATGTATGAAGTGGAATATGTGAAGATGTGAATATGTGCAGTTTGTGATTTAATATTAGTATGTATGTGTTAGTTTTTGAATACGTTGCACAGGTACAATGTCTCAAGAGATCAATAGTGATGAGTACGAAGACTGCACTCCATCTTCATCATAATATAGCAAGGGAAACTAACACAGTTAGCCACGAAGGTGAACCGAATTTGATCCGAAAGTAGACTTTGAGTGAAGGGCTACATTAATGAAAAAAATTCATCGGACGAGAAAGAAAGGTTTAAGAATTGAAGTGACTTTTGATTCAAAGGGCCAACTAGAAGGCGCGCCTAGCCATGAATTAAGTAGTTGGATCGGAGTCCTTAGTCGAGAGCACATTCCGATATGGACAAAAGATTTGAGGTCTAAGGATTTAGATAAAGTAAAAGATATGACTTGGAGAGAGATATACGAAGCTTTCATAGTTAATGATTGGTATAGGAAAAGGGCTTTGAAGGTTTGTGGCAAATTAGCAAAGGGGTTCAGATCCGACCTCTACGTTACCTTCGTACAGCCATACCTTTCCATTTCAGAGGAGGATGAAAATGTATATAAACGGCCTCCTACGGTAGTACTACTACCCCTCCATAAACGATGATGATTAGGAAGCTTTTGTGAGGTATCGACGTTCCATCAAATTCAACTGCTATCATCAAAAGTAAGAAAAATAAGAGCAAAAAATGAATACTGCTCTATGGTTGGCCGAGTCAGATATAAAGAGCTCAAGCAATCCTTGGTACGTTAATATTTTACTCATATTACATATATCAATTATTCTATCATTACTATGTTACTAACATAGCGTAAAACAGTTTACAAAGACGGGCGTGCTACAACACGAGAGGATTTGTCGGTAAAATCACGTCAAGGTCCTGATGGCCAGTTTAAAAATCCAAAAGTAACAGAAATTGGGAACTTGATTGTATGTTTACTGAACACAAATAATTAATTTGTAATTTAATACCAGATGAAGGATTGCTTGAATAACATGGTTGTGTTGTTGTTTTACAGGATGAATACACAATGCAATAAAGTTAAGGGAGCTTCCAATCAGTCGGTAATGATGACAATTTGACGAGGGCACTAAGGAAACCAGAACAATCAGATGTGTTCGCGGTCAATCAAAGTATGTGAAGTAGTCTCAATACTTCAACCTCCAATCAGGTACTTTGAAATTGAATTCCTAAATGTCGAACATGTAGATGAAGATTGTAGAACTGTAGGGTCTTATGACCGAGCTCATTTCCCAATGACGTGCTAAGTCGACGGATGATAGCATCTCACAATGCAATAGCTTTAAAGCCAGTTGTAACCCTCCAAATAATGTGGCAGAAGCTCTAGAAGCTCCAGAAGTCCAATTGTCACCTTCTCGTTAAGAGCCTAAATAATGTAGGCTCTTCGTTAAGGATAGATTTAATGGTGGGTGTGCACTTGTTGCGCTTGGGAAGGTGTAGATGGAGAGTCTTCCAACTAATACAGTTCATGGACGACTATTAGGGGAAGAGAACATGCGCATTAGCATCACTACCATCAGAGTTAGCATTGCTAAATTGCCTATTCCAACACTTAAAGCAACAACTATGGGTGAAGCAGCCAGAAGCTTCATCGCATGGCCGAAGAGGTTAGTTGAAGTCATTGCATTGACAAAGACGAGTCAAGCACCTAGCCATGTTCCGCAAGATCTAAGCGGAAAGATATGCCAAAAAAAGAAAAGCTCTACAAAAGCAACAGAATCACAACCTGAGGTAGAACAAGAACAAGAACAAACCGTTGCTAATGAACAACTGCCTGCATTTAACTTCACTTCAGTACATCCAGAATTTATGCAGTTGGCTCTATATGAACATTTTTTCATTTGCGATGGGTCGACGATTCAGTGCCCAATACTGGTAAATGTCACTGGCAATGAAGTGTCTATCTATGTGGGGTATGAGGACGTTTACTACTTCATCAACTTTGATAAAATCAGGGCAAACTGTATCCTAGTATACCTGAGGTAATAACTCCATCCTTATTTCAAATTTTTAAAATATAGGTAGAGTTGTAAGGTGCTTTCAAATAATTGATTGTATTATCTTTTATTGTAATTTTTTGGCAGAATATTGTGAACTTCAAGGCTTGGCACAAAATTTCAGCTTCATATCTCCGGCCATTGTTTCAAGTGCTGCAAGAGACCTGTGAGTGATCGTAGAGAGCACACCACATCACTCCTCCATCTATTAGCTCAAGCACCGAGGGGAAAATTATTCTTCTTGCCATACAATGTTGGAGAACATTGGATGTTGGGACTTATGTCACCATGGGAAGACCAAATGTATTGGTTTGACCCCCTCGGACACCCACCACATGAGGATTTTGTATCAGTCACGAGATTGTAATTATTAATGTTCTCTTATAAAATTAAATTAACTGTTTTTAGTCCCACATAATCTTATCATCTATTAATTCATTTAAACATGACACATTATTTTAGCGCTTAACGATTGGAAGCTTCAAGCGGGAAGCGTGTCATAAACCGACCGAACGGAATGCTATAGTCTAAACATAAGTGCCCAAGACAACAAGGAAACATAGAATGTGATTTTTTATTCTACGTTTCATGCGGGATATAATTACAAGTGGTAGACAAGCCTTAGGAAAAAAAAGATTTTTATATACATATAGATATACATGAAGTTAGATTAGAGTGGGTATAATTTGTAAATATGTATGTGCTCTTTAGATAGATAGATGGTGATAGTAGATAAACAATTGCTCAAAATAGCTCAAATGTAAATGATCTTGTAAATACTTGGTAATTTCAATATACATCAATTTTTGTATGCAATCAAGACCTTGTTGTAATGGATAACACATGGGACTGGCCATTCTGTGGGAAATCAAAAAATTTTGGAGATTTTTTTTTTGGGGAATACCAATTTTCCACAACAGTTTTCCAAAAAACCGTCGTGGAACTTTAAGGTTTCCACGACGGTTTCTTGAAAAACCATCATGGAAACCTAAGATTCCACGATGGTTTTTCAAAAAACTGTCGTGGAACATCATGTTTAGAACATGGTTTCTTGAAAAACCGTCGTGGAATCTTAGGATTCCATGACAGTTTCTTGAAAAACCATTGAGGAAACTTATGTTCCACGATGGTTTCTTGGAAAACCGTTGTGGAAACCTTAAAGTTCCACGACGGTTTCTTAGAAAACCATCATGGAATCCTATTGTTCCATGATGATTTTTTCAAAAAACTGTCGTGAAAAATTACCCCATTCTACCCCTTCTCACACCAATTTTCCTATTACACGAAGGGAAAAAACCATCGTGAAAACTCCATGTTGTACCACGACTGAAATCATCACGATGGTTTTTTAACCATCGTGAAATTTTTCCACAACGGTTATAAATCATCGTGGAATCTACAGTTTGTAGTAGTATTTATTGATGATTACTCAAGGCATGGGTATGTGTACCTAATGCAACCCAAAAGCAAAACTTATGAGAAGTTTAGAGACTTTCAGGTTGAAGTAGAAAAGCAATTAGGTAGACCCATAAAAGCACTTCAATCTGATCGAGGTAGAGAATACTTTTCTAATGAGTTCTTAGGACACTTCTTAGAGAATGGGATTTTATCCCGTTTGACTATGCCAAGCAGTCTGCAACAGAATGGCATGGCTGAGAGAAGAAATAGGACTTTTTTGGATATGGTTAGGTCCATGATGAGTTATTCATCATTGCCTTTGCCTTTTGGGGATATGCACTGCAAACTGCATGTTATCTTCTGAATGAAATGCCTTCAAAATCGGTCCCTAAAACTTCTCGTGAGTTTTGGACAGGTAGGAGCACTTCCTTAAGCCATACTCGCATATGGGGATGTTCGGCTCATGTCTTTTTGAGGGATGCGAATAAGTTGGAAGCTCATTCAGAAGTTTGCGTGTTTGCAGGATATCCAAAAGGGACTAAAGGGGGTTATTTCTACAACCCAAAGAAAAATAAACTCATGGTTTCAACTAATGCAACTTTCCTTGAAGAAAGTTATATGGATGACTTTAAGCCTTAAAGCAAAGTGGTGCTTAAGGAGTTGAGGAGTGATTCAATCACTCTAGAGGTTTAGGTAGAAAACACTCCAATCGGTGTAGAAAAACCAAACAAACCCGAACAACAACCTAAGGAACTTCAGTGCAGCGAGAGGATCGAGTGTTAACCCAAGAGGTATATGTTATATGGTGAGGCCTACTTGGCCAAAACGGATGAACATGATAGGGATCCTTACACTTATGCAGATGCTATGGAGTATGTTGATTCGAAACTCTAGACAGAGGCTATGAACAAAGAGATGAAGTATATGGAGACTAATCGAGTCTGGGAGCTTGTGGATCTTCCCGAATGGGTAAAAACCATAGGTATAAGTGTATCTATAACAGAAAGAGATGAGTGAATGGAAAGGTCAAAACCTCTAAGGCTCAGCTTGTAGCTAAAGGATACATGCAAAAATTATGGAATCGATAACGAGGAAACCTTTTCGCCTATAGTCATGCTTAAATCCATCCGTATTCTCTTATCCATAGTTGCCGCTTTTATCTATAAGATTTGACAAATGGATGTCAAGACGGCCTTTCTAAATGGCTATCTTGATGAGTCCATTTATATGGAACAACCAAACAAGTTCAAGGTCAAGGGTCAGGAAGGTAAGGTTTGTAAGCTGCTAAAGTCAATATATAGACTTAAGCAAGCTTCCCATTCTTGGAACATAAGATTTGATCAAGTGATCAAAACTTATGGGTTTGCACAAAATATGGATGAACCATATGTGTACAAACACATTAAGGATGGGAAGATGGTTTTTCTATTGCTCTATTTAGATGACATTCTACTAATTGGCAATAACGTTGGGCTGTTGTCATCAGTCAAATTATGGTTGACCAAACAGTTTGACATGAAGGACTTGGGTAAGGCTAATTTTGTTCTAGGTATCCAAATCTTTCAGGATAAAACAAACAAAATGATAGCTTTGTCTCAAAGTGGCTATATAGATAAAATTCTTAAAAGGTTCGCAATGCAGGATTCTAAGAAAGGTGGGTAACCATCTATGTCTTGAATTACTCTTTCGAAGGAAGACGCTCCAATGTCTAAAGAAGAAAGTGAATACATGAAGAAGGTGCCTTATGCTTTGTTAATGGGTAGTCTCATGTATGCTATGCTTTGCACACGATGGATATTTGTTATGCAGTCAGGATTGTAAGTTAATTTCAGGCAGATCTAGGACTAAACCATTGGGTTGTGGTCAAGCATATTTTCAAGTACCTAAGAAGGACTCAAGGGTATATGCTTCTGTATTCAGGTGAGGACTTAACTCCTTTAGGATACACTGACTCAGATTTTCAATCCTGTTTGGATTCAAGGAGATTGACTTCAGGTTTTGTGTTTAGTCTGGGTGACGGTGCTATCAGTTGGAGAAGTGTAAAGCAAGATTGCACTTTAGATTCAACGATGGAGGCCGAGTATGTGTTAGCTAGTGATGCTTCAAAAGAAGCAGTGTGGCTCCGCAAGTTCCTTGGGGATCTTAAGGTAGTTCTTGGTATGGATAAGGTGGTATCGCTGTATTGTGATAACAGTATAATAGTAGCTAATGCTAAGGAGCCAAGATTTTATAAGAAGAGTAAGCATATGAATCAAAAGTATCATGTGACAAAGGACTTCATAGAAGGCGAGCATGTCGCTATGTGCAAAATCACATCAAAAAACCATTTAGCTGATCCATTCACGAAGACACTTACTTGCAGAGCCTTCAAGAGGCATGTGGAAGGTATGGGGGTGCGAGATTTGACATATTTACTCACTTAGAGCACATGGGAGATTGTTAGACATGTATGCCCTAAGGAGTAAAAATTTAATTTGTTTTTAGAGACATTTTTATCAATAAAGAATTTATTTATTGTTTATATACCAAATCTTGTCCTCTTTATGTTCATATTAGTTGAATGTATGTTAAACAAACAAAATTCTAAGATTGTCGGTCGAAACCTTAAGAATTGGGCATATGATAGACAGATTATGCGAAAGAGACGATTCTTAAAGTGACCATCTAAATCATAAGATACGCAATCAAGGGAATAAATTTAGACGCTTTATTCATGCAAAGATTGTTATGTTGTTTATATCCCTATCCAGAGATAGTTTGTCTTGACCATTAGAGGTGGCCTTCGTGAATAGAAACATTGGCACATTGTCATTGGTGACGATGTGTTGGATCGAGACATAAAGTGAATTGATTTGGATTAATAATTCCATCTTGGCAAATCAATTCACTTTAAACAATCATATATATTGTATCTTAATCTTGAGATGAATAGTGGGCCTATTGTCTTGACTTGTGTCTTTTGATATACCAAAGGGTGACATCCACGTTTTAATAGTGGTACGCATGTCGATATGTTGGAGGCATGACTCTTGATTGCGTAGACTTGTTATTCCTAGATATGGAATCCATAGCTCCTCTTTAGGAGCAGTTGATATCCTCTTATATGCATTATTCTGTAATTGAAAAATTGGAGCCCTCAACCATTTGGATACATAGGTGTAACCGAATGGTATACCGTCTTTGGATGGTAAGTTTTTCGATAGTGAGATAATTGAACGTAAGATAAAAGTAATCATAAAAGTAAGATATAATTTATCCATAAGTCAATTATGGATAATCCTATGGGGATATGATACATTATGATATGTCATGGAGACTTAACTATATAGGCTTCATAATTCTATATAGTTTAAGAGTGTAGCTTTGAGCTTTTAATGGAGTAGCGTTAGAGTTGATAATTATGAAATGTATACCTATGATATTGGGTTTCGTAATTATAAGGAGCTTGAACTATATAGGTCCATTAGGTCCCCTTTGCTAGCTTATAAAAAATCCTGTAACGATACATCATGCTTTTCAAATAATTGGTGACTTATGTCAAATTATTAGATTGGCTAAAATTCAAGTTAATTGGATTTAATAATTCATGTTAATTTATTGGTTGAATTAATTCTGTAATTATAAGATAAACATGTTGGATACCATAAAGCAAGTCCCATGCTATGCCATGTTCCTCAAAGTGTTGTCCACCACAAAGCAAAAACCAAAAGGTAATGAGCTAATAAGTATGGGGGAGAATGTGTCGGCGATTTTGAAAAAGAAGATCCCTCCAAAATGCAAGGATCCAAGTATGTTCACTATACCTTGTACCATTGGAAACACCAAATTTTGATGGATCATTGATAGATTTAAGAGCATCAATTAATATCATGCCAGATTCAATTTTTGCTTCTTTAAATATCAGTATACTTAAGAAAACTGGTGTAATTTTACAACTTGCCAATCACTCTAATGTATTCCCATGGGAGTTGTGAAAAATGTTTTTGCACAGGTGAATGGATTGGTCTTTCTCGCTAATTTTTATGTGCTTGATATGGAGGATCATTCCTCGCTCAATTTAGCACCTATACTCCTTAGAAGGCCAATCTTGAAAAACCCTCAAACAAAGATTTATGTGTTTAAGGAAACTTTGACCTTGGAGTTTGATGGTGAGGTGAAACGTTTCAAGCAAGATGGAGGATGAATAATGAAAGTTCGTTCCATGTTGAGTTAAGGACATTAAACAGAGTGCTTGTTGGGAGGCAACCTAATGGATAGAGAGCAAACTAATTGTTGGGTGGGGGGGTGTTGGGGGCTTGCTTATTTTCTAATGTTCGCATGCATTTGCTTATTAAAAAAAAAACATAAAACCTCAAAACTATAAAAAATTTTTGAGTTTTGTTTTCATTTTCAACTTTTGAGTCTTAGGGTGTCTTCCAACCACTTTCATGAAGACTAAGCAACAATTTGATTGATGATGACTGTTGTTTTGAATTCTATGTAATTCATTGGTTCATATGTTTTTGTGATGATTATAGTTAAATCTTTTTGCACAATTGCCATGTTTTTTAGCATAGAGATAAGCATGCTTGGGCGAGTAGATTCTCCTTGATCTTTTTCTTGTATAAATTTTAGTTTCGAATGTAGGTGTTCTGCATTAGAACTCTATCGAAGGTCTATCGAGGTGAATGACTGATCAAGCATTATTTTGAATCATAAGGCACTAGGACTTTCCTAGCACCAAAGCCAAATCAGCCAGAGGCCCGATAGATGTTCTAGAGAGAACATCCTTCTTAGTAAGCCATTTGAGCCTTCATATAAGCCTATTCGATTTGCTAACTACATTTTCTTACCAATCTTGATCGTGCTTACACTGCTACCCTTGTTCTAAAGATAGATTGGAACTTTAAAGACTCAATTCAAGTGCAAGAGAATTTTTGAGAAATTGGGTTAGGGATAGAGAATAAGAGTGGGGGAGAGTACAAATATAAGAACAAAGAAAGGAAAACTTTGTAAAAATAGCTCAAAAATAGAAAAAAAAATAAAAAAGAGGGAAAAGAAAAAGAAAATAATCAAAAATTAAAAAAGTTAAATAAAAAACAAAAAAATAAATTATGGTGAGCTATTCAATTCATAATTTTGATTTGTTCAAGGTCCGGTTTTAATTGAACATGAGGCCCAATGCCATTAAACTTAGTCTCATTAATCATATCTTTGGGGTTTGAGTGTCTTGGAAATTTTTGGATTTCCAAGATGTCTCTAGTTCAATGAAATCTTTAGAACCGTTGCATTGCCCATACCCTTTGTTCTTAAGCCATTATCCCTTGGCCCCTTTACAACCTATATTGAAAGTCTTTTAATTTCAGGTGACGCCTTTAGAGTAGTGGAGATTTGTACCAAAGGGAGGGCCTATGATGCTTGACACCTTCCTTTTATTTTGTTTTTATTTTGGTTTTAACGTTTGTTTCGTAAAGTTTTTGAGTGTTTATTTGTTCATAGCATGCACATCGCATTAGCCATTAACAATGGCCAATCACACACACACTAAGTATGATTATCATAGGATGCATGAACTTTTGAATACAATGTAAATTTGATTCAATTCTTGTTTGATTTCACAATCATATCTCTTAGTGTTCTCTGAGGTTGAAGGTTGGAAGATTAGTGTTTTATGTCTTTGCCTTTTGTTTGAGTTTTGCTTAAGGATTAGCAAATGCTAAATGTGGGGGAATTTGATAGTGCATAACAAGAACGGGAAGTCTTCTATTCCTGCTACTACCAAGAGCAAGAAGAAGAAGAAGAAGAACCCAAAGAAGCTTAAGTGCATCTGTGGAAAGGTCAGGCATATCAAGAAGCATTGCAAGGACTTCCTTTCCAAAGGAGGTAGGTGTGATCTTCTGTATTTAGAAACTTGTTTGGTTAAGGAATCTAGTGACATCTGGGTTATAGATTTCGGTGCAGCTAATCATGTTTGTGTTTCTCTACAGGGGTTCAAAGAAACGAGAAGTCTGCTACATGAAGACTTCACGCTTCAGATGGGCGATGGAGCCTTGGTCTCAGCGAAAGCAGTGGGAGACATCCATCTTTATTTTGATAATTATAGGAATTTATTTTTGCAAGATTGTTTTTATGTTCCTAAATTTAAAAGGAATTTAATTTCTGTAGCTTGTTTATTTAAAGACTCCTACTTGGTCTCTTTTAATGATAAAGTGGTGATTTGTAAAAATAAATCTTTTATCTGTTCTGGATGGATGCAAAATAATCTATATTTTATCAAACCTAAGATGGACTTATTGCTTAATGCTGAGATAAATGATAATAACTCTAAAAGACTTAAAACTTCTCACTCTAATAACACTTATCTTTGGCATTTATGCCTTGGTCATATTAACCTGAATAGGATTCAAATGTTAGTAAGGGATGGACCTTTAAGTCACTTAAAGGTGGAATCTATACATCAATGTAAATCTTGTTTGGAGGGTAAAATGACCAAAATACCATTCGAGTCTAAGGGCAATAGTGCCGGAGGGGTTCTAACACTTGTGCATAGTGATGTTTACAGACTGATTAACATCCAGGCACGAGGAGGGTATGAGTATTTCATCACTTTTATTGACGATTACTCAAGACCATGTATGTGTACCTGATGCACCACAAAAGCGAAACTTTTGACAAGTTTAGGGAGTTTCGGGCTGAAGTGGAAAAGCAATTGGGTAGACCCATAAAGGCACTTTGATTAGATCGAGGTGGGGAATACCTTTCTGATGAGTTCTTGGAACACTTGTTAGAGAATGGGATTTTATCCCATTTGACTACGCCGGGCACTCTGCAGCAGAATGGCATAGTGAAGAAAAGAAATAGGACTTTGTTGGACATGATTAGGTCCATGATGAGTTATTCATCATTGCCTTTATCCTTTTGGGGATATGCACTACAAACGGCATGTTATCTTTTGAACAATGTGCCTTCAAAATCGGTCCCTAAAACTCCTCACGAGTTGTGAATGGGTAGGAAGACATCCTTAAACCATATTCGCATATGGGGATGTTCGGCTCATGTCTTAGTTAAGGATCCGAATAAGTTGGAAGCATGTTCGGAAGTTTGCGTGTTTACAGGTATCCAAAAGGGACTAAAGGGGGTTATTTTTATAACCCAAAGGAAAATAAAGTCATGGTTTCAACTAATGTAACTTTCCTTGAGGAGAGTTACATGGACGACTTTAAACCTCGAAGCAAAGTGGTGCTTGAGGGGTTAAGTTGTGATCAGATAACTTCGGAGGTTCTGACTAAAACCATTTCGATCAGTGTAGAAAAGCCAAACAAACCTGAATAACAACCTTAGGGGCTTTGGCGTAGTGGGAGGATCGGGTGTCAACCTGAGAGGTATATGTTCAATAGGGAGGTCTTCTTGGTTGAACCGGATGAACATGACAAGGATCCTTATACTTATGCAGAAGCTATGGAGGATGTTGATTCAAAACTCTGGACAGAGGCCATGAACATTGAGATAAAGTCTATGGAGACTAATCAGGTCTGGGAGCTTGTGGATCTTCCCAAAGGGGTAAAACCCATAGGGTGTAAGTGGATCTACAAGAGGAAAAGAGGAATGGATGGAAAGGTCGAAACCTTTATCACTAGACTAGTAGCTCAGGGTTATACGCAAAAGGAAGGAATCGATTATTAGGAAACCTTTTTGCCTGTAGCCATGCTTAAGTCCATGCGGATTCTCTTATCCATCGTTGCTACTATCGACTATGAGATTTGGTAGATGGATGTCAAGACGACTTTTCTGAATGGCTATCTTAATGAGTCCATTTATATAGAACAACCAGATGGGTTCAAGGTCACGGGTCAAGGGGGTAAGGTTTGTAAGCTGCTGAAGTCAATTTATGGACTTAAATAGACTTCTCGTTCTTGGAACATAAGATTTGATTAGGTGATCAAGACTTATGGGTTCTTACAAAATGTGGATGAACCATGTGTTTACAAACACATTAAGGATGAAAAGGTGGTTTTTCCACTGCTCTATGTAGATGACATTCTGCTAATTGGCAATGACGTTGGGGCATTGCCATCGCTCAAATTATGGTTGACCAAGCAGTTTGACATGAAGGACTTAAGTGAGGCTAATTTTGTTCTCGGTATCCAGATCTTTTGGGATAAGAAGAACAAACTGATAGCTTTGTCATAGGACAGCTACATAGATAAAATTCTCAGGAGGTTTGCAATGTAGGATTTCAAGAAAGGTGGGCAACCATCTAGGTCTGGAATTACTCTTTCTAAGAAAGACTCTCCAAAGTATTATGAAGAAAGAGAATACATGAAGAAAGTGCCTTATCCTTCAGCAGTGGGCAGTCTCATGTATGCCATGCTTTGCACACGACCGGATATTAGCTATGCGGTCGAGATTGTAAGTCAATTTCAGGCGGATCTAGGACCAAACTATTGGGTTGCTGTAAAGCATATTTTCAAGTACCTGAGAAGGACTCGAGGGTATATGCTTGTATATTTGGGTGAGGACCTGACTTCTCTAGGATATACTGACTCGGATTTTCAATCTTGTCTGGATTCTAGGAAATCTACTTCAGGTTTTGTGTTTACTCTAGGAGGTGATGCCATCAGTTGGAGAAGTGCTAAGCAAGATTGCACTTCGGATTCAACGATGGAGGCCAAGTATGTGGCAGCTAGTGATGCTTCAAAAGAAGCAGTGTGGCTCTGCAAGTTCCTTGGGGATCTTGAGGTAGTTCCTAGTATCACTATACTGTGATAACAGTGCGGCGGTAGCTAATGCTAAGGAACCAAGATTTCATAAGAAGAGTAAGCATATTGATTGGAAGTATCATGTGATAAAGGACTTCGTTGAGGGCGGGCATGTCACGGTGTGTAAGATCGCGTCAGAGGACAATTTAGCTGATCCATTTATGAAGACACTTACTAGAAGAGTCTTCGAGAGGCATGTGGAAGCTATGGGGATGTGAGATTGGTCATATTTACTCACTTAGTGCAAGTGGGAGATTGTTAGACATATATGCCCTAAGGAGTAAAAATGCGATAAGTTTTTGGAGACATTTTATTAATAAAGAATTTATTCATTATTTATATACCAAATCTTGTCCTCTTTACATTCATATTGGTTGAATGTATATTAAGCAAACAATAGTTTGAGACTGTCGATCTAAACCTTAGAATTGGGCATATGATGGACGGATTATGCAGAAGACACGATTCTTAAGGTGATGGTCTAAATCATATGATCTGTAATCGAAGGAATAAAGTTGGGCACTTTATTCATGCAAAGATTATTATGTTGTCTATATCCCTTTTGGGAAATGATTTGTCTTGACCATCGGAGGAGGACTCTATGAATAGAAACATTGGCACATTGTCATAAGTGACGATGTGTTGGATCGGGACATGAAGTGAATTGATTTGGATTAATAATTCTGTCTCAACAAATTGATTCACTTTAGACAATCATTTGTGTTGTATCTTAATCCTAAGATGAATAGTGGGCCCATTGTCTTGGCTTGTATCTTTTGATGTACCAAAGGGTGACACCTACATCTTAATAGTGGTGTGCATGCTGGTACATTGGAGGCATGACTCTTGATAGCGTTGACCTGTTATTCATAGATATGGAATCCATAGCTCCTCTTTAGGAGTAATGATATCCTCTTATATGCGTTCTCCTGTAATTAGAAAACTGGAGCGCTTAACCATTTGGATACATAGGTGTAACTGAATGGTATACTATCTTTGGATGGTAAGTTTTCTAATGGTGAGATAATGGAACGTAAGATAAAAATAATCAGGAATGTAAGACAGAACTTGTCCTTAATTATGAAATGTGGATATGACATAATTGTTCGTAAGATAAAAATAATCATATGGGGATACGAAACACTATGATCTGTCATGGAGACTTTGCTATGCGAGCTTCGTAATTCTATGTAGTTCGAGAGTGTAGCTCCAAGCTTTTAGTAGAGTAGCGTTGGAGTTGATAATTATGAAATGTATATCTAGGATATTGGGTTTTATAATTATCAGGAGCTTAAACTATATAGGTCCATTTGATCCCCTCTGCTAGCTCACAACATCCTGTAACGACACAACGTGTTTTTCCAATAATTGGTGACTTATGTCGGATTTATTAGATTAGTTGAAATTTGGAAGAATCAAATAATTCATGTCTGTTTATCGGTTGAATTAATTTTGTAATAAATTAATTCAAGATAAAATTGTTGAATTATTAGGATCGGATAATTCTTGTCTGTTTATCGGTTGATTTAATTTTGGATAAATTAGATCAAGATAAACTTGTAGAATTATTGGGAATTGATTTATTTTCGTATAGATTATTTAGATAAAGTTGTCTTGATCAGATAACTTCTCTATTGGGTTATTTGAATTAAAACTGAGACTTTATCCTATAGAATCTCGGGTGAAAAATAAAAGATTCGCGAGATTTTTATTGGGCAGTTCGGCCTACCGATGGACGTGTTTGACTTACCGATGGGACCTGTTCGGCCTGCCGATCAGGCTGTTCAACCTGCCGATCAGCGAAGGATAAGATTACGTGTTTCCACACATATCTTATCAGATATTGAT
Source organism: Artocarpus heterophyllus (assembly GCA_025403435.1). NCBI lineage: Eukaryota > Viridiplantae > Streptophyta > Magnoliopsida > Rosales > Moraceae > Artocarpus > Artocarpus heterophyllus. The sequence continues at coordinate 6,588,412 of CM046339.1, read as the reverse complement.
TCGAATTTGATTTTGATTCAAATTTTGAGACCTGATCTGATAAGGATTGACCCTAGGACCAACCTCTATAAATAGGGAGTGATTCTCACAAGTTACTAAGATCAATAGAGAGATTAAGAGTGATACTCTGCTAAGTGAGAATCTGAAAAACTCCCTCAGAGCTTTTGTTCACAAATCATGAACACTTGCTTTGGGTTCTCTCAATTGGTTAAAAGGAGAGTCACCAATGGAAGAGCTGTACGTGTGAGCCCACACTCACTCCGGTCGTGGATGGAGAATAGCAAAGAAGACCAGTTGGTTGAGGCTCTTCTAGAACGTTATTTCTCTTCATAGATTGTGAAGGTTCTTCAGCATACAAAGGTTAGTAAGATCTGGTTAATTTATGCATATAGCATGTCAAACTTGTGTTTTGGAAATTACTCTAATGAAAAAAAAAATTAAAATTCCACTGTGCACTATTTCTCTAGCAGTTTAAGGTAAGAGATTTAGTGATGAGCTTGTTTTACTAAACTACAAAGTAAGGAAAGATCGTGATTGCAAAGCTTATTGCTATCTACGATTGTTAATTTCAATTGGAAAATTCAGGAATAATTCCAAGATCAATTGCCTAATCATTGGTTAATGGTGGAGAATGAACATTTAACCCATTGATCATTATTGTTTTTCATCCTTTGAATTTCATGACTGCTTAATTTATTTAGTTTCGTTAATGTTAATTTTTGTTAATATAATTGAAGATCAAATCCCCCCCTCTTTTACAAAAAAATTGAACAATAACAACTTAATTAAATTCAATCCTCTACCTTGCTCGTCTTTTATTCAAAAAATGACCATTTATATATTAGCAAGGTTTTTATTTCGACGAGTCCTTGGGGACACCGTCACCTTCTCCACCTTATGCCTTCTATAGGGCTCCAGCAAGGGTAAATGGCCAATGGGGTCCCCTCTGCCTCCTTCATTGCCTACATCAATGGAGGGGGAAAAGCTTCTATTTTTGTTTTTTTTTTTTTTTAAGTTTTTTAATTATTTTTTGTTTTTGAAAGTTATGATTATATATGGTTGTGTCTATTTTTGTTTATATGAAAGTACAATTTTAAACTATAGATCTTTCATCTAAGGGCAAAAAATAAAGCCTTATTAAGAAAAGAAAAGGGTCATATTAATAAGAACTTTTAAAGAGTCTTATTATAGTTTTTCCTATTAAGATTAATTATAAAAAGGGTAAATCGATCGATTAATCCTCGACCTTTTTAAAAAAAGTGCTATTTGATCGCTAAACTTTTTTTTTCTTTAACTAAATCTTACATTTTATAAACATTGCGATTTGGTCCTCAACCATTAATTTTGGATGGAAAAATTTGTTAGACATCATTTTTTAATTGAAATTACTAATATACCCTTCAAAATAATTGATACATAAGAAATTAATATACATTGAAACACAAATTTATTAACAAATATATATAAGAAAAAACAAACAAACAATGGACCAAAAAACAAAAACAAAAACAAAACATCCAGATCTTTCATCTTTTTCTTCCTCAAATTGAACCAAACACCATAAACTTAATTTCAAAAGCCTCATCCATTACTCCTTAACTCCTAGCCAAACAACCTGTCGCCCACACAGGTGGCCACCCTTAGCAACATCACCGCCAAACCTATATAAACAATCATAACCCAAACAAAAATAAATTGTTGCCATCGTTGGATCAAAGGTGAGGTCTTGCAAGGTCAAAGTCAGATTTGTAGAGATCGACAACGATGTATTGTTCTTGAAGGGAGAGAAGCAAAAAAAAAAAAAAAAAACCTAAAACTTAATCATCCACCCCAACTGTAACGCCCCCCCTACCGGACGTCACAGATGTCGTACATTCATACATTCATACTTATTTGAATTTTAAACATAAACATAATTACAAAACTTAAGCGATACTTTAAATTGTAAATATACTTAAACATATATAACTAGGATCTATACATACATTTTTTTTAAATTCATACAAACATCTTATTATTATGCATTTCAATATCATAAAATTATTTCATCATCAATAAAATCATTTAGACATATAAAACATTTCATAAAATGAAAATCCAAACATAACATTATTAAAACAGTTTTCTCGACCTAACCTCATAGAAATTTCATAATATAAAATACACTCATCAAAATATTACCAAACTTTGCAGTCTATATCATAACATATACATGAACATTCTTACCAAATTTCGTGAAAAACAAAACACATTTACCCCTTGAATAAAAATTACATTTTTCATGCATCATAGCCAAACAACAATATTTTACTGTGGAGGGTAGAGGATAGAAAATTCATAACTTATCATAGAAACATCGAAATGACTTGAAACTTGGAGGAACATCACATAACACATACATGAATAACATATTAAAAATTAAGAATAAAATACAACACCTAGAGAAAGATATTGTAGACGAATTGAGGAGGAGAATTTCTTTTTAGAATTACCGAAAAAACTGAGTTCTTACCTTAAAAGATTTTCTTCTCAAAATTCGTGAATTCAACCAACGAAATTATCAGATTTTCTTTCAAATATTTGCAGAGAATTTTTGAGAGAGAGAGAGAAGAGTAGAATTCGTGGAGAAGAGAAGAGGAAGAGATGAAGGAGAAACGTCTCAGAAATGAATGAGAGGAGACGTGAGAGGATGAGAGAAAAATGGGGAAAAAGAACGTTAAAAATTTTTAACGTAAAGTTAATGGCATAACGTACAAAGGAGAGTCAAAACTCTTCATTAAGTCAGAAATTTTCTGACTCAAATGGTGGCTAATTGGCATGAAGGAAGGAGAGTAAAGAGGGAAAGTCAAAACTATTAGTCTCACTTACCATATTTTTGCCCTCTAAAAATAGGAAACCATTTAAAACAATACCAATTAATGCGGAGTCAAACCTTTTATTTCCTTAAATGAGGAAATTAATCCATAAATATGCCAATTAATCCCTCGATTAATGTAATTATCTCAGCCATAAATTTGGAGAGATTTCTGCTGACTGCTCGTCAGCTGTCATTGGCCTACCAACTCACCGCTTCGGCCTGCCGGTTCCATCAAGTTCAGCCTGTCGATGGTTTCTATCGGCCTGCCGATCTTTGGCAGACTTTTTGGCCTGCTGAACTGTCCTTAAATACCATATATTATAACATTTAAGTCATCATTGCATTATAATTAAACATACATTAAAATTTACATGAACACTTGAGCACAACGATTCCATGCGGTCGTCACCTGTCATAGAACTTGAAATAAATAGTTAGTAACATTAAAATCGTAAATCATAACATATAACATAAATTATTATTAAATTTTCTTAATATCGTTACTAACTTAACATGATCTGTTACATCAAAATTGGTGGGTGTTACAATTCTCCCCACCTTATGCCATCTTCACGTTCCCATGTAGCTTCTTTAACTTGATGATTTCGCCATAACACCTTGACCAATGGAATTTCTTTATTCCTCAAGGTCTTGGCTCTCCGATTGAGTATCTCTATTGGCTTTTCTTCATAACTCAAATCTTCTCGTATCTCGATCACTTGTGGCTCAATTACATGCGTAGGGTCTGGAACATACTTCTTGAGCATAGAGACATGAAACACATCGTGCATCGTGGACATTTCTGAAGGCAACCTCAGCTGATAAACTACTTTGCCTATTCGTTTCATGATTTCAAATGGACCAATGAATCTTGGACTTAACTTGCTTTTCTTCCCAAATCTCATAACTCCTTTCACTGGTGCAACTTTCAAAAACATAGATTCGCCCATGGCAAACTCTAAGGGTCTTCTTCTCTTGTCAGCATAACTCTTTTGACGGCTTTGAGCAGTCTCTATTCTTCTTCTTATCAACTTGATCATCTCAGAAGTTTCATTAACAAAATCAGTTCTTTCAGTATCAACGCTTTCCATCAATTTCTTTTCACCAGCTTCGTGCCAACATATAGGTGACCTACATTTTCGTCCATACAGCGCTTCATAAGGTGCCATCCCAATTGTTGCCTGAAAGCTATTGTTAGAAGCAAACTCTGCTAATGGCAACATTTTACACCAGCTAGTCTTAAAATCGAGAGAACAAGCCCGTAGCATATCCTCTAAAATCAAGTTCATCGTCTCTGTTTGGCCATCTGTTAGAGGATGAAAAGCTATACTAAAATATAGCCTGGTTCCCATTGCAGTCTGTACACTCTTTCAAAACTTAGATGTGAACCTGCCATTACGATCTGAGATGATTGACTTGGGAATCCCATGAAGTCATCCAATCTTCTTAACATAGAGTTCCGCTAACCGTTCCATGGAGTAAGTGATCTTGATAGGAATGAAATGCACCGTCTTAGTTAGTCGATCCAAAACTACCCAAATTGCATCATAACCGTTCATAGTTCTGGGCAAACCGGTAATGAAATCTATTGCTATATCCTCCCATTTCCATTCCTATATTTGGATAGACTGCAGTTCACCACCAGGTCTCTGGTGTTCAGCCTTTACTTGTTGACATGTCATACATTTATTCACGTACATTGCAACATCACGTTTCATTCCATACCACCAAAAGTTACCCTTTAGATCATTATACATCTTTGTTGCACATGGATGAATAGAGTAAGGAGTGTCATGAATTTCTGCCAAGATCTTTCCCCTTAAGTCATCAACATTGGGAACACGTAAGCGGTCCTTGAGGTATAGAGTTCCGTCATCCGCAATACGAAACTCTTGATATTTTCCTTCTTTCATTCCTTACTTAATCCTTAAAAGACTTACATCTTCATCTTATTTTCTCTGAATTTCATCGTACATCGTCGGAGCAAGAGAGAGTGCTGATAGCTGGCCTGCTATAAGCTCTAAACCGAAGTCTAGAATTTCCCTTCTTAAAGGTGGAGACATTGCTTGCATTAACATCAACGTGGCAACTGACTTCCTACTTATAGCATCAGCCACTCGGTTAGGTTTTTCAGGATGATAAAGGATTTCACAATCATAATCCTTCACCAACACTAGCCATCTTCGTTGTCTCATGTTCAGGTCTTTTTGCATGAAGAAGTACTTCATACTTTGATGATCAGTGAAGATCTTACATTGGATACCATATAAATAATGCCTCCATATTTTCAACTCAAAAACAACTGCTGCTAACTCGAGGTCATGAGTATGATAATTCTTTTCGTAATCCTTTAGTTGTCTTGATGCATAAGCAATCACCCTTTTATTTTGCATTAGTACAGCTCCAAGACCCATCTTAGATGCATCACTGTAAATTACAAATCCATCATTTCCTTCAAGAATAGCCAATACTGGAGCCGTCGTTAGCCTCTTCTTCAATTCTTGAAAACTCTTTTCACATGCATCTGTCCATTCATACTTCTTTCCTTTGTGAGTCAGATTTGTAAGTGGAGCTGCTATCTTGGAGAAATCATCTACAAATCTCCAATAATAACCTGCTAAACCCAAGAAGCTCCTTATTTCACTTGTATTCATCGGTTGCTTCTAATTGAGAACAGCTTCTACTTTAGCAGGGTCAACCATAATCCCTTCCTTTGAAATAACATGCCCCAAGAAAGACACTTTATCAAGCCAAAACTCGCATTTGGAAAACTTTGCATATAGCTGGTGTCTTCTTAAAGTCTCCAACACAATCCTTAAATGCTCCTCATGTTTTTCTTGATTCTTAGAATAGACAAGAATATCATCGATAAATACAACAACAAATTTGTCAAGGAAATCCTTTAATTCCCGGTTCATCAAATCCATAAAAGCAGCCGGTGCATTCGTCAGACTGAAAGGCATAACCACAAATTTATGGTGACCATACCTCGACCTGAAGGCAGTCTTGAGGATATCTCCTTCTTTAATCTTCAACTGATGATATCCCGATTGTAGATCAATCTTTGAGAACACAGATGCACCCTTGAGCTGATCAAACAAATCATCGATCCGAGGCAACGGATACTTGTTCTTGATTGTCACCTTGTTCAACTCTTTGTAATCAATGCAGAGTCTCATAGTTCCATCCTTCTTCTTTACAAACAAGACTGGAGCTCCCCATGGTGAGTGACTTGGCCTGATGAATCCTTTGTCGAGTAGCTCCTTTAATTGCATGTGAAGCTCCTTTAGTTCTACCGGGGCCATTCTGTAAGGCACTTTTGAGATTGGATTGGTGCCAGGAGCGAGCTCAATCTCAAATTTGACTTCTCTTTCTGGCGGTAGACTCGTCAAATCATCAGGAAACACTTTAGCATATTCATGAACTACAGGTACATCTTTAATTCTTATCTTTTCTTCTTGGCTTTTGTCTACAATGTTTGCCATATAGCCCATGCAGCCACTTGCTAATAACTTCCTTGCTTTCATTGCCGATAAAAACATGTGGGGTTTCTTTTTGGACTCGCCAACATAAACGAATTTCTAATCACCTTCTAGATGGAAGATCACCTTTCATTTTTGGCATTCTATAGAGGCATTGTACTTGCTTAGGAAATTCATCCCAAGAATCATATCATTGTCATGCATGTAGATCATAATGAGGTTGACGAATAGCTCCCTATCAAAAATCCATAGGGGTACTGTACGCAGACAGTGAGTAGATAATATCACTTCCCTAGAGGGTAGTGTCGTAGTGAATCCCTGTCTCATAGGCTCTAAACGAACTTCTAACTTTTTAGCAAATGACATATATACAAAAGAATGTGTAGCACCTGTATCAAAGAGAACATAAGTATCATTAGATAAACTTGTTATCTGACCCGTGACGACATTGGAGGCTTCAGCAGCCACTTGTTCTTTTGTCATGGCATAGATGCGGGCATTCGTCGGTGGGGCTTCAATTCTCCCTTGACTGATAAGTGTGTTGGAAACAAAGTGCGCAGCGGAATTTTAAAATATTTTTCATCAGAGTATTTTCCAAAATACAAGTATGACATGTTATATGTATAAATTAAACAGATCTTACTAACCTCAGTATGTCGAAGAACCTCCGCGACCTGTGTAGAGAAGTAACGTTCCAGAAGAGCCTCAACCAACTGGTCTTCTTTGCTATTCTCTATCCACAACCGGAGTGAGTGTGGGCTCACACGTACAGCTCTTCCACCGGTGACTCTCCTTCCAACCAATAGAGAGAACCCAAAGCTAGTGTTCGTGATTTGTGAACAAAAGCTCTCAGGGAGTTTTCAGATGCTCACTAGAAGAGTATCACTCTTAATCTCTCAAATTGATCTGAGTAAATCATTAGACTCACTCCCTTTTTATACCTATTGGTCCTTGGGGTCAGTCCATATCAGATTAGGTCTCAAAAATCAAAATAGAATCAAGTTCGGATCAATATCTGATAAGATACGCGTGAAAAACGCGTAATCTTAGCTGTCGCGGTCGGCATGCCGAACTGTGAGATAGGCAGGCCGAACTTGCCAGTTCGGCAGGCCGAACTTTATGATCGGCAGGCCGAACTGCCGAGAAAAAATCTCCGCGAATCTTTTATTTTCCACCCGAGATTCTAAAGGATAAAGTCTCAGTTTTGATTCAAATAGCCCAATAGAAAAGATATCTGATCAAAACAAACTCTATCAAGATAATCTCTAAGAAAATAAATCAATTCAAATAATTCTACAAGTTTATCTTGTTCTAATTGTCCAAAATTAAAACAACCGATAAACAGACAAGAATTATCCGAACGCCATAATTCAACAAGTTCATCTTGAACTAATTTCTTACAAAATTAATTCAACCGATAAACAGACATGAATTATTTGATTCTTATAAATTTTAAACCAATCTGATAAATCCGACATAAGTCACCAATTATTGGAAAAGCACGCCGTGTCGTTACAGGATTTTGTGAGCTAGCAAAGGGGACCAAAATGGACCTATAAAGTTCAAGCTCATGATAATTATGAAACCCAATATCCCAGATATACATTTCACAATTATCAACTCCAACGCTACTCCACTAAAAGCTTGGAGCTGCACTCTCGAACTTTATAGAATTACGAAGCTCGTGTAGCTAAGTCTCCATGACATATCATAGTGTATCGCATCCCCATATGATCATCCATAATCGGCTTAAGGACAAGTTCTGTCTTACCTTCCCGATTATTTTTATCTTACGTTCCATTGTCTCACCATTAGAAAACTTACCATCCAAAGATAGTATACCATTCGGTTACACCTATGTATCCAAATGGTTGAGCGCTCCAGTTTTCCAATTACAGGACAACGCATATAAGAGGATATCATTACTCCTAAAGAGGAGCTATGGATTCCATATCTATGAATAACAAGTCTACGCTATCAAGAGTCATGCCTCCAACGTACCGGCATGCATGCCACTATAGAGATGTGGGAGTCACCCATTGGTACATCAAAAGACACAAGTCGAGACAACGGGCCCATTATTCATCTCAGGATTAAGATACAATACAAACGACTGTCTAAAGTGAATCAATTTGCCAAGACAGAATTATTAATCCAAATCAATTCACTTTATGTCCCGATCCAACACATCGTCACCTATGACAACGCGCCAATGTTTCTATTCACGGAGTCCAACTCCGATGGCCAAGACAAACCATCTCCCAAAAGGGATATAGACAACATAACAATCTTTACATGAATAAAGCGCCCAACTTTATTCCCTCGATTGCGGATCATATATTTTAGACCATCACCTTAAGAGTCGTGTCTACCGCATAATCATCCCATCATATGCCCAACTCTTAAGGTTTAGACTGACAGTCTCAGACTACTGTTTGCTTATCATACATTCAACAAATATGAACGTAAAGAGGACAATATTTGGTATATATAAATGAATAAATTCTTTATTGATAAAAATGTCTCCAAAAACGTATTACATTTTTACTCCTTAGAGCATACATGTCTAACAATCTCCCACTTGCACTAAGTGAGTAAATACTGCAAATTTCGCATCCCCATAGCTTCCACATGCCTTTCGAAGACTCTCCCAGAAAGTGTCTTCGTAAATGGATCAGCTAAATTGTCCTCTGACGCGATCTTGCACACCGTGACATGCCCGCTCTCAACGAAGTCCTTTATCACATGATACTTCCGATCAATATGCTTACTCTTCTTGTGAAATCTTGGTTCCTTAGCATTAGCTACCGCCGCACTGTTATCACAGTACAGTGATACCGCTTTATCCATACCAGGAACTACCTCAAGATCCCCAAGGAACTTGCGGAGCCACACTGCTTCTTTCGAAGCATCACTAGCCGCCACATACTCGGCCTCCATCGTTGAATCCGAAGTGCAATCTTGCTTCGCACTTCTCCAACTGATGGCACCGCCACCCAGAGTAAACACAAACCCTGAAGTCGATTTCCTAGAATCCAGGCAGGATTGAAAATCCGAATCAGTGTATCCTAGAGGAGTTAAATCCTCACCCGAATACACAAGCATATACCCTCGAGTCCTTCTCAGGTACTTGAAAATATGCTTTACCGCAACCCAATGGTTCGGTCCTGGATCCGCCTGAAATCGACTCACAATCCCGACCGCATAGCTAATATCCGGTCGAGTGCAAAGCATGGCATACATGAGACTACCCACTGCCGAAGCATAAGGCACCTTCTTCATGTATTCTCTTTCTTCATAAGACTTTGGAGAGTCTTTCTTAGAAAGAGTAATTCCAGACCTAGATGGTTGCCCACCTTTCTTGGAATCCTGCATTGCAAACCTCCTGAGAATTTTATCTATGTAGCTGGCCTGTGACAAAGCTATCATTTTGTTCTTCCTATCCCGCAAGATCTGGATACCGAGAACAAAATTAGCCTCACCCAAGTCCTTCATGTCAAACTGCTTGGTCAACCATAATTTGACCGATGACAACGCCCCAACGTCATTGCCAATTAGCAGAATGTCATCTACATAGAGTAGTAGAAAAACCACCTTCCCATTCTTAATGTGTTTGTAAACACATGGTTCATCCACATTTTGTGAGAACCCATAAGTCTTGATCACTTGATCAAATCTTATGTTCCAAGAACGAGAAGCCTGCTTAAGTCCATAAATAGACTTTAGCAACTTACAAACCTTACCCTCTTGACCCGTGACCTTGAACCCGTCTGGTTGTTCCATATAAATGGACTCATCAAGATAGCCATTCAGAAAAGCCGTCTTGACATCCATCTGCCAAATCTCGTAGTCGAGAGCGGCAGCTATGGACAAGAGAATCCGGATGGACTTAAGCATGGCTACAGGCGAAAAGGTTTCCTCATAATCGATTCCTTCCTTTTGCGTATAACCCTTAGCTACCAGTCTAGCCTTAAAGGTTTCGACCTTTCCATCCACTCCTCTTTTCCTCTTGTAGATCCACTTACACCCTATGGGTTTTACCCCTTCGGGAAGATCCACGAGCTCCCAGACCCGATTAGTCTCCATAGACTTCATCTCAATGTTCATGGCCTCTGTCCAGAGTCTTGAATCAACATCCTCCATAGCTTCTGCGTAAGTATAAGGATCCCTGTCATGTTCATCCGGTTCAGCCAAAAAGACCTCCCCATTGAACATATACCTCTCAGGTTGACGCCCGATCCTCCCACTACGCCGAAGCCCCTGTGGTTGTTGTTCAGGTTTGTTTGGTTTTTCTACACCGATCGGAATGGTTTCGTTCGGAACCTCCGGAGTAAACGGATTACCCCTCAACTCCTCAAGCACCACTTTGCTTTGAGGTTTAAAGTCGTTCATGTAACTCTCCTCAAGGAAAGTTGCATTAGTTGAAACCACGACTTTATTTTCCTTTGGGTTATAAAAATAACCCCCTTTAGTCCCTTTTGGATATCCTACAAACACGCAAACTTCTGAACGTGCTTCCAACTTATTCGGATCCTTAAACAGGACATGAGCTGGACATCCCCATATGCGAATATGGTTTAAGGATGTCTTCCGTCTTGTCCACAACTCGTGAGGAGTTTTAGGGACCGATTTTGAAGGCACATTGTTCAAAAGATAACATGCGGTTTGTAGTGCATATCCCCAAAAGGATAAAGGCAATGATGAATAACTCATCATGGACCGAATCATGTCCAACAAAGTCCTATTCCTTCTCTCCGCTACGCCATTCTGCTGCGGAGTGCCCGGCGCAGTCAAATGGGATAAAATCCCATTCTCTAACAAGTGTCCCAAGAACTCATCAGAAAGGTATTCCCCACCTCGATCAGATCGAAGTGCCTTTATGGGTCTACCCAATTGCTTTTCCACTTCAGCCCGAAACTCCCTGAACTTATCATAAGTTTCGCTTTTGTGGTGCATTAGGTACACATACCCATATCTTGAGTAATCGTCAATAAAAGTGACGAAGTACTCATACCCTCCTCGTGCCCGGATGTTCATCGGTCCGCAAACATCACTATGCACAAGTTCTAGAACCCCTTCGGCCCTATTGCCCTTAGACCCGTATGGTCTTTTGGTCATTTTACCCTCCAAACAAGACTCACATTGAGGTATAGATTCCACCTTTAAGTGACTTAAAGGTCCATCCCTTACCAACCTTTGAATCCTATTCAGGTTAATATGGCCAAGGCGCAAATGCCAAAGATAAGTCTTATTAGAGTGAGAAGTTTTAAGTCTTTTTGAGTCATTATCATTTATCTCAGCATTAAGCAATAAGTCCATCTTAGGTTTGATAAAATATAGATTATTTTGCATCCATCCAGAACAGATAAAAGATTTGTTTTTACGAATCACCACTTTTTCATTAAAAGATACCACGTAGGAGTCTTTAAATAAAGAAGATACAGAAATTAAATTCCTTTTAAATTTAGGAACATAAAAACAATCTCGCAAAATTAAACTCCTATAATTATCAAAACAAAGATGGACATCTCCCACTGCTTCCGCTGAGACCAAGGATCCATCGCCCATCCGAAGCGTTAAGTCTTCACGAAGTAGACTTCTCGTTTCTTTGAATCCCTGCAGAGAAACACAAACATGATTAGTTGCACCGGAATCTATGACCCAAATGTCACTGGATTCCTCAACCAAACAAGTTTCTAAATATAGAAGATCACACCTACCTCCCTTGGAAAGGAAGTCCTTGCAATGCTTCTTTATATGCCCGACCTTACCACAGAAGAAGCACTTAAGCTTCTTTGGGTTCTTCTTCTTCTTCTTCTTGCTCTTGGTAGCAATAGGAATAGAAGACTTACCACTCTTGGCCCGTTGCTTCTTTCCATTCCCAGAGTTAGGATTGGAACCAGAAGCAGCTACCATATTGGCCTCTCCACCAGCAGGAGACTCCCTGATCAGCAGTTCAAACTCCTGTAACTGTTTCATCAGTTCTGTCAAGGTCATATCCCGTCTATTGCTCAAATTAAAAGTAGCTCTAAACGGAATAAATTCCTTAGACAGAGTCTCAAAGACCATAGTCATCTGAGTTTCAGCATCGATGTCGGCTCCATTGGTTTGAGCCTCAGCGAGGTAACCCATGACCAACATCATGTGCTCCTTTACAGATGTCCCCGGTCTCTGTCTACAGTTTAAGAGTTTCCGAAGCGCCCCTTGCCGCTTTGTTATGGCCTGGCCTCCAAACATATCCTCAAGATTATCCAAGATCTGCTTCGCAGTCTCATAATCCTGATGTTGAGCCTGCAGCACGTTATTCATGCTAGCCATAACATAGCAGCGGGCCTGATCATTAGCATCTTTCCAGCGTTCGTACGCTTGGAATTGCTCATTACTTGAGTCTCCCGTAGGCTCGGGAGGACAAGGAGTTGTCAGTACATATTTCAGTTTCTCAAAGGATAGGACGATGTCCAGGTTCCGTTTCCAATCATTATAGTTCTCACCGGTTAATTGGTTTTTGTCAAGTATCGATGATAAAGCGTTTTTAGACATTTTCAATCTACAATAAAGAATCATATACCAAACATAAGCAAACATATTTAATTTAGTAAGATAACACAATCATGTAAAATCATACAAATGTGTTTATGTGTCAAAACCTTGAAAATATCACAACCTTACAACGATAATTCCCAACTCAGAATTCAACAAGCTCCTAGGGGAGTCATGCCAAATTCAATCAGGAACACGGATCCCCTCCTGATTAATATATGCCATCCAGGACCCGTATGATCCAGCATATACTAATAATCGTTTCTTTGGCCATTAATTTTATTAACAGAGCTCCTAGGGGAGGTTAATAATAAAATTAACGTGAGTGTATAACCACCGTTTCAATATTTTATCCATGATTTATAATCACCACCTAGGGGTGTGCAACCATAAATCATACTAAAATACCTTATCCTTTTAGAGATCCAATCTGGTACATAATAGAAATCCCTTCCTAGGGGTTGGGACCATCATGTTCTTCCTATGGACCAACGATGGAGGCCTTAGGTTCTCTCTTCGAAAACCTTCTCCCACTCAATCTTTTGAAGTCAAGGTTTTATTTTAAAATTATGCATGAACAATTTTAATATGAGCGGCACTCCCTATTCTATATGACATGTTATCAATATACATGGTAAATCATATTATAATGCAGACAAGCAAAGCAATCAAGCAAAGCTACAAGCATAATAATAATAACCGTAATATTATGGTTCCACCCTAGAGAATAGAAAAACTAAGATTACAAGAGAATAATCGAGACATTTATCGATTCTTCATCCTTGAATCCTCAAGCTGTATCCTTCTTCATGTAATATCCATCTTCAAGTCCTCAATCCCGTATGAATCGAACACTTCATATTTCCGGTCATATCCAAATTTAATGTTTCTCAGAATCGTCCCAAAAATAAAATTAAAACTGCACCAAAAATTGCACCTTTTCTGGACACCTGGATGCTCTCTGTCGGCAGGCCGATCTGGGTGATCGGTCTGCCGATCATGGTGGTTCGGCCTGCCGAACATGAAGGTTCGGCCTGCCGGCAGAGCACCAAAATTTCTGCCCCACTGTCGGCCTGCCGGACCGTACGTCCGGCCTGCCGATCTGTGACCTTCGGCCTGCCGAACTGTGAGGTCCGGCATGCCGACCGAGCAGAAAACCCTCAATCCAGAAAATACAATTTTAATGCAATTCATCAATTTTATTTTCAACAATTCAAAAACATAAAATTAGAGACTCAGGAAATACCTGGAGGCGCCATCATCTATCTTCAAGATCCGACTTCTCGTTCCGTCTTCTCCGAATAATTATTTAATTACAAAATTCTTACAAATTAAAAATTAAATAATAATTCCTAGACGGAGATGATAGTCCGCCATCTAATTACATGAAAAACCTAGATACACATTCTAACCTCTAAGGAACCATAACCGGTATTAATTAATTAATAAATAATTAAACAACAATTTAATCAACCATAATTAATTAATAAACATTCACCACATAATCCATGACAACATATATATTATATAGAAACCTAGAGTGCCATCTCTCTATAAAATTCAATTCAAGCATTGGAGAGATTAAGATCACAAAATTTATGCATATAACATGATCACAAACTTGCAAATTTATGTAAAAACCTCGGCTCTGATACCAATTGTTGGAAACAAAGTGCGCAGCGGAATTTTAAAATATTTTTCATCAGAGTATTTTCCAAAATACAAGTATGACATGTTATATGTATAAATTAAACAGATCTTACTAACCTCAGTATGTCGAAGAACCTCCGCGACCTGTGTAGAGAAGTAACGTTCCAGAAGAGCCTCAACCAACTGGTCTTCTTTGCTATTCTCTATCCACAACCGGAGTGAGTGTGGGCTCACACGTACAGCTCTTCCACCGGTGACTCTCCTTCCAACCAATAGAGAGAACCCAAAGCTAGTGTTCGTGATTTGTGAACAAAAGCTCTCAGGGAGTTTTCAGATGCTCACTAGAAGAGTATCACTCTTAATCTCTCAAATTGATCTGAGTAAATCATTAGACTCACTCCCTTTTTATACCTATTGGTCCTTGGGGTCAGTCCATATCAGATTAGGTCTCAAAAATCAAAATAGAATCAAGTTCGGATCAATATCTGATAAGATACGCGTGAAAAACGCGTAATCTTAGCTGTCGCGGTCGGCATGCCGAACTGTGAGATAGGCAGGCCGAACTTGCCAGTTCGGCAGGCCGAACTTTATGATCGGCAGGCCGAACTGCCGAGAAAAAATCTCCGCGAATCTTTTATTTTCCACCCGAGATTCTAAAGGATAAAGTCTCAGTTTTGATTCAAATAGCCCAATAGAAAAGATATCTGATCAAAACAAACTCTATCAAGATAATCTCTAAGAAAATAAATCAATTCAAATAATTCTACAAGTTTATCTTGTTCTAATTGTCCAAAATTAAAACAACCGATAAACAGACAAGAATTATCCGAACGCCATAATTCAACAAGTTCATCTTGAACTAATTTCTTACAAAATTAATTCAACCGATAAACAGACATGAATTATTTGATTCTTATAAATTTTAAACCAATCTGATAAATCCGACATAAGTCACCAATTATTGGAAAAGCACGCCGTGTCGTTACAGGATTTTGTGAGCTAGCAAAGGGGACCAAAATGGACCTATAAAGTTCAAGCTCATGATAATTATGAAACCCAATATCCCAGATATACATTTCACAATTATCAACTCCAACGCTACTCCACTAAAAGCTTGGAGCTGCACTCTCGAACTTTATAGAATTACGAAGCTCGTGTAGCTAAGTCTCCATGACATATCATAGTGTATCGCATCCCCATATGATCATCCATAATCGGCTTAAGGACAAGTTCTGTCTTACCTTCCCGATTATTTTTATCTTACGTTCCATTGTCTCACCATTAGAAAACTTACCATCCAAAGATAGTATACCATTCGGTTACACCTATGTATCCAAATGGTTGAGCGCTCCAGTTTTCCAATTACAGGACAACGCATATAAGAGGATATCATTACTCCTAAAGAGGAGCTATGGATTCCATATCTATGAATAACAAGTCTACGCTATCAAGAGTCATGCCTCCAACGTACCGGCATGCATGCCACTATAGAGATGTGGGAGTCACCCATTGGTACATCAAAAGACACAAGTCGAGACAACGGGCCCATTATTCATCTCAGGATTAAGATACAATACAAACGACTGTCTAAAGTGAATCAATTTGCCAAGACAGAATTATTAATCCAAATCAATTCACTTTATGTCCCGATCCAACACATCGTCACCTATGACAACGCGCCAATGTTTCTATTCACGGAGTCCAACTCCGATGGCCAAGACAAACCATCTCCCAAAAGGGATATAGACAACATAACAATCTTTACATGAATAAAGCGCCCAACTTTATTCCCTCGATTGCGGATCATATATTTTAGACCATCACCTTAAGAGTCGTGTCTACCGCATAATCATCCCATCATATGCCCAACTCTTAAGGTTTAGACTGACAGTCTCAGACTACTGTTTGCTTATCATACATTCAACAAATATGAACGTAAAGAGGACAATATTTGGTATATATAAATGAATAAATTCTTTATTGATAAAAATGTCTCCAAAAACGTATTACATTTTTACTCCTTAGAGCATACATGTCTAACAAAGTGGCCCTTCAAGGGAGGCTTGCATCTGATGTAGCTGGGCTTGAGGAGGAGCTCTCTATGGGACATTAACATTCATCAGCTTGGGGAAGTTCTTAACAAAGTGGTCTTCACGCCCACAAATGAAACATTGATTTGTTCCCAAGTGACATTCCCTGGATGCTTCTTTCCACATTTGGCACATGGTTGAAACCGCCTGTTATTATTATTGTGCTGACCATCATTGTGCCTCTTGTTGTCTTGGCCCTGCTGGTTTTGAGGATTGCCCTTCCTCTTGTTATTCCTCCAATTCTGGTTGATGTTGTTGTTGTTGTTGTTGTTCTTGTGTGGAAGGCGGTTCTGGTTGTTTGCATTGTTGGCTTGTTGACCAGACTGAGGCTGGTTCCTTCTTAACTTAGACAAGTGAAACTCAGCTCTTTGGGCCCTCATTGCAACCTGTTCCTGAGTCCTGGGTGGACTTGCCCCATCAACAATCGCAGCAATTTCTGGCCTAAGGGCTCTGATCAGTCTTCTGACCCTTTCACTTTCATCATTAACCATCCCTGGGCAAAGGCGAGCTAGCTTATCAAACTTTGTCACAACATCTATGACTGACATATCCCCCTAGCGTAGGTTCTTGAACTCCTTATAATGCTTCCTTGTAACGTTCATGTGGTAAAACTTCATGTTAAATTCATGAACAAAGTCAGCCCATGTCATTTCATCAACATTACTGCTCATTTCAATGCCATGGTGAGACAGTATGATGCATAGAGAACCTTCTCGTTGTCTGTGAAATCCATGAGTCTTAAGGTTACTTCGATTGTCTTCAACCATCCCTGTGCAACTAACGGGTCCTTAGAACCCTCAAAGCCTGCTGGCTTAACTTTCTTCCATCTGACCAGAAGAGGTTCTTGATAGGCCGCTCTTGGTTCAACAACAGGAGCTGGAACTTCGTTGATTGGTGGTTGTGGAGGAGGAGGAGGAGGCTCATCATTGCCTCGACAGTCGTCATTCTGTCCATTGGCCCTTAATTCGGCAATCTCTCTTCTTTGATCCTCCAATTGCCTTTGCAGCTCAGCAATCATTATCATGAGTCTTTTGTTGGTCTAGGTGCGGGTCTACATTCTTCTGTGGCCATCCATAGTTAATTTCCAAAAAGAATTAAGAACTTAGAAATAATCTTCTAATTATGAGACAGGTTTTCACTACTAGATCATTAATTGTTAAACATTTAGACCTTAATCTTATCATCATACTTGCATCAAAACATCTAACTTTATAACATACTTACTTGGAGCACTTGGATTGACGTGTGGCGATATGAATTGTAATAAAAAAATTTCTCTGATACCAAAGCCTGTAACGTCCCCCCTACTGAACGTCACAGATATCGTACATTCATACATTCATACTTATTTGAATTTTAAACATAAACATAATTACAAAACTTAAGCGATACTTTAAATTGTAAATATAATTAAGCATATATAACCAGGATCCATACATACATTTTTTTTTTTAAATTCATACAAACATCTCATTATTATGCATTTCAATATCACAAATTATTTCATCATCAATAAAATCATTTAAACATATAAAACATTTCATAAAATAAAAATCCAAAAATAACATTGTTAAAACAGTTTTCTTGACCTAACCTTATAGAAATTTCATAACATAAATACACTCATCAAAACATTACCAAACTTTGTAGTCTATAACATAACATATACACGAACATTCTTACCAAATTTCATGAAAAACAAAACATATTTACTCCTTGAATAAAAATTACATTTTTCATGCATTATAGCCAAACAGCAACATTTTACTATGAAGGGTAGAGGATAGAAAATTCATAACTTATCATAGAAACATCGAAATGACTTGAAACTTGGAGGAACATTACATAATACATACATGAATAACATATTAAAAATTTAGAACAAAATACAATACCTAGAGAAGGATATTGCAGATGAATTGTGGAGGAGAATTTCTTTTCAGAATTACCGGAAAAAATTGAGTTCTTACCTTAAAAGATTTTCTTCTCAAAATTCTTGAATTCAACCAACAAAATTATCAGATTTTCTTTCAAATATTTGCAGAGAACTTTTTAGAGAGAGAGAAGAGTAGAATTCATGGAGAAGAGAAGAGGAAGAGATGAAGGAGAAAACGTCTCTTAAATGAATGAGAGGAGACATTAGAGGATGAGAGAAAAATGGGGAAAAAGAACGTTAAAAATTTTTAACGTAAAGTTAATGGCATAACATACAAAAGAGAGTCAAAACTCTTCATTAAGTCAGAAATTTTCTGACTCAAATGGTGGCTAATTGGCGTGGAGGAAGGAGAGTAAAGAGGGAAAGTCAAAACTACTAGTCTCACTTATCATATTTTTGCCCTCTAAAAATAGGAAACCATTTAAAACAATACCAATCAATGCGAAGTCAAACCTTTTATTTTCTTAAATGAGGAAATTAATCCATAAATATGCCAATTAATCACTCGATTACTGTAATTATCTCAGCCATAAATTTGGAGAGATTTCTACTGACTGCTCGTCAGCTGTCATCGGCCTGCCGACTCACCACTTCAGCCTACCGGTTCCACCAAGTTCGACCTGCTGATGGTTTCCATCGGCCTGCCGATCATTGGCAGACTTTTTGGCTAGCCGAACTGTCCTTAAATACCATACATTATAACATTTAAGTCATCATTGCATCATAATTAAACACACATTAAAATTTACATGAACACTTAAGCACAACGATTCCATGCGGTCGTCATCTGTCATAAAACTTGAAATAAATAGTTAGTAACATTAAAATCATAAATCATAACATATAACATAAATTATTAATAAATTTTCTTAACATCGTTACTAACTTAACATGATCCATTACATCAAAATTGGTGGGTGTTACACTTACCCACTCCCCCTTTCCCCGTTGGCTACCCTTTCTCTGTGCCAAACCCTATCACAACCCCCTCCCTATCAATTGAGCTCCATTGCCTTCCCTAAAGACTGTGGCGTGATAAAGCTCCATCGATGAAGCCTGTCCCTTTAACAGGTCGATTCAAGCCCAGGCAATCCCTCCCATCGTCATGCGTGTCAGCCCCCTTCAGTAGCCAACTTCCCTATCATGCAAGTCATCGTGCAATTTTGTCTGGTCTTTTTTTTTCTTTCATTTTGGAGAAGTTAACATCCAATGGAGGTTTTGCGTAATTTTTTCTTTTTGATCTGAGCTTGGGGTAAGTTTTTTTTTGTGATTAATATATGGCCATAAAAATTTGATTTACTAAAAATGGAAATGCTTTCATCTTGAAAAGCCAGTACTTGGCCAAAGGGCTGTAATGTATGGTAAAGAAGATAAGTGAGACAACTATATAGAGATAAAGAAAGTGATTTTTTTGTTTGCTTTAATGTCAAATTGTATGAGAATGAAAATACCTAGATCTTGAGGAATTTAGGCTTCTTGTGGCTGCCTTTTGACATGTTGATCGAAATGAGCTAATACTTAATATCTTTCTAAAGGAGACAAGCGAAAACCATTGAAATAGCAATGGACATGGGTGGAATTTGATTTGATTTGATTTTTGCTTCAAAAAAATCTAATTTTTTCAGGGAAAAAGTCTGATTTTAATAATATATATTTGTTGCTTTTTACCTTTTTATTTTTTTATGTTTTAATTTTAATTTCTTTAATACGTATAAGGTATTTTACTAAAAGGCCCTCACTAAAGTGGTCAAAATTAACGGCTAAGGACCAAATTGTTCTTTTTTTAAACTATTACACCCAGTTAAATAAAAAAAAAGGTTAGGGGCCAAATTGCACCTTTTTAATAGGTTAGGATCAACTGAGCTATTTACCCTTGTAAAAAGGAAAAAGTACATAGTAAATCAAGATATTTATTTTATTAATTATTAGAATAACAATTCTTTATTAGAAGGAAATAGAAAAATATAGGAAAGAAGGGGAATTAAGAAAAGAGGAAATTGCATGCTATGCCACATTTTTAAAATTGTGTTTATTTATATCACACTTAGAAAAGTTTATGCCACATTATCAATCATATTACATGTTAAGCTATGCTACAAATGAATGAGACAATGAGGCAAATAGCCTAAACTAAATCAACAATAAAAAATAATAGGCCAAAGTTTTAAAGATGTTAATAAATAGACCATGGGGTGTCAAATCTGTATCAACAAAATCAAGAAATTTCAAAAATATCCCTAGCTTAGAAAGGAGAATCTTTTTTTTTTCTCTTCCCTTCTCTCTCTCTTCCTCACTCTCTACAATCACCTACAATGGCGTTCCCTAAAAAAAAATCACCTACAACCAAGGGGCCATCTAAATCGCGAGATTTTGATGGCCTACTCCTTTGACGAACCCACTCCTCCAATGCCTTTGCACGACTCTAGTGAGTTATGTTCCTCCGGTGCCTTTTTATGACTCTACTCCCTTGGCACCTTTACGCGATTTTGGCCAAACCTGCCCCTTCAGCACTTTTGCTCTCCATGTAAGGAAAGATGAAAAGGGGAGAAAGGGACATCTGTTGGGAAAGGAGGGATGGGAGAAGGAGTGGAGATTGAGACGAGCTGAGGAAAAAAAAGAAAAACATAAAAATGGAAAAAAATATTTAGAAGTAAATGTGGTCTATTAATTTTTAATGTTTTGAATATGTGCGATTTACTTCTAATAGTATTTATAATTGGCTTGTTTATTGTAATTTCTCCAAATGAACATGTGCGGCTTTTATAAAAAGTATACCTTAAAAGATGGCATTTATAAAAATTCCCTTTAAGGGAAAAAAAGGGCCCATGACATCATAAAGAATATAACTCTCTTTAAAAAGATATCTTAAAACCTAATAAAAAAATTATCATAATGCTTATGTAGTTATGATAATATTTATAGATTTCAAACACGAGAATATAAATAATAACAATGAAAAAACTAATTCAAAAAAGAAGTGAAATTTGTGAATTTAATCATTGTCATAACAAATAATTATTTTGAAAATGATGAAAATGATTAAAAAAGTTGTTTAACATGTGAAATAAGGCCTAAATATTAATATAATTATTGTTTTAATGAATAGAAATGTTATGATAATGATGAAAATAATTAAAAAATTGTGTAAAAGATGTGAACCAAAGTGTAAATATAAGAATATTAACATAGATAATAGAAGTTTTATGACGGTAATAAAAAATATATAAACGTGTTAAATATGTGCATCAAAGTGTAAATATAAGCATTATTATAATAATAGGAGTTTTAAGATGATGAAGAAAAATATAAAAATAAATATTTAAAAATATAAAAGTAGAAAACAAGAAAGACAAAGTATCCACTGAAATATTTCAACCATGCATCAAAAAAGAAGAAGAAAGAAAGCAACACCATTACAAGAGATGGAAGGGAATGAAAAGGAAACTTAGCTGAACAAAAAATAAAATAATTGTGACATTATAAAAAATAAAAGTAAATTTCATTAAGTGATTGTAAAAATCATCAGCATAGTCATTAATATCTATAATAACAAAGTAGGATTTTAAACCAAATTCAAACTATAACAATAGCAAATTAAAAGATCAAAACTAATTTAAACATCAACAATAACAAAATTCCTAAAATCCAATTCAAAAACTAGAAAAAAAAAAGATGCAAAACATTAAAACGCTTAGAACATTATCATTCTTCTTTGTGTATTACCTCCATGCCAACCTCATAGTTGACAAAAGGGAAAATTTGTAATTGGGGTGGGGTGGGGTGGGGTTGGGTGGGAGTAGGCCCCCGCGCCCAACTTGGGGTTAATTTCAACTCTCATATTTGTCTTGTCCTCAAATTATATTCCCATACCTATCCAGCCATCTTACGAAGGATGAATGCCATAGGTCAGAATGTCATCTCAACATATATATTAGTAAAGAATTATGAATTAAATTTAAATTTAAATAGACATTACATTATATTTAGAAATACAAGAGTATCTAAAAAATAAAATGAAATATAAATGATAATGACAAAATAAAAAGAAATGAGAGAAGAAAAAAAAAGAAGAAGAGAAAAGAAAAGATAACAAGTACAAAGAAAAGTTGGCTATGTGCTCTCACGTGAGAGAGAAAGAGAGGGAAAAAAACATTTGCCAGGGTTTCATCTTATTGAAAGTCTGCCACCCCCATTCCCTCTTGGGCTAGAGTTCGACGCCGACCTAGGACTAGCTACTAGTGCTTTGGTTTGTGAGAAAGGAGTGACACAAGGAAAAAGGTCAAGGTCGGAGAACTATGATGCCCATAAATTCTCACATACAAATTTTGCGATTAACTGTTAGACATGTATGCTCTAAGGAGTAAAAATGTAATTTATTTTTAGAGACATTTTTATCAATAAAGAGTTTATTTATTATTTATATACCCAATCTTGTCCTCTTTACATTCATATTTGTTGAATGTATGTTAAGCAAACAAAAGTCTAAGACTATCGTTCTAAACCTTTAAGAATTGGGCATATGATGGACAAATTATGCGGAAGACATAATTCTTAAGGTGATGGTCTAAATCATAAGATCCACAATCGAGGGAATAAATTTGGGTGCTTCATTCATGCAAAGATTGTTGTGTTGTTTATAACCCTATTGGGGGATAGTTTGTCTTGACCATCGGAGGTAGACTCTGTGAATAAAAACATTTGCACGTTGTCATAGGTGACGATGTGTTGAATCAGGATATAAGGTGAATTGATTTGGATTAATAATTATGTTTAGGCAAATCGATTCACTTGAGACAATCATTCGTATTGTATCTTAATTTTGAGATGAATAGTAGGCCTGTTGTCTTGACTTTGTCTTTTGATATATCAATGGGTGACATCCACATTTTGTAGTGGTACGCATGTCGGTACATTGAAGGTATGACTCTTGATAGCATAGACCTGTTATTCATAGACCTGGAATTCATAGCTCCTCTCTAGGAGTAGTTGATATCCTCTTATATACGTTATCCTGTAATTGAAAAACTGGAGCACTCAACCATTTGGATACATAGGTGTAACCGAATGGTATACTGTCTTTTCTGATGGTGAGATAATAAAACATCAGATAAAAATAATCAGGAAGGTAAGACAGAACTTGTCCTTAAGCCGATTATGGATAATCCTATGAGGATACGATATATTATGATATGTCATGGAGACTTATCTATACAGGCTTCATAATTCTATATAGTTCAAGAGTGCAGCTCCAACCTTTTAGTGGAGTAGCATTGGAGCTGACAATTATGAAATATATATCTAGGATATTAGGTTTCATAATTATTAGGAGCTTGAAATATATAGGTCCATTTGGTCCCCTTTGCTAGCTCATAAAAATCCTATAACGATACGACATGATTTTCTAATAATTGGTGACTTATGTCAGATTTATTCGATTGGCTGAAATTTGGTAAAATTAGATAATTCATGTTTGTTTATTTGTTGGATTAATTTTGTGATGAAATCAATTCAAGATAAAGTTCTTGAATTATCGGGATCAGATAATTCATGTCGTTTATCAGTTGGATTAATTTTGAATTAATTCAAGATAAACTTGTTGAATTATTAAGAATATTTATTTTCCTAGAGATCATCTAGATACGACTGTTTTAATCAGATAACTTCTCCATTGGGTCATTTGGGTTAAAACTGAGGCTTTATCCTAAGAATCTCGGGTAGAAAATAAAGATTGATAGGGATCTTTTATCAAAGGTTCGGCAGGCCAATCTTTAAGTTTGGCATGTCGATTGAGGAGGTTCGGCAAGCCGATCTACCAATTTGGCTTGCCAACCAGCAATAAAAGAATCACGCATTTTTACGCTGATTTTATCATATATTGATTCTGATTTGATTCTTTTTCAAATTTTTGAGGCCTTATCTGATAAGGACTGACTCCTGAGCCCAACCTCTGTAAAAGGAGAGTGAGTCTCATAAGTTATTTAGATCAGTTGAGAGATTAAAAGTGAGACTCTACCGTGAGATTCTAGAAACTCCCTAAGAGCTATTGTTTACAAATCACAAACTATAGCTTTGGGTTCTCTCAATTGGTTGGAAGGAAAGTCACATGGAGAAAAGCTAAACGATGTGAGCCCACACTCACTCCAATCGTGGATAGAGAATAGCAAAGAAGGCCAATTGGTTGAGGTCCTTCTAGAACATTTCTTCTCTTCATCGATTGCGGTAGCTTTTCAGCATATACAAGGTTAGTAAGATCCGGTTAATTTATCCATATAGCTTGTCAAACTTGTGTTTTGAAAAAATACTCTAATATAAAAGATTTTTGAATTCTGTTGTGTACTATTTTTCCAACAATTGATATCAGAGCTATGATTTTTACATGAATTTACAAGCTTATGATCATGCTATATGAATAAATTATGTGATCTTGATCTCTCCTGCGCTTGAATTTAATTTTATAGAGAGTTGGCACTTTAGGTTTCCATATATTTTATGTTGTCATAGATTATATAGTGAATGTTTATTAATTATTTATGGTTGATTAAATTATTATTTAATTATTTATTAATTACTTAATTTATAATGGTTATGGTTCCTTAGAGGTTAAAATGTGTATCTAGATTTTTCATGTAATTAGATGGTAGACTATCATCTCCATCTAGGAATTATTATTTAATTTTAAATTTGTAAGAATTTTGTAATTAAATAATCCTTCGGAGAAGACGAAACTAGAAGGCAGATATAGAAGATGGATGATAGTGTTCCTAGGCATTTCTTGAGTCTATAATTTTATGTCTTTGAATTGTTGAAAATAAAATTGATAAATTGCATTAAAAACTGTATTTTCTAGAAAGGGGTGATCTCTGCTCGATTAGCATGCCGAACCCTCCAGTTCAGTAGGCCGATGGTTATAGAATCGATAGGCCAGACTTTGGGTTCATTTGGCCATCAACGGGGCAGAAATCAAGTGGCTCTGGCGGTAGGCTGAATGGTCATGATCGGCAGGCAGACCTAGAAAAAATGGCAGGCCAGTGGATCATGACCGGTAAGCCAGCGTGCCAGTGATCGGCCTGCCGGTAGAGAGTTGAAATCTTTTTCTAGAAAAGGTGTAGTTTTGGATACAGTTTTAATTTTGTTTTTGGGACAATTCTGAGAAACATTAAAATTTAGATATGACTGAAAATATGGAGTATTCGATGTATGAGGTATTGAAGACTTGAAGATGGGCATTACATGAAGAAGGATACAGCTTGAGGATACAAGGATGACGAATCGATAATACGTTTCGATTATTCTCACATAATCTTTATTTTCTATTCTCTAGGATGGAACCATAATATTATGCTTATTTATTATTATTTTGCTTTTCTACATTATAATATGATTTGCCATGTATATTAATAACATGTCATATAGAATAGGGAGTGCTGCTCAGTTAAAAATTATTCATGCATGTTTTTAAAATAAAACCTTAATTTGAAAAGATTGAGTGGGAGAAGGTTTTCGAAGAGAGGACCTAAGGCCTCCATTATTGGTCCATAGGTAACACATGATGGTTCCCACCCCTAGGAAGGGACTTCATCATGTACCAAATTAGATCTCTAAGAAGACAAGGTATTTTTGCATGATTTATAGATACACACCCTTAGGTGGTGATTATAAATCATGGATAAAATATTGAAACGATGGTTATACACTCATGTTAATTTTATTATTAACCTTCCCTAGGAGCTCTGTTAATAAAATTAATGGGCAAAGAAACGATTATTAGTATATGCTAGATCATATGGGTCTTGGAGGGCATATATTAATCAGGAAAGGATCTGTGTTCCTGATTGAATTTTACATGACTCTCCTAGAAGCATGTTGAATTCTGAGTTGGAAATTATCGTTGTAAGGATGTGATATTTTCAAGGTTTTGACACATAAATACATTTGTATGTTTTTATATGATTGTGTTATGTTACTAAATTATTATGCTATGTTTGCTTATGTTTGGTATATGATCTTTATTGTAGATTAAAAAATAACTAAAAATGCTTTATCATCAATACTTGACAAAAACCAATTAACCAAAGAGAATTATAATGATTGGAAATGAAACTTGAATGTCGTCCTCTCCTTTAAAAAACTAAAATTTATGCTGGCAGCCCCTTGTCCTCCCGAGCCTACGAGAAATTCCACCAATGATCAAATCCAAGCATATGATCATTGGAAAGATGCAAATGATGAAGTCCACTGCTATATTATGGCCAACATGAACAATGTACTGTAGGCTCAACATGAGGATTATGAGACTGCTAAGCAAATCTTGGATAATCTGGAAGACATGTTTGGAGGCCAGGCCCTGACAAAGCAGCAAGGCGCGCTTTAGAAACTTCTTAACTTTAAGCAAAGGCTAGGGACATCTATAAAGGAGCACATGATGTTGATCATGGGTTACCTCGTTGAGGCTCAAACCAATGGAGTCGACATTGATGCTGAAACATAGATGACTATGTTCTTTGAGACTCTACCTAAGGAGTTTATCCCGTTTATAGCTACTTTTAATTTGAGCAATAGACGGGATATGACCTTAACAAAATTAATGAAACAGTTACAGAAGTTCAAACTGCTGATCAGGGAATCTCCTGTGGGTGGCGAGGCCAATTTGGCAGCTGTTTCTAGTTCCAATCCCAATCCTAAAATGGAAAGAAGCAACAAGCCAAGAATGGGAAGTCTTCTATTCTTGATAACAACAAGAGCAAGAAGAAGAAGAAGAAGAACCCAAAGAAGCTAAAGTGCTTCTTTTGTGGAAAGGTCAGGCACATTAAGAAGAATTACAAGGACTTCCTTTCCCATGGAGGTTAGTGTGATCTTCTGTATTTAAAAACTTGTTTGGTTAAGGAATCCAGTGACATTGGCTCATAGATTCCGGTGCAACTAATCATGTTTGTGTTTCTCTACAAGGGTTTAAAGAAATGAGAAGTCTGCTTCATGAAGACTTCATGCTTCAAAAAGGGCGATGGATCCTTGGTCTTAGCTAAAGTAGTAGGAGGCGTCCATCTACATTTTGATAATTATAGTAATTTAATTTTGCGAGATTGTTTTTACGTTCCTAAATTTAAAAGGAATTTAATTCTTGTAGCTTGTTTATTTAAAGACTCCTATTTGGTTTCTTTTAATAATAAAGTAGTGATTTGTAAAAACAAATCTTTTATTTGTTCTGAATGAAAGAAAAATAATCTATACTTATCAAACCTAAGACAGACTTACAACTTAATGCTGAAATAAATGATACTAACTCTAAAAGACTTTAAACTTCTCACTCTAATAAGACTTATCTTTGGCATTTGCGCCTTGACCATATTAACCTAATAGGATTTAAATGTTGGTGAGGGGTGGACCTTTAAGTCACTTAAAGGTGGAATCTATACCTCAATGTGAATCTTGTTTGGAGGGTAAAATGACCAAAAGACCATTCGGGTCTAAGGGCAAGAGGGCTGAAGGGGTTCTAGAACTTATGCATAGTGATGTTTGCAGACCGATGAACATTTAGGTATGATGAGGGTATAAGTACGTCGTCACTTTTATTGACGATTACTCAAGGTATGGGTATGTATACGTAATGCACCACAAAAGTGAAACCTTTGACACGTTCAGGGAGCTTCGGGCTGAAATGGAAAAGTAATTGGATAGACCTATAAAAGCACTTTGATCTGATCGAGGTGGAAAATATGTTTCTAATGAGTTCATGGGGCACTTATTAGAATGGGATTTTATCCTATTTGACTACGCCGGGCACTCCGCAGCAAAACGGCATGTTAGAGAGAAGAAACAGGACTTTATTGGACATGGTCAGGTCTATGATGAGTTATTCTTCATTGACTTTATCCTTTTGGGGATATGCAATATAACCGCATGTTATCTTTTGAACAATGTGCCTTCAAAATTAGTCCCTAAAGCTCCTCACGAGTTGTGGACAGGCAACAAGACATCCATAAACCATATTCATATATGGGGATGTCTAGCTCATGTCCTGTTTAAGGATGCAAATAAGTTGGAAGCACGTTTAGAAGTTTGCGTATTTGTAGGATATCCAAAAGGGACTAAAGGGGGTTATTTTTATAACCCAAAGGAAAATAAAGTCGTGGTTTCAACTCATGCAACTTTCCTTGAGGAGAGTTACATGGACGACTTTAAGCCTCGAAACAAAGTGGTGCTTTAGGAGTTAAGGAGTGATTTAATCATTCCGGGGGTTCCGGTAGAAACCACTCCAATCGGTGTAGAAAAACCAAATGAACCCGAATGAACATGATAGGGAACCTCATACTTACATAGAGGCTATAAAGGATGTTGATTCAAAGCTCTAGACAGAGGCTATGAACATAGAGATGAAGTCTATGGTGACTAATCGGGTCTGGGAGCTTGTGGATCTTTCTGAAGGGGTAAAACCTATAGGATGTAAATGAATCTACAAGAGGAAAAGAGGATTGGATGGAAAAGTCAAAAACTTTAAGGCTAGACTGGTAGCTAAGGGAAACGTACAAAAGGCAGGAATCGTTTACGAGGAAAACTTTTCACTTGTAGCCATGCTTAAGTCCATCCGGATTCTCTTGTCCATAGCTACTGCTCTCGATTACGAGATTTGGCAGATGGCTGTTAAGACAGCTTTTCTATATGGGTATCTTGATAAGTCCATTTATATGAAAAAACTAGACAGGTTCAAGGCAAAGGGTCAAGAGGGTAAGGTTTGTAAGCTGCTAAAGTCAATTTATGGACTTAAGCAAGCTTCCCGTTCTTGGAACATAAGATTTGATCTAGTGATCAAGACTTATGGGATGAGCCATGTGTGTACAAACACATTAAAGATGGGAAAGTAGTTTTTTTACTACTCTATGTAGACGACATTCTGCTAATTGGCAATGATATTGGGGCGTTATCATTGGTTAAATTATGGTTGACCAAGCAGTTTGACATGAAGGACTTGGGTGAGGCTAATTTTGTTCTTGGTATCCAGATTTTTTGGGATAGGAAGAACAAAATGATAGCTTTGTCATAAGCCGTCTACATTGATAATTCTCAGGAAGTTTGCAAAGTCCCCTCCTGATTAATATATGCCATCCAAGACCCATATGATCCAGCATATATTAATAATAATTTCTTTGGCCATTAATTCTATTAACAAAGCTCCTAGGGGAGGTTAATAGTAAAATTCACATGAGTGTATAACCATCGTTTCAATATTTTACCCACTATTTATAATCACCACTTAAGGGTGTGTAGCCATAAATCATGCTAAAATACCTTATCCTCTCGGAGATCCAATCTGGTACATGATAGAAATCTCTTCCTAGGGGTCGAGACCACCATGTTCTTCCTATGGACCAACGATAGAGGCCTTAGGTCCTCTCTTCAAAAACCTTCTCCTACTCAATCTTTTAAAATCAAGGTTTTATTTTAAGAACATGCATGAACAATTTTAATATGAGCAACACTCCCTGTTCTATATGACATGTTATCAATATACATGGCAAATCATATTATAATGCAGACAAGCAAGGCTACAAGCAAAATAATAAATAACCGTAATATTATGGTTCTACCCTAGAGAATAAAAAATAAAGATTACAAGAGAATAATCGAAACATTTTATCGATTCTTCATCCTTGAATCTCCAAGCTGTATCCTTCTTCATGTAATACCCATCTTCAAGACTTCAATCCCTCATAGATCGAATATCCATATTTCTGGTCATATCCAAATTTAATGTTTCTCAAAATTATCTCAAAATAAAATTAAAACTACACGAAAAACTACACCTTTTCTAGAAAAATTTCTAGCTCTCTGTTAGGAAGCCGATCTGTGTGATCGGCCTGTCAATAATGACCCACTGGCTTGCCGATACATGACAAATCGGCCTATTGAACTAAAACTTCGGCCTGCCGCTAAAGCCACCTAATTTTTTCCCCACTAACAGCCTACCACAACTCAAGTTTGGCTTGCCGATCTACGACCATCGGCCTATCGAATCGGAGAGTTCGGCATGTCGACCGAGCAGAAATCACCCTTTTCAGAAAATATAATTTTTAATGCAATTCATCAATTTTTTTTTCAACAATTTAAAAACATAAAATTAGAAACTCAGGAAATACTTGGGTGCGCAATCATCCTTCTACTAGATCCGCTTCTAGATCCGTCTTCTCCAAATAATTATTTAATTATAAAATTCTTACAAATTTAAAATTAAATAATAATTCCTAGACGGAGATGATAGTCAGCCAACTAATTACATGAAAAACCTAGATACATATTCTAGCCTCTAAGGAACCATAACCGGCATAAATTATAAATTAATTAATTAATAATTAAATAACAATTTAATTAACCATAATTAATTAATAACCATTCACCATATAATTCATGACAATACAAAATTATATAGAAACCTAAAGTGCCAACTCTCTATAAAATTAAATTCAAGCATAGGAGAGATCAAGATCACATAATTTATACATATAACATGATCACAAACTCGAAAATTTATGAAAAAACCATGGCTCTGATACTAATTGTTGGAAAAATAGTACGCAGCGGAATTTTAAAAATTTTATATCAGAGTATTTTCTAAAACACAAGCTTGATATGCTATATGCATAAATTAATCAGATCTTACTAACCTTTAAATGCTGAAGAACTCTCGCAATCTGCGAAGAAAGTAACGCTCCATAAGAGCCTCAACAACTGGTCTTCTTTGCTATTCTCTATCCATGATCGGAGTGAGTGTGGGCTCACACGTACAGCTCTTCCTCTAAATGGATCCCTTTCCAACCAATTGAGAGAACCCAAAGCTAGTGTTTGTGATTTATGAACAAAAGTGTAATGATCGAAAAAATCTAAAAATTAATAAGTATGATTAATTAAGAATTTTTCCATAATTACTTAGCTAAGTACTTAAGAAAATACAAGATTTGAGTTTATTTACACTCAAATTTGAAGGTCTTAATAGCTATAAGACCTTAAAAATAAATAATGTTGTGAATGCACAAATTTATGTGCTTTATTTATGAAACATGTAACAATGTGATGTTATGATAGTACATTAAAATAATTAAAAATAATTATTTAATGTGCTAAACTAAAAGTTTATGATTTATTAATTTCATGCATGACCCAGAAAGATGATGTTATTTGGCAAAAGTGGAATTTTCAACTTACTATGATAATGTAGAAAATTCCTATATGATGTCAGTTCAGTAAAAGAAACCCAAATCAATAGTGATCATGAGCTCCATACCATAAATTAAAAATGGTGAGTACTAAGTTCAAGTACACAAGATTTATGATAATTTTACTACGATTGATCTCAGAATTTACGGAGATCATAAAGTAAGATAAAAATTTTGAGAAAGTAATAAGGATCATTGGAAGTTCGAGAATTCCAATGTTTTGAATGTGTATAGTTAATTATTGTACACATTAATAATCACGTAAAGTTCATTATTATTGTTGTAATGACAATAATAATAATAGCAGTTGTCATAGTAATAGTGAAGAAGAAGAAGGGTGTTGATGAGGTCCACAAATGTTGATTTATTGCTAAGATGTGGACCCATAAATGGCTCTTTACAAGAAGTAGTTCGTGTTATATCCATAAAGCATGAGATTGTACTGAGTTTGAAAATTTAAATTAAATTGACTTAGATAGTCAATTTAATTTACAAAACTTTTACAAAATTACAACTATTGTTTTTATAATGAAATTTGAAGTTTACAATATGAAAATTTTTAATGAGAAGTATATGTTATAAATTTTAAAGTTTTAAAAGTAAAATAATAATAATAAAAATAAAATAATTATATTGAGCAAAGTTTTAAATACATAATATTTTTATTAAAATTCATACACACATATATATATATGTATATAGTTGTGAAAAAAGGTTAACCATCGGTTTTGAAGACAAATGTGCCAAAGTTTACTGCTTCAAAATTAAATCACAAAATCCATACAGTATAGATAAATTTTATGCAAATGATTTTATGACAGTATGAAGATGTTTATACGGCAATGATGCAACAAGAAAATTAGAATTTATGTAATATTTTAAAGAATGAGAATATTACAATTTTAAAAAGTATAGTTATGTCTATGAAAATTTCAAGTTTATGGATCAAATTTGATCAACCCGACACAACATGTATTTGATTGTATGGACCACATGAGGGCCTATAAATACATGACACAAAAAAAAAATCTGGCCAATCAATTAGCTCAGCCACACTCTCTCTCTACTTTCGTTCTCTACTCTCTCTCTCCTCAAACTCAGTCCAAGATCCGACCTCCATTTTTGACACCTCCCACACCAATAGAAAGCTCTCATCGAGCTAAGTCCAACGGTATGCCGTGCCGACCAAAACACTGCCGAAGGAGGCCACACGCGCCCTTTGAAGCAGCAGAAACATAGTACTTTTTTGACATGATTTCTTCACTGTCTAAGCACCGATCGACACGATCTTGGTGTCTATAGACTCAGCTTAATGAGTAGAACAAAATGTGGTAGGTGATGCCCCTCGATTTTGGTTGGAGAAGCCTCGTCGGAGCTGCCCCATTTTCACTGCCGCTCCACCTCACGATTTCACCGTCATCGGTGACGGTGAAGCACACCGCCAACGTCATTTAATTCAGAACTCCATGGTGATGAAAATGCCTCCCCAAATTACACCTTTGCTTGGCCGCATGCCGGAGTTCCACAACTGCCGTCGTGGGGCCACCGTGAAATCACGACTTTGGCCGTTCCACCGTTGTTGAGTCAAATTGGTGACTCATTTATGGTTAGAGGTGGGCGATGAAGATTTTCCCCTGTCCAATTTCATGATCCAACTAACTCTCGTCAGAGTTTAGAGTCCATCGCCATCCACCATAGCGTAAGCCACCATCGTTGTTGTTCCTGATCCCATAGTCCCAAATTGATTGGGGGAAAAGACTTAAAGGATCACGTAGAGACTAATTCCTCAACCAATTTCATGGGAACTTCCTTTGTGCGCCACCGCGAGGAGCTTTGGGACACCGTTCTATGCAATGGCGTGGTGCACCACCGCCACCAACATGCTCAGACCACCATGGGGAACAAAACCCCCAAGCCAATTTGGAGCTACCGACTCCGGAAGACCGAGATCAGAGTTGGCATTTTTAACCATCGATGGCATCTTTAATTAACATGGTTGGAGGCGAAATTGAATGAAATTGACGTCACCGTTAGACTCAGAAGGGTCAAATTAGGGGGGGTTGGCTCGAGCTCAGCCATCAACGGAGCCCAACGGTGCCGGTCAACGGCGGTCAACTGTTAGTCAACGATCGATCAACGGCCACTTCGGGTTTTTGTGATCCGGACCTCCGATCGATGATCCGAGACCGCCTCCCGACTCATTTCAACGGTCTTAAAGTGATGGTGATCTCCATTCAAGCTAATTCCACTCAGATAAAAATCATTTGGTACCCAATTGCACGCAAATCGAGGCGACTCAAACTGTAATAACATAGTCTGAAATGATGTTTTTAGCAATAATAAATCTCTATGAAGCATTCATAGCCATCTACAGCCACTCAAGGAGCACTACTGAGGATGCTGCACAGACTGTGGATACAACGAGATGCAACTGGACCCGCTCAGCTCGGAGTCTAGGTAAGTAGGAATCTCACCTATAGTATGAATAGTTTTAAAAATAAATTAATTTTAAATATTTTCTTAAAATTTATGAAAATGCATGATCAGTGATTTATTACACTGTTATATGTTATGATGTGATATATTATGTTATGATATGATGTGAAATGCTATGATGTTGATGATATGATTAATGTGTGATGTATGCAATATATAAATTATATTGTTTAATCACCTTCAAGTCAAGTATGATAATGATTTATGATTCATGTATGATTATTATTTACGATTCATAAATTACGAAATTATGATGTCATGTAGTAAAAAGTCATACTGCATACACACAATAAGACAAGTGAAACTTATATGACAAGTTAAGAGTATCGTACCAATCTCCTAACCAACGGGGAGGCTCCGTGTTAAAGTAATGAATGATCTTGGTGTCGTTGAGACCTCGCGAACCCTAACTTCCCAAGACTCGCGCCCAACCGGTACGATCACTCGGGTCCAAAGTAAGAAGATAAGTTATAGCTAATATAATTAAGCATAAATCAAGTTGATAAGCAAGCATAAAATGCTCATTCATATTTTTATTAAAAATTATTTTTAATCATGTTTTGTGAGACTAATTTCCTACTTACTGAGCAAAAGCTCATTTAAGTATGTTCATGTTGTAGGTAAGAAGAACCTGTCAACGGCACTTGATGCGCAGTGGTGAGCGGCGGACGAATGGTGAATATGGGAATTGATATCGCTCACGCAATGTAATATTTCCACATTATTATTTTATGAATTTATGCATGTTTTATTTTACAAAATTTCGTATGCTTACACTTTACGAAAATTATGTGCATATGAATAAGTAAATAATTTACGTAATTATGTTTTAAAAACCAAGCTTGTGATTATGCAACCTTGGTCCAGAGGATTTTAAAGTTTAAAAATGTTGCAATAGATAATGCAACAAATGCACGAAATTTGTAAGAAAGAAAATTATAAGTTCATTTAGAATTACAAAGGAATATTGAAGTTTTACACTAAGTTAAAAAATGAATTTTATGAATATGTTTTATGAAATCATTATGAAAGTTTAAAAGAAAAGCTTTAAGAAATTAGTATCTTAAACTTAAAAGTTAAGCTATAAGAAATTATGTTTTGTTTAGTTAAGAAGGTTTACTTTAAGAAAATAATATGATATTTTTAAGACGTTAAAATTATAAGCAAAAATATATAATAATTGCTAAGAAAGTTTTAGAGAGCATTTAAATGGGATTTTATTTTAATATTTAATTTAAAATTATCTTGAAAATAGTTTTATTTAAATTGAGAAATGTCTTTAAAGTAATACTTGCTAAATAATCATTCTTATATTTAAAAAGAAAAGCTCAAGAAAATTACTATGGTTATGTTTCAAGAAATTAACGTTATGAGTTATGTGAAGGATCTTGAGCTTTTAGAAATTATGATTATGTTAAAACATAATGATTATTATATTGTTTAAGGTTCTATGTTAATAATTCCTTATTACCAAAAATTCATTTGTTACTAAGTTTTGGGGAAACAATTATTATTTTCTCTAAGGCATTATGTTTAAGGATTCAACAACAATAATCCATTTAAAAAAAATTATTCCGCAAATTTTTGTACTTTATTCGTAAGTATATTTAAGTTCATGGACATGTTTAAGTTAAGTGACGGCCACGTAGGTGGGTCGTTACAAAAAGCTCTTAAGGCGTTTCCAAATTCTCACCAGTAGAGTATCACTCTTAATCTCTGTTAGACATGTATGCCCTAAGGAGTAAAAATATAATAAGTTTTTGGAAACATTTTTTATCAATAAAGAATTTATTCATTGTTTATATACCAAATATTGTCCTCATTATGTTCATATTTGTTGAATGTATGTTAAGCAAAAAATAGTCTGAGACTGTCGGTCTAAATCTTAAGAATTGGTCATATGATGGACGTATTATGTAGAAGACATGATTCTTAAGGTGATAGTCTAAATCATATGATCCGTAATCAAGGGAAAAAGTTAGGCGCTTTATTCATGCAAAGATTGTTATGTTGTCTATATCCCTTTTGAGAGATGGTTTGTCTTGACCATCGGAGGTAGACTCCATGAATAGAAACATTGGCACGTTGTCATAGGTGACGATGTGTTGGATCGTGACATAAAGTGAATTGATTTGGATTAATAATTATGTCTCGGCAAATTGATTCACTTTAGACAATCATTTGTATTGTATCTTAATCCTGAGATGAATAGTGGGCCCGTTGTCTTGGCTTGTGTCATTTGATGTACAAAGGGTGACACCTATATCTTAATAATGGTATGCATGTCGGTACGTTGGAGGCATAACTCTTGATAGCGTAGACCTGTTATTCATAGATTTGGAATCCATAGCTCCTCTTTAGGAGTAATGATATCATTTTATATGCGTTATCCTATAATTAGAAAACTGGAGCGCTAAACCATTTGGATACATAGGTGTAACCGTATACTGTCATTGGATAGTAAGTTTTCTGATAGTGAGATAATAGAACGTAAGATAAAAATAATCAAGAAGATAAGATAGAACTTGTCCTTAAGCCGATTATGGATTATCATATAGGGATACAATACACTATGATATATCTTGGAGACTTAGCTATACGGGCTTCGTAATTCTATGTAGTTCGAGAGTGCAGCTCCAAGCTTTTAGTGGAGTAGCGTTAGAGTTGATAATTATGAAATGTATATCTAGGATATTGGGTTTCATAATTATCAGGAGCTTGAACTATAAAGGTCCATTTGGTCCCCTTTGCTAGCTCACAACATCCTGTAACGACACGACGTGTTTTTCTAATAATTGGTGACTTATGTCAGATTTATTAGATTGATTGAAATTTGGAAGAATCAAATAATTTATGTCTGTTTATCGTTTGAATTAATTTTGTAATAAATTAATTCAAGATAAACTTGTTGAATTATTAGGATCGGATAATTCTTGTCTGTTTATCGGTTGATTTAATTTTAGATAAATTAGATCAAGATAAACTTGTAGAATTATTGGGAATTGATTTAGTTTCTTCGAGATTATCTAGATAAAGTTGTTCTGATCAAATAACTTATCTATTGGGTTATTTGAATTAAAACTGAGACTTTATCCTATAGAATCTCGAGTGGAAAATAAAAGATTCATGAGATTTTTATTCGGCAGTTTGGCCTACCGATGGACGCGTTTGGCCTACCAATGGGGCCTGTTCGGCCTACCGATCAACGAAGGATAGGATCACGTGTTTCCACGCGGATCTTATTAGATATTGATCCGAACTTGATTTTATTTCAAGTTTTTGAGACCTAATCTGATAAGGACTGACCCTAGGACCAATCTCTATATAAAGGGAGTAAGTCTTAAGAGTTACTTAGATCAATTGAGAGATTAAGAGTGATATTCTACTAGTGAGAATCTGAAAACTCCCTGAGAGCTTTTGTTCACAAATCACAAACACATGCTTTGGGTTCTCTCGATTGGTTGGAAAGAGAGTCATCTAGTGGAAGAGCTGTACGTGCGAGCCCACACTCAAAGGTTAGTAAGATCTGGTTAATTTATGCATATGGCATGTCAAACTTATGTTTTAGAAAATACTCTGATGTAAAATTTTTAAAATTCCGTTGCGTACTATTTTTTCCAACAATCTCTCATTTGATCTAAATAACTTATGAGACTCATTCCCTATTTATAGAGGTTAGGTCTAGGGTCAATCTTTATCAGATAAGGTCTCAAAACTTTGAATTAAAATTAAATTCGGATCAATATCTAATGAAATCCACGTGAAAACACGTGATCTTTTTTTTGCGCATAGGCAGGCCGATTTGTCTAATAGGCAGGCTAAACTTGCACCATAAGTAGGCCAAACTTAAGGATCGACATGCCAAACTGTCGGAAAAAATCTCAGCGAATCTTTTATTTTCCACCCTAGATTCTATAGGATAAAGTCTCAATTTTAATTCAAATAACCCAATAGAAAAGTTATCTAATTAAAACAACTTTATCTAGATAATCTCTAGGAAAATAAATGAATTCCTAATAATTCTACAAGTTTATCTTGATTTAATTTATTCAAAATTAAATCAACTGATAAAAAGACAAGAATTATCCAATCCCAATAATTCAACAAGTTTATCTTGAATTAATTTTGTGACAAAATTAATTCAACAGATAAACAGACATGAATTATTTGATTCTTTCAAATTTTAACTAATCTAATAAATCTAACATAAGTCATCAATTATTGGAAAAGCACGCCATATTATTACAGGATTTTGTGAGCTAGCAAAGGGGACCAAACGGACCTATATAGTTCAAGCTTCTGATAATTACGAAACCCAATATCCTAGATATACATTTCATAATTATCAACTCCAACACTACTCCATAAAAATCTTGGAGCTGCACACTCGAACTATATAAAATTACGAAACCCGTATAGCTTAGTCTCCATGACATATCATAGTGTATCGTATCCTTGTAGGATTATCCATAATCGGCTTAAGGACAAGTTCTGTCTGGCCTTGTCGATTATTTTTATCTTACGTTCCATTATCTCACCATCGAAAAACTTACCATCCAAAGACAGTATACCATTCGGTTATACCTATGTATCCAAATGGTTGAGCGCTTCAGTTTTTCAATTACATGATAACACATATAAGAAGATATCACTACTCCTAAAGAGGAGCTATGGATTCCATATCTATGAATAACAGGTCTACGCTATCAAGAGTCATGCCTCCAATGTATCGGCATGCATACCACTATTAAAATGTCGGTGTCACTCTTTGGTACATCAAAAGACACAAGTCAAGACAACGGACCCACTATTCATTTCAAGATTAAGATATAATACAAATGATTGTCTAAAGTGAATCGATTTGCCAAGACAGAATTATTAATCCAAATCAATTCACTTTATGTCCTGATCCAACACATCGTCACCTATGACAACATGCCAAAGTTTCTATTTACGGAGTCTACCTCCAATGACCAAGGCAAACCATCTCCCAATAGGGATATAGACAACATAACAATCTTTACATGAATGAAGTGCCCAACTTTATTCCCTCGATTGCGGATCTTATGATTTAGACCGTCACCTTAAGAATCGTGTCTTCTGCATAATCTGTCCATCATATGCCCAATTCTTAAAGGTTTAGATTGACAGTCTCAAACTATTGTTTGCTTAACATACATTCAACAAATATGAACGTAAAGAGGATAAGATTTGGTATATAAACAATAAATAAATTCTTTATTGATAAAAATGTCTCCAAAAACTTATTATATTTTTACTCCTTAGGGCATACACGTCTAACAATATCATCCTTCATATCCCATATTACCAAGTGTATTCATTGCATTCATTATGTCGTTCATTATGATCAACTCATTATTCAAGAGTTCAAGAAAACACTGATAAAATCTTTCTCAAACTCTTTTGAAAACATTTGAGAAAAATAGTTTTATGGCCAAAATCCCTTTTTAAACATGGCTACCAAAGAAAAGGTCTAGAGTCCTATCTTGATGTCTTGCACTGATGCTTAACATCACGGTCCCGACCCACTATACGTTAGCTCCACGAAACTATGAATGACCTCAAATGTAAACTAAGTTCATTAATATTTAGCTTAGGATATTCTACACTACTAAGCTATCTTATGGTGTCTTAGTGTACCATTAAAGTTCACAAAATCATACTACAAGGTTAAAGTCTTTATTAATGTTTAAAACAGTGAAAACAGATAAGAAATGATCATTTTTCATGAAGGCCTGTCGGCCTACCAAACTTTCTAGTCTAGCCTACCGAACTCCATAGTTTGGTCTAACGGCCATATAGAGCCGACCTGCTGAACTTTTCAAGTTTGGCCTATCAACAAAATGAGTCCAGCTTGCCAGACTTGTGAATCTGGCCTGCCGATTCTCAAGTTTAGCCTACCAAACTAGAAAAATCTAGGAGGTCTGAGACTTCGAGCCTTGGCCTCCCCGAGCTCAAAATCCCTTTTCAAACCTGTTTTTCAATTCCCAGAGCATACATAATGTTCATAGATGATAGAAAAACATGATAGAACACATTTAAACAACTTTAAACAAGATGTACACAAAGATTTTTGAATAAATCCAAAAATGGAGGAAAAGAGGAAAATGTTATTTAATCTGATTTTCATCCAATCAAGCCTAGATCCTAAATGATTTTGGTTCTACAAACTTAGATTAAGGGTTTTCTAAGCTCAAGGAACTCGGATTACAACATTTCAAAGAGATTTAGAGAATTGGGGCAAAGTTTGAAAATTTGGAAAAACAAAGTTACTAGCCTCAAATTTGAGCTAGAAATCAAGCTTATATAGGCCCAATCGTGCTCCTAAGCTTCCAATCCAGGTGGAGATCAAAGCTTGAGCTTAAATTTTTGGATCAAAATGAGAGACGAGAGAGAAAGAGAGAGAGACAACGTGATAGAGAAGGAGAGAGAGTGAGTCTAAGAGAGTGAGGGAGAGTGAGGAAGAAAGAAGGGGAGGGTGACAGTTAAATAGAGGGGAAACAAGTAGTTTTCAAAATAAAAACCATGTCCAGCACATGGTTTTCCAAAAATGGACTTGTTGGGCATTTGGTAAATTGTTTTGTTTCAAAATTCAAATTAACAATTGAAAGTAATTTAAAATAATTAAAAGCAACATTAACTTGAAAATATCACAAAATAGTTAAATTGAGTTCAAATTATATCATGGCACACTAACACACCATTTTACA
Source organism: Artocarpus heterophyllus (assembly GCA_025403435.1). Lineage (NCBI taxonomy): Eukaryota > Viridiplantae > Streptophyta > Magnoliopsida > Rosales > Moraceae > Artocarpus > Artocarpus heterophyllus. The sequence goes on along the minus strand of CM046339.1, from coordinate 6,547,425 downwards.
TATTAATCAAACTTAATTAAATACTTGGGTGTTACATAACGGTTGACAAAAATATTTTTTGCATTATGTTGCTCTATAGAAATAGAGAGCTTCATTAGCAAAAAGTAGAGTGCGGGTTAGGTTTATAGTTCCAGAGTCATTCTATCTATTTGTTATAATTAGTGCTCTAAAGAATAATAAATACAGTAGATGATGTTAAACATATTTTATATCAGTAAAGAATAATGTAGTTATATTTGATTGATTATGACAAACAAAATAAAGTTCAAAGACTTTAACATATTTTATATCAATAAAGAATAATTGCCTCATTTGTTTTTGTTCTTAGAATTTTTAGAAATGTTTTCGCATGTTTTTTGAGGTAAAAATTTTAAAAACACTCTCAGCGTAATTTTCAAAAAATTCTCATTTTTTAAAACAAAAATATTTTCACCTATTTTGAAAACAATACCAAACGGCCCCAATGTATTTATATTTGATTGATTATGACAAACAAAAAAAAGTTCAAAGACTATTAATACTAAATCTTGGATCGTGAAAATATAAAGTTAATATGCAGAAAGATATAACTACAAGATGATGGTCTAAATATATAGTTGACAATTTGAAGAATAAAAAATGAGCACGTTATTCTTCATAAAATTTTGTTGGTCGCTTACTTTCAATTGAGAAGATGACTTATTTTTATTGTTGGAGCAGGGACGTCAAGATAGCGGCATTGATATATAGAGTAGTGGATATATATTTGACTGGACCTAAAAGTGTCATATAGATTATTGTTCTTTCAATAGTCAAATAATAAAACTTTGTGATAAAATAGTCAATAAGATAAAAACATAACTTGTCTTTTAAGTCGATTATAGATAATCTATAAGGACATTACATGGCATGAGAAATCATAAACATAACTTTTTTAGATTTTTAATGAGGTATATAATTAAGAATTCTACTTCACGCTTGAAGTGGAACAACATTGAATTTACTAATCAAATAGATAGATGATCATGGATTAGTTATCTATTATTATTTTAGCTTGATTTATAGATATTCACTGGGTTCTCATTTATTTTTAGTGTCTCAGTGCAACCTTCAGATGAAGAGAGAGCGTTATTAATTACTCATCTTTGGTAATTAATAATTTTGGAGCACTTTAGTGGTTGAAAAAAAGTAGTTCTAGCTTGTTGAAGACTTGTTGCGTTCGGCATGCACACACAACGATTTTGTGAAAAGGATGGTGTCACGCCCCGGAGTACGGGAGGTGAGGTGACAGATTATTTAATTAAAATCAAGAGTTTAAAGGTTTGAGTTAAATATAAAATGTGAAAATTTAAAGAAAGCCATTGCATGAATAATTAATATTAAAGAATAAACATAGCGAGTATGGGTCACACAGACCCACAACTTGTGCACACACATGGTACTGACAATATCATAAATACAATCACAGTCTAAGTACAAATAAAGTTAAAATCTTACAAGCCTTGATTTAAATAATACAAATTAATCTACTAGTCGCTCTATTGCTCCTGGGTCCTGTCCGTTGAATCTTCTCCAAACCTAAATGGAAAACCACCTAGAAGGGGGGGAAATTTAAAACAAATAAAACGTGAGTGAAAGACTCAGTAGGACAATGTTTTATAAAATAATTTAATTTAAAGAAACATTTCATTATTCAGGAATTATTTAAAAGAAACCTTGAATAAATAAATAAATAAACAAATTTAAGTAAAACCGTTCTTATCCAGAACAGTTTACTTGGACAACCAGAAATATCATTTTCTTTTCCTCGGCGTACCATAAGGATATCACCACCGTAGTGGCCTAGCTGGGTTTCGGGACCTGCCCCCAAGGTCGATCGCTACACGACCCGATCTCTGATATGGCATCATGCCTATGTGTTTATTTCCATCATCATTCAAAACCCAATTACCGAGTATTGTCAGTTACATTTATTATGAAGTCCATTCAGTTCACGGTATATTAAAATATAACCGATAAATTCATTTTCAAACAACCGTTGAAAACATTTTAATAGAAATCCTTTTCAAAGCGAAATCATTTTGAAACTAGGCTACCAACGAATGGGGTAGAAGTCCTACCTCAATACTCATGTCGGTGCCCCACACCGTAATCCCGGTCCGCTATACGTTAGCTCTGTAGAACCACGAACGATCCTAGATACACACTAAGTCGATCAATATCTAGTTCGAGACATTTTATGCTACTAAACCATTTCATGATGTCCTAGTGTGCCATTTGTATCCTTAAAATCATTCTATAAGGTTGGAATTTAAATCGGGGTCTAAAACAGTGAAAACGGGTGAAAAATCACAAATTTTTCCATGCTCGGCCGGCCTGCCGGACTCCCTGCTTCGGCCTGCCAGAAACAAGGTCCGATCAGCCAGACATTCCCAGGTTTTGCCTGCCAGACAGATGAACACCGACCTGCCGATCCTTAATCCGGCCTACCGATCCTTAATCCGGCCTGCCGAACACGTAATTCGGCCTGCCGAACTGGGAAAACCCAGAAATTCCAGTCACAGGTTTTTCGATCCCCAAAATCCAAATCTTGATTTTAACCTGTTTTTCTCAAATCCCAAGCATGGAAAACAATCATAGTTGATAGAAAAAACATACTAGAACACATTTGAACTCATTTAAACAAGATTTAAACTCAAAAATCTCAAAAATCCAAAAATGAGAAAATGGGGAGAAAAATGAAAAATCTTGAATCCAATCTGTTTTTCTTCAATCTAAGCTTAGATTCTAGTTGTTCTAAGTTCATTTAACTCAAATCCAAGGTTTTCTAAGCTCAAGCAACCCTAGATTTCAAAAATGCACAAAATTGAAAATTTTGGAAAAGTTTAGAAATTTCAAAACTAACCTTGAATCGAAGCTTCAATCCGCGCTCTCGGTTGCCAAATCACGTTCCCGAACTTCCTCCTTGCTGACCCGAAGCTTGGATTCAAATTTGATTCAAAAATTTGAGAGAAAATTTGAGAGAGAAGAAGAGAAACCAAGTTGGAGAGGAAGAGAGGGACTCACGGCAGAGAAGAGAGAGAGAGATCTGAGAGAGTGAGGAGTGAGGAGGAAGAGAGAGAATAAATAGAGAGAAATAGTGGGTGGTTTTACTGTGCGAAAACCATGTGCCGCCCATGGTTTTGTAAAACGGAATATTTTTAACATTTTACAAATTGTTGTGTTTTAAAACTCAAAAAATCATTTTAAAACAATAAGAAATCATTTGAATTTACCAAATTAACAAAACAACCAAAAATTCAAAATCCAACCAAGTAATCAAATTGATGTTGAAACATTAATTATGACACACTAATTTCATCATTTATATTACAATAACATTAAATAAATTCCGGGGCGTTACAACTCTCCACCCCTAAAAGAAATTTCGCCCTCGAAATTTACATCTCATTTCAGAAACAAAACAAATGCGGATACAATCCCTGCATACTCGACTCTAGTTCCCAGGTGGCTTCATCAACCCCGTGATGCTGCCACACGACCTCTACTAACGGTATCTCACGACGACGCAAACTAATTATTTCCGGTCGATGATCTGAATCGGCACTTCTACGTCTTATCTTCCTGAACCTGTACATCGCGGAATGAAACTATCTTACCCTGCTCAGGCGGACACTTCCTAAGCATCGACACATGAAACACATCGTGAACATGAGAAAGTTCGAGCAGAAGATCAAGCCGATAAGCAACCACACCAACATGCTAAGTGATCTCGAACGGCCCAATATACCTTGGCGCAAGCTTTCCACTCACTCCAAACTGCATAGTTTCCTTACGAGGCGATACCTTCAAGAGAACGAAATCTCCAACCGCGAACTCTAAGGGTCTACGTCTCCTATCCGCATAACTCTTTTGTCGACTCTGAGCTGCCCTCAATCGATCTCGAATCACCGCGACTTTCTCGTTGCTATCACGAATCTCATCCGGCCCAAGAATAACCCTATCTTCTGGCTCGGCCCAACACATAGGTGACCGACACGATCGCCCATACAACGCCTCAAACAGTGCCATACCAATACTTGCCTGATAGCTATTGTTGTATGCGAACTCCGCCAGATACAAACATTGCTTCCAATTCCCACCGAAGTCCAACGCACAGGCACGCAACATATCCTCGAGAATCTGAATAACCCGCTCAGACTGCCCATCAGTCTGAGGATGAAACGTCGTACTAAAGTTCAAATCTGTACCTAAAGCCTCCTGAAAACTCCTCCAGTACTTAGCATTAAACCTGGTGTCTCGATCAGAAGTGATGGACAAATCCCCGAGAATCTTCCTCGAACACGTTAACCTAAATGGAATGAAATGCACCATTTTCATCAACCTATCGACCACGACCCAAACTGCATCATGCCGCTGCTCCGTCCTCGACAAACCTGTGAGAAAATCCATCGTCACATGCTCCCATTTCCACCCTGGAATAGGAAGCGGTTGAAGCTGACCTGCAGGCTTCTGATGCTCGGCTTTCACCTGAAGACACGTCAAACACTTGGCCACGTACTCTTGAACATCTTTCTTCATGCCTCTCCACCAATATTGCCTCTTCAAATTGCGATACATCTTTGTGCTCCTCGGATGAATAGCGAACAGAGACCTATGAGCTTCGTCCAAAATGGCTTTCGTCACCTCGGCGATAGCTGGAATTGGAAGACGCTCCTGAAAATACAACGATCCATCTTCATGCATGCTCCATTCTTCAAACTGCTCCCTGTTCTGAATCTGCAACCAAATCCTCTGCAAATGCCGATCCTGCCACTGACTCTACTTCACCATCCGAACAAGAGCTGGGGTCACTTCCACATGATATACTAAAAATCGATCATAGTCTTCATTATATCGTAGCCTATACTCGCTCACTGCCGCATCCCTGCTCCAGTCCTCAAAAGCCAAACAAGTGAGAATCCCTGAAGACTTCCTGTTGAGCGCGTCCGCGACCACATTAGCTTTCCCGGGATGATACTGCAACGCAAAATCATAATCTTCCATATACTCTACCCATCTACACTGCCTCAAATTAAGATCCCTCTAAGTGAACAAATACCTCAAACTCTTGTGATCGGAGAAGACTTGAAACGACGCTCCATACAAGTAACACCTCCAAATCTTCAGCGCTTAAATCACCGCCAAGAGCTCTAAATCATGAGTAGGATAATTTCACTCGTGAGGTCGTAGCTGTCTCGATCTGTACACAACCACACGTCCATGCTGCATCAATACGCATCCAAGTCCGCGCCCTAAAGCATTTGCATAAACCTCATATGGCTCGTCACTACTAGGAATAACTAACACTGGAGCTGAAGTCAACCGGTTCTTCAATTCTTGGAAAGCAAGCTCACAATCTTCATTCCACTCAAACCTGACATTTTTCTTGATAAATCTCGTCAACGGAGCTGCAATCTTCAAAAAATCCTTTACAAATTTCCTGTAATAACCAGCAAGACCTAAGAAGCTGCGAATCTCTGCCACATTCCTTGGTCGTTCCTACTCCACTATGGCTTTAATCTTGGATGGATCCACAGAAATACCATGCTCCGAGATGACATGACCTAGAAACTTGACCTCAGTCAACCAAAACTCACACTTTTCCCTCTTAGCATACAACTGGTGCTCCCGCAGAGTCTGAAGCACGATCCGGAGATGCTGCTCATGCTCCTCCCAAGTCTTAGAATACACAAGAATATCATCGATGAACACGATCATGAATTGATCCAGATACGACCTAAATATTCTGTTCATTAAATCCATGAAAGCTGCTGGAGCGTTCATCAGCCCAAACGACATAACCAAAAACTCAAAGTGCCCATACCGAGTCCTAAAAGTTGTTTTGGGAATATCCTCTTCCTTAATCCTGAGTTGATGATAACCCGACTGCAAATCAATCTTTGAGAAGTATCGCGAACCTCCCAACTAATCAAACAACTCATCAATCCTAGGCAAGGGATACTTGGTCTTCACCGTAACACGATTCAGCTGTCGATAATCCACACACAACTTGAGAGTCCCATCATGTTTTTTAGCAAACAAAACCGGTGCTCCCCATGGAGATGTGCTATTTCGAATATACCCTTTATTAGCAAGCTCCTGAAGTTGCTTCCTCAATTCTTTCATTTCTGCCGGCGCCATCCGATAAGGTGCCATAGAAATCGATGATGTCCTTGGAAACAACTCGATACCAAACTCAACCTCCCGATGCGGTGGTAATCCTGGCAACTCGTCGGGGAAGACATCCTCAAACTCATCAACCACCGAAATCGCTACACCGCCTCTCAAAGCATAGGGCTCGCAATCTAGATTGGCAAGAAAAGCACAACAACCTAGATTCCTTCGCCCTCCTAGACACGACTTCATGAGACGCTCACTCATTAACCAATCACCACCACCCTGGTAAGTGATAATCGTCCCCCTATCAGACACTAGGGTCACTCTTCTAAGTTGGCAGTCCACAACTGCATTATACCTGGACAACCAGTCCATCCTTAGAATAGGAGTATAATCAAATCACTTTTCAAAATCTTTACACATACAATTTACACATACCCGCCCCAAGGGAGAAGTTATGACTAGGGGTTCATTAAACTCTTCTATCCTAATCCCAAGGCATGTACAAAAGAACTCAAAATGAGAGAATGAGAGGCACCGGTATCAAATAAAACGCGAGCTAAAGATCTAGAAACCAAAATCGTACCATCGACAACCGCATTACCAACATGAGAATCTGAACCTCCAGATGCCATTGCATGAACCTGCACTGGAGCCTTTCCTTTTCCTCTACCAACATTACTGGGTCCTGGATTATTCTGCCGATGCTGCTGGGATGGAGACGACTACACACTACCTGTACTCGGCGCTTGATATTGAGGGACGCTGCGCTGGAAATGCTGCGGCTACTGCCCCGTGCCAGATATGAGAACTGTTGAGGAGAGAACTGGGGATACTGCAACTGCGGGTACTGTTGAGGTGGAGGTAGGGTCTGAGGCTGAGACTGACGACTGGCATCCTCCCTGGTCTGAGATCCAAGATGGGCACTCTTGATCGGGCAATTCCTCTTGATGTGTCCGGGCTGCTGACAGAAATGACAATGGAAACTGTAGGGATTGCTGCGCCCGCTGCTAAACGAATTGCTGCTACCACTGTTTGTGCCACCTTGCTTGCTCTTCCCTAGAGTCGGACCGCTACTGGTGCTCTTCCTATCGCTCCTCTGCGGTCCTCCTGAAGCCTTAGCTTGGTCCTCATAATACTGTACATAATCATTCTCCAAGGATATCACCGACGACACAAGCTCTCTAAAACTCCTAAGCTGCAGAGCAACCAACTATCGCCGAATAGGAGCCTTGAGCCCTTCCTGAAACTTAATATACTTTTCAGGCTCCTATGCCACCGCTGATGGAGCAAACCTAGCCAACTTATTAAACCTTGTCTCATATTCCTAAACTGACAGATCACCCTGCTGCAACCTATAGAACTCAGCTGCCTTCTGATCTCTATACCCCTGCGAAAAATATCGATCATAGAACAGCTCCTCGAACCTGTCCCAACTGATATCACCACCGCACTCTAAAAGTTTAGCTTGTTTCCACCAAGTGTTAGCGCCACCCTCGAGCTTATACGCAGCAAACTTCACACGATACTCCTCAGGCACACCAAGGGTATCCAAATGCTTCAAGACCGAATCCAGCCAATACTCTGCTAATTACGGATCCCCATTACCATCAAAAGTCAGAATAGACGCACGTCGAAATTCCTTAAAGTACGTATGCCGACGACCAACATCAGAATCCTCCAGTCTAGCCCTGGTTGCCATCTGTCGGAAAGCCGCAAACATAGACCTCATCATGCCCTCATCATTTCTGAACTCGGCGTCAGCTGTCGAACGACGTCTAGGTGCCATTCTCTCACTTCTAAAAGCAAAATTTGGACTGTCAGAGGTATTTCATTGTCAAACCTATATGTGCACAATTCCCAAGGTTCATAACCTTGGGCTCTGATACCATTCTGTCATGCCCCGGAGTACGGGAGGTGACGTGGTGGATTATTTAATTAAAATCAAGAGTTTAAGGGTTTGAGTTAAATATAAAATGTAAAAATTTAAAGAAATCCATTGCATGAATAATTAATATTAAAGAATAAACATAGCGAGTATGGGTCCCACAGACCCACAACTTGTGCACACATATGGTACTGACAATATCATAAATACAATCACAATCCAAGTACAAATAAAGTTAAAATCTTACATGCCTTGATTTAAATAATACAAATTAATCTACTAGTCCCTCTATTGCTCCTGGGTCCTGTCTGTTAAATCTTCTCCAAACCTAAATGAAAAACCACCTAGAAGGGGGGGAAATTTAAAACAAATAAAACGTGAGCGAAAGGCTCAGTAGGACTATGTTTTATAAAATAATTTAATTTAAAGAAACATTTCATTATTCAGGAATTATTTAAAAGAAACCTTGAATAAATAAATAAATAAATAAATAAATAAATTTAAGTAAAACTGTTCTTATCCAGAACAGTTTACTTGGACAACCAGAAATATCATTTTCTTTTCCTCGGCGTACCATAAGGATATCACCACCGTAGTGGCCTAGCTGGGTTTCGGGACCTGCCCCCAAGGTCGATCGCTACACGACCCGATCTCTGATATGGCATCATGCCTATGTGTTTATTTCCATCATCATTCAAAACCCAATTACCGAGTATTGTCAGTTACATTTATTATGAAGTCCATTCAGTTCACGGTATATTAAAATATAACCGATAAATTCATTTTCAAACAACCGTTGAAAACATTTTAATAGAAATCCTTTTCAAAGCGAAATCATTTTGAAACTAGGCTACCAACGAATGGGGTAGAAGTCCTACCTCAATACTCATGCCGGTGCCCCACACCGTAATCCCGGTCCGCTATACGTTAGCTCCGTAGAACCACGAACGATCCTAGATACACACTAAGTCGATCAATATCTAGTTCGAGACATTTTATGCTACTAAACCATTTCATGACGTCCTAGTGTGCCATTTGTATCCTTAAAATCATTCTATAAGGTTGGAATTTAAATCGGGGTCTAAAACAGTGAAAACGGGTGAAAAATCGCAAATTTTTCCATGCTCGGCTGGCCTGCTGGACTCCCTGCTTCGGCTGGCCGAACTGTGCAGTTCGGCCTATCGAAAACCAGGTCCGGTCGGCTGGACATTCCCAGGTTTGGCCTGCCGGACAGATGAACACCGGCCTGTCGATCCTTAATCTAGCCTGCCGAGCAAGTAGTTCGGCCTGCCGAACTAGGAAAACCCAGAAATTCCAGCCACATGTTTTTTGATCCCCAAAATCTAAATCTTGATTTTAACCTGTTTTTCTCAAATCCCAAGCAAGGAAAACAATCATAGTTGATAGAAAAACATACTAGAACACATTTGAACTCATTTAAACAAGATTTAAACTCAAAAATCTCAAAAATCCAAAAATGAGAAAATGGGGAGAAAAATGAAAAATCTTGAATCCAATCCGTTTTTCTTCAATCTAAGCTTACATTCTAGTTTTTCTAAGTTCATTTAACTCAAATCCAAGGTTTTCTAAGCTCAAGCAACCCTAGATTTCAAAAATGCACAAAATTGAAAATTTTGGAAAAAGTTTAGAAATTCCAAAACTAACATCGAATCGAAGCTTCAATCCGCGTTCTCGGTTGTCAAATCACGTTCCCGAGCTTCCTTCTTGCTGACCGAAGCTTGGATTCGAATTTGATTCAAAAATTTGGGAGAAAATTTGAGAGAGAATAAGAGAAACCAAGTGGGAGAGGAAGAGAGGGACTCACGGCAGAGAAGAGAGAGAGAGAGATCTGAGAGAGTGAGGAGAGAGGAGGAAGAGAGGGAATAAATAGAGAGAAACGGTGGGCGATTTTACTGTGCGAAAACCATGTGCCGCCCACGGTTTTGTAAAACAGAATATTTTTAACATTTTACAAATTTTTGTGTTTTAAAACTCAAAATATCATTTTTAAACAATAAGAAATCATTTGAATTTACCAAATTAACAAAACAACCAAAAATTCAAAATCCAACCAAGTAATCAAATTAATGTTAAAACATTAATTATGGCACACTAATTCATCATTTATATTACAATAACATTAAATAAATTCTGAGGCGTTACAGATGACATGGAAGGCTACGTGATGAGGATCTTTTAGGAAAGCTCTGTGGAAACGTGATGTTTCTCTTATTCAAGAAACATGAATTGTATTGTATATAGCAACATAGTTAATATCATGACGATTATTAAAAAATCTCAAAAACTAAAATTTGGCTCTCAATCTTTTCATCGCAACGAAAAATTGAGAATTTTTAACTTAAAAAAAAAAAAAGAAGAAGACTCAAATCGCATGAATAACAAACCAATAGCGTATTATTGAGTCATCAAATAGATGTTTTGAAACATGGGTTGCGAAAAGTTGATTGTTCAATAATGACAACTAAATCATTCATTATTTTTCGATTAATTAAAAGTTATTATTCAACGTGTTAGTTTCTTGATATGATAACTTGTAAATATGTAATACACGAATGCATGTGAGTGGTAAAATTGCCTCGCGTAATAGCTCAAGTATAATCTAACAGTAAGTACGATTTGAATGTAAATCGTTAACTTGTAAGTTTTATATATGTAGTCTAGCTTCTTTTTTTTTTCTTTTTGGATAGAGCTTATATTAAATTATGAGTTTTTTTCCTCATTAGTTGTCCCACAATGTTATTTTGATAACTTATATTGATTGCTTACACATAAAAAAGCCTTTAGTATTTAAGATGAGTGAGGGTAGCCTAATTAATTGTAAGTCCCCCACTCCAACCATAAGTTGAGGGTTTGAGTCACACTTAACCTCACTTAAAAGTAGTGGCATTCCTCTTCCTTTTTATAAAAAAAAAAATTAAAATTTAGATGATATGATAAAATATATTCTAAAAGGAAAAAAATAGTTGGACTCCTTCAACACAATGCATGAGTCATTTCGTTGTTTTTTTTAGGAAAAAAAACCTCTGTCAATGAGAATTTTTTTTTTGTAATTTGGGGTAGGCTAAACCCATATATAACCACATTACTAGTAAGAGGCGTTTATAGAATAACATATGGATTAAGGTGCTTGTATATAAGAGAGAGTATGATTTTTTTTTTCTTTTTAAATTTGGGGTAGGTTATAGGTATAACCACGTTACTAGCAAGAAACGTTTATAGAATAAAATATGGATTAAGGTACTTGTATATAGGAGAGTACATGATTTTCTCTTTCTTTTTGGTAAATAACGCCGTGAGAGTATATGATTTTAAATAAGATGCTGTAAATAAATTAAATTGTCACTCGTTAGAAGATATGTTTTGATCGTGTTACCATAAAAATGGGAACATGAAAATAACACTTTCAATGCTACAGCTGTATTTCCGTACAAAGAAGAATGTCAAGATAGCGAAGTCAACGCTTTAAAATTTTCTTCCTAGACAAACAGGGTCGGTATTTCCTCGCCCCTTTCCTTCTCTGCTTTTCCTCTCTTTTTCTTTCTTTCGCATTCCTTCCTTCAATCATTTTGTCCTTTACATTTTCTCCCTTGGGAAAGTGAGAGAAAATTTTGGCGAAAGCAAGAAAAACAATGGAGGAAAAGCACGTAGCTTTCGAATCGTTCCCTAGCGAGGATCAGGAGATCGCCACCACCAACCACAGCAACAGCACCGGCAACAACAGCGACCATGGCTGGCAGAAGGTCACCTACGCCAAGCGCCAGAGGAAGACCAAACCCTCGGCGGCCGCCTCCGATTCTCTTGCCAACGGCAATTCCAAGATCGTCGCCAATGGCTCCCTCGGCGGCGGCGATAACGTGTTCCGGTCCCTGGAGCAGCAGTCGGAGGATCGTCGCCGGCGAATTCTCGAAGCTCAGAGGGCGGCCGATGGCGTTGGCACCGTTACTGCTTCCGCCAGATCGAAGGCCCGGTCTGACGATGATGACGAAGACGAGGACAGCGATGCGGAGATCGCGGCGGCGGAGAACGGAAAGCCCGAGGAGACGAAGAAGGTGAAGCAGAAGAAGCCCAAGAAGCCCAAGGTTACGGTGGCTGAAGCCGCGGCAAAGATCGATCCGAACAATCTGTCCGCCTTTCTTGCTGAAATTACGGTGAGTTTTTGGCAATTCTGGCTCTGATCTACTTTCACCTATCGATTGAGGTCGAAATTTGGCTTCGGATTGTCCATTTTAATTTCTTTGTGTATTTATTAATAATTTTGGGGAACCTGGATAGGCATCGTATGAGACACAGCAGGACATTAGGCTGATGCGATTCGCGGACTATTTCGGGCGCGCATTCTCGGCGGTGAGCTCGGCGCAGTTTCCATGGATGAAGATGTTTAGAGAGTCAACGGTGGCCAAGATTGCGGATGTGAGTTAGAGATTCTTTAACGTCTATCTGTAATCCACATCCGATTTGCTTTAGAGCGATGAAATGAGATATTCAACCACCGTACTGATTCAAAAACTTTCTTTTCGCTACTTTCTCATTATGCAATTGTCAAAAAAGAAGAAAAACATAACTTTGGGTGCTGACCGGTTCTAAAGCAAGGTTTGGATTTTGTTTAGTCCTGGTTCATAGAATATGAATTCCTTAGGCTACTGCGATTTGGTATACTTGTCAACATACATACTGATATATCATATGATTGTCTAAATGGGAATACTTAAATTGATAACCAATGGGGATACTTAAATTGATAATTGGTTATGAAATAATTAGTCTCCAAAAGCACAAAAGTATAATCCAGTATTTCTAGAAACCATTTACTTTTGAAAAATAGAGTACGGAGTATGGGATTTAAAGGGATTTTTAAAATTTTGGCTAAATACACTTGGTGTATTGTAGTGGAAGACTTTTTTCCTTTTCCCTTTGTGTTGTACTTTTTCAAATGTTGCATTTCTGATGTCAAAATCTCTTGTAAAGAAATATATGATGATTTTATATTAAATTGGGTCATTCAAGGACGCAATGCGAATTTTTGATAGGCTTCAAATATTTATAAATGCCTAATCTAGTACTGAAATCTGGAATTTTGGTTGAGTACTTTTTTCAAGATATGTGTGGGATTCCCCTTACGAGCTGTTTTCATCGCCTGTTAGCTCTTATAGTTGTGGATACATTTATTTGAGCTGAGTGGCTTTCTGTGGTCTGCTGTTGTTTTGATGTACTTCTAGGACAGAAATAAAAGAAGGTTTGGAGGTTTGAAGCTTCCTTCACTTTGTCCAGTGAAGTTTGACGCTTATGAAGTTTGTTTCGTATTTTATTTTTTTAGGTTATTTTTAGGGCCATCTTATTACAGGCTCTTAGTTTTTATTTTAAGGTGGGAATTCCTACATACATTATGGAAAAAATTCTTGGGTCCTTTTGATGCTACTTCTTTTCTTTTTAATCTTATTTTAGTGAAAGTGATTTCTTTAAAGGACACTAAACTGAAGTTCTAAATATAAATTGGCTTTGGAGGGTGGAAACATGTCACAAATGTACTTCGAATTTTGTTTCATAACAGTACATTGCGTGTTTCTGCTAGCTTCTTTTCTATCTTTGACTTCTTGGTGCATAATTGGGCTTTTTCCCATCTCCATCATGGGTTGCTTCTGCTATCTTTCATGTCCTTGTTATATATAATTAGAGCATTGTTTACTGACAGACTCCAGGCCTTTTGTGTAATTTGAGGGAGCTAATTGTGAGTGTTCCTTAACACAGATTCCTCTTTCTTATATTCCTGATGCTGTTTATAAGACGTCTATTGATTGGATCAACCAGCACTCCGTTGAGGAACTTGGAACTTTTGTATTATGGTCTTTAGATAGCCTTTTGGCTGACTTTGCAAGTCAGCATGCTTGTGCTAAAGGCTCCAAAAAGGGTGTTCAACACGTTTCATCAAAATCTCAGGTAATTGCAAATGTGTTTGCCTTTTCTTTGCAGGGCTTGTTTTGCATTGTTTTGTAGAATAAAAGGGCAAAAGTCCTCGCCTTGCATGATAAAACAGGACTTATTACCATTATTTTACATTATTGTACTTTGAATCTATCAGACACGTACACAAGAAAAGAGGACAAAAGGGGTGTGAAACCCAAAACTTATTAAATTAGATAATATTTCACATGCTAGTTGTATCGGGGATTAATTTAGTCTTCCCAAAATAGTGATTCAAATATACGCAAATTTTGCAGATCATGGCTTAATTTCTGCCCTATGATATGCCTTTTCCCTCTTGTTTACTTTACTTCTTAATGCTGGAACCTCTTATAGTCCGATCAGATGTACAATGACCCTCTATGTAAATGCCAGGTTGCAATATTTGTGGTCATAGCTATGGTACTGCGAAGGAAACCTGATGTCTTAGTTAACATATTGCCAAAGTTGCGGGAAACTCCAAAGTATCAAGGACAAGATAAGCTTCCACTAATTGTGTGGATTATACTCCAGGTAAAGTTAATTTATTGACTTCTTTTTCCTTTTGTTTTGTCCCACATTTTGCTTCTTGTGTCAATATAATCTTATTTTTTATAGGCCTGTCAAGGAGATCTGGCTGTAGGGTTGTATGCATGGGCAAGGAATCTCTTGCCTTTAGTCAGCGGCAAAAGTAGTAATCCACAGTCCAGGGATCTGGTTTTACAGCTGGTGGAGAGGTATTTAAGCATCAGACCTTCTCAATCTTTTTCCAGCTTTTTGAATTCTTTAATCTCAAACGAAACTAATTCTTTTTGGTATCAGGATCTTGTCTACCCCTAAAGCTCGTACTATTTTGGTAAACAGTGCTGTCAGAAAGGGTGAGCGTTTGGTTACACCTTCTGCATTTGAGATACTATCACGAGTTACCTTTCCAGCGTCTTCAGCCAGAGTTAAGGTGAGTATCTCTGTTTGTTGGGATCTGGGTGCAGGGTGTCTTCTCATCTTTTGATTCATGAAATATAAATTATGCTTTTAAATGTGGTGTTCATAGGCAACCGAGAGGTTTGAGGTTGTATATCCCACCCTAAAAGAGGTCGCTTTTGCTGGCTCTCCTGGAAGCAAAGCAATGAAACAAGTTGCACAACAGATACAAGGCTTTGCTATTAAGGCGGCTGGAGAAAGTATGATAACTCAATCTACTGCTTTTTAATCTCTTTACATTCTTTCTTAGAAAGTTAAGAAACACAAGATTTTTATTGGAGTTGATAGAAAGCTGCTTCTCACAGGCACTCCTGAAATGGCCAACGAAGCATCTGCTGTTTTTATTTGGTGCCTGACCCAAAATGCTGAATGTTACAAGCAGTGGGTAAGCAATTCTAGTTATTACCAATTCTCTTTCTTTATTCAAGATTATTATTTATTTATTTTTTTCTACTTTTTAATATTGTTTCTATGGTTCCGCCATGTGAATCAACTTATGTTGCCTGCTTATTCTATGTAATTTATGAACAGGACAAGGTTTACGAAGACAATCTAGAAGCAAGTGTAGCTGTCCTGAAAAAGCTCTCTGACCAATGGAAAGAGCTATCTCTGAAACTGTTCCCTCTTGATCCTTTGAGAGAAACCTTGAAGAATTTCAGGCATCAGGTACCTAATCTATAATTATGGAGATTGTTCATAATGTTGCTCCCATAATTATTAAATTGCAATCAAACTACTGTCTTTCCATTTCGGAATCAATAGTGCACTGACTAAATGATTTGTGTAATGAAAGGAAGTATGACTTGATTTACGCTGCTTGTTTGCATAGAATGAGAAGGCATTAGCTGGAGGGGCTGATGCTACTCAACAAGCACTCCTCAAGGATGCAGACAAGTATTGTAAGCTGATCATGGGAAAGCTATCATGCAGAAACGGGTGCCTGAGAAGCATGGCCGTTATTGTTATTGCCTTGGCCACGGGTGCTGCTGTCGTCTCGCCAAACCTGGGGTCTTTCGACTGGCAGAAACTGACCATGGCTTTCAGCTCTCATCCATCTGTCTGAGAATGGTTTACCGCCTTACCGTCAGTGGTGCAAAGCATCAGTTTCTTTTTCCTTACAGCATCCAGCGAACGGGCAAAGTAATTTATTTGCCCCTAAATAAGGTGGCACAGAATGAGAGGTTCTTGTATACTTTTCTGCACTCCCAAGTGGGAAAGAAAGTAGCAAACATAGTCGAACAGTTAATACCGGTTTAAAGTTTAAGATGGTTCATGCCATGTAGGACTTGATTTTTCTTTACTTTTTTGACATCCTTTGGGAATCGATTTTAAGCTATTCACCTCTGACATCTATAGCGACGGCAAAATGCATAAGAGTTGAATACAAATGTAGGCTTGGATTGATATCTATATCAAAAAGAAATACTTTGATATGGTCCTTTTCTACTACTTCTTTCAATTGATTTTCAATTTTTTTTTTATTTTACTGCTTTGATTCTGGTCTTTGGTAATTCATTGAGTTGTTTCATTGATTTTCCCCTTATGTTTTCCCTTTCTATCCTGTGGTGGGGCAAGCTGACATGCTGCTATAATTGATATGATGTTTGTTGCTAGCTAAGCAGTGCGATAACTGATTTGTTGCTTGGTTCCCCAATCGACCTCTCGGCCTCACCTCTGTAGCTTCACAGCTTTCACTCTAGAATCTAGAAAGTTGGCTGGTGCAAGTGAATAAAAGAAAAAAGACATTGGACTGTCTTTTGTTGACAGGATATGTATTTTTGAAATAACACTTATGCAGGGAAATAAAAATTTACAATGCTTTGTGTTTGGGGAATTGGGGGGTGGAAAATATGTATGATGAAGAGAGGCTTTATCCAATAATACAGGCAAGCACATTCCAAGCTCTAGAACGTGTTAGGTCGTTCTGCATTTTAGATATTTTCATGGGTAATCTTCAGGTTTGGCAAATGCGTATTTCAGATATGCATTTCTAATTTTTGAAGGATCGTCTGACTTAGGCCAAGGATACTTCACGGATGGATCCCGAGGGAATTTCCTGGAGTTCGGAAATGGTGCCCAAAGAATTACGCTGTCCAAAGGGGAAAAAATAATGGGCTTGTTTGGTTTTATTCTCAAAATTTTTAAAAATGTTTTCGTTTGATTTTCAAGGTAAAAATTCTAAAAACACTCTCAACATAATTCTTAAAAAATTCTCATTTTTTAAAACAAAAATATTTTCATCTATTTTGAAAACAATGCCAAACGGCCTCAAATGAAATTATCAGCAAACGTTAGTCACGGGCTTGTACGTGCATAACTAAGGTAACTTATGAAGAACTACTAGATTGAGCCTAAATTTATTGAATTCCTAATTCATGGCTTAAATAGAGAAAAAGAGGTAAATATACAACAATTTTGATAAAATGGATGGAAAACCTTTTTAGAAAATAAATAAAAATTTCTTTGTTTACGAACTCTTGATGATGCCTCTATCTATCTTGGGAAAATTAAGCTAAGAGTAATTGGACAAACATGTTCATGTTATCATTTTAGGACTAAGTTGTTCAAATTTTAAAAGAAAACCACAAGTGAAAACAAGGCTTTACCCGGGAAAGAAGATGAAGACAAACATGAATTGGAAATATCCCTCCAGGAGATTCCTTTTATACCATCTTACCCTAAGCCAGTTCATGATGATTGGCTGCAGTTCAACACAAGATGCATTTATTTATTAAAAAAAAAAAAAAAAAAAAGAGGAGGAGGAGGAAGAAGAAAAGTCAAGTGAATTAGTGATTGAAACACATAGTAAAGATAAAGGGAAAAGAAAAACTCGCTGGCATTACAAGGAAGTAGAAAAGGGCAACAACTCCTAATTGTATTAGAGTCCAAGTAAGGTCTTGCTCATTATTAACCCCAGTTACGGCAAAGGCGGGCTGCTCTACCTGCTGGAACAAGTTCTCATTGAATTTTATAACCCCACAAAAAGAAAAGAAAAAAATAAAAAAATTTATAAGCACAAAACACTCATGCCTTACTGTGGCCAAAATAGCTCCAACTTGAACGGC
Organism: Artocarpus heterophyllus; assembly: GCA_025403435.1. Taxonomy (NCBI): domain Eukaryota; kingdom Viridiplantae; phylum Streptophyta; class Magnoliopsida; order Rosales; family Moraceae; genus Artocarpus; species Artocarpus heterophyllus. The sequence goes on along the minus strand of CM046339.1, from coordinate 6,529,395 downwards.
CAAACTAGCTTTCTTCAGTTGAAAAAACTCAATTGACTTTTGAATTATGCTTTCCGTTGTCTAAAACTAAAAGGGTCAAAGAATTTACAACTGTATCAAGAGCTTTTAATCCTCAAATGTTGGATAGATGTGTGGCCAAAAACAAAAGTGCTAATGCTATACCTTTACAATAAGCTTGGCAGTGCAGGAATGGCAGTGTTTAGAAGTAACAGAGAGAGGAGTTCTGCGCCAAGGAAAGCCAAGAAAAGGCAGAGCCTTAGGGATATGGAAGCTGATAGAACAACTCATTTTGGAGCTTTTCAGCAGTTGTGTGTTCCTTTATCTTTTTTATCAGTTTAGTTTCTGATAAGTTAGTTTTAGGCTAATTAATTAGATGATTCTCACTTAATATTTTTGTTAGTTTTAAGCAATTTATGAGAATTTGATAGTGTTTTATGTTTTTTTGTAGATTTTGAGAAAAAAGATGCATATTAGTAAACTGCGGGGCAAAATGGACCAAAAAATGAGCGAAATTAGACTTAGGGACAAAATAGAGCCTAGTCGCCAGCTTATCGGCACCTAGGTGCTCTTGCAGATGAAACTCCATACAAAAACCTAATAGCATAGTGCCTAGGCGCCATTTTGTAAAAGAGACCAAGCAACAGTGTAGCACCTAAACGCTACAATCTTGGTGCCTTAGGGCAGCAGTAATAACGCCTAGGTGCTAGTTCAAAAAATTCTCTACAAAGCCTTTGTAGCAGCTAGGCACTACAATCCTGGTGTCTAGGCGCCATTACAAAGCCTAAGCGCCAGAAAATCAAGCCTAAGAGCTATTGCGATTACAATTCAAATTTCAGTGTAATTTCATTCCAAAATTGTCCTTTCAAACCCTAGCCTATAAATAGAAGATTATGAAGGGTTGGAGCACAAATTTTAATAGAGAAAAACTTCAGAAAAGAAGGGAGAACTCACTGCCAAAAAGAAGAAGAACAGTGCAACCCGAAGACAGAAATCATCTTTGCATCTAAACAAAGTTCTTTTCTTTCACTCATCATGTTTAAGATATTATTTAGGATTGTTTTTAGTTTCATTAGGAACTAATTTTCTCTATTCTAGGGCTACAATGTAGCTAGATTATGAATGTTTACTTTTATTTAATTTAATTCAATTTGGTGTTTATTTATTATCTGTACTGAGTGTTTAATTTGATCTTACTGCTTGTAAAAGTTTGTGCACCTTTTGCATGATTTGTGATTTAATTTGAGGCTGAAAAGCAATAATTAAATTAGACCATCATTGAATGCCATGAGATCATCAAAAGATAGAAATATCTATGAGACTTGTGTAACATTGTGAATTTTGTTTTGTTTTGTTTTGTTATTTTTCTATTTATATTTAATTGTTCAAATAATTTTAGAGTTAACCAATTTCGGTACTTAGCTAGATTAATGCAATCCTCATAGGAACAATACTCTACTCACTCTCTATTACTTGTCTACGATTATGTGCACTTGCAGATTTTTTGCAATCAGTTTTTGGCACCGTTGTCGGGGATTGTTATTTAACTTAGTTAATATCGATACCAATTAGCTCTAGGATTACTTTGAACATTGTTTTATTATTTTTTTATTTGTTCTATTTTTTTCTTTAAGTCATTTGTTTTCCAAAGAACTTCATGATGTTTCATCAGAATATCCTTGCAAGTTTTGCCCAACAATATATGGAACCATTTTATGTAGCTTGGGAGCGATTTAAAGATATGGTTGAGCAGTACCCACATCATAACCTGCCAAAGTAGGCTCTTCTCCAAATATTTATTGAAGGATTGCATTTTGAAGCTAGAGATATGCTGGAAAAATATGCAGTTTCTGACGGTCATTCTTTCTTTTCAAGAACCGTTGATAAAGTTTACTACTTATTGGAGGATATGGTAGCCTTTAATTTTCATTGGCATTTGAATTCTTCAAGGCATAATTCCTGCTAGAAGAGGCACCAAAATCTTTCATGGAATATCCACCCCAATATTATGGAACAATCCTATAGCCAATATCAAGAAGAGAAGACAGCTTTGGAAGTTGCTTTAGATAGTCTAAAGGCCACTCTTGAGGGAAGTCATGAAATTTCCAACTCTAGGCGATATCTTGATGAACAAATCCATTTAAAGAATACAATTTTAGAGAGTCATCTAGAGGAGGAAATTACAACATCAAATCCTTGTGGTGACCATGAAATGATAAAAGATGTGGTTTTGTTTAATGATGATTGTGTGAAACCTCGAGAATTTGAGCCTCTAGAAGAAATAGAGTGTCAAGATGAAGAACAAGAACCCTTTGAAGTTGTGTTAGCTCAACCATTTGTTAAGTTGGGCTCTTGCTCGATCAACAACGATCTACACTTGCTAAATTAAGAGGAGTCTATCCAAAACTATGACTTTTATGAAGATCAAATCACAAACATGCTAATGGGTAGCCAAAAGGAAAGGGAAAAGCAAATAGAAGAGTTGTTAAAGGAATTCCTATATGAGGATAAGCCACAAGGGTCGTTGGTGGATATAGAAGCACATAAAACTGTTGATTTGAGCTCATCAATGGTTCCAATTAATAGATCACCAACTAATTCATGTTGGCCATGGACATCACTACCATCACATCTCACCATGTTCAAGCTCGAGTCAATAATGAAGTTCCCATCTAAAGCACATCATTTAAAGACATGTGTTGTTAGTGCTACTTGCGAATCACTTCTAAATCTTACCAAGCTTGAGAGTATCAATAACCAGGACCCATAGGTAGTGTTGTTTGACACTTATTATGGGTGAAAGCCGCTCTTTGATGAGCGCATCTCTGAGAATCAGGTTAATGACTATAAAACAAGCGCTTTTTGGGAGGCAACCCAAGCTCTCTATCCTTTTCAATTTTAGTTTTCATCATATTATTTAGTTTGTTAGTTAATTCTTTTAGTTTTAGTCTATTTGCAACTTAATCATGATGTAAGTCTTGTTTGTGGTGATTTTAGGTTTTTAGGGGACATCAAGGCGCTCAGCTTGCTAAAAAAAAATCAAAAACTGAAACCATATTTGTAACCTGGTACAAACGATGAACAACATAGCCATGCATCTGAACATGAACTTGGACACCTTTTTCACAGTCTCTGCTTTCAATGAAGATCATGAAGAGCATGAAGATGAGGAGGAAGAGGTTGCCACAACCTTTGATTAGAGAGTACTCTTTCCTTTCTCATTTTTGTTTTCTTTTTTCATTGAGGACCATATATTGTTTAAGTTTGGGGGGTGGTGTGTTGCTTTATGTTTTGTTTGTGTCAATCAATCATTATGGCTTAATTAGGTTTTTCGTTTAGGTTTTTTTTTTCCTTTGCATTAAATAGTAATTATGATAGTAAAGTTATGCCATTTGAGCACTATTTAACTTAAATCATAGGAGGCCAATGATAAGACAATTGTTGAAATTGAATATGGCTTTTAGGGGATAAAATTGTTATTAGTCTATCCTTGTTTTTCTTGTGATTTGTTTGCCATGCTATGATTCTTTGAGCACTTTGAGCACTCAAGCCTTGATCCCCTAAGTATTCTATACTTAGAGGAAGTTTATGTTGATTGAATGATATTTTTGATCTCAAATGAACGCTAGAACCTATTTGATAACCACTTGATGCGAAATCCTAAGTTACACAACATTAAGGACATGATTTAGGCTATTTTTGGACCATTTGAGCGTCTCAAGCCTACCATTGACATCATTTAATCACTAATTATCCCGTTGAGCCTTATTATCCATTTTTTTATTACCCACATAATCAACCTGGCCTTTGAATAATTTTATCCTACTTAGTCCCTCACCCATAAGCATGACTAGTTTGTCTAGGAAATTATTTGAAGGTAGTTGACATTACAGGAGGATGGGTAGAGTTCTGAAGAACTTATCAAGGGAATGTATTTTCCTATTATTCATTCTTGGTTGGAGTTTTGAGTAATGTTATTAAGGGATTATGTATTCATGTTTATTCATTGTCAAAAAAACAAAAAAAAAAACAAAACAAAAAAAAAGAGGAAAAAAAACAAAAACAAAAAAAATACATACATCAAATAAATGTGAATGACAAAGGGAGTGCAACATAAGTTTGGGGGTATTTAGAAAGAAGAAATTGTTGGGTTTGGTGCCCTAAAAGTTGTGACATTGTACATATTGATAATAAATAAATAAAATGACATTGATAATTATTTTGGTTGCTTATATGTATTATGAATACATTTATAAACATCAAGAAAATTTCATGATTATTTATGTGACTATAAATTTAGCATATAAGTGTTATAACTTGGGATAAAATTTATAGATAATAATCTAAATAGTCCGTAATAATTAATTAAAGTTTAGGATCTTTAATTAAATAGTATAGGTACGGTCTAATCGCATTTAGAATGAAATAGTCATTATCCAGACTATTAATGTAGAGATATTAGATTGGAGGTACTTTATATAATAAGATTATATGGGACTGGACTAGATAAATTATAAATCTCTAATAATCATCCGTTAGAAATAGAGTATTCAAATTTATCACTATGATGATCATATATTTGACAATCTTAATCCTGAGTATTTATTAGACTCCTGTTTATGACATTATGTTTTTTTATTTGCTTGGTAAGATTTGTTTTAGCACAGATCATAACTTAACATCTTGGAAACATAATGTAATCAATGGTTAGGAATAATATTATATAGATATGGAATCCATTCCTTCCCTATGGAAGTTAGAAAAATAGTTCTCTTGAGTGATAATTCGAGGTTTGAACAGTAAAGCGCTTGTTCATAATAAGATTATGAATTAACTGTTCATTAGAGGATTATTGGAACTCAATGATAAAGATATAATAAGAGAGGTAAACGAAAATTGAACCTAGCTCTTATTATGAACTATTTATGGAGGGCTGACTTATATGTAATGATTATATCAATGGACTACTCGCTTATTTTCTTTGAGTAATGAATTAACTACTCACTTATTATGAACCATAATCTCAAGAGTTTAGTTTTAGGTTTTTAGTTTCAGGTTTTTAGTGGAATAACACCGAAACTAATAAATTTGACATATTAATCAAAGAGTTTAATTAATTATTAAATTTATTGGAGCCTGGGTTATAGGTCCATAGGTTTCCAATACCACCTCTGTAACACTATATTGGATTTATGCATAGAATGAACTATACATATTTAGTTTGAAATTATTGAATTCTGAATTAATTATTTCACACTTGAATTATTAATATGATAGAGAAATATGTTCTCTGTGACACATAATTTAATGTGATAAATGTTGTCACATTTAACTAAGCATTAGTTAATTAATTAATTGATTATTTTTTAAAAATTATATTCTTAAATAAATGTGATTTATTTTTGAATTTAGATTTATGCATATATATATATGGTTTTGAACCAAATCTTTTTATATATAAGATTTTATAATATATTAATATATATATATATATATATTAAAATAAAAAAAAGTGAACTTCACGCTAACATGAAGTTCATGTTATATATATATATATTAAAAATAAATTTAAAAAAAGGGGAAACGTGAACGTTTACATATATATGTATGTAAAAGTCAAAAGAATCACATAACGTGATTCGATTAACAATAAAATAAAAAAAAGGAAAGGAAAAAGGTAAGAATTATATAAAATATATCTGATATGGTAGTTATTTCAAATTTGAAATTAATTGAAAAATTACTAATGGCTCAGATATAAAAAGGAAGAGATAACAGTTATCTCAACATTTTTTCATTCACGTAACTTTTACAGAATACTTAGAGAGAAAACTGAGAGTTTTTCTTTGAAAAAAAAGGTCTGCTATCTCATGTGTTGAGTACATAGTAGATTTAAAAAAGTGTGAGGAAAATTCATTCTTACAGTTTGACGCCCACTCGTCTTTCCATTGGTGTGGAGGCCTAGATTGGAAGATCGTGGTGTCAAAGAGGAAAGCTAGGATACCCTGATAGTCTTCAAAAGGTTGTTAAAAATTCCCAAAGCTTTTTATTATTAATTCAAAATTATATAGCTATTACCGATGAATAAAGTTTTCAGCAAAAAATTTTATTTGTCAACGATTCGTTCCTTCTGCTAGATTGCGTATTTTAATTCCAACAAATGGCATCATTGCAGGTTATAACATATATAATTTTAATTAACATGATTTTATTTTGATAATATCATGTTCTTGATTCATGTTTGTGGGCACTTTGTATCTTTGCAATTCTTGTTCATGTGATGAATGGTTATTTATGAATAGATTTTTGGTTGTTAATTATATGGTCTTTTTGGATTGATAATTTTATTTTCAGTTTGATTAGATCAAATCTGTGTAAACCTATAAAAGGGTATAGGTTTTTTGTAATTTATTATTATTATTATTGTTATTATTTATTATTATTATTTTTCCCCTTCACCTACTATACCCACACGCTTCCAGAGTTGCCTTCATTAATATGCATTTAATGCACTAGACGTGCAGATGGAAAGATCATTTTAAAAAAAAAAGGAATGGTTGGAGTTCTATGCACCTGCAGATTTGAAAGATCATGTAAAAAAAAAAGGCGAAAAAAGAGGCACTTGACATGCATTCATAAATGCACCTAATGTGCATTTTTAATAAAAAAAAAGGTACGACGGTTGCGCGTGGAACAATATATGGGGAGGAAGAAGAAGTCCATTGAAATACTTTTAGTAACCCGAAGGACATTTGGCCCAGTTGAGATTTTGGGCCTATCAAATTTAAAGATAACCCAGCAGTATTGTATGCAGTTTACCACCTAATGAAGACTGCAATTTTGGAGCAGGAAATAATGTATAAATTACAAGAAGACCTTTGTAATTTTTTTTTCTCTTTTATTTTATGGGTTGTAATTTTAATTATCCAAAAAGACCTGGTCAAAAATCCATTATTTATTTCCATGCCTTATTTTCATATGATTATTATGATAACATGTTCATACATTATAATATGTCATCTAGTAAAGTGCCCACTTATAGTTATTGTAACCTGACATGCATAGACTTGCATATTATTTCATTTTTTGAAAGTTATTTATAAAATAATTTAATATGTGTTAGAATTAATTTAATGAGATTAAATTAATTGGGTTGGTTTTATAGAATCTTAATTTATTAATCAACCAAATAATGTGAATTTAGTTTTAATAGTTAAAACTTGGTAAAATTCACATTAATTCTAAGTTATCTAATTTTAAATTGTTTAATGTTGGGTAGCTTAGACTATTTATAATAAATCTAGATTTTTAGAAAATCTAGTAATATTTAAGTGTCAATAGGATAGGATTCTATTAACACACTATATAACCTAGTAATTAAAAAATTGTTTTTATTTACTAGCATTATGAAACATATGATGTTTTATAAGATAAAACACATCATTATAAAATAATGAGTGGAAAAAGGTAATATGACAATATAACCTATTGTCTCCACTATTAGCACAACACCGTAAGATTTAAGTGGCGCCTCGCGACGCTTTGATTTCGTCCTCCCTTCAGAGGGTGTCCATTTAAATCAATAACAAGGTTGGCTTCCAAGAGATAGGATTTTATAATGTATTTCAAAATTGACCTACCCTACGGCGGCAATTTTGAGTTAAGTTATTAAAATTCGAAATAGTGGGTTATACTCATAAAGATATAATTAAATTGTTAATTATATCTTGACCAAAATAAACGGTTATTAATAAATATAGAAAATATGAGATATTTTGAATATATTTATTAATTGAGAATGTCTCAATTCAATTCATAAATAATTTGACCTACCAAACGGTGACACTTTATTTATTAAAATTAAATAATTGTGGAATTAGTAAAATTTTTTTTTGTGTTTTTCATATGCATCATGCATCATGTTTACTATTCCAAAATATATATTTATGATATTTATGCAACCATTTAATTTATGTTTTTTAATTTATTTATTACACTAACAATGTCTAATCCAATCATCGCTATTCTCTCAAATGAAAAATTAACCAGAGATAATTTTGTCAAGTGAAAGAGTAACATGAACATTGTACTAATTTGCAAAAATTACAAGTTTATCCTGATGGAAGAATGTCCTCCATCGCCTGTTGCCAATGCTCCTAGTGATGTACGAGAAGTATATGATCGTTGGATCGAGGCAAACAATAAGGCCCACTGTTTTCTTTTAGCTGGCATGTCTGACATGCTTAGGATGAAGCACGAAAGCATGGAGACCGCTTATGAGATAATGCAGCCTCTACAAGACATGTTTGGTAAACCTTCTGAAAAGGCACGCCACGAAGCCATTAAGGCGGTAATGAATGCCAAAATGAAGGTAGGCATTTCGGTCAGAGAACATGTTCTCAACATGGTTAATTATCTCCATGAGGCCGAGGTGAACGGGGCTGTGATAGATAAAGCCACATAGGTGGGGATGATTTTAGAAACCCTCTCTCCTACGTTCCTTCAGTTTAAAAGCAACTATTTCATGAACAAGCTGAAATATAATATGACTGAGTTACTTAATAAGCTACAAACCTTTAAGTCTATTTCGAAAGAAAAGACTAAAGAAGATGAGGCAAATGTTGTAGAAGCTCAACCCTCCTCTTCTACTTGAAAGAATAAGAAGAGGAAGAGGACTGAAGGAAGTGGTAAGTCTAAAAATGGGGGGCAACCTAAGAAGAACAAAAGCAACAACAACAAAAAGAGCTCAAACCAAAAGAAGCCTAAAGGAAAATGTTTCCACTGCGGCATAGTTGGGCATTGGAAGAGAAACTGCAAGAAGTATCTTCAGGAGCTTAAAGAAGAAAAGAACAACGGTAAATCAGATTTACTCATTTTAGAAGCATGTCTAGTTGAAGATGATACTTCACCTTGGATAATTCATTCAGGGACAACTAACCATGTTTGTTTTTCCTTGCAAGTGCTTAGTTCTTCAAGGGAGCTTGTCGATAGGGAACAAACGATGAGAGTGGAAACGAGAGAGGTTGTTTCGGCAAGAGCAGTGGGAGTTGTTAAAATTTATTTTAGAAATAAGTTTTTGATTTTGGACAATGTTTATTACATTCCTTGTTTTCATAGAAATTTGATTTTTGTTTCCATGTTGTTTGAACAAATGTTTAATGTTTCTTTTAATAATTATTATGTTAATATTTCTAGAAATGGTTTGAATATTTGTTCTGCGCATCTAGAAAATGAGCTTTACACTTTAAGGCCCAACGAAAAATCACTGCTCAATACCAAAATGTTCAAAGTTCAACAACCAAAACCCAAGAAGCCAAAGATTTCTTCTGATAATGAAACATACCTATGGCACCTTAGATTAGGTCACGTTAACCTTGACAGAATTAATAAACTAGTAAAGGATGTGTTAGACATGTATGCTCTAAGGAGTAAAAATGTGATACGTTTTTGGAGACATTTTTATCAATAAAGAATTTATTCATTTATACCAAATCTTGTCCTCTTTACGTTCATATTTGTTGAATGAATGATAAGCAAACAATAGTCTGAGACCGTCAGTCTAAACCTTAAGAATTGGGCATATGAATGACTGATTATGCGGAAGACACGATTCTTAAGGTGACGGCCTAAAACATATGATCCGCAATCGAGGGAATAAAGTTGGGCGCTTTATTCATGTAAAGATTGTTATGTTGTCTATATCCCTTTTGGAAGATGGTTTGTCTTGACCATCAAAGTTGGACTCCATGAATAGAAACATTGGCACATTGTCATAGGTGACAATGTGTTGGATCGGGACATAAAGTGAATTGATTTGGATTAATAATTCTGTCTCGGTAAATCGATTCACTTTAGACAGTCATTTGTATTGTATCATAATCCTGAGATGAATAATGGGTCCGTTGTCTCGACTTGTGTCTTTTGATGTGCCAAAGGATGACTCCCACATCTCTATAGTGGTATGCATGCCGGTACGTTGGAGGCTTGACTCTTGATAGCGTAGACTTGTTATTCATAGATATGGAATTCATAGCTCCTCTTTAGGAGTAATGATATCCGCTTATATGCGTCGTCCTGTAATTGAAAAACTGGAGCGCTCAACCATTTGGATACATAGGTGTAACCGAATGGTATACTATCTTTGGATGGTAAGTTTTATAATGGTGAGACAATGGAACGTAAGATAAAAAATAATCAGAAAGGTAAGACAGAACTTGTCCTTAAGCCGATTATGAATGATCATATGGGGATACGATACACTATGAAATGTCATGGAGACTTAGCTACACGAGCTTCGTAATTCTATAAAGTTCGAGAGTGCAGCTCCAAGCTTTTAGGGGAGTAGCGTTGGAGTTGATAATTGTGAAATGTATATCTAGAATATTGGGTTTCATAATTATCATGAGCTTGAACTTTATAGGTCCATTTTGGTCCCCTTTGCTAGCTCACAAAGTCCTGTAACGACACGACGTGCTTTTCCAATAATTGGTGACTTATGTCAGATTTATCAGATTGGTTTAAAATTTGTAAGAATCAAATAACTCATGTCTGTCTATCGGTTTAATTAATTTTGTAAGAAATTAGCTCAAGATAAACTTGTTGAATTATTGCGGTCAGATAATTCTTGTCTGTTTATCGGTTGTTTTAATTTTGGACAAATTAGAACAAGATAAACTTGTAGAATTATTGTGAATTGATTTATTTTCTTAGAGGTTATCTTGATAAAGTTTGTTTTGATCAAATATCTTCTCTATTGGGTTATTTGAATCAAAACTGAGACTTTATCCTTTAGAATCTCGGGTGAAAAATAAAAGATTTGCGGAGATTTTTTCTTGGGAGTTCGGCCTGCCGAATGACGTGGTCGGCCTGTCGGACTGGCCTATTCGGCTTGTCGATCGGAATGTTCGGCCTGCCGATCAACGGGAGATAAGATTACACATTTTCACGCGGATCTTATCAGATATTGATCTGAACTTGATTTTGTTTCGAGTTTTTGAGACCTAATCTGATACGGACTGACCCCAGGACCAATAGCTATAAAAAGGGAGTGAGTCTTATGATTTACTCAGATCAATTTAAGAGATTAAGAGTGATACTCTTCTACTGAGCATCTGAAAACTCCCTGAGAGCTTTTGTTCACAAATTACGAACACTAGCTTTGGGCTCTCTCTATTGGTTGGAAGGAGAGTCACCGGTGGAAGAGCTGTACGTGTGAGCCCACACTCACTCCGGTTGTGGATAGAGAATAGCAAAGAAGGCCAGTTGGTTGAGGCTCTTTTGGAACGTTACTTCTCTACACAGGTTGCGGAGGTTCTTCGGCACACTGAGGTTAGTAAGATCTGTCTAATTTATACACATAACATGTCAAACTTGTGTTTTAGAAATTACTCTGATGGAAATTTTTTAAAATTCTGCTACGCACTTTGTTTCCAACAATTGGTATCAGAGCCAAGGTTTTTTCATAAATTTGCAAGTTTGTGATCATGTTATATGCATAAATTTTGTGATCTTAATCTCTCCTATGCTTGAATTGAATTTTATAGAGAGATGACACTCTAGGTTTCTATATAATATATATGTTGTCATGGATTATGTGGTGAATGTTTATTAATTAGTTATGGTTGATTAAATCGTTGTTTAATTATTTATTAATTAATTAATACCGGTTATGGTTCCTTAGAGGTTAGAATGTGTATCTAGGTTTTTCTTGTAATTAGATGGCGGACTATCATCTCCGTCGAGGAATTGTTATTTAATTTTTTATTTTGTAAGAATTTTGTAATTACATAATTATTCAGAGAAGACGAAACAAGAAGTCGGATCTTAAAGATTGATGATGGCGTCTCCAGGTATTTCCTGAGTCTCTAATTTTATATTTTTGAATTGTTGAAAATAAAATTGATGAATTGCATTAAAATTGTATTTTTTGGAATGAGGGTTTTCTGCTCGATCGGCAAGCCGGACCTCATAGTTCGGCAGGCCGAAGGTCACAGATCGGTAGGCCGCACGTGTGGTCCGGCAGGCCGACAGTGGGGCATAAATTTGGGTGCTCTGCTGGCAGGCCAAACTTTCAGTTCGGCAGGCCAAACCTTCATGATCAGCAGGCCGATCACCTAGATCGGCCTGCTGACCGAGAGCTGCTAAGTATCCAGAAAAGGTGCAATTTTTTTGGTGCAGTTTTAATTTTACTTTTGGGACGATTCTGAGAAACATTAAATTTGGATATGACCGGAAATATGAAGTATTCGATTCATACGGGATTGAAGACTTGAAGATAGATATCACATGAAGAAGGATACAGCTTGAGGATTCAAGAATGAAGAATCGATAAATGTCACGATTATTCTCTTGTAATCTTTGTTTTTTCTATTCTCTAGGATGGAACCATAATATGATGGTTATTATTATTTTGCTTGTAGATTTTCTTGATTGCTTTGCTTGTCTGCATTATAATATGATTTACCATGTATATTGATGACATGTCATATAGAATAGGGAGTGCCGCTCATATTAAAATTGTTCATGCATAATTTTAAAATAAAACCATGACTTCAAAAGATTGAGTGGGAGAAGGTTTTCAAAGAGAGGACCTAAGGCCTCCATCGTTGGTCCATAGGAAGAACATGGTGGTCCCGACCCCTAGGAAGGGATTTCTATCATGTACAAGATTGGATCTCTGAAATGATAAGGTATTTTAGTATGATTTATGGTTGCACACCCCTAGGTGGTGGTTATAAATCATGGATAAAATATTGAAACGGTGGTTATACACTCACGTTAATTTTATTATTAACCTCCCCTAGGAGCTCTGTTAATACAATTAATGGCCAAAGAAACGATTATTAGTATATGCTGGATCATACGGGTCTTGGATGGCATATACTAATCAGGAGGGGATCCGTGTTCTGATTGAATTTGGCATGACTCCCCTAGGAGCTTGTTGGATTCTGAGTTGGGAATTTTCGTTGTAAGGTTGTGATATTTTCAAGGTTTTGACACATAAACACATTTGTATGTTTTTACATGATTGTGTTATCTTACTAAATTATTATATATGTTTGCTTATGTTTGGTATATGATTCTTTATTGTAGATTGAAAATGTCTAAAAACGCTTTATCATCGATACTTGACAAAAACCAATTAACCGGTGAGAATTATAACGATTGAAAACGGAACCTGGACATCGTCCTATCCTTTGAGAAACTGAAATATGTACTAACAACTCCTTGTCCTCCCGAGCCTACGGGAGACTCAAGTAATGACCAATTCCAAGCGTACGACCGCTGGAAAGATGCTAATGATCAGGCCCGCTGCTATGTTATGGCTAGCATGAACAACGTGCCGCAGGCTCAACATTAGGATTATGAGACTGCGAAGCAGATCTTGGATAATCTTGAGGACATGTTTGGAGGCCAGGCCATAACAAAACGGCAAGGGGTGTTTCAAAAACTCTTAAACTGTAGATAGAGACCGGGGACATCTATAAAGGAGCACATGATGTTGGTCATAGGTTACCTCGCTGAGGCTCAAATCAATGGAGCTGACATCGATGCTGAAACTCAGATGACTATGGTCTTTGAGACTCTGTCTAAGGAATTTATTCTGTTTAGAGCTACTTTTAATTTAAGTAATAGACGGGATATGACCTTGATAGAACTGATGAAACAGTTACAGGAGTTTGAACTACTGATCAGGGAGTCTCCTGCTGGTGGTGAGGCCAACATGGTAGCTTCTTCTGGTTCCAATCCTAACTTAGGGAATGGAAATAAGCAACGGGCCAAGAATGGGAAGTCTTCTATTCCTGCTGCTACCAAAAGCAAGAAGAAGAAGAAGAAGAACCCAAAGAAGCTTAAGTGCTTCTTCTATGGTAAGGTCAGGCATATAAAGAAGCATTGCAAGGACTTCCTTTCCAAGGGAGGTAGTGTGATCTTCTATATCTAGAAACTTGTTTGGTTGAGGAATCCAGTGATATTTGGGTCATAGATTCTGGTGCAACTAATCATGTTTGTGTTTCTTTGCAGGGATTCAAAGAAACAAGAAGTCTACTACGTGAAGACTTAACGCTTTGGATGGGCGATGGATCCTTGGTCTCAGCGAAAGCAGTGGGAGATGTCCATCTTTATTTTGATAATTATAGGAATTTAATTTTGCGAGATTGTTTTTATGTTCCTAAATTTAAAAGGAATTTAATTTCTGTATCTTCTTTATTTAAAGACTCCTACGTGGTATCTTTTAATGAAAAAGTGGTGATTCGTAAAAATAAATCTTTTATCTGTTCTAGATGGATGCAAAATAATCTATATTTTATCAAACCTAAGATGGACTTATTGCTTAATGCTGAGATAAATGATAATGACTCAAAAAGACTTAAAACTTCTCACTCTAATAAGACTTATCTTTGGCATTTGCGCCTTGGCCATATTAACCTGAATAGGATTCGAAGGTTGGTAAGGGGTGGACCTTTAAGTCACTTAAAGGTGGAATCTATACCTCAATGTGAGTCTTGTTTGGAGGATAAAATGACCAAAAGACCATATGGGTCTAAGGGTAATAGGGCCGAAGGGGTTCTAGAACTTATGTATAGTGATGTTTGCGGACCGATGAACATCTGGGCACGAGGAGGGTATGAGTATTTCGTCAATTTCATTGACGATTAGTCAAGATATGGGTATGTGTACCTAATGCACCACAAAAGAAAAACTTATGATAAGTTCAGGGAGTTTTGGGCTGAAGTGGAAAAGCAATTGGGTAGACCCATAAAGGCACTTCGATCTGATCGAGGTGGGGAATACCTTTCTGATGAGTTCTTGGGACACTTGTTAGAGAATGGGATTTTATCCCATTTGACTGCGCCGGGCACTCCGCAGCAAAATGGCATAGCGGAGAGAAGGAATAGGACTTTGTTGGACATGATTCGGTCCATGATGAGTTATTCATCATTGCCTTTATCCTTTTGGGGATATGCACTACAAACCGCATGTTATCTTTTGAACAATATGCCTTCAAAATCGGTCCCTAAAACTCCTCACGAGTTGTGGACAAGACGGAAGACATCCTTAAACCATATTCGCATATGGGGATGTCCAGCTCATGTCTTGTTTAAGGATCCGAATAAGTTGGAAGCACGTTCGGAAGTTTGTGTGTTTGTAGGATACCCAAAAAGGACTAAAGGGGATTATTTTTATAACCCAAAGGAAAATAAAGTTGTGGTTTCAACTAATGCAACTTTCCTTGAGGAGAGTTACATGGATGACTTTAAACCTCGAAGCAAAGTGGTGCTTGAGGAGTTAAGGGGTAATCTATTCACTCTAGAGGTTCCGAACGAAACCATTCCGATCGGTGTAGAAAAACCAGACAAACCTAAACAACAACCTCAAGGGCTTTGGCATAGTGGGAGGATCGGGCGTCAACCTGAGAGGTATATGTTCAATGGGGAGGTCTTCTTGGCTGAACTGGATGAACATGACAGGGATCCTTATACTTACACAGAAGCTATGGAGGATGTTGATTCAAGACTTTGGACAGAGGCCATGAACATAGAGATGAAGTCTATGGAGACTAATCAGGTCTAGGAGCTTGTGGATCTTCCCGAAGGGGTAAAACCCATAGGGTGTAAGTGGATCTACAAGAGGAAAAGTGGAGTGGATGGAAAGGTCGAAACCTTTAAGGCTAGACTAGTAGCTAAGGGTTATACGCAAAAGGAAGGAATTGATTATAAGGAAACCTTTTTGCCTGTAGCCATGCTTAAGTCTACCCAGATTCTCTTGTCTATAGCTGCCGCTCTCGACTATGAGATTGGCAGATGGATGTCAAGATGGCTTTTCTGAATGGCTATCTTGATGAGATATTTATATGGAACAACCAGACGGGTTCAAGGTCGCGGGTCAAGAGGGTAAGGTTTGTAAGCTGCTAAAGTCTATTTATGGACTTAAGCAGGCTTCTCGTTCTTGGAACATAAGATTTGATCAAGTGATCAAGACTTATGGGTTCTCACAAAACGTGGATGAACCATGTGTTTACAAACACATTAAGGATGGGAAGGTGGTTTTTCTACTACTCTATGTAGATGACATTTTGCTAATTGGCAATGATGTTGGGGCGTTGTCATCGGTCAAATTATGGTTGACCAAGTAGTTTGACATGAAGGACTTGGGTAAGGCTAATTTTGTTCTCGGTATCCAGATCTTTTGGGATAGAAAGAACAAAATGATAGCTTTGTCTCAAGCCGGCTACATAGATAAAATTCTCAAGAGGTTTGCAATGCAGGATTCCAAGAAAGGTGGGCAACCATCTAGGTCTGGAATTACTCTTTCTAAGAAAGACTCTCCAAAGTCTTATGAAGAAAGCGAATACATGAAGAAGGTGCCTTATGCTTCGGCAGTGGGTAATCTCATGTATGCCATGGTTTGCACACGACCGGATATTAGCTATGCGGATCCAGGCCCGAACCATTGGGTTGTGGTAAAGCATATTTCAAGTACCTGAGAAGGACTCGAGGGTATATGCTTGTGTATTCGGGTGAGGATTTAACTCCTCTAGGATACACTGATTCAGATTTTCAATCCTGTCTAGATTCTAGAAAATCGACTTCGGGGTTTGTGTTTACTCTGGGTGGCGGTGCCATCAGTTGGAGAAGTGCGAAGCAAGATTGCACTTCGGATTCAACGATGGAGGCCGAGTATGTGGCAGCTAGTGATGCTTCGAAAGAAGCAGTGCGGCTCTGCAAGTTCCTTGGGGATCTTGAGGTAGTTCCTGGTATGGATAAAGCGGTATCACTGTATTGTGATAACAGTGCGGCGGTAGCTAATGCTAAGGAACCAAGATTTCACAAGAAGAGTAAGCATATTGATCGGAAGTATCATGTGATAAAGGACATCGTTGAGGGCGGGCATGTCATGGTATGCAAGATTGCGTCAAAGGACAATTTAGCTGATCCATTTACGAAGACACTTATTGGGAGAGTCTTCGAGAGGCATTTGGAAGCTATGGGGATGCAAAATTTATTGTATTTACTCACTTAGTGCAAGTGGGAGATTGTTAGACATGTATGCCCTAAGGAGTAAAAAGGTAATACGTTTTTGGAGACATTTTTATCAATAAAGAATTTATTCATTTATACCAAATCTTGTCATCTTTATGTTCATATTTGTTGAATATATGATAAGCAAACAGTAGTCTGAGACTGTCAGTCTAAACCTTAAGAATTGGGCATATGATGGACTGATTATACGGAAGACACGATTCTTAAGGTGACGGTCTAAAACATATGATCCGCAATCGAGACAATAAAGTTGGGCGCTTTATTCATGTAAAGATTGTTATGTTATCTATATCCCTTTTGGGAGATGGTTTGTCTTGACCATCGGAGTTGGACTCCGTGAATAGAAACATTGGCACGTTGTCATAGGTGACGATGTGTTGGATCGGGACATAAAGTGAATTGATTTGGATTAATAATTCTGTCTCGGCAAATCGATTCACTTTAGACAGTCATTTGTATTGTATCTTAATCCTGAGATGAATAGTGGGCCCGTTGTCTGGACTTGTGTCTTTTGATGTGCCAAAGGGTGACTCCCACATCTCTATAGTGGTATGCATGCCGGTACGTTGGAGGCTTGACTATTGATAGTGTAGACTTGTTATTCATAGATATGGAATCCATAGCTCCTCTTTAGGAGTAATGATATCCGCTTATATGCGTTGTCCTGTAATTGAAAAACTGGAGCGCTCAACCATTTGGATACATAGGTGTAACCGAATGGTATACTATCTTTGGATGGTAAGTTTTCTAATGGTGAGACAATGGAACGTAAGATAAAAATAATCGGGAAGGTAAGACAGAACTTGTCCTTAAGCCGATTATGAATGATCATATGGGGATATGATACACTATGATATGTCATGGAGACTTAGCTACACGAGCTTCGTAATTCTATAAAGTTTGAGAGTGCAGCTCCAAGCTTTTAGTGGAGTAGCGTTGGAGTTGATAATTGTGAAATGTATATCTGGGATATTGGGTTTCATAATTATTATGAGCTTGAACTTTATAGGTCCATTTTGGTCCCCTTTGCTAGCTCACAATGTCTTGTAACGACACGGCGTGCTTTTCCAATAATTGGTGACTTATGTCGGATTTATCAGATTGGTTTAAAATTTGTTAGAATCAAATAATTCATGTCTTTTTATCGGTTGAATTAATTTTGTAAGAAATTAGTTCAAGATAAACTTGTTGAATTATTGCGGTTTGATAATTCTTGTCTTTTTATCGGTTGTTTTAATTTTGGACAAATTAGAACAAGATAAACTTGTAGAATTATTGTGAATTGATTTATTTTCTTAAAGATTATCTTCATAAAGTTTGTTTTAATCAGATATCTTCTCTATTGGGTTATTTGAATCAAAACTGAGACTTTATCCTTTAGAATCTCATGTGGAAAATAAAAGATTCGTGGAGATTTTTTCTCGAGAGTTCAGCCTGTCGAATGACATGGTTGGCCTGCCGGACTGGCCTGTTCGGCCTGCCGATCAGAATGTTCTGCCTGCCGATCAGCGGGTGATAAGATTACATACTTTCACGTGGATCTTATCAGATATTGATCCGAACTTGATTCTATTTTGAGTTTTTGAGACCTAATCTGATACGGACTGACCCCGGACCAATAGCTATAAAAAGGGAGTGAGTCTTATGATTTACTCAGATCAATTTGAGAGATTATGAGTTATACTCTTCTAGTGAGCATCTGAAAACTCCCTGAGAGCTTTTGTTCACAAATCGCGAACACTAGCTTTGGGTTCTCTCTATTGGTTGGAAGGAGAGTCACCGGTGGAAGAGCTGTACGTGTAAGCCCACACTCACTCCGGTTGTGGATAGAGAATAGCAAAGAAGACCAGTTGGTTGAGGCTCTTCTGGAACGTTACTTCTCTACACAGGTTGCGGAGGTTCTTCGGCACACTGAGATTAGTAAGTTCTGTCTAATTTATACACATAACATGTCAAACTTCTGTTTTAGAAATTACTCTGATGGAAAATTTTTTAAAATTCTGTCACGCACTTTGTTTCCAACACGATGGTCCTTTAAAAGAACTAAGGGGTTGTTTGGAAGGTGGTGGGAACCGATGGTGGGAACCACTTTTACTATAGCATGTGAAAACTTTACACTGTAGCAATTTTTTAAATTGTGTACTATAGCATGTGAAAGCTTTACACTGTTTATAACTGAGTTTGTGGTGGAAACCGTGGTTCCCACCACAATGCCAAACAGGGGGTAAAAGTTAGTTCTCTACCAGTTTGTGAATCTTGTCTTGAAGGTAAAATGACTAAATGGCCTTTCTCTACAAAACGCGAAGGGCCAAAGAATCACTTAAGCTAATACATTCGGACGTCTGCGGTCCATTGAATGTACAAGTACATGGTGGTTATGAATATTTCATCACATTTATTAACAATTATTCAAGGTATGGATACATATACCTAATGCAAAGGAAATCTAAAAGTTTTGAAAAGTTCAAAGAATTCCAAGCAGAAGCTGAAAAGCAATTAGGAAAGACGGTGAACACTCTTCAATCTGATCGAGGAGGGCAATACCTTGATACTGAATTTAAGGACTATATGATAGAACATGGTATTCTATCACAACTCATTGCACCTAGAACACCACAACAAAATGGTGTTGCAGAGAGAAAAAATCAGATGTTGCTACATATGGTCAGATCCATGCTCAGCTACTCATCATTACCCACTTCATTTTGGGGATATGCACTACAAACTGCAGTATATCTGCTAAACATAGTTCCATCTAAGTCTATTCCAAACACCTTTAGAGTTATGGAATGGTCACAAACCTAGTATGCGACATATTCGTATATGGGGGTGTCCAACACATGTGTTGAAAGGAAAGACCGGAAGCTAGAACCACGTTCTGAAGTATGCTTGTTTGTGGGACACCTAAAGGGAACGAGGGGAGGTTTTTTTTATAGTCCATAAGAAAAGAAGGTATTTGTATCGATAAATGCCACTTTCTTGAGAATGATTATATGACAAATTATAAACCTCATAGCAAAGTTGTACTTGAAGAGTTACCTTCTGATTAGATCAGACAACAACCGATAACCATTGTCGAAGGACAAAATGAGAAGACCACATCTCTAGATCAAAATTTCATACCACCTCGACGTAGTGGGAGGGTTGTGAGACCACCTGCTCGCTATAGGGAAGTTGGAAAAGCACATGTTGCTATCTCAGATAATGGTGAGGATGATCCATTGACATATCATGATGCCATGGAAGATTCTGAGAAGGAGAAATGGCTAGAGGCTATGAGCCTTGAAATAGAGTCCATGTACTCCAATTCAGTTTGGGAACTTGTATATCTACCCGAAGGGATAAAACCCATTTGATGCAATAGTCTAGAATTTGGTTAGTTCTACAATTTATTTTAGCTAAGAAGTCTTACCATGCGATGTACGCCACAAACACTTTGAAATAAGAGTACATTATGGAAGACATGTTCTCGTGACATGAGACATCCAAAATTCAAGTTAAAACTTAGGCTAAAAACTATAATTCAATAATAATGTGCCCAAAGAAACGGACAACAATTGATGAAAATTAGGATGAGGATTATGTCATTATTGTTGTTTTATCGATTAATGGAGATGTAAGGATCATTCAAAATGGATAGATGAGCTGATGTGTAGACCTCATCAAAAAGATATTTTCTGCAAGTATGAAGGAATTCTCAGGAAGGAAAAACGTTTAAAATAATATTCCTTGGCTTGAAAAGGACAACCTTGGTCTTATCTCCCTCTCATTTTGTCCCATTTAATGTTTGTATCTTTTTCAAACTAGATACAGATCTTACCATCGTGTGACTTTTCATAATTTGACCCCGAAAGATTTTGTAACTACTCCAGCATCCATATCCTAATTAGGTGATTTTACCAAAAACCATGGCACAAATAATTTATGTGCTCCCTGTTTTTTAGGATTTTAAATAAGTCTTTGGATGTGAAATTTGAACTATTATATCCTTGACCTTAAAAAAGGCAATAGTACTACTAAACATAAATGAAATGGATACACTACTATAAACATGGCCTTCCACGATGGTTTTAAACCGTCATGGAAAACTTCTATGATGATTAAAAAGCCGTTGTGAAAACCTCTATTATTGATGCTTATTAGTAAATGGCAGCGATTCAACAACACATACAGCTGCGCACGGTGTTTGGAAGGGTCTGTCCTATCTGTCTCGGCCTCTTGGTTGTACCTGTAGTAAGAAGAATGATGCTTCGGAGGTAAAAAGGGGACACTAGTGAGGTACTGGACAAGGGCTCTCCAACACTCAAGATAGGCGTTGCTCAGTAGAGAATATGAGCTGGTTAGTTGGGAAAGAGCACTTTCGCCTCGAGCTGCAATAAATGCACTCTATTTGTAGGCTGCCACTTGAATCGGGTGTTAGGTGGATTTTACCCACAACCCGCATGTCACATCAAGACTGTTAGAAAGCAAGTGACATGTGTCATGGTTCCCGTCGGTGAAAAGCCACCTGTTTATAGGCCTTGACAACCCAACCCGAGCACATGTCCATCCAAGGAGGTGGCAGCATGCGCTACTGCTAGCAAGGGCTCTACAAAAGCACCTTAGGCATACAGGTCGAGCTATTGGGGTTGACATCGTGCTTCTTGGAGCATCTACAGAGCATATTTGCCAGCCATAGGGATTTTCTTCCTCAGGAGACAGCGTCAAGCACAACCCCAATAGTAGGCCCCCAATACACTTGGTCAGTGCTCGGCCGAGTGGACTATGATAAGAGGGTGTGATCGGATCAAATTAGGTCTCAAGCGGTGTCCCAGGGAGACAGAAGTCGAAGGGTCATGCGATGAGGCTTAGAGAAACACATGTCAACACTCGATTGGATATCTCCCTGGCAAGCGTAATCATTGTGTCTCTTTGATTTGTGTGCCTGAGTTTTGCACCTAAGGCAGCTATAAATTTAGCTTTTTGTTTTTTCAGCGTGTAAACATAGCCAAACTTTGTAACTTTCAAGTTTTAGCTATAGAGCTGTAGTTCGCAACCCAAGGACTTTAGACTTTCCTGAGCTTCTACAAACCTGAGTAGGTAATTTTCCCAGAGAGAACATCAAAAAATGAGTAACCTTAGTGATTCCTAGAATGTAGATATCTCCTGGTCGGACAGCAGTACCAACATCAACTAGTCGACACCTGGGGAAGTCAACATTGAGAGGGTGTCCCTGGACATGACGAAGTGGGCCGGCTAGATGAAATACTAAGGCTCAGTGCCAAGGCGGTACTCGAGCAAGACTTTTTAGATATGATTGACGGGAGACACTCGGTTAGGCCGTGTAGGGGCAAAGACTCATACATTAGAGCAGCCGCCGTTGGTACATCCCAGTTACCACCCGAGAACATGCCAGCTTGGTGGTAGCCTCTGACATGCTAGGCCCCTCGGGTCAAGGTGTCAAGGCTTTTGCTCTAGTTGCAGGTCGGGTGACCGTGGACATCTCCAATGAGAATTAGCCAACCAGGGGCGGAGAATCTAAGGGGCCACCATAAAAAATGAGGATGCTGAGGAGAGGACTGTTGTCACCAGGGTCTGAGGAGTGATCATGTATAGGAGATCTTGGCCTGGCCAGATGTCTACGGCGGGATATACATCTGCATTAATGGAGCCTCGGCTTAAAGCACTACGCCAAGAAGATAGTATTCCAGACGATGTCGACCTTGTACTGCCCAGGGAGGGAGAATTGTCGCTCAAACTGCTAACCGGGCACATAACACTATACGCCGAGTTCTTCTAGGCCGTGCTTTGGCTACCTTTCCACCCCTTTCTCTGTCGATCATTTAACGGCCTTAACGTGTGCCCTGCTCAACTCAACCCAAATTGCTATCGTTCCATGATTGGGGTGTATGTGCTTTGGAGGTATTACTGGGTAACCGAGATGCCATGGGAAGCCTTCAAGCAAGTGTACAAAATGAAAAGGCTTCCTCAACAGTCAGGGTGGTATTACTTCATTGGCTTTAAGAAGGATTTTATTTTAGGCAACCCTGACTCAAACAAATTGTGGAAGTTGGAGTGGTTTTTCGCTAGGGGGAATTATTTAGCCTGAGCTGATGAAGCCCTGCCTGAGGATCAGCAAGTCCCAAGGACATTTGAGCAGGGACATGTTTGGTTGAAGGGGCCGTGGGCACCAAGCGAGCTCGTCGATGCAGTGGAGGATTTGTACGACAAGTCTGAATCCACTCGGCAGCAATCCTTTCTACTTCAAAAGTCCAACCTTTCTTACCACGACAGGTTAGAGGAGTCTAACTTAATAAATCTTGTCAAAACATCGCACTGTTAGACATGTATACCCTAAGGAGTAAAAATGTAATAAGTTTTTGGAGACATTTTTATCAATAAAGAGTTTATTCATTGTTTATATACCAAATCTTGTCCTCTTTACGTTCATATTTGTTGAATGTATGTTAAGCAAACAATAGTCTGAGACTTTCAGTCTAAACCTTAAGAATTGGGCATATGATGGACTGATTATGCAGAAAACACGATTCTTAAGGTGATGTTCTAAATCATAAGATCTGCAATCAAGGGAATAAAGTTAGGCGCTTTATTCATGCAAAGATTGTTATCTTGTCTATATCCCTTTTGGGAGATGGTTTGTCTTGACTATCAGAGGTGGACTCCATGAATAGAAACATTGGCACGTTGTCATAGGTGACGATATGTTAGATCGAGATATAAAGTGAATTGATTTGGATTAATAATTCTATCTCGGCAAATCGATTCACTTTATACATCATTTGTGTTGTATCTTAATCCCGAGATGAATAGTGGGCCCGTTTCTTGGCTTGTGTCTTTTGATGTACCAAAGGGTGACACCCACATCTTAATAGTGGATGCATGTCGGTACGTTGGAGGCATGACTCTTGATAGCGTAGACCTGTTATTCATAAAAATAGAATCCATAGCTCTTCTTTAGGAGTAATGATATCCTCTTATATGCGTTATCCTGTAATTGAAAAACTGGAGCGCTCAACTATTTAGATACATAGGTGTAACTGAATGGTATATTGTCTTTGGATGGTAAATTTTCTGATGGTGAGATAATGGAACGTAAGATAAAAATAATTGGGAAGGTAAGACAGAACTTGTCCTTAAGCTGATTATGGATTATCATATGGGGATACGATACACTATGATATGTCATGGAAACTTAGCTATACGAGCTTCGTAATTCTATGTAGTTCGAGAGTGCAGCTCCAAGCTTTTAGTGGAGTAACATTGAAGTTGGTAATTATGAAATGTATATCTAGGATATTGCATTTCATAATTATCGGGAGCTTGAACTAAATAGGTCCATTTGGTCCCCTTTGATAGCTCAGAACATCCTGTAACGATACGACGTGCTTTTCCAATAATTGGTAACTTATGTCAGATTTATTAGATTGGTTGAAATTTGAAAGAATCAAATAATTCATTTCTGTTAATCGGTTGAATTAATTTTATGATAAAAATTAATTCAAGAAAAACTTGTTGAATTGTACGGATCAGATAATTCTTGTCTCTTTATCGGTTGATTTGATTTTTGGATAAATTAGATCAAGATAAACTTATAGAATTATTGGCAATTCATTTATTTTCTTAGAGATTATCGAGATAAAGTTGTTTTAATTAGATAACTTTTCTATTGGGGTTATTTGAATTAAAACTGAGACTTTATCCTATAGAATCTTGGGTGGAAAATAAAAGATTCGCTGAGATTTTTTATCGGCAGTTTGGCATGCCGATCCTCAAGTTTGGCCTGTCGATGGGGCAAGTTCGGCTTGCCTATTAGGCAGATCGACCTGCCTATCGTGCAGTAAAAAGATCACGTGTTTTCACGCGAATTTCATCCGATATTGATTTGAATTTGATTTTGATTCAAATTTTTGAGACCCAATCTGATAAGGAGTGACCCTAGACCCAACCTCTATAAATAAGGGGTAAGTCGCACAAGTTATTTAGATCAATTGAGAGATTAAGAGTGATACTCTTCTAGTGAGAATCTAAAAACTCCCTAAGAGCTTTTGTTCACAAATCACGAACACTTGCTTTGGGTTCTCTCGATTAGTTGGAAGGAGAGTCACTTGATGGAAGAGCTGTACGTGTGAGCCCACACTCACTCCGGTCGTGGATAGAGAATAGCAAAGAAGACCTGTTGGATGAGGCTCTTCTAGAACGTTACTTCTCTTCACGTTTTGCGAGAGTTCTTCGGTATATAAAGGTTAGTAAGATCTAGTTAATTTATGCATATAGCATGTCAAACTTGTGTTTTGAAAATTACTCTGATGTAAAATTTTTTAAAATTCCGCTGCGCATCGTTTTTCCAACACGCACCTGCGTAGTCAACTGGACAGGTTACAATAGCAAGGCTGAGAGCCACTAACATCTCAGGCCGAGCACTAGTCGATCTGGGAGGCCAATGAGGGAGCCATCATCGTCTAGTTTTAAGGACTCGTCAAGTGGCTCCTTCAATTTGGGCCACCCATAGCTGATGAGGACCTTGAGGACGTGATTCGGCACCTCTATCCATCTCGCCAGCTTCAGATTAACGGTAAGCTCCAAGTCTTCTTTTAAGTCCTACTGAGCTCATCTTGTTTCCTCGTTGTAGACATGTCTTCCCAGCAGCCCTCTAGAGAAGAACGACAAAGGATGATGGAGAATCTTCACCCTTTGAAGGGATATGGGCGGCCAGGTGTAAGAGAAAGAGGACATCGTGGGCCGAGCAGCCTCCCACCACAGTCCAACCTGTCATCCTACCACAGCCACCGACGAGGGCTGGGACCTCATCTAGCTAGACCCTGTCGCCAACCCTCACGACTGCCGTGCCTCCACCATCAATGGAGCCACCGAAGAGGCGAAGGGACACCCACCGACTAACTTGGAAATTATTATTTCTTTCCTGAGAATCATTTAAATTAAATGGAATTAACATTTCATGTCCAAGAAATATTGTAATTGGAAAATAAAACAAAAAATCATGTTTCTGAGGAATAATAAACTTGGAAAATGAAAGAAAAATTTTATTAAAAATAAAAAATCAAATTGTCTTTGGGAGGAAAAAGTAACCGGGCACCTCCTAAACTTGGATAAAGAATTATAACAAAAAATTAAGTGTGGGCCTCGTCCCCAGCATTATTGTTCTTGCCATCTCTGTCCTCACCGTCCAAGTCTCCTTATCTACCTCATGCTTGATGATGAGCGACCAATCGAAGTTAGCTGCCTCGGGATGCCACTCCAAGATGTGCTTGTACAAATTAGTCATTTTGAGGTAGTAGTTATCTGTGAATTCCACAGATGCCTTAAACTCCTCAACGGCTTGAGCCAGGTGGCCGAGCAGCTCTTCCTTTAAGAAGCGATTGTGCTCCTCTTAGGCGGCCTACCGGTCGGCCCATAGTTGATTAGCCTCAGCCTTCGCCTTGCTCACTTCTTCCTAGGCAGCCCTAGAATCCTCCTCGGCACAGGTGGCAGCCAACTTTGCCTGCTTAAGCTCGTCCTCCTTCAACTCAAGCGCCTTCTCAGCCTCAGCCTTCTCGAGGGTGGCCTTCTCCAACTTCTGCTTCTCAAAGCCAAGCTTGTATACGTTGGCCATGTTGGCTAGCTCGAGAAGCACACAAGCTTGAAAAAAAAGAAATGGTTAAGGCAAAAGGGAAAATTTGAAGTCAAGAAGAGCTCGGGATACAAACTCGACGTACCTTTGCTGAAGAACAAAAGGCAGCCCAAAATAAGCTCTCGAAGTGCTCCTCTTGGATACTCTTGAAAAATGAGTCCCTCGGCACCGCCTCCCCAATGGTCTCATGTTTATGACATTATGTTTTTTGATTTGCTTGGTAAGATTTGTTTTAGCACAGATCATAACTTAACATCTTGGAAACATAATGTAATCAATGGCTGGGAATAATATTATACAGATATGGAATCCATTCCTTCCCTATGGAAGTTAGAAAATAGTTCTCTTAAGTGATAATTCGAGGTTTGAACAGTAGAGCGTTCGTTCATAATAAGATTATGAATTAACTGTTCATTAGAGGATTGTTGGAACTCAAGGATAAAGATATAATAAGAGAGGTAAACAAAAATTGAACCTAGCTCTTATTATGAACTATTTATGGAGGATTGACTTATATGTAATGATTATATCAATGGACTACTCGCTTATTCTTTGAATAATTTTACTATAATCTCAAGAGTTTAATTTCAGGTTTTTAGTGGAATAACATTGAAACTAATAAATTTGGCACATTAATCAAAGAGTTTAATTAATTGTCAAATTTATTGGAGCTTAGGTTATAGGTCCATAGGCCTCCAATACCACCTCTGTAACACTATATTGGATTTATGCATAGAATGAATTATACATATTTACTTTAGAATTATTGAATTCTAAATTAATTATTTTACACTTGAATTATTAATGTGATACAGAAAAATATTCTTTGTGATACATGATGAGGACATCACTAGCACAAGCAAGAGCACGTGGGAGACATATTCAGATCCAATTCAAGTTCCCATTGGTCCGGTTACGAGAGCTCGTGCGAAGAAGTTTAAAGAAACACTTATTGGGCTGATTCAAGCAACTTGGGCTCAAGCTATTGCATGGAGGCCCATTGAGGGAATTGCATGCGACAACCACACCAATAAATGCGTGATTCAAGCTATAGAAGGGATTGAGTAATTTCCATTTCAGTTACTTTCCCATTTTGAGGCGACACATGGCGAGAAGAATCAGTTTTGACCTTTTAATGTCTAGTTTCCTTTTTTCCATTTCTGGTATTTCTATTATTGTAAGGCTTTTAAGCCATTAAGGGAACTTTCCTTATTTAGTCTAGATTTGACTTTTGTTAATTGAGTTTCCCAAAATTTCCATGGGAATTAGGGGCTGAAAATTCGCATAGGAACCCCTATATAATTGTAACGAATTTCAATCAAGAGAGACAAGTAATAACACATAATTTTGAGGTTTAATTCTCTTTAGTTCCTAAACGAACTATTCGAACTTATCGGAAATTTCCGTGGCGTTCATCGACTTATCAATCAGTCCATCCATAGCTGATTGTGGCGTCCTCACTTACCAAGACTTATCAATCAGTCCCTCCATAGCTGATTGTGGCGTCCTCACATACCAAGGTTCGTGCTTCTTGTTGGGCATCGGGTCGCGGTTCCATCCAAAACCGGTTAGAAATTTGATCTTGGAAACCACTTTTGGTTAGAGTCGCGTCAGCTCTTGGCGTGGTTCGTATCGATACATAATGTAATGTGATAAATGCTGTCACATTTAACTGAGCATTAGTTAATTAATTAATTGATTATTTTTTTAAAAATCTATTCTTAAATAAATACGATTTATTTTTGAACTTATATTTAGACATATATTAATATATATATATATAATAAATTTTAAAAAAGGGAAACATGAATGCTTACATATATATATGTAAACGTGAAAGGAATCACATAACGTGATTCGGTTAACAATAAAATAAAAAAGGGAAAGGAAAAAGGTAAGAATTATGTAAAATATATCATTTCCCAATAGATCTGATATAGTAGTTATTTCAAATTTGAAATTAATTTAAAAATTACTAATGGTTCAGATATTAAAAAGGGAGAGATAACAATTATCTCAAGATTTTTTCATTCATGTAACTTTGGCAAAATACTCAGAGAGAAAAACTCTAAAAAACTGAGAGTTTTTCTCTGAAAAAAAAGGTCTGCTATCTCATATGTTGAATACATAGCAGATTTTGAAAAGTGTGAGAAAAATTCATTCTTGTAGTTTGACGCCCACTCATCTTTACATTGGTGTGGATGCCAAGATTGGAAGATCATGGTGTCAAAGAGAAAAGCTAAGATACCCTGATAGTCTTCAAAAGGTTGGTAATCCAAAGCTTTCTATATTTAATTAAAATTATATAGCTATTACCGATGAACAAAGTTTTCAGAAAAATTTTTGTTTGTCAACAATCTGTTCCTTCCGCTGCGTTTTGTATTTTGATTCTAACAAAAATGATGTTCTCATGAGGTCTTGAGATAAATTGTGTGTTTATGGGTGAATTTTAGGCCACATTATATCCTTTATCTCACCTTTTTACCTTAGCCACACATTTCAAGCCGAATGAAGTCCTAATGATCTTTAATGTTGCGATAGTCTACATTAGTGGAGAGTGGGTTTGAAAAATAGGCCTATGGAGTTCATTAATTTCACTAATCTAGAAATATTTCATAACAAGCTTGTTGACATAAACTAATCTGATTGTAGTTGTATAAGTGTTAGAGGCATCACACACACACTCAAGGAATTATGAGAATGGTAAAATTGAAATTTAAATTGATTTTTTTTTACATGATCGCAAGGGTTAGAGTTTCCTTTGAGTCATATACTTTATGCAATCTTTGAAGCCAAGTATGAGGAAAATTTAAATTGATGCTCAAACTATGTCGTGTGTTAGTGTCAGTCCCGTTCTTTTGTCATGTTCTTTGTTTTTCGTTTGTGTCTTTTGCTTGAGGACTAGCAAAATATTAAGTTTGGGGGTATTTGATAAGCTAGTTTTAGGCTAATTAATTAGATGACCCTCACTTAATATTTTGTTAGTTTTGAGCAATTTATGAGAATTTGATAGTGTTTTATGCTTTTTTTTTTTTATAGATTTTGAGGAAAAGGATGCATTTTGGCAAAGTGCGGGGCAAAACGGACTAAAAAATGAGCGAAATTGGACTCGGGGATAAAATGGAGCCTAGACACCAGCTTATGGGCGCCTAGGCGCTCTTGCAGATAAAACTCCATACAAAACCCGAGAACATAGCGTCTAGGCACCCGCACTGTTGCTTGGTCTCTATCATAAAATGGCGCCTAGGCACTACAATTTTGGCTCTTAGGCGCCATTACGAAGCCTAGGCACTAGAAAATCGAGCCTAGGTGCTGTTACGATTCCAATTCAAATTTCAATATAATTTTGTTCAAAAATTGCCTTTTCAAACCCTAGCCTATAAATAAACATTATGAAGGGTTGGAGCATGAATTTTAACAGAGAAAAACTGCAGAAAAAATGGAGAACTCACTGCCATAAAGAAGAAGAACGGTGCAACTCGGAGATGAAAATCATCTTTGCATCTAAATAGAGTTCTTTTCTTTCACTCATGTTTAAGTTATTATTTAAGATTGTTTTTAGTTTCATTAGGAGCTAATTTTCTCTATTCTAGGGCTACGATGCAGCCGGAGTATGAATGTTTACTTTTCTTTAATTTAATTTAATTCGGTGTTTATTCATTATCTATGTTGAGTGTTTAATTTGATCTTAATGCTTGTAAAAGTTTGCGAACCTTTTGCATGATTTGTGATTTAATTTGAGATTGAGAAGCGATAATTAAACACTACAAGAAAAACTACATTTAACGATATATTATTTACGACATGTAGTTTTTAAATGTCGTTAAAAAGTACATACAACGATATCTTCAACAACGATGTCATTAACGACATTTGAAACAATAATTAACGACATCTATATAAATATCATATTAAATGTCTCCTTTTAACGACAATAGTTTAGTGTTGTTAAATTATTTAACGACATGTAGAAGATGTCGTTAAAGCCTTGGAGATTCTACGACACCCTTTATAGATGACATTGGTCAAGATGTCGTCTATAAAGAGTGTCGTGAAATCTCCTAGACTTTGACGATATCTCCTACTTGTCGTTAAATAATTTAACGACACTAAACTACTGTCGTTAAAAGAAGACCTTTACTATGGCATCTATATAGATGTTGTTAATTATTGTTTCAAATGTTATTAACGACATGTTTGTTAGAGACGTCGTTGTATGTACTTTTCAACGACATTTAAAAACTACATGTCGTAAATAATATGTCGTTAAATGTAGTTTTTCTTGTAGTGAAAGTAGACCATCAATGAATGCCATGAGATCATCATAAGATAGAGATATCTATGAGACTTATTTAACATTGTGAATTCCTTGTTCTTAATGAATCTTGGTAAGTTTAAAGTTTCCATAAAGATGGAGGAAATTTGCTAATTGGGATAAATTATTAATGCTTGAGAAAGATTAATGACTACCTAAGAGAAATTCGTTATTGGCATAGGAGTAAATACTAGTTGACTAAATTAGATAATTTGAATAGGATTAGTTTAGGTGAAATCAAATGCTCTAGTCTTAGGTTTTCATTTATTTTTTTGTTTTGTTTTGTTTTGTTATTTTTCTATTTATATTTGACTGTTCAAATAATTTTAGAGTTAACCAATTTCGATACTTAGCTAGATTAACGCAATCCTCGTGGAAACGAAACTCTACTCACTCTTTATTACTTGTCTATGATTTTGTGCACTTGCAGATTTTTTGGAACAGTTTTGTGGCAGGGAAAAGGCGTTTGTATAGGCCCTTTCTTAGAGAATTAAAAGTAAAAAACACCAAGAGATGTTATGTGTAATATCTGATCCTCTAGTTGCGGAAGAGGTGGGATCCTGCCCTCTGTGTTGATTATGAGACATCTAGACTGTGTAGTGTTGATCAAGCTCATGTAAGATTAGATTTCGTCGCAAGAACAGGTTTTTGTGATCACTTTGATTGCCATAAAATCAAATATTACTGATGTAGTACTAGGATATAACTGAAAATAGAGATAAATATTTTAGATAGAAAAGGGAGCATCGAGAAGAGAAATAAAACAAGAGAGATGGAAACAAAACCAAAGGAGAGAAATAGAAGATTTAAGAGAAGAACAAAATCTTCGGAAGAGGAAACTAGAAACTCAATATCCATTAATTATTGGAATTACAATTTTATGGAGAGCTAAGCTAACAAATTGATAATTTTTACTAAATTCAAACTAATCCTGTGATATAAATCCAAATTTAAACTTTAAATTGAATATGAAAGTATATCTTAGAAATTTAACATCGAAAATTTTAATACCGTGCCATAAAATACTCACCTAATTTACTCCCTGTTTGGCATAGTGGTGGGAACTAATAGTTCTCACCACAAACTCAGTTATAAACAGTGTAAATGTAACGCCCCAAAATTTATTTAATGTTAATGTAATGTAAATGATGAATTAGTGTGCCATAATTAATGTTTTAACATTAATTAGATTATTTGGTGGGATTTTGAATTTTTGGTTGTTTTGTTAAATTGATGCGTCCAAATGATTTCTTATTGTTTTAAAATGATATTTTGAGTTTTAAAACACAAGAACTTGTAAAATGTTAAAAATACTTCGTTTTGCAAAACCGTGGGCGGCACATGGTTTTCGAACAGTAAAACCGCCCACCAATTTTCTCTATTTATTTCCTTCTTCTCTCTCTCTCTCCTCACTCTCACGCAGCCTCTCTCTCTCTTCCTCTTGATATCTCTCGGCAATCTCTCTCTCTCTCTATCTCTCTCAAAATTTTTGAAACCAAATTCGAATCCAAGCTTCGGGATAGCAAGGAGGAGGCTCGGGGATGTGATTTAGCAACCGAGAACGCGGATTGAAGCTTCGATTCGAGGTTAGATTCAAAATTTCTAAACTTTTTACAAAAATTTTCAATTTTGTGCATTTTTGAAATCTAGGGTTGTTTAAGCTTAGAAAACCGTAGATTTGAGTTAAATGAACTTAGAACAACTAGAATCTAAGCTTAGATTGAAGAAAAATGGATTGAATTCAAGATTTTTCATTTTTCTCCTCATTTTCTCATTTTTGGATTTTTGAGGATTTCGAGTTTAAATCTTGTTTAAATGAGTTCAAACATGTTCTAGTATGTTTTTCTATCAACTACGATTGTTTTTCATGCCTGGGATTTGAGAAAAATAGGTTAGAATCAAGATTTGGATTTTGGGGATCGAGAAACCCGTGGCTAGGATTTCTGGATTTTCCCAGTTCGGCAGGCCGGTGTTCTTCCGACCGGCAGGCCGAACCTGGGGAAGTGTTCGGCCGACCGAACTTTGCTTCCGGCAGGCCGAACTGTGCAGTTCGGCCGGCCGAAGCAGGGCGTCCGACCGAGGCATGGAAAATTTTGTGATTTTTCACTCATTTTCACTGTTTTGAACCCTGATTTAAATCCCAACCTTATAGAATGATTTTAATGATACAAATGACACACTAGGACATCATGAAATGATTTAGTAACATAGAATGTTTCAAACTAGATATTGATCAACTTCGTTTGTATCTAAGATCGTTCGTGGTTCTGCGGAGCTAACGTATAGCGGACCGGGATTACGGTATGGGGCACCGGCACGAGTATTGAGGTAGGAATTTTATCCTATTTCTTTGGTAGCCTGGTTTTGAAATGAATTGGCTTTAAAAAGGATTTCTATCAAAATGTTTTCAACGGTTGTTTAAAAATGAATTTATCGGTTATATTTTAATATACCGTGATCTGAAATGAATTTCATAATGAATGTAATTGACAACACTTGGTAATTGGGTTTTGAATGATAATGATAATAAACACATAGGCATGATGCCATATCAGAGATCGGGTCGTGTAGCGATTGACCTTGGGGGCAGGTCCCGAAACCCAGCTGGGCCACTACGGTGGTGATATCATGGTTTGCCTAGGAAAAGAAAAATGGTATTTCTGATTATGTAAGTTGACTGTTCTGAGTCAGGACGGTTCTACTCAAATTATTTATTTATTTATTTATTTAAGGTTTCTTTTGAGTACTCCTGTCAATGAAATGTTTCTTTAAATTAAATTATTTTATAAAACATAGTCCTACTGAGCCTTTCGTTCACGTTTATTGTTTTAAATTTCCCTCTCTAGGTGGTTTCCCATTTAGGTTTGGAGAGGATTCTTCAGACCGAACTGAGGAGCAATAGGAGGATATTTTATCTTTTGTACTATTTAATCAAGGCGTGTAAGAGTTAACTTTATTTGTACTTGGACTGTAATTGTATTCATGATATTGTCAGAACCATGTGTGTGCACAAGTTGTGGGTGGTGGAACCCATACTCATGGTTCTTTATTAATTTTTATTCCTGGCTTAATATCTATAAATTCTTTTATAAAACGTGGTTGAAATCTTCTTATTTCTCACTTAATTTGATTCTCAAACCATTGGTTTTAATTAAATTCTTATTTAATTAATTTAAATAGACCGCCACTTCACCTCCCGTACTCCAGGGCGTGACAGAATGGTATCAAAGCTCAAGGTTATGAACCTTGGGAATTGTGCACACATAGGTTTGACAATGAAATACCTCTGACAGTCCAAATTTTGTTTTCAGAAGTGAGAGAATGGCACCTAGATGTCATTCGACTGCTGACGCCGAGTTCGAAAATGATGAGAGCATGATGAGGTCTGCGGCTTTCCGGCAGATGGCAGCTAGGGCTAGACCGGGGGATTCGGATGTTGGTAGTCGGCATGCATATTTTAAGGAATTTCGGTGGGCGTCTATTCTGACTTTTGATGGCAATGGGGATCCACAGTTAGCAGAGTATTGGTTGGATTCGATCTTGAAGCATTTGGATAATCTTGGTGTGCCCGAGGAGTATCGTGTGGAGTTTGCTGCGTATAAGCTCGAGGGTGGCGCTAACACTTGGTGGAAACAGACTAACCGTCTGGAGCGCGGTGGCGATATCAGTTGGGACAAGTTCGAGGAGCTGTTCTATGATCGGTATTTTCCGCAAGGGTATAGAGATCAGAAGGTAGCTGAGTTCTACAGGTTACAGTAGGGTGAGCTGTCAGTGTGGGAGTATGAGGCAAAGTTTAATGAATTGGCTAGGTTTGCTCCATCAGCGGTGGCATCGGAGCATGAAAAGTGTATTAAGTTTCAGGAAGGACTCAAGGCTCCTATTCGGCGGCAGTTGGTTGCTCTACGGCTTAGGAGTTTCGGAGAGCTTGTGTCGTCGACGATCTCTGTGGAGAGTGATTATGTGCAGTATTGTGAGGACCGAGCTAAGGCTTCAGGAGGACCGCAGAGGAGTGGCAGGAAGAGCACCAGTAGTCGTCCAGTTCTGGGGAAAGGCAAGCAAGGTAGTGCGACCAGTGGCAGCAGCAGTTCATCTGGCAGCGGGCGCAGCAATCCCTACAGCTTTCATTGTCATTTCTGTCAGTAGCCCAGACACATCAAGAGGAATTGCCCAATCAGGAGTGCTCGTCTTGGATCTCAGACCGGGGAGGATGCCAGTCGTTCGTCTCAGCCTCAGACCCTACCTCCACCTCTATAGTACCCGCAGTTGCAGTATCCGTAGTTTTCTCCTCAGCAATTCTCATATCCGATACGGGGGCAGCAGCCGCAGTATTTTTAGTGCAGTGTTCCTCAGTATAGAGCCCCGAGTACAGGTAGTGTGCAGTCGTCTCCATCTCAGCAGTATCGGCCGAGTAATCTAGGACCCAACAATGTCGGTAGAGGAAAAGGAAAGGCGCTAGTGCAGGTTCATGCAATGGCATCTGGAGGGTCAGATTCTCAGACTGGTAACGCAGTTGTCGATGGTATGATCTTGGTTTCTAGATCTTTAGCTCACGTTTTATTTGATACCGGTGCCTCTCATTCTCTCATTTCGAGTTCTTTTGTACATGCCTTGGGATTAGAGGTAGAAGAGTTTAATGAACCCCTAGTCATAACTTCTCCCTTGGGGCGGGTGTGTGTAAATTGTATGTGTAAATCCTGTAAAATAAAGATTAGGGATGGGATTTTGAAAAGTGATTTGATTATACTCCCCATGAGCTCCTATGATGTGATTCTAGGGATGGACTGGCTGTCCAGGTATAGTGCAGTCGTGGACTGCCAACTTAGAAAAGTGACCACTTACCAGGGTGGTGGTGATTGGTTAATGAGTGAGCGTCTCATGAAGTCGTGTCTAGGAGGGCGAAGGAATCTAGGTTGTTGTGCTTTTTTTGCCAACCTGGATTGCGAGCCCTATGTTCCGAGAGGCAGTTTAGCTATTTCGGTGGTTGATGAGTTTGAGGATGTCTTCCCTAAAGAGTTGCCAGGATTACCACCGCATCGGGAGATTGAGTTTGGTATCGAGTTGTTTCCAGGGACATCACCGATTTTTATGGCACCTTATCGGATGGCGCCGGCAAAAATGAAGCAATTGAGGAAGCAACTTCAGGAGCTTGCTGATAAGGGGTATATTCGAAATAGCACATCTTCGTGGGGAGCACCGGTTTTGTTTGCTAAGAAGCATGATGGGACTCTCAGGTTATGTGTGGATTATCGACAGCTGAATCGTGTTACGGTGAAGAACAAGTACCCCTTGCCAAGGATTGATGAGTTGTTTGATCAGTTGGGAGGTTCGCGATACTTCTCAAAGATTGATTTGCGGTCAGGTTATCATCAGCTCAGGATCAAGGAAGAGGATATTCCCAAGACAGCTTTTAGGACTCGGTATGGGCACTTTGAGTTTTTGGTTATGTCATTTGGGTTGACGAATGCTCCGGCAGCTTTTATGGACTTGATGAATAGGATATTTAGGCCGTATCTGGATCAGTTCGTGATCGTGTTCATCGATGAAATTCTTGTGTATTCTAAGACTTGGGAGGAGCATGAGCAGCATCTCCGGATCGTGCTTTAGACTTTGCGGGAGCACCAGTTGTATGCTAAGAGGGAAAAGTGTGAGTTCTGGTTGACTAAGGTCAAGTTTCTGGGTCATGTTATCTCAGAGCATGGTATTTCAGTGGATCCGTCCAAGATTGAAGCTATATTGGAATGGGAACGACCAAGGAATGTAGCGGAGATTCGTAGCTTCTTAGGCCTTGCTGGATATTACAGGAAATTTGTAAAGGATTTTTTGAAGATTGCAGCTCCGTTGACGAGATTAATCAAGAAAAATGTCAGGTTTGAGTGGAATGAAGATTGTGAGCTTGCTTTTCAGGAATTGAAGAACCGGTTGACTTCAGCACCAGTGTTGGTTATTCCTAGCAGTGATGAGCCATATGAGGTTTATGCGGATGCTTCAGGGCGCGGACTTGGATGCATGCTGATGCAGCTTGGACGTGTAGTTGCGTACAGATCGAGACAGCTACGACCTCACAAGCGGAATTATCCTACTCACGATTTAGAGCTTGCAGCGGTGATCTACGCGCTGAAGATTTGGAGGTGTTATTTGTATGGAGCGTCGTTTCAGGTCTTCTCCGATCACAAGAGTTTGAGGTATCTGTTCACCCAGAGGGATCTCAATTTGAGGCAGCGCAGATGGGTAGAGTATATGGAGGATTATGATTTCGCGTTGCAGTATCATCCTGGGAAAGCTAACGTGGTCGCGGACGTGCTTAGCAGGAAATCTTCAGGGATTCTCGCTTGTTTGATTTTTGAGGACTGGAGCAGGGATGCGACAGTGAGTGAGTATCGGCTATGGTATCATGAAGACTGTGATCGTGTTTCGGTGTATCATGTGGAAGCGACTCCAGCTCTTGTTCGAATGGTGAAGCAAAGTCAGTGGCAGGATCGACATTTGTAGGGGATTTGGTCGCGGATTCAGAACGGGGAGCAGTTCGAGGAATGGAGCGTGCATGCAGATGGATCGTTGTACTTCCAGGAGCATCTTGCAGTTCTAGTTATCACCGAGGTGACGAAAACCGTTTTAGATGAAGCTCATAGGTCTCAGTTCGCTATTCATCCGGGGAGCACCAAGATGTATCGTGATTTGAAGAGGCAGTATTGGTGGAGAGGCATGAAGAAAGATGTTCGCGAGTACGTGGCCAAGTGTTCGACGTGTCTTCAGGTGAAAGCCGAGCATCAGAAGCCTGCAGGTTAGCTTTAGCCGCTTCCTATTCTAGGGTGGAAATGGGAGCATGTGACGATGGATTTCCTCACAGGTTTGCCGAGGACGGAGCAGCGGCACGATGTAGTTTGGGTTGTGGTCGACGGGTTGATGAAATTAGCTCATTTCATTCCGTTTAGGTCGACGTGTTCTAGGAAGGTTCTCGGGGAGTTGTATATGCAGAATATTGTGAGGTTGCATGGAGTTCCTTTGTCCATCACCTCTGATCGAGACATCGGGTTTAATGCTAAGTACTGTTGGAGTTTTCAGGAGGCTTTAGGTACGGATTTGAACTTCAGTACGGCGTTTCATCCTTAGAGTGATGGGCAGTCTGAGCGGGTTATTCAGGTTCTCGAGGATATGTTGCGAGCTTGTGCGTTGGACTTCAGCGGGAATTGGAAGCAATGTTTGCATTTGGCAGAATTCACGTACAACAATAGCTATCAGGCGAGTATCAGTATGGCACCATTTGAGGCGTTGTATGGGCGACCGTGTCGGTCACCTGTGTGTTGGGCTGAGCCAGAAGATAGGGTTATTCTTGGGCCGGATGAGATTCGTGATAGCAACAAGAAAGTCGCGGTAATTCGAGATCGGTTGAGGGCAGCTCAGAGTCGGCAGAAGAGCTATGCGGATAGGAGACGTAGACCCTTAGAGTTCACGGTTGGAGATTTCGTTCTCTTGAGGGTATCGCCTGGTAAGGGGACTATGCGGTTCGGAGTGAGTGGGAAGCTCGCGCCGAGGTATATTGGGCCGTTCGAGATCACTCAGCGTGTTGGTGTGGTCGCTTATCGGCTTGATCTTTCGCCCGAACTTTCTCATGTTCACGATGTGTTTCATGTGTCGATGCTTAGGAAGTGTCCACTTGAGCAGGGTACGATAGTTTCGTTCCGCGATGTGTAGGTTCAGGAAGATACGACGTACAAAGAAGTGCTGATTCAGATTATCGATCGGAAAGTGATTAGCTTACGTCGTCGTGAGATACCGTTGGTAAAAGTCGTGTGGCAGCATCATGGGGTTAATGAATCCACTTGGGAACTAGAGTCGAGTATGCGGGAATTGTATCCGCATTTGTTTTGTTTTTGAGATGAGTTGTAAATTTTGAGGGTGAAATTTCTTTTAGGGGTGGAGAGTTGTAACGCCTCGAAATTTATTTAATGCTAATGTAATGTAAAAGATGAATTAGTGTGCCATAATTAATGTTTTAACATTAATTAGATTATTTGGTGGGATTTTGAATTTTTGGTTGTTTTGTTAAATTGATGCGTCCAAATGATTTCTTATTGTTTTAAAATGATGTTTTGAGTTTTAAAACACAACAACTTGTAAAATGTTAAAAATACTCCATTTTGCAAAACCGTAGGCGGCACATGGTTTTCGCACAGTAAAACCGCCCACCGATTTTCTCTATTTATTTCCTTCTTCTCTCTCTCTCTCCTCACTCTCACGTAGCCTCTCTCTCTCTTCCTCTTCATATCTCTCGGCAATCTCTCTCTCTCTCTATCTCTCTCAAAATTTTTGAAACCAAATTCGAATCCAAGCTTCGGGATAGCAAGGACGAGGCTCGGGGACGTGATTTAGCAATCGAGAACGCGGATTGAAGCTTCGATTCGAGGTTAGATTCAAAATTTCTAAACTTTTTACAAAAATTTTCAATTTTGTACATTTTTGAAATCTAGGGTTGTTTAAGCTTAGAAAACCATAGATTTGAGTTAAATGAACTTAGAACAACTAGAATCTAAGCTTAGATTGAAGAAAAATGGATTGAATTCAAGATTTTTCATTTTTCTCCTCATTTTCTCATTTTTGGATTTTTGAGGATTTCGAGTTTAAATCTTGTTTAAATGAGTTCAAACATGTTCTAGTATGTTTTTCTATCAACTATGATTGTTTTTCATGCCTGGAATTTGAGAAAAACAGGTTAGAATCAAGATTTGGATTTTGTGGATCGAGAAACCCGTGGCTGGGATTTCTGGATTTTCCCAGTTCGGCAGGCCGGAGTGATGATCGGTAGGCCGGTGTTCTTCTGACCGGCAGGCCGAACCTGGGGAAGTGTTCGGCCGACCAAACTTTGCTTCCGGCAGGCCGAACTGTGTAGTTCGGCCGGCCGAAGCAGGGAGTCCAGCAGGCCGACCGAGGCATGGAAAATTTTGTGATTTTTCACCCGTTTTCACTGTTTTGAACCCTGATTTAAATCCCAACCTTATAGAATGATTTTAATGATACAAATGGCACACTAGGACATCATGAAATGATTTAGTAACATAGAATGTTTCAAACTAGATATTGATCGACTTAGTTTGTATCTAGGATCGTTCGTGGTTCCGCGGAGCTAACGTATAGCGGACCGGGATTACGGTGTGGGGCATCAGCACGAGTATTGAGGTAGGACTTTTATCCTATTTCTTTGGTAGCCTGGTTTTGAAATGAATTGGCTTTAAAAAGGATTTCTATCAAAATGTTTTCAACGGTTGTTTAAAAATGAATTTATCGGTTATATTTTAATATACCGTGATCTGAAATGAATTTCATAATGAATGTAATTGACAACACTCGGTAATTGGGTTTTGAATGATAATGATAATAAACACATAGGCATGATGCCATATCAGAGATCGGGTTGTGTAGCGATTGACCTTGGGGGCAGGTCCCGAAACCCAGCTGGGCCACTACGGTGGTGATATCATGGTTTGCCTAGGAAAAGAAAAATGGTATTTCTGATTGTGTAAGTAGACTGTTTTGAGTCAGGACGGTTCTACTCAAATTATTTATTTATTTATTTATTTAAGGTTTTTTTTGAGTACTCCTGTCAATGAAATGTTTCTTTAAATTAAATTATTTTATAAAACATAGTCCTAATGAGCCTTTCGCTCACGTTTTATTGTTTTAAATTTCCCCCTCTAGGTGGTTTCCCATTTAGGTTTAGAGAGGATTCTTCGGACCGAACTCAAGAGCAATAGGAGGATATTTTATCTTTTGTACTATTTAATCAAGGCATGTAAGAGTTAACTTTATTTGTACTTGGACTGTAATTGTATTCATGATATTGTCAGAACCATGTGTGTGCACAAGTTGTGGGTGGTGGAACCCATACTCGCGGTTCTTTATTAATTTTTATTCCTTGCTTAATATTTATAAATTCTTTTATAAAACGTGGTTAAAATCTTCTTATTTCTCACTTAATTTGATTCTCAAACCATTGGTTTTAATTAAATTCTTATTTAATTAATTTAAATAGACCGCCACGTCACCTCCGGTACTTCGGGGCGTGACAGTAAAGCTCTCACATGCTACAGTAATAATAAAAAAAATTACTACAGTGTAAAACTCTCACATGCTCAAGTAAAAGTGGTTGTAACCAATGGTTCTCACCACTTTTCAAACACCACATTTAATATATCAATTCATTTTTATTGCTTTGTCAGTTTGGCATTTTGGCATCATCTTTGGCAAATCTATCAAAAATGGCTTTAAGAATATAAGGCTTCAATTATTGGAAGACTCACTATGTCTAAGGGTGAAGCTCCATGGAAAATTTCTCAATTGAAATAACGCCCTCAAGAATCGTGAAAAATTTCTTTTCCTTGGGGAAAAGGCTATTACAACATTTCCCTTTTCAACCTTGTAGATCGTGATAAGGCATGGTTTGTGGGAACATGGATGGTAAAACTTGAAATTTTATGACTACAACGATGGACTTAAGGACTTCAAGCCGCATATCCAACGTCCATCTAATGCTCAAGTTTGGGTCTGTTTTGATGAACTTGGACTGGAATATTGGATCCACAAATTTTGACTCATATTGCTCAGGGTATTAGTACTCTCAAAATTGATCTTGCCACACTAGAGGGTGAGGTTGGTCACTTTGCTCGAGTTTTGGTGGATGTAGGTTTAACTAAGTATCCTCCGGATTCTTATGGTTGAAGGAAAGACCATTGTTTTTTTCGCATCAATCGAATACAAGAATTTTCTGAATTTTTCTAGCCATTGCATTGTTGTGGGTAAATCACTAGCTAATTGTAGAAAAAATCCTAATCACAACAATCAAGTACAAGAATCAAAACCTTTGCCATGAAGGTTAGTTCCCTGCAACAAGTTCAGACCCAATTCTCCCCAACAGACCAACAACCAACAAGATGAAAAAATTCTATGGTGGTTGTTCAAGGTACACAACTAAAAAAACTGGTGTTCTGAAATTTCAAGTGACCACGTGGCGACCATAAATGTGCTCGTTCTAAACAATGACGCATAACACAATGCGAAGGAGATAATTTCCAACAACTCAACACCGGACTCTTCAATCGACGAATTGGTTGAGAATGCAGAACTTTTGGTTCTCGATAATACAATTACTCCCCCCTGTTTTGTAAATTGTCATCGCATATTTATCCTCCGGTTTTCCAAAGTTTCCATGGTATCAATTTGGAAGTTAGTCTTACTCGCCTTTCAAAATTAATCGAAGTTTATCAACAAGATACTCACAGGCAACGAATAGGCAATCTTGGGCGGATCTAGCGGAAGAAGAATCTTCAGAAGTCCTTGAACTGCATAAATATCTAGAAATTAATAATCCCATACTTGCGCAAAAAGAAGAAATTGTGGTTTCAGTTTCTTGGAAAAAAATTGTTAGATGTTATTTGTTCATTTTATGAGGTTAAATAGTGTAGGGAGGGGGTTTTAAAATAAGAAAATATTAAGATTTAGATTTTCTTATGTGTCGCTTAATTTGGCTTGTTCGCTTTTGATTTAGGTTTTCTTCATTTTGATTTGGTTTTTATGTCTTAGTTTGTTCATTTCCAACAAAGTTTTCTATTTGTTCAAAAAACAGTATCTCAGTGTATATGGAATACCAAATCAGTAATTCCCACTTCAAATATTTGGGAAATAAATGTAAATTGTCTCATGCCCTTTTAATTTAAAACTCTAAATTAATTTTTTGAAAAGTATTCTGTTTATAATAAAAACAATATTTCAGTGTTTATGGAATACCAAATCAATAATTCTTACTTCAATTTTCTCGGAATTAAATGTAAATTGTGCCCTCATGCCCTTTTAATTTAAAACTCTAAATTTCTTAAAAAATAATATTTTAGAAATAACAAAAAGAGTAAGGAAAAAAAGGCCCTGTTTCAAATAACTTAAAATAAGTAGTTTTTGGATTTGTTAGGTAGACAAGCTATTTAAACTTTAGCTTTTACAAACACTTTTGGAACAAACCTTTTTTGGTGCTTATGGAAAAAGCGTTTATGAAAAGCTTTTTTATTTACTTTTTTAACTTTATATTTGTAAATAATAAATTATAAATTCCATGTACGTTCTTATATTACATAACTTTTTATAGCAATAAGCAGTGGTAGAGCCAAAATTTCTTCTCAGTGGGTGCTATGTAAAAATTAGAAATAGTATTTTATTAAACAAAGATATATAATTCTACATCTCAATGATTGAGTTGGGCATAATTATAATTTTTTTTTGTGAAACCAAAGTATAACAACAATTTTAATTTTTCGAGGGGGTATAATAATATATTTCAGTTATTTCGTGGGTGCACAACACTATATTTCAATTATTTTGTGGC
The DNA here is from genome assembly GCA_025403435.1 of Artocarpus heterophyllus. Lineage (NCBI taxonomy): Eukaryota > Viridiplantae > Streptophyta > Magnoliopsida > Rosales > Moraceae > Artocarpus > Artocarpus heterophyllus. The sequence goes on along the minus strand of CM046339.1, from coordinate 6,486,046 downwards.
AAGTTGTTTGCTATTTTCTTTCAAAATAAAGACATAACTAATTAAATCACAAATTAAGGGTTAAAATCTAAATTTTAAAAACGTACCCCCCCAGTCATACTTGGCTTCACTAGTCACAGTAAAAACTTTTGACTTATTTCACCAAATAGGTTCAAAGCTTTTCTAAAATTTAAAAAAAACATTTTTTCATACATTATCTAAAAACTAATTAAAAAGGAGTAACTTATACTTTTCTTTTTCTATCGTTTAAAAGCAAAGCGCAAACTATCATTAACGGGCCCTAAGTCCCTTTTATATAGATTTTATTTTATTTTATTATTTCACATGGAAATTAAAATAAACATCATTTTTTTAAAACTTATTGAAGTAAATAACAGGTTTTGAAAATATTTATAGTAAATAACAGTAAATAAAAAATTTACTCGATAAAAATATTTTTTGCTTATCTATTTACAATGAGTAAAAAAACTTTTTTAAGAGTAATTTTTTATTACTATTTATTATAAATATTTTCAAAAAATTTGATATTTACTTCAAAAAGTTTAAAAAATTTGTCATTTCTCTTATTCTTTTTTTATTAAATATTTAAGAATATATAAATGTCATTTTTTGTAACTTAATTTTTATTTATGCGGTAAAAAGTTAAAAGTTTTTATGCCACATACTTAGGGCATGTTCTTCTAAGATATATCCACATGTTCTTTTGAAATATTTTTCATGTCCCCAAAAGTATGTTGCGTGTCCCTCAAAATATTTCTCTAGTTTTATTAAAAACCATTACCAGAATTTTTTCAGCCGAATCCAAACAAAAAGCTTCATCTTCTATAGTGTTTTTAACTGAGCTTCATTTCCCAATTTGTATAAACAAACATCCATTGATACCAGAACAAACATCATTTAATTTAAAACAAAAAAACTTGAAAAAAAACTTCCATTGAGCTAAATCCAAACCTAAAACGTCTTGACGATTTTTTTCCTCAAATTATGGAAAAAATGGTGCAAAATTCTGCTCTATTCTTTTCAATTAGTTCATGAATTCATCACGCAGAATCATAATAAACGAGCAAGAGAATTCTCAATCAATGGTCAAACAAACACCAAGAATATAACAGGAAAAAACTTAATTGAATTTACTAGCAAAAGCAAAATAATATATTCATAATCAAAAATGAGTCTTAACAAAATAGAATTGAAATTTAATGACTGGAGAATGTGAAAACACCCAGGCTGAAAACAACACTAGAGTTTCCACGTAACTCCTAACAAAGACGAAAAAAAAAAAAAAAACAGAAACTGACGAACAACAAAACACCAGGCGAAAGAAAGAGCTTTTTGCCAAGGCGATGAAACTGCAACAATTGGTGCTATGCTCTCACTTGGATCTCTGCCTCATCTTTTCTATGCTTTCTCTTCAACCTCCTCATGCACTTCTTCTTCCATATTGAGGACGAATTGGGATCTCCTGTATGGATCTCAAACGGTGAATTGGGATTTGAGAGAGAGAACCCCAGCAAATGGAGAAAATTGATTGAGAAAATCTCTTGTATGGATGCGAGGCTCGAACTTGGAGGAGACGGTGACAACAAACGAAGCGAGGCTCAGATCAGATGGTGATGAAAGGCATGGGCCAGATTTGATGGGGACTTGACGCTCAGATCTGACAAGGACGGCCATTCTCGATTGTGGCTTCCCAAGGATTGTTGGAGGGGCGTCGGGATGGAGAAGCTCTAGAGGTAGACAAATAAAAGTATAAGGAGAGAGAGAAGGGAGAGGGAAGAGAGAATACATGAAAAAGAAAGAGAGACGAGAGACATGGGGAAAATCAGGAAAAAAAAGAGAGGGGGGAAAATCAGGAAAGAAAAAAAAAGAGATAGGAAAAAAGAAAGGGAAATTTTTATAAATCTATCATTTAAGATTTATTTTTTATAAATATTATATATGTTTATATCTGGCATAATTTAACATGTATGATTAATAGTGTAAATTTTTTTTAAAATGTAGCACAAACAAACATAACTTTTAAAAGTGTGGCATAATAGGTAATTTTCTCAAAAAGAAAAGAAAAAAAGGTTGTAGAATTAATTTTTTGTGGCATTAAAAAAATGATGTAAAGGTGTGGCATGATATCATATTTTCTCAAATATTTAATGGTAACGTGTTTTAAACTAAAAAACCAAAAAGAGGATTTTGTCTAAAAAAGAGCCCAAAAATATTTGTAGAGTACTTTTTGAAGTACAAAGGGTCCGTTTGGTAGTGTTTTAAAAATAGGTAAAAATTGTTTTGTTTTGAAAAAATTTTAGAAATTGTACTGAGAGTGTTTTTGAAATTTTTGCCTCAAAAAATATGCAAAAATATTTCTAAAAAATCGCAAAACGATACCAAACGGGGTTAGAGTATCTATTTATTGTTTGCTTTCCTACCAAAAAAGAAAGTATCTATTTAGTATTTATCTAAATACTGGACTAGAATTCTACTAATTTAATAAAGAAGCTGTATGAAAATATAAATTTTTTTCTTAGAAAAACGTTGATGGTGAAAGTAGCACCAACATAGCATAATAAATAACTCAACAATGTGAGAAATAAATGTTTGGGAATTAGCCATCGTTAATTGGGAAGAAAAATAAATATACTAAAATTTAATAGTGTTTAGTAAATAGCTTATTTAAATTAAAATGATTTTTTTTGTACAAAAAGACGTAAAAAGAAACATAAAGCAACAAAGAAAGAATGAAAAACAAAAAAAAAAAGAAAAAAAGAAGAAAAAATGTGGTAAATTAGAAATTTAAGTCTTTAAAAAAATATGTGATTTCAAATATACTATATACTTAAATATTTTAAAAACGTGCTATTTACTTACATCAAAAATTAAAATTGTGTTATTTGGTGCAATTTCCCAATAAATAGGAAGGAAATTTTTTTTACAGTGGGTGTTAAAGGTAACCTAGCAGCCTATGTCCATTTTCATCGATAACTTTTCTTTTGGAATTTTATGGAGAGTTCGGTTATCATGGTTGGAGGTGTTTATAGATTGGATTTTATCGATTACGAATCAATATGTAATATAATCTGTACATATTGAATGGAGAAAATTTCAATTTGAAACTGATTAGTGAACACCCCAGTCCAACCCGAAAACCGCAGATTCACAAATTGAGCTTTTAAATTTATTTAAAAAACCAGCAATTAAAATTAACATAGTATAACATTGCATAATTTAATAAAATCCAACAAATTACAACCCAATAGAATGCAAGTCTTTGATAATAAAGCAAATTGTAGTATTATAAAAACATTACAACAATAAATTTAAATAAACTTTTGACATTAGTAAATAATATTGGTCATTGTAGTTGGCCTAAGCTTCTTTTTTTAAAGCATACAAACTTTGAACACTCTATTGGATTCACGAATTAGATGGATTAGGAGATACTATTTGTTATCCAATCTATACATATTGGATTGGGAAAATCCCAATTTAAAACTAATCTGTATTTTTAATAATCCAATATAGTCCAATTGAATGGATTGATGGATTCTATGAACACCTAATAATTATGGTAGAATTACTTATAAGTTCTCCCTTATTAAAGTATTTATATGCCTTTTCTTATATCTCTTCAATACCACTATTTCTATACCATTTACGATACCATTAGATAAGTACATACAAAATACCACTTTCCAGGTGGAATTTCACTCTGATTGAGGTGACTTCTAGAGATGCAAGAATGGGCCAGCCCAACCTAGCCCCGCCCATTCTCCTTAGGCCACGTTGGCTGTGGGCCAGGTCAGGCTAGCCCATATTAGAATTACTTCCGCTTAGCCTACACAATGAGTCAATTTTACGTAGGCCGGGCTGGACTGTGCTATGGGCCAAGCTAGACCGTGCCGTGGGCCTAGAATGAGCTAGGCCATTCGAGCCCATCTACGAGTTAAGATAGGTGCGCCCATTTTGGCCCATCGTGGGTTTAGATGGGCTGGCCCATCTAAGCATGCAATTTTTTATTTTTTATTTTTGAATTTTTAAACAAGTAAACAAATATAAAAGTTTGAATAGTCAATAGAAATATGAAAATGGATATTTTATTTACGATTGCCTTATTAAAAACCTTTCCAAGCAAAATCCAATGGGACAAAACCTTGATAAGGAAAAAAGAGTATCATTATGATAATTATACTTAAGATGCTTACAAAATTACTAAAAAACAAAAAAAAAACATTATAAATGAAATTGGGCCACAATGATCCTTCAGTGGGCTGGCCCATTGTGGCCCGCTATGGGCCTTACACAGGCTAGGATGGCCCGGCCTATGATGGGCCTAAACATGCCAGCCCAGCCCAAGCCCGGCCTGACCTATGATTTTTCAATGGCTATGTTGGGCCGGCCAATGAACCGATATTGTTAGACATATATGCCATAAGGAGTAAAAATGTAATATGGTTTTGGAGACATTTTTATTAATAAAGAATTTATTTATTATTTATATACCAAATCTTGTCCTCTTTACGTTCATATTTGTTGAATGTATGTTAAACAAACAAAAGTCTGAGACTGTCGGTCTAAACCTTTAAGAATTGGGCATATGATGAGCAGATTATGTGGAAGACATGATTCTTAAGGTGACAGTCTAAATCATAAGATCCGTAATCGAGGGAATATAGTTGGGCGCTTTATTCATGTAAAGATTGTTATGTTGTCTATATCCCTATTGGGAGATGGTTTGTCTCGACCATCGAAGGTGGACTCTGTGAATAGAATGTTAGACATTATGCCCTAAGGAGTAAAAATGTAATACGTTTTTGGAGACATTTTTATCAATAAAGAATTTATTCATTTATATATACCAAATCTTGTCCTCTTTACATTCATATTTGTTGAATGTATGATAAGCAAACAGTAGTCTGAGACTGTCAGTCTAAACCTTAAGAATTGGGCATATGACGGACTGATTATGCGGAAGACACGATTCTTAAGGTGATGGTCTAAAACATATGATCCGCAATCGAGGGAATAAAGTTGGGCGCTTTATTCATGTAAAGATTGTTATGTTGTCTATATCCCTTTTGGGAGATGGTTTGTCTTGACCATCAGAGTTGGACTCCATGAATAGAAACATTGGCACGTTGTCATAGGTGACGATGTGTTGGATCGGGACATAAAGTGAATTGATTTGGATTAATAATTCTGTCTTGGCAAATCGATTCACTTTAGACAGTCATTTGTATTGTATCTTAATCCTAAAATGAATAGTGGGCTCGTTATCTCGACTTGTGTCTTTTGATGTACCAATGGGTGACTCCCACATCTCTATAGTGGTATGCATGCCGGTACGTTGGAGGCATGACTCTTAATAGTGTAGACTTGTTATTCATAGATATGAAATCCATAGCTCCTCTTTAGGAGTAATGATATCCTCTTATATGCGTTGTCCTGTAATTGGAAAACTGGAGCGCTCAACCATTTGGATACATAGGTGTAACCGAATGGTATACTATCTTTCGATGGTAAGTTTTCTAATGGTGAGACAATGGAACGTAAGATAAAAATAATCGGGAAGGTAAGACAAAACTTGTCCTTAAGCCGATTATGGATGATCATATGGGGATACGATACACTATGATATGTCATGGAGACTTAGCTACACGAGCTTCGTAATTCTATAAAGTTCGAGAGTGCAGCTCCTAGCTTTTAGTGGAGTAGCGTTGGAGTTGATAATTGTGAAATGTATATCTTGAACTTTATAGGTCCATTTTGGTCCCCTTTGCTAGCTCACAAAATCCTGTAACGACACAGCGTGCTTTTCCAATATTTAGTGACTTATGTCGGATTTATCAGATTGGTTTAAAATTTGTAAGAATCAAATAATTCATGTTTGTTTATCGGTTGAATTAATTTTGTAAGCAATTAGTTCAAGATAAACTTGTTGAATTATTGCGATCAGATAATTCTTGTCTGTTTATCGGTTGTTTTAATTTTGGACAAATGAGAACAAGATAAACCTATAGAATTATTGTGAATTGATTTATTTTCTTAGAGATTATCTTGATAAAGTTTGTTTTGATCAGATAACTTCTCTATTGGGTTATTTGAATCAAAACTGAGACTTTATCCTTTAGAATCTCGGGTGAAAAATAAAAGATCCGCGGAGATATTTCTCGGGAGTTCGGCCTGCCGGATGACGTGGTCGGCTTGCCGAACTGGCCTAATCGGCCTGCCGATCAACGGAGATAAGATTACGTATTTTCACGCGGATCTTATCAGATATTGATCCAGACTTGATTCTGTTTTGAGTTTTTGAGACCTAATCTGATATGGACTGAACCCAGGACCAATAAGTATAAAAAAGGGAGTGAGTCTCATGATTTACTTAGATCAATTTGAGAGATTAAGAGTGACACTCTTCTAGTGAGCATCTGAAAACTCCCTGAGAGCTTTTGTTCATAAATCACGAACACTAGCTTTGGGTTCTCTCTGTTGGTTGGAAGGAGAGTCACCGGTGGAAGAGTTGTACGTGTGAGCCCACACTCACTCCGGTTGTGGATAGAGAATAGCAAAGAAGACCAGTTGGTTGAGGCTCTTCTAGAACATTACTTCTCTACACGGAACTGAGGTTAGTAAGATATGTTTAATTTATACATATAACATGTCAAACTTGTGTTTTGGAAATTACTCTGATGGAAAATTTTTAAAAATTTCGCTGCGCACTTTGTTTCCAACAATTGGTATCAGAGCCAAGGTTTTTACATAAATTTGCAAGTTTGTGATCATGTTATATGCATAAATTTTGTGATCTTAATTTCTCCTATGCTTGAATTGAATTTTATAGAGAGATGGCACTCTAGGTTTCTATATTATATATATGTTGTCATGGATTATGTGGTGAATGTTTATTAATTAATTATGGTTGATTAAATCGATGTTTAATTATTTATTAATTAATTAATACCAGTTATGGTTCCTTAGAGGTTATAATTTGTATCTAGGTTTTTCTTGTAATTAGATGGTGGACTATCATCTCCGTCTAGGAATTGTTATTTAATTTTTCATTTGTGAGAATTTTGTAATAAATAATTATTCGGAGAAGACGGATCGAGAAGTTGGATCTAGAAGATTGATGATGGCACCTCCAGGTATTTTCTGAGTCTCTAATTTTATGTTTTTGAATTGTTGAAAATAAAATTGATGAATTGCATTAAAATTGTATTTTCTGGATTGAGGGTTTTCTGCTCGATCGGTAGGCCAGACGTATGGTCCGGCAGGCCAACAGTGGGGCAGAAATTTTGGTGCTCTGTCGGCAGGGCAAACCTTCATAATCGGCAGGCCGATCACCTAGACCGGCCTGCCGACCGAGAGCTGTCAAGTGTCTAGAAAAGGTGCAATTTTTTTGGTGCAATTTTAATTTTATTTTTGGGACGATTTTGAGAAACATTAAATTTGGATATGACCAAAAATATGAAGTATTTGATTCATACGGGATTGAAGACTTGAAGATGGATATTACATGAAGAAGGATACAGCTTAAGGATTCAAGGATGAAGAATCGATAAATGTCTCGATTATTCTCTTGTAATCTTAGTTTTCTATTCTCTAGGGTGGAACCCTAATATTACGGTTACTATTATTTTGCTTGTAGCTTTGCTTGATTGCTTTGCTTGTCTGCATTATAATATGATTTACCATGTATATTGATAACATGTCATATAGAATAGGGAGTGCCACTCATATTAAAATTGTTCATGCATAATTTTAAAATAAAACCTTGACTTCAAAAGATTGAGTGGGAGAAGGTTTTCGAAGAGAGGACCTAAGGCCTCCATCGTTGGTCCATAGGAAGAACATGGTGGTCCCGACCCCTAGGAAGGGATTTCTATAATGTACCAGATTAGATCTCTAAAAGGATAAGGTATTTTAGTATGATTTATGGTTGCACACCCTTAGGTGGTGATTATAAATCACGGATAAAATATTGAAACGGTGGTTATACACTCACGTTAATTTTATTATTAACCTCCCCCAGGAGCTCTGTTAATAAAATTAATGGCCAAAGAAACGATTATTAGTATATGCTGGATCATACGGGTCCTAGATGGCATATATTAATCAGGAGGGGATCCGTGTTCCTGATTGGATTTGGCATGACTCCCCTAGGAGCTTGTTAAATTCTGAGTTGGGAATTATCGTTGTAAGGTTGTGATATTTTCAAGGTTTTGACACATAAACACATTTGTATGATTTTACATGATTGTGTTATCTTACTAAATTATTATATATGTTTGCTTATGTTTGGTATATGATTCTTTATTGTAGATTGAAAATGTCTAAAAACTCTTTATCATCGATACTTGACAAAAACCAATTAACCGGTGAGAATTACAACGATTGAAAATGGAACCTGGACATCGTCCTTTCCTTTGAGAAACTGAAATATGTTCTAACAACTCCTTGTCCTCCCGAGCCTACGGGAGACTCAAGTAATGAGCAATTCCAAGCGTACGATCGCTGGAAAGATGCTAATGATCAGGCCCGCTGCTATGTTATGGCCAGCATGAACAACATGTTGCAGGCTCAACATCAGGATTATGAGACTACGAATCAGATCTTGGATAATCTTGAGGATATGTTTGGAGGCCAGGCCATAACGAAGCGGCAAGGGGCGCTTCGAAAACTCTTAAACTGTAGACAGAGACCGGGGACATCTGTAAAGGAGCACATGATGTTGGTCATGGGTTACCTCGCTGAGGCTCAAACCAATGGAGCCGACATCGATGCTGAAACTCAGATGACTATGGTCTTTGAGACTCTGTCTAAGGAATTTATTCCATTTAGAGCTACTTTTAATTTAAGCAATTGACGGGATATGACCTTGACAGAACTTATGAAATAGTTACAGGAGTTTGAACTGCTAATCAGGGAGTCTCCTTCTGGTGGTGAGGCCAATATGGTAGCTGCTTTTGGTTCCAATCCTAACTCTGGGAATGGAAAGAAGCAACGGGCCAAGAGTGGGAAGTCTTCTATTCCTCCAGCAACGAAGAGCAAGAAGAAGAAGAAGAAGAACCCAAAGAAGCTTAAGTGCTTCTTCTGTGGTAAGGTCGGGCATATAAAGAAGCATTGCAAGGACTTCCTTTCCAAGGGAGGTAGGTGTGATCTTCTATATTTAGAAACTTGTTTGGTTGAGGAATCCAGTGACATCTGGGTCATAGATTCTGGTGCAACTAATCATGTTTGTGTTTCTTTGCAGGGATTCAAAGAAACGAGAAGTCTACTTTGTGAAGACTTAACGCTTCAGATGGGCGATGGATCCTTGGACTCAACGGAAGCAGTGGGAGATGTCCATCTTTGTTTTGATAATTATAGGAATTTAATTTTGCGAGATTGTTTTTATGTTCCTAAATTTAAAAGGAATTTAATTTCTGTATCTTCTTTATTTAAAGACTCCTACGTGGTATCTTTTAATGAAAAAGTGGTGATTCGTAAAAATAAATCTTTTATCTGTTCTGGATGGATGCAAAATAATCTATATTTTATCAAACCTAAGATGGACTTATTGCTTAATGCTGAGACATTTTTGGAGACATTTTTAGAGACATTTTTATCAATAAAGAATTTATTCATTTATATATACCAAATATTGTCCTCTTTATGTTCATATTTGTTGAATGTATGATAAGCAAACAGTAGTCTGAGACTGTCAGTCTAAACCTTAAGAATTGGGCAAATGATGGACTGATTATGCGGAAGACACGATTCTTAAGGTGATGGTCTAAAACATATGATCCGCAATCGAGGGAATAAAGTTGGGCGCTTTATTCATGTAAAGATTGTTATGTTGTCTATATCTCTTTTGGGAGATGGTTTGTCTTGACCATCGGAGTTGGACTCTATGAATAGAAACATTGGCACGTTGTCATAGGTGACGATGTGTTGGATCGGGACATAAAGTGAATTGATTTGGATTAATAATTCTGTCTTGGCAAATCGATTCACTTTAGACAGTCATTTGTATTGTATCTTAATCCTGAGATGAATAGTAGGCCCGTTATCTCGACTTGTGTCTTTTGATGTACCAATGGGTGACTCCCACATCTCCATAGTGGTATGCATGCCGGTACATTGGAGGCATGACTCTTGATAGCGTAGACTTGTTATTCATAGATATGGACTCCATAGCTCCTCTTTAGGAGTAATGATATCCTCTTATATGCGTTGTCCTGTAATTGGAAAACTGGAGCGCTTAACCATTTGGATACATAGGTGTAACCGAATGGTATACTATCTTTGGATGGTAAGTTTTCTAATGGTGAGACATTGGAACGTAAGATAAAAATAATCGGGAAGGTAAGATAGAACTTGTCCTTAAGCCGATTATGGATGATCATATGGGGATACGATACACTATGATATGTCATGGAGACTTAGCTACACGAGCTTCGTAATTCTATAAAGTTCGAGAGTGCAGCTCCAAGCTTTTAGTGGAGTAGCGTTGGAGTTGATAATTGTGAAATGTATATCTGGGATATTGGGTTTCATAATTATCATGAGCTTGAACTTTATAGGTCTATTTTGGTGCCCTTTGCTAGCTCACAAAATCCTGTAACGACACGGCGTGCTTTTTCAATAATTGGTGACTTATGTCGGATTTATCAGATTGGTTTAAAATTTGTAAGAATCAAATAATTCATGTTTGTTTATCGGTTGAATTAATTTTGTAAGAAATTAGTTCAAGATAAACTTGTTGAATTATTGCGATCAGATAATTCTTGTCTGTTTATAGGTTGTTTTAATTTTGGATAAATGAGAACAAGATAAACTTGTAGAATTATTGTGAATTGATTTATTTTCTTAGAGATTATCTTGATAAAGTTTGTTTTGATCAGATAACTTCTCTATTGGGTTATTTGAATCAAAACTGAGACTTTATCCTTTAGAATCTCGGGTGGAAAATAAAAGATTCGCGGAGATTTTTTCTCGGGAGTTCGGCCTGCCGGATGACGTGGTCGGCCTGCCGAATTGGCCTGATCGGCCTGCCGATCAGCGGAGATAAGATTACGCATTTTCACGCGAATCTTATTAGATATTGATCCGAACTTGATTCTGTTTCGAGTTTTTGAGACCTAATCTGATATGGACTGACCCCAGGACCAATAGGTATAAAAAAGGGAGTGAGTCTCATGATTTACTTAGATCAATTTGAGAGATTAAGAGTGATACTCTTCTACTGAGCATCTGAAAACTCCCTGAGAGCTTTTGTTCACAAATCACGAACACTAGCTTTGGGTTCTCTCTGTTGGTTGGAAGAAGAGTCACCGGTGGAAGAGTTGTACGTGTGAGCCCACACTCACTCCGGTTGTGGATAGAGAATAGCGAAGAAGACCAGTTGGTTGAGGCTCTTCTGCAACGTTACTTCTCTACACGGATTGTGGAGGTTCTTCGGCACATTGAGGTTAGTAAGATCTGTTTAATTTATACATATAACATGTCAAACTTGTGTTTTGGAAATTACTCTGATGGAAAATTTTTAAAAATTCTGCTGCTTGCTTTGTTTCCAACAATGAAACATTAGCACATTGTCATAGGTGACGATGTGTTGGATCGGGACATAAAGTGAATTGATTTAGATTAACAATTCTATCTCAGTAAATCGATTCACCTTTGAAAATCATTTTTATTGTATCTTAATCCTGAGATGAATAGTGGGCCCGTTGTCTTGGTTTGTGTCTTTTGATATACCAAAGGGTGACACCCATATTTTAATAATGGTATGCATGCTGGTACATTGGAGGCATGACTCTAAATAGCATAAACTTGTTATTCATAGATATGAAATTCATAGCTCCTCTTTAGGAGTAGTGATATCCTCTTATATACATTATCCTGTAATTGAAAAACTGAAACGCTCAACCATTTGGATATATAGGTGTAACCGAATGGTATACTATCTTTGAATGGTAAGTTTTTTGATTGTGAGATAATGGAACGTAAGATAAAAATAATTGGGTAGGTAAGACAAAACTTGTCCTTAAGCCGATTATAGATAATCCTATGAGAATACGATATACTATGATATATCATAGAGACTTAGCTATACGGGCTTCGTAATTCTATATAACCATCTGGATTCTCTTGTCCATGGCTACCACTCTCAACTACGAGATTTGACAAATGGATGTCAAGATGGCTTTTCTAAAAGGCTATCTTGATAAGTCTATTTATATGGAACAACAAGATCGGTTCAATGTCAAGGGTCAAGAGGGTAAGGTTTGTAAGTTGCTAAAGTCAATTTATGAACTTAAGTGGGCTTCCCATTCTTGGAACAAAAGATTTGATCAAGTGATCAAGACTAATGGGTTCTCACAAAATGTGGATGAGCCATGTGTGTACAAACACATTAAGGATGGGAAGGTGGTTTTTCTACTACTCTATATAGATGACATTTTGCTAATTGGCAATGACATTGGGGCGTTGTCATCGGTCAAATTATGGTTGAACAAACAGTTTGACATGAAGGACTTAGGTAAGACTAATTTTGTTCTTAGTATCTGGATCTTTTGGGATTGGAAGAACAAAATGATGGCTTTGTCATAGGCCGGCTACAAAGATAAACTTCTCAGGAGGTTTGCAATGCAGGATTCTGAGAAAGGTGGGCAACCATCTAGGTTTGGAATTACTCTTTCTTAGAAAGACTCTCCAAAGTCTAAGGAAGAAAGAGAATACATGAAGTAGGTGCCTTATGCTTTAGTAGTGGGTAGTCTCATGTATGCCATGCTTTGCATACGACTGGATATTTGTTATGCGGTCGGGATTGCAAGTTGATTTCAGGCGAATCCAAGACCAAACCATTGGGTAACAGTAAAGCATATCTTTAAGTACCTGAGAAGGACTCGAGGGTATAAGCTTGTATATTCGGGTAAGGACTTAACTCCTCTAGGATATACTGATTTGGAATTCCAATCCTATTTGGATTCTAGGAGATCGACTTCGGGTTTTGCGTTTACTTTGGGTGGCGGTGCCATCAGTTGAAGAAGTGTAAAGCAAGATTGCACTTCAGATTCATTGATGGAGGCCGAGTATCTGGCAGCTAGTGATGCTTCAAAAGAAATAGTGTGGCTCTGTAAGTTCCTTGGGGATCTTGAGGTAGTTCTTGGTTTGGATAACGCGGTATCACTGTACTATATAACAGTGCGGTGGTAGCTAATGCAAAGGAACCAAGATTTCAGAAGAAGAGTAAGTATATTGATCGGAAGTATTACGTGATAAGGACTTCGTCAAGGGCGGCATGTCACGATGTGCAAAATCACATCAGTGGGCAATTTAGTTGATCCATTCATGAAGACACTAACTGTGAGAGTCTTCGAGAGGCATGTGGAAGCTATGGGGATAGGAGATTTGTCATATTTACTCACTTAGAGCAAGTGGGAGATTGTTAGACATGTATGCCTTAAGGAGTAAAAATGTAATATGTTTTTGGAGACATTTTAATTAATAAAGAATTTGTTTATTATTTATATATCAAATCTTGTCATCTCTACGTTCATATTTGTTGAATGTATGTTAAGCAAACAAAAGTCTGAGACTGTTGGTCTAAACCTTTAAGAATTTATTTAATATTTATTATTTATTATAAAAAAAAGTCTGAGACTCTCTACGTTTATCAATAAAGAATTTATTTATTATTTATATACCAAATCTTGTTCTCTCTACGTTTATATTTGTTGAATGTATGTTAACCAAACAAAAGTCTGAAACTGTTGGTCTAAACCTTTAAGAATTGGGCATATGATGAGCAGATTATGTGGAAGACACGATTCTTAAGGTGACGGTCTAAATCATAGGATCCGCAAAAGAGGGAATAAAGTTGGGTGGTTTATTCATGTAAAGATTGTTATATTGTCTATATCCCTATTGGGAGATGATTTGTCTTGACCATCGGAGGTGGACTCCGTGAATATAAATATTGGCACATTGTCATAGGTGACGATGTGTTGGGTCGGGACATAAAGTGAATTGATTTGGATTAATAATTCTGTCTCGACAAATCGATTAACTTTTGACAATCATTTGTGTTGTATTTTAATCCTGAGATGAATAATGGGCTCGTTGTCCTGACTTGTGTGTTTTGATGTACCAAAGGGTGACACCCACATTTTAATGGTGGTACGCATGCTGGTACGTTGGAGGCATGGCTTTGGATAACGTAAACCTGTTATTCATAGATATGGAATCCATAGCTCCTCTTTAGGAGTAGTGATATCCTCTTATGTGCATTATTCTGTAATTGAAAAACTGGAGCACTCAACCATTTGGATACATAGGTGTAACCGAATGGTATACTGTCTTTGGATGGTAAGTTTTTCGATAGTAAGATAATGGAACGTAAGATAAAATAATTGAAAAAGTAAGACAGAACTTGTCCTTGAGCTGATTATGGATAATCTTATGGGGATATGATACACTATGATATGTCATGGAGACTTAGCTATACGAGCTTCGTAATTCTATATAGTTTGAGAGTGCAACTTCAAGCTTTTAGTAGAGTAGCGTTGGAGTTGATAATTATGAAATGTATATCTGGGATATTGGGTTTCATAATTATTAGGAACTTAAACTATATAGCTCCATCAGGTCCCCTTTGCTAGCTCACAAAAATCCTGTAACGATACGGCATGCTTTTTCAATAATTGGTGACTTATGTCAAATTTATCAGATTGGCTAAATTTTGGTAAAATCAAATAATTCATATATGTTTATCAGTTAAATTAATCTTGTGATAAAATTAATTCAAGATAAACTTGTTGAATTATCAGGAACGGATAACTCATGTCTATTTATCGATTGGATTAATTTTGAATTAATTCAAGATAAACTTGTTGAATTATCAGGAATATTTATTTTCATAGAGATTATCTAGATATGACTGTTTTAATCAGATAACTTCTCTATTGGGTTATTTAAATTAAAACTGAGGCTGAATCCCGAGAATCTCGGGTGGAAAATAAAGATTTGTAGGGATCTTTTTATCGGAGGTTTGGCAAGCTGATTTGCCAGTTCGGACCTGCCAATGGAGTAGGTTTGGCAGGCCGATTTGCCAGTTCGGCCTACAGATTGAAGATACAAGGATCACGTATTTCCACTTGAATTTTATCAGACATTGTTTTTTATTTGATTCTGATTCGAATTTTTGAGGCCTTATCTGATAAGGACTGGCCCTAGAGCTAACCTCTATAAAAAAGGACTGAATCTCATTATCATTTAGATCAATTGAGAGATTAAGAGTGAAACTCTGCTAGTGAGATTCTGAAAACTCCTTAAGAGCTCTTGTTCACAAATCACGAATACTAGCTTTGGGTTATCTCAATAGGTTAGAAGGAGAGTCGCTTAGAGGAAGAGCTGTACGTGTAGGCCCGCACTCACTCTGGTCATGGATAGAGAATAGCAAAAAAGGCCAGTTGATTGAGGTCCTTTTGGAACGTTACTTTTCTTCACTAATTGAGGAAGCTTTTGGGCATTTGCAAGGTTAGTAAGATCTGGTTAATTTATGCATATAGTGTGTCAAACTTGTGTTTTGGAAAATACTTTGATATAAAAAATTTTAAATTCTGCTACGTATTATTTTTCCAACAGATATATGTTGGCCTGGCCCAGCCCACTAATATGTATGGGTCGGGCCATGCTGGCCAAGTCCATTACTATATTAGGATAGGCTTGTGCCGGCCCATTGTTGCATCTCTAGTGACTTTGATAAAATGATGTTACTTGCCTTGGGTGGAGAAAAAGTAGAATGGTTATCGTTGGATATAGTAACAGTTATTTTAGGAACTATGCAAGGGGAACAATGTGATTTGAATAGCCCTTCGTGGTTCCTTGTGATCCTGGTTTTGCTGTGAGCCCTAGCATATGACAACATGGGTACTAGTTTCCCCTATGTCCCCATTTTCTTTTGTAAGGCTGTCTTGAGGCCATCTTATGTATGATGTCTAGAAAACCCAATAACAAACAAACAAATAAATAAGAAAATAAATAAATAAATAAGCGAACAAACTATCAAAATACTAATAATTCAAAAAGAAAAAAAAATAAACGAACCATTTGCTTTAAATTGGTTTGATTCATTTTGTTTGTCAGACTTACCTCTGTTTTAATATAGTGTATTTTCAAAGTACGGATATTGTAAAACACATTTAATTAGTCTATCCGTGAGCGATAAAAATATTTGCTGAAGGCCCTACTTCTTGACGAGTAACACATTGCTTCAGTCATAGAATATGCTAGTGGTAGGGATATATCGGTCTGTTTTCTAAAGCATGATTAATCAAGTGCTAGCCAAATAGAGGAAAATTGTCACGTTTAAGACCCTCAAAAGGGTCACCTAATATTCAAATTTTTGATCACATACTCACAATGATTATCTATTATCATTAGGCCAGCTTCTTTGGTGGTAATGTTAGACATGTATGCCCTAAGGAGTAAAAATGTAATAAGTTTTTAGAGACATTTTTATCAATAAAGAATTTATTTATTATTATATACCAAATCTTATCCTCTTTACGTTCATATTTGCTGAATGTATGTTAAGCAAACAATAGTCTGAGACTGTCAGTCTAAACCAAGTATATGGGGTGGATGATGAAGCTACAGTTCGTGTGAGCTAAGAAGCCATTTTTTTTTTTTTGAATGGCACACACGTTAAAGATTAAAACCTAACACCGTCAAAATTTCACTTACCAAAGAGCGCCTATATTAAAATCTAACTATGAATCAAGAAAGAAAACCTAATAAGATCAAATTACAGAAAAAATAAAAATTCACACAAATATAAAATAATAAACAAAATAAAAAAAAATAAAAAAAATACTCAAAGATATGGAAAGGAGGCAACTTACTTGAAGAGAATGATGAACCGAAAGGGGATGGCAGCCACAACTTTGGAAGATGATGATGGCAAAGTTTTCTAGAGAGAAGGAGGAGAAGAAGAAGTGGGAGAGTTGTTTAGTTTTAGAGAGAGAAAGTAAATGGGTGAGAATGAGGGAAAGAAAGGGGGATTGTTAGGTTTAAATCCGCCCCCCTTTTTTTTTTTCAGAATCACGCACACAGCGCCGCGGCGCTTGAATTCCAGCGCTGCGGCGCTGTCGTTCTGTCCCTTTTTTTTTTTTTTTTTCATGGCGCCGCGGCACTGATGTTATAGCGCCGCGGCGCTCTCCTTCTGCCAACGAGATTTTCATTCTCCAAAACAGCGCCGCGGCGCTCTCAATTGAGGGCTGCGGCGCTTGGACTCTGCCAAAAAACTAGTTCACCAGCGATTTTTGTTTTGATGCTCCCTTATTGACTTCGACTCCTGCAAAACAAAATGATAATGTTAAACAAAAATAACCTAAATTATTTATTTATTATTATTATTATTATTTTATTATTATTATTATTTTTTTTTATTTTGAACATGATAAATAAGAAAATGCTTGGGTTGCCTCCCAAGAAGCGCTTGCTTTATTGTCTTCAGCCAGACTGTCTCAATGTCACTTGGTAGGAGCTTGTAATTCGATGGTGGTTTTATTCCTGTTAACTCCACCTCCAAAGTAGGGCTTCAAGCGCTGACCATTGACCTTAAATTTGCCTTTGGTATCATGTGCCACCTCTATTGCTCCAGATGGAAAGACTTGTGTTACTGTAAATGGTCCTGACCACCTAGATTTCAGCTTACCTGGAAACAATTTAAGACGAGAGTTATAGAGCAAGACCTGTTGACCAACTGCAAATTCTTTTCTGAGAATGTGCTTATCATGCCATCTTTTCGTTTTCTCCTTGTAAAGCTTTGCATTCTCATAAGCATCAAGCCGAAATTCATCCAGCTCATTTAGTTGCAGCAACCTAGCCTCACCTGTCAACTGCGCATCAAAATTCAAACATTTAGTTGCCCAATAAGCCTTATGTTCTAGTTCCACTGGCAGGTGACATGCTTTTCCAAAAACTAGCCTGAAAGGGGACATCCCGATGGGAGTTTTGAATGCAGTCCTATATGCCCAAAGTGCATCATCTAACTTAATAGACCAATCCTTCCTAGAGGCATTTACTGTCTTCTCCAAAATCCTCTTGATTTCCCTATTTGAAATTTCCACTTGACCACTAGTCTGAGGATGATATGCTAGTGCCACCTTATGTGTAACCCCATATTTTCCCAAGAGTGCCTCAAATTGCTTACTACTGAAATGCGACCCTTGATCACTTATGATTGCCCTAGGGGTGCCAAATCGGGAAAAAATGTTCCTTTTCAGAAATTTGACCACGACCTTAGTGTCATTTGTTGGTACAGCAGCTGCTTCTACCCACTTAGATACGTACTCAACGGCTACTAAAATGTATTCATTACCAAATGAAGGTGGAAATGGTCCCATGAAATCAATACCCCAAACATCAAATAGTTCACACACAAGAATGTTGTTTAAAGGCATCTCATTTTTCCTAGAAATATTTCCCATTCTTTGACATCGATCACATGAGGCTACATAGAAATGTGCATCTTTAAAAAGTGTGGGCCAATAGAAACCTGATTGTAATACTTTAGCAGCAGTTTTAGAACCACTAAAATGACCACCAGCCTCCCCATCATGACAAAGTTGTAAAATGCTTACCATTTCGTTCTCAGAAACACATCTTCTTATCACCTGATCTGCGCAAATTTTAAACAAGAAAGGGTCTTCCCAAAAATAGTGTTTAACATCAGAAAAGAATTTTTTCTTTTGTTGATATGACAAATTAGGGGGTAGAACATTACTTGCTAAAAAATTTTCCAAATCAGCATACCAGGGGACTCATGGGGATTTGATAGAGAATACCTGCTCATCAGGGAATTCCTCCAGAATTGGGCTGCCCACTTCATCATGATTGGGAATTCTGGATAAGTGATCTGCAACTAGGTTCTCAGTTCCCTTTTTATCCTTGATCTCCAAATCAAACTCTTGAAGCAACAATATCCACCTGATTAACCTGGGCTTGGATTCCTTCTTTTCAAGTAAGTATTTCAGAGCAGAATGATCAGAGTAAACAACTACTTTTGAACCGATCAAATAAGAACGAAATTTATCAAAAGCAAAAACTACCGCCAGAAGTTCCTTTTCTGTTGTTGTGTAATTCAGTTGTGCTCCCGACAAGGTTCGACTAGCGTAATATATGGTTTGAAAAATTTTATTCTTTCGTTGGCCCAACACTGCTCCAACTGCTGAATCACTTGCATCACACATGAGCTCAAAAGGTAAATCCCAATCAGGCGCTGCCATGATAGGTGCCGACACAAGCTTTTCTTTCAAAGTGTTAAAGGCCTGCAAGCATTCATCAGAAAACACAAACGGGGCATCTTTAACCAACAAGTTAGACAAAGGTCTAGCAATTTTTGAAAAATCTTTTATAAATCGCCTATAAAATCCAGCATGCCCCAAGAATCCGCGAACGAGTTTGACAGATGTGGGTGGAGGCAATTTTGCAATAACCTCCACTTTGGCTCTATCAACCTCTATACCGTCTTTGGAGATTTTGTGTCCAAGCACAATCCCTTCCTGCACCATAAAATGACATTTTTCCCAATTCAAAACAAGGTTAGTTTCCTCACATCTTTGTAACACCAATGCCAAATTATGTAAGCATAAATCGAATGATGTGCCAAAAACAGAAAAGTCATCCATGAAAATTTCAATGAATTTCTCAACCATATCAGAAAAAATGGCCATCATACAACGCTGAAAAGTTGCCGGTGCATTACAAAGACCAAATGGCATCCTTCTATATGCAAAAGTGCCATAGGGACAAGTGAACGTGGTCTTTTCTTGATCCTCGGGTGCAATAGGGATTTGATTATACCCTGAATATCCATCTAGAAAACAATAGAATTGATGTCCTGCAAGTCTTTCCAACATTTGATCAATAAATGGTAAAGGAAAATGATCTTTTCTAGTGGCGTCATTTAATTTCCTATAATCCATACAAACACGCCACCCAGTAACTGTTCTAGTTGGAATTAACTCATTATTGTCATTCTTTTGAACAGTCATACCTCCTTTCTTCGGCACAACTTGCACAGGACTTACCCATGAACTATCAGATATAGGATAGATGATCCCGGCATCTAATAGTTTGATAACCTCAGCTTTCACCACTTCTTGCATTTTTGGATTCAGACGCCTTTGGGGTTGAATGGTGGGCTTGTATTTCTCCTCCATAAGAATTTTGTGCATGCAAATGGAGGGGCTTATTCCCTTGATGTCTGCAATCTTCCATCCAATTGCGCCTTTGTGCTCTCTTAACACCCTAAGCAGTTTTTCCTCCATAAGATCTGTCAAAGAAGAAGAAATAATTACCGATAGTGAGGAATTTCCATCTAAATATGCATATTTTAAATGAGAAGGTAAGGGTTTAAGTTCAAGAATAGGAGGCTCTTCAATTGATGGCTTAGGCCTTGTGATGGACTGTCCCACTTCTTCAAGTTGCAATGCCTTATGCCTCGGAATTGGTGGATTTGCCTCCATAAATTCTACATATTCCCTTTTTTCCTCATTCTCAACATCCGCACCATCAGATTGGGTTAGACAAGCTTCAAGCGGATCCTTGAAAACATCTTCCTGAAAAATCTTAGATACCAGTTTATCAATAGTGTCAATTCTAAAGCAAGAATCATCAGTTGAGGGATATTTCATTGCTTCAAACACATTAAAAGTGACATGATCATCTTGAACCCTGAGAATTAATTTTCCTTGTTGCACATCTATCAAGGTTCTTCCAGTCGCTAGAAAAGGACGGCCTAAAATGAGTGGAACCTCATGATCTTCCTCCATTTCTAGAACAATGAAATCTGCAGGAAAAATAAACTTGTCAACCTTTACTAGTACATCTTCCACAATACCTCTTGGGTGCTTAATTGTTCGATCTGCTAGTTGAAGTGACACTGTGGTTGCTTTAACCTCTCCCAAACCTAATTTCTTAAAAACAGAAAAAGGCATTAAATTGATACTAGCCCCTAAATCACATAACGCTTTTTCAAAATAAGAGTCACCAATAGTACAAGGAATAGTAAAACTCCCTGGATCTTTTAGTTTAGGTGGCAGCTTATTCTGCAGAATGGCTGAACATTCCTTATTCAATTTTACTGTTTCATAATCCTCCAGCTTCCTTTTGTTGGCCAAAATCTCCTTCAAGAATTTTGCATAGCTAGGCATCTGGGCTAAGGCATCTGCAAAAGGAATGTTAATATGTAATTTTTTAAACACCTCAAGAAATTTAGAAAATTGCTTATCTAATTTGTGCTACTGGAGTCGTTGAGGGAATGGAATGGGAGGCACATAGGGCTTGGGATCATCAGGAAAAAGCTTGCTCTTGCATGTTTCCTTGGATTGCTCATTACTCTCTTCTTCTTGTTCAATGTTGACCTCCTGTTTAGCATCCTCTTGTCCCAATTGTTTGCCACTTCTCAAAGTAATTGCCTTGATGTTCTCAATAGGATTCTTTTCTGTGTTGCTTGGCAAAGAACCCTATGGTCTACCTGAGATCATATTAGCCATCTGTCCTATTTGCATTTCCAGATTTCTGATAGATGACTCTTGATTCTGGAGTCTTGCATCTGTACTCTTCATGAAATCTTGAGTGGAGGTTGCCAGCTTAGCAACAATATCTTCCAGATTCGGCTTTTTCTCCTCCTGTTGCTTGAATCCTGGTGGTGGTCTCATCGCATTTTGATTGCCCCATGAAAAATTCGGATGATTTCACCACCCTGGGTTGTAAGTGTTGGAATAAGGATTATTTTGTGACCTTTTAAAATTTCCAACAAAATTAGCATTTTCAGAAGGTTGAGCAAAATTGTTACCTACCTGGCATTCATTTCTGGCATGTCCTCCACCACAAAATTCACATACGGCATTCTGAATTTTCATAGCTGAAGCACTCATATGGTCTATCTTTCTGTTAAGTGCTTCAAATTGAGCTGTGAGTGCAGATAATGCATCCACTTCATGAACTCCTGCCGTTCTCCTAGTTTGTAGCCTTTCAGTAGGCCACTGATAGTTGTTTGATGCCATCTCTTCTATTAGATCAAAAGCCTCCTCAGGTGTTTTATTATTTAATGTCCCACCTGCAGCTGCATCAATAGTAGCCCAGATACTTGCACTAGACCCATTATAAAAAGTTTGTACCTGCATCCAGACTGGTAATCCATGATGTGGGCACCTCCTTAGCAGCTCCTTGAATCTTTCCCATGCTTCGTATAACGACTCATTGTCCATCTGCAAGAAATTAGTAATATCGTTACGCATTTTTGTAGATTTTGCTGGAGGGAAAAACTTACCAAGGAATTTTTGGGCCATAGTATCCCAAGTGGTGATTGATCCTGCAGGAAGAGATGTGAGCCAATTCTTGGCTTTATCCCTCAGCGAGAATAGGAACAATCTCAGTCTAACTGCATCATCTGACACTCCATTAAATTTAATAGTGTCACAGATTTCGAGAAATGCATCAATGTGGGCGTTTGGATCATCACAAGGTAGCCCACTAAATTGCACCGATTGTTGAATCATTTGGATGAGAGATGGCTTGATCTCAAAGTTGTTTGCTTGAATAGCTGGCCTCCTAATGCTTGAAGTGGCACCTTGAACAGTTGGTGCTGCATAATCTCTCAAAAGTCGGCGAGGGTTTTCAGCTTCACCTGCATCCGCCATTTTCTTAGTGTGATTTCTCTGTTCTCTTAACAGTCTTTTGAAAGTACGCTCGATTTCTGGATCAAACTTAACAAGTTCCCCTTGTTTAGTTCTTCTCATACACCAACGCACTCCTAAAAAATGAACAAAATAAAAGAAACTAGATTAAATCAAGGGTTATCCGGTATTAATATTAATTAGTATTAAACAAGTAGTCCCCGGCAACGGTGCCAAAAACTTGTTCGCATAAAATCCACTAACGCAAGTGCACGTTATCGATCAAGTAATACAATAGTGAGTAAGAGTATCGTCTCACAGGGACTGTTGTATAATAATCTAACTAAGTACTAAAATTGGATTAACTCTAAGGTTTATCTAGTTGATCATATGAGGTTGTGATTAAATAATTTACTGAACTAGAGTACTAAATTAAAAATAAAAATTGCAATCAATCTCAAAAGATACTTCAATAAGACAAGGCGTTAAGGCATTTGATTTCACCATAATCACTAGATATGAATTTCATAAAATTACGCAACCCAATCAATAATACACATGTGATGACGGAAATTCCTAAATTATTTACTATCCTATCTCTAGGTATAGCAAACCTACTCAGTTTATTAACTCACTATATCTCTATGTGAATTTAAATAAATCAGAATGCATTAGGATTCATGAACTTTCCAAATGAAGCCACACAAATAATATGGTATATCTCTATCCATATTTAATTCATGGTTATATGTTAGATGAAGCATTTGCATAATTCTCCCTTCTCAGTTTTGAACATGCACATCATATCATTTAAATGGTAGCTAATCATTTAAAAGCATTAAACATAATAACACATAACTCACATGAATAAAATCAATTATGGTGCATAAATATAAAATTCACATCGTCATGATTAGGTTACATCATAGCCCTAACTAAGAAAATTAGAACATAATTGAAAAAGAAATAAAATCTAAAAATTTAATTGAATCAAACATCAAGAGTTAAGAGAGCAAGAAATTCTGTCACCAATTCTCTCACTTCTTACTCCGGAATACTTGACGGCTCCTAAAAAAATAAACAACGATCTCCAAAATTAACTGATAACCTAGCTACCCAATACTATTCTATTTATACTACTCTTAAGTTAACAAATCGCTTGTTTTACGTCCAAAAATCGTGGTTCAGTATCACCAGGGCGCCGCGGCCCTTCTTTTCCAGCTCTACAGTGCTTCTTCTCTGTTTTTTTTTCTTTTTTTTCCGCCGTAACGCCGCGGCGCTCCTTTCCCAGTGCCGCGGCGCTGAGTTTCTGCCAAGCGTTTCTTGCACTTCCCTTGGGCGCCGCGGCGCTGCTCTTTGGGCGCCGCGACGCTTCAGCTCTGCCAACAAGGTTGGTCTCGGATTTCTTGTGCTTTTGTTCCCTTTTGTTTTGTTTTCTTTCTTTCCTCAACCTACATCAATAAAATCATGCTTTTATGAAAAAGTTGGATTTTTCATGTAATTTTTCTCAAAAACATAGTAATATTTGTTAATTAAAAGTGGCCAAATAACTCTCTAAACTAGAGTTATCACTATGGTCTTTGAGACTCTGTCAAAGGAATTTATTCCGTTTAGAGCTACTTTTTATTTAAGCAATAGATGGGATATGACCTTAATAGAATTAATAAAATAGTTACAGGAGTTTGAACTGCTGATCAAGGAGTCTCCTGCGGGTGGAGAGGCCAACATGGTAGCTGCTTCTGGTTCCAATCCCAACTTTAGGAATGGAAAGAAGCAACAGGCCAAGAACGGGAAGTCTTTTATTCCTGCTAGCACCAAGCAATAAAAAGAAGAAGAAGAACCCGAAGAAGCTTAAGTGCTTCTTTTGTGGAAAGGTTGGGCACATCAAGAAGCATTGCAAGGACTTTCTTTCCAAAGGAGGTAGGTGTGATCTTCAGTATTTAGAAACTTGTTTGGTTGAGGAATCCAGTGACATTTGGGTCATAGATTCTGGTGCAACTAATCATGTTTGTGTTTCTCCACAAGGGTTCAAAGAAACAAAAAGTCTATTACATGAAGACTTCACACTTCGGATGGGCGATGGATCCTTGGTCTTAGCGGAAGCAATGGGAGACGTCCATCTTAATTTTGATAATTATAGGAATTTTATTTTGCAAGATTGTTTTTATGTTCCTAAATTTAAAAGGAATTTAATTTCTATAGCTTATTTATTTAAACACTTCTATTTGGTTTCTTTTAATGTTAAAGTGGTGATTCGTAAAAACAAATCTTTTATCTATTCTAGATGGATGCAAAATAATCTATATTTTATCAAACCTAAGATGGACTTACTGCTTAATGCTGAGATGAATGATAATAACTCTAAAAGACTTAAAACTTCTCACTCTAATAAGACTTATCTTTGGCATTTATGCCTTGGTCAAATTAACCTAAATAGGATTCGAAGGCTAGTAAGTGATGGACCTTTAAGTCACTTAAAGGTAGAATCTATACCTTAATGTGAATCTTGTTTGGTGGGTAAAATGACCAAAAAACCATTCAGGTCTAAGGGCAATAGGGCCAAAGGGGTTCTAGAACTTATGCATAGTGATATTTGTGGACCAACGAACATTTGGGCACGAGGAGGGTATGAGTACTTTGTCACTTCTATTGATGATTACTCAAGGTATGGGTATGTGTACTTGATGCACCACAAAAGCGAAATTTTTGACAAGTTCAGGGAGTTTCGGGCTGAAGTGGAAAAGCAATTGGGTAGACCCATAAAGACAATTTGATCCGATCGAGATGGAGAATACCTTTTTGATAAGTTCTTGGGACACTCATTAGAGAATGGGATTTTATCCCATGTGGCTGCGCTGTGCACTCCGCAATAGAATGGCATAACAGAGAGAAGGAATAGGACTTTATTGGACAAGGTTAGGTCCATAATGAGTTATTCATCATCACCTTTATTCTTTTGGGGATATGCACTACAAACTGCATGTTATCTTTTGAACAATGTGCCTTCAAAATCGGTCCCTAAAACTCCTCACGAGTTGTGGACGGGCAGGAAGACATCCTTAAACCATATTCGCATATGGGGATGTCCAGCTCGTATCCTGTTTTAGGATGCAAACAAGTCGAAAGCACATTAAGAAGTTTGCGTGTTTGTAGGATATCCAAAAGGGACTAAAGCGGGTTGTTTCTATAACCCAAAGGAAAATAAAGTCATGGTTTCAACTAATGCAACTTTTCTTGAGGAGAGTTACATGGACGACTTTAAACCTTGAACCAAAGTGGTGCTTGAGGAGTTAAGGAGTAATCCGATCACTCTAGAGGTTCTGAAAGAAACCATTCCTATCAGTGTAGAAAAACAAAACGAACCTGAACAACAACCTAAGGGGCTTCGGTGTAGTGGGAGGATCGGGCGTCAACTTGAGAGGTATATGTTCAATAGGGAAGTCTTTTTGGCTGAACCGGATGAACATGATAGGGATCCTTATACTTATGCAAAGGCTATGGAGGATGTTGATTTAAAACTCTGGACAGAGGCCATGAACACAAAGATAAAGTCTATGGAGACTAATATGGTCTAGGAACTTGTGGATCTTCTAGAAGGGGTAAAACCCATAAGATGTAAGTGGATCTACAAGAGGAAAAGAGGAGAGGATGGAAAGGTCGAAACCTTTAAGGCTAGACTGGTACCTAAGGGTTATACGCAAAAGGAAGGAATCGATTATGAGGAAACCTTTTCGCCTGTGGCCATGCTTAAGCCTATCCAGATTCCCTTGTCCATAGCTACCGTTCTTGACTACAAGATTTGATAGATGGATGTCAAGGCGGCTTTTCTAAATGGCTGTCTTGATGAGTCCATTTATATGGAACAACCAGACAGTTCAAGGTCAAGGGTCAAGACGGTAAGGTTTGTAAGTTGCTAAAGTCAATTTATGGACTTAAGCAGGCTTCTTGTTCTTGGAACATAAGATTTGATCAGGTGATCAAGACTTATGGGTTCTCACAAAATGTGGATGTGCCATGTGTTTACAAACACATTCAGGATGGGAAGGTGGTTTTTCTACTACTCTATGTAGATGACATTCTGCTAATTGGCAATGACATTGGGGCATTGTCATCGGTCAAATTATGGTTGACCAAGCAGTTTGACATGAAGGACTTGGGTGAGGCTAATTTTGTTCTTGGTATCTAGATCTTTCGGGGTAGGAAGAACAAAATGATAGCTTTGTCCCAGGCCAGCTATATAGATAAAATTCTCAGGAGGTTTGTAATGTGGGATTCTAGGAAAGGTGGGCAACCATCTAAGTCTAGAATTATTCTTTCTAAGAAAGACTCTCCAAAGTGTGAGGAAGAAAGAGAATACATGAAGAAGGTGCCTTATGCCTCGGCAGTGGTTGTCATATGTATGCCATGCTTTGTACATGACCGGATATTTATTATGTGGTCGGGATTGTAAGTCGATTTCAGGCGGATCTAGGACCGAACCACTGGGTTGCAGTTAAGCATATTTTCAAGTGCTTGAGAAGGACTCGTGGGTATATGGTTGTATATTCGGGTGAGGACTTGACTCCTTTAGGATATACTTACTTGGATTTTCAATCCTATCTGGATTCTAGGAAATCAACTTCGGGTTTTGTGTCTACTCTAGGCGGCAGTGTGATCAGTTGGAGAAGTGTTAAGCAAGATTGCACTTCGGATTTAACAATGGAGGCCAAGTATGTGGCAGCTAGTGACGCTTTAAAATAAGCAGTGTGGCTCTGAAAGTTTCTTGGGGATCTTGAGGTAGTTCCTGGTATGGATAAGGCGGTATCACTATACTGTGATAATAGTGCGGTAGTAGCTAATGCTAAGGAACCAAGATTTCACAAGAAGATTAAGCATATTGATTGAAAGTATCATGTGATAAAGGACTTTGTTGAGGGTGGGCTTGTCACGGTGTGCAATATCGCATCAGGGGACAATTTAGCTAATCCATTTATGAAGACACAAACTGGGAGAGTCTTCGAGAGACATGTGGAAGCTATGGGGATGCGAGATTGATCAAATTTACTCACTTAGTGCAAGTGGGAGATTGTTAGACATGTATGCCCTAAGGTGTAAAAATGTAATAAGTTTTTGGAGACATTTTTTATCAATAAAGAATTTATTTATTGTTGTATACCAAATCTTATCCTCTTTATGTTCATATTTGTTGAATGTATGTTAAGCAAACAATAGTCTGAGACTGTCAGTCTAAAGCTTTTAGAGTTGGGCATATAATGGATAGATTATGCGGAAAACACAATTCTTAAGGTGACAGTCTAAATCATAAGATCCGTAATTGAGGGAATAAAGTTGGGCGCTTTATTCATGTAAAGATTGTTATGCTGTCTATATCCCTACAGGGAGATGGTTTGTCTTGACCATCAGAGGTAGACTCTATGAGTAGAAACATTGGCACATTGTCATAGGTGATGACATGTTGGATCGGGACATAAAGTGAATTGATTTGAATTAATAATTTTGCCTCGACAAATCGATTCACTTTACACAATCATATATATTGTATCTTAATCCTGAGATGAATAGTGGGCCCGTTGTTTTGACTTGTGTCTTTTGATGTACCAAAGGGTGACACCCATATCTTAATAGTGGTATGCATGTCGGTACGTTGGAGGCATGACTCTTGGTAACATAGACCTGTTATTCATAGATATGGAATCTATAGCTCCTTTTTAGGAGTAGTGATATCCTCTTATATGCGTTATCCTGTAAGTGAAAAACTAGAGCGCTCAACCATTTGGATACATAGGTGCAACTGAATGGTATACTGTCCTTGGATGGTAAGTTTTCTGATGGTGAGATAATGGAATGTAAGATAAAAATAATCGGGAAGGTAAGACAGAGCTTGTCCTTAAGCCAGTTATGAATAATTCTATGGAAATACGATACACCATGATATGTCATGGAGACTTAGCTATACGGGCTTTGTAATTCTATATAGTTCGAGAGTGCTGCTCCAAGCTTTTAGTGGAGTAGCGTTGGAGTTGATAATTATGAAATATATGTCTAGAATATTGGGTTTCGTAATTATCAGGAGCGTGAACTATATTGGTCCATTTGGTCCCCTTTGCTAGCTCACAACATCCTATAACGATACGGCGTGCTTTTTCAATAATTGGTGACTTATGTCAGGTTTATTAGATTGGTTAAAATTTAGAAGAATCAGATAATTCAAGTCTGTTTATTAGTTGAATTAATTTTGTGATAAAATTAATTCAAGATAAACTTGTTGAATTATTGGGATCAGATAATTCTTGTCTGTTTATCGGTTGATTTAATTTTTTAATAAATTAGATCAAGATAAACTTGTAGAATTATTAAGAATTCATTTATTTTCTTAGAGATTATCTAGATAAAGTTGTTTTGATTAGATAACTTCTCTATTGGGTTATTTGAATTAAAACTAAGACTTTATTCTATAGAATCTCAGGTGAAAAATAAAAGATTCGCTGAGATATTTTTTCGACAGTTTGGCATGCCGATCCTTAAGTTTGGCCTGTCGATGGACAAGTTCGGCCTGCCGATTAGGCAGTTTGGCCTACCAATGTGTGAAGGATAAGACTACATGTTTTCACGCGGATTTTTTATGATATTGATTTGAATTTGATTCTGATTCAAATTTTTGAGACCTAATCTGATAAGGACTGACTCTAGACCCAACCTCTACAACTAGGGAGCAAGTCTTAAGAGTTATTTAGATCAATTGAGAGATTAAGAGTGATACTCTACTGGTGAGAATCTGGAAACTCCCTAAGAGCTCTTGTTCATAAATCACAGACACTTGCTTTGG
Source organism: Artocarpus heterophyllus (assembly GCA_025403435.1). Taxonomy (NCBI): domain Eukaryota; kingdom Viridiplantae; phylum Streptophyta; class Magnoliopsida; order Rosales; family Moraceae; genus Artocarpus; species Artocarpus heterophyllus. Next base: position 6,456,556 of record CM046339.1, on the reverse strand, counting down.
CTTCTCTCAATTGGTTGGAAGGAGAGTCACCTAGAGGAAGAGCTGTCTGTATGAGCCCACACTCACTCCAATCGTGGATAGAGAATAGCAAAGAAGACCAGTTCGTTGAGGCTCTTTTGGAACGTTAATTCTCTTCACTGATTGCAGAAGCTTTTCGGCACACAAAGGTTAGTAATATCTGGTTAATTTATGCATATAGCATATCAAACTTGTGTTTTCAAAAATACTCTAATATAAAATTTTTAAAATTTCACTGCGTACTATTTTTCCTAACAATTGGCATCAGAGCCATGGTTTTTACATAAATTTATGAGTTTGTGATCCTACTATATGTATAAATTTTGTGATCTTAATCTCTCCTATGCTTGAATTTAATTTTATAGAGAGTTGGCACTCTAGGTTTCTATATATTTTATATGTTGTCATGGATTATGTGGTGAATGTTCATTAATTAATTATAGTTGATTAAATGGTTATTTAATTATTTATTAATTAATTAATTTATATCGGTTATGGTTCTTTAGAGGTTAGAATGTGTATCTAAGTTTTCATGTAATTAGATGGCGGACTATCATCACCGTCTAGGAATTATTATTTATTTTTAAATTTGTAAGAATTTTGTAATTAAATAATTATTTGGAGAAGATGGATCTAGAAGACAAATCTAGAAGGCGGATTTAGAAGATAGATGATGGAACTTCTAGGTATTTCTTGAGTATCTAATTTTATGTTTTTGAATTGTTGAAAATAAAATTGATGAATTGCATTAAAATTGTTTTTTCTAGAAAGGGTGATTTTTACTCAGTCGGCATGCCAAACCATCCAATTCGGTAGGCCGATGGGTCACGACCAGTAGGCTGATCATCCAGATCGGGAGGCCGATCACCCAGATCGTCTTGCCGGCAAAGAATTGGAAATTTTTTCAAAAAATGTGTAGTTTTTCAATGCGGATGTAATTTTATTTTTGGGACAATCCTAAGAAACATTGAATTTGGATATGACCGAAAGTATGAGGTATTCGATTCATACGGGATTGAAGACTTGAAGATGGGCATTATATGAAGAAGGATACAACTTGAGAATTCAAGGATGAAGAATCGATAATATGTTTTGATTATTCTCTTGTAATCTTTGATTTCTATTCTCTAGGGTGGAACCATAATATTACGGTTATTATTATTTTGCTTATAGCTTTGCTTGATTGCTTTGCTTGTCTGCATTATAATATGATTTGCCATGTATATTGATAACATGTCATATAAAATAGGGAGTGCCACTCATATTAAAATTGTTCATGCATGTCTCTTAAAATAAAACCTTGATTTCAAAAGATTGAGTGGGAGAAGGTTTTCGAAGAGAGGACCTACGACCTCCATCGTTGGTCCATAGAAAGAACATGGTAGTCCCAACTCCTAGAAAGGGATTTCTATCATGTACTAGATTGGATCTCTTAGAGGATAAGGTATTTTAGCATGATTTACGGTTGCACACCCCTAGGTGGTGATTATAAATCATAGATAAAATATTAAAACGATGGTTATATACTCACATTAATTTTATTATTAACCTCCCCTAGGAGCTCTATTAATAAAATTAATGGTCAAAGAAATGATTATTAATATATGCTGGATCATATAGGTCCTGGATGACATATATTAATCAAAAGGGGATCCGTGTTCCTGATTGAATTTGGCATGACTCCCCTAGGAGCTTGTTGAATTCTGAGTTGGGAATTATCGTTGTAAGGTTGTGATATTTTCAAGGTTTTGACACATAAACACATTTGTATGTTTTTTTACATGATTGTGTTATCTTACTAAATTATTATGACATGTTTATTTATGTTTGGTATATGATTCTTTATTGTAGATTAAAAATGTCTAAAAATACTTTATCTTCGATACTTGACAAAAATTATTAACCAGAGAGAATTATAATGATTGAAAACGAAACCTGGATATCATCCTCTCCTTTGAGAAACTGAAATTTGTCCTAACAACCCCTTGGGCTCCCGAGCCTACGGGAGATTCCACTAATGAGCAATTCTAAGCATATAATCGTTGGAAAGATGTAAATGATCAGGCCTGCTGCTACGTTATAGCTAGCATGAATAATGTGCTACAGGCTCAACATCAGGATTATGAGACTGCAAAGCAGATCTTAGATAATCATGAAGATATGTTTGGAGGCCAGGCCATAACAAAATGGCAAGAGGTGCTTTAGAAACTCCTTAACTGTAGACAGAGGCCAGGTACATCTGTAAAGGAGCACATGATGTTGGTCATGGGTTACCTCGTTGAGGCTCAAACCAATGGAGCTGACATCGATGCTGAAACTCAGATGACTATGGTCTTTGAGACTCTGTCAAAGGAATTTATTCCATTTAGAGCTACTTTTAATTTAAGCAATAGGCAGGAAATGACCTTAACAGAATTAATGAAACAGTTACCGGACTTTGAACTGCTGATCAGGGAGCCTCCTGCGGGTGGAGAGGCCAACATGATAGCTGCTTCCGGTTCCAATCCCAATTATGGGAATGGAGAGAAGCAACGGGCCAACAACGGGAAGTCTTTTATTCCTCCTAGCACCAAGAGCAAGAAAAAGAAGAAGAAGAACCCTAAGAAGCTTAAGTGCTTCTTCTGTGGAAAGGTTGAAAATATCAAGAAGCATTGCAAGGACTTACTTTCCAAAGGAGGTAGGTGTGATCTTCAGTATTTAGAAACTTGTTTGGTTGAGGAATCCAGTGACATTTGGGTCATAGTTTCAGGTGTAACTAATCATGTTGTATTTCAATACAAGGGTTCAAAGAAATGAGAAGTCTGTTACATGAAGACTTCACGCTTTGGATGGACGAAGAATCCTTGGTCTTAGCGGAAGCAGTGAAAGACGTCCATCTTTATTTTGATAATTATAGGAATTTAATTTTGCAAGATTGTTTTTATGTTCCTAAATTTAAAAGGAATTTAATTTCTGTAGCTTGTTTATTTAAAAACTCCTATTTGGTTTCTTTTAATGATAAAGTGGTGATTCGTAAAACAAATCTTTTATCTATTCTAGATGGATGCAAAATAATCTATATTTTATCAAACTTAAGATGGACTTACTACTTAATGCTGAGATGAATGATAATAACTCTAAAAGACTTAAAACTTCTCACTCTAATAAGACTTATCTTTGGCATTTATGCATTGGTCATATTAACCTGAATAGGATTCAAAGGCTGGTAAGGGATGGACCTTTAAGTCATTTAAAGGTAGAATCTATACCTCAACGTGAATATTGTTTGGAGGGTAAAATGACCAACTGACCATTCGGGTCTAAGGGCAATAGGGCCGAAGGGGTTCTCGAACTTGCATATAGTGATGTTTGCGAACCAATGAACATCTGGGCGCGAGAAGGGTATGAGTACTTTGTCACTTTTATTGACGATTACTCAAGGTATAAGTATGTGTACCTGATGCACCATAAAAGCTAAACTTTTGACAAGTTCAGGGAGTTTCGAGCTGAAGTGGAAAAGCAATTGGGTAGACCTATAAAGACACTTTGATCCGATCGAGGTGGAGAATACCTTTCTGATGAGTTCTTGGGACACTTATTAGAGAATGAGATTTTATCCCATTTGGCTGCTCCAGGCACTCCGCAATAGAATGGCATAGCGAAGAGAGGGAATAGGACTTTATTGGACATGGTTAGGTCCATAAATGAGTTATTCATCTTCATTTTTATTCTTTTGGGGATATGCACTATAAACCCCAGGTTATCTTTTGAACAATGTACCTTCAAAATCGGTCGCTAAAACTCCTCACAAGTTGTGAACAGGCAGGAAGACATCCTTAAACCATATTCGCATATGGGGATGTCTGGCTCATGTCCTGTTTAAAGATGCAAATAAGTTGGAAGCACATTCAAAAGTTTGCGTGTTTGTAGGATATCCAAAAGGGACAAAAGGGGGTTGTTTCTATAACTCAAAGGAAGATAAAGTCATGGTTTCAACTAATGCAACTTTCCTTGAAGAGAGTTACATGGACGACTTTAAACCTCGAGGCAAACTGGTGCTTGAGGAGTTAAAGAGTGATCCGATCACTCCAGAGGTTCCAAATGAAACCATTCCAATCAGTGTAGAAAAACCAAACGAACCTAAACAACAACTTAAGGGGCTTCGGCGTAGTGGGAGGATCGGGCGTCAACCTAAGAGGTATATGTTCAATGGGGAAGTCTTTTTGGCTGAACTGGATAGACATGACAGGGATCCTTATACTTATGCAAAGGCTATGGAGGATGTTGATTCAAAACTCTGGATAGAGGCCATGAACACAGAGATGAAGTCTATGGAGACTAATAAGGTCTGGGAACTTGTGGATCTTCTCGAAGGGGTAAAACCCATAAGGTGTAAGTGGATCTACAAGAGGAAAAGAGGAGTGGATGGAAAGGTCGAAACCTTTAAGGCTAGACTGGTAGCTAAAGGTTATACGCAAAAGGAAGGAATCGATTATGAGGAAACCTTTTCACCTGTAGCCATGCCTATCCAGATTCTCTTGTCCATAGCTGCCGCTCTCGACTATGAGATTTGATAGATGGATGTCAAGATGGCTTTTCTAAAAGGCTATCTTGATGAGTCCATTTATATGGAACAACCAGACGGTTCAAGGTCAAGGGTCAAGAGGGTAAGGTTTGTAAGCTACTAAAGTCAATTTATGGACTTAAGCAGGCTTCTTGTTCTTGGAACATAAGATTTGATCAGGTGATCAAGAATTATGGGTTCTCACAAAATGTGGATGAGCCATGTGTTTACAAACACATTAAGGATGGGAAGGTGGTTTTTCTACTGCTCTATGTAGATGACATTCTGCTAATTGGCAATGAGATTGGGGCATTGTCATCGGTCAAATTATGGTTGACCAAGCAGTTTGACATGAAGGACTTGGGTGAGGCTAATTTTGTTCTTGGTATCTAGATCTTTCGGGTAGGAAGAACAAAATGATAGCTTTGTCCTAGGCTGGCTACATAGATAAAATTCTTAGGAGGTTTGTAATGCAGGATTCTAAGAAAGGTGGGCAATCATCTAGGTCTGGAATTACTCTTTCTAAGAAAGACTCTCCAAAGTTTGAGGAAGAAAGAGAATACATGAAGAAGGTACCTTATGCCTCGGCAGTGGTAGTCTCATATATGTCATGCTTTGCACACGACTGGATATTTATTATACGGTCGAGATTGTAAGTCGATTTCAGATGGATCTAGGACCAAACCACTGGGTTGCGGTTAAGCATATTTTCAAGTGCCTGAGAAGGACTTGTGGGTATAATATTATATATTCGAGTGAGGACTTGACTCCTCTAGGATATACTGACTCAGATTTTCAATCCTATTTGGATTCTAGGAAATCGACTTTCAGTTTTGTGTTTACTCTGGGCGGCGGTGTGATTAGTTGGAGAAGTGTGAAGCAAGATTGCACTTCAGATTCAACAATGGAGGCCGAGTATATAGCAGTTAGTGATGCTTCAAAATAAGTAGTGTGGCTTCGCAAGTTTCTTGGGGATCTTGAGGTAGTTCCTGGTATGGATAAAGTAGTATCATTGTACTGTGATAACAGTGCAACGGTAGCTAATGCTAAGGAACCTAGATTTCACAAGAAGAGTAAGCATATTGATCAGAAGTATCAAGTCATAAAGGACTTTGTTGAGGGCGGGCATATCCCGGTGTGCAAGATCGCATCAAAGGACAATTTAGCTGATCCATTTACAAAGACACTTACTAGGAGAGTCTTCAAGAGACATGTGGAAGCTATGGGGATGCGAGATTTGTCAAATTTACTCACTGAGTGCAAGTGGGAGATTGTTAGACATGTATGCCCTAAGGAGTAAAAATGTAATAAGTTTTTGGAGACATTTTTTTATCAATAAAGAATTTATTTATTGTTGTATACCAAATCTTATCCTCTTTATGTTCATATTTGTTGAATGTATGTTAAGCAAACAATAGTCTGAGACTGTCAGTCTAAAGCTTTTAGAGTTGGGCATATAATGGATAGATTATGCGAAAGACACAATTCTTAAGGTGACAGTCTAAATCATAAGATCCGTAATTGAGGGAATAAAGTTGGGCGCTTTATTCATATAAAGATTGTTATGCTGTCTATATCCCTACAGGGAGATGGTTTGTCTTGACCATCGAAGGTGGACTCCGTGAATAGAAACATTGGCACATTGTCATAGGTGACGATGTGTTAGATCGGGACATAAAGTGAATTGATTTAGATTAATAATTCTGTCTCGATAAATCGATTCACTTTAGACAATCATTTGTATTGTATCTTAATCTTGAGATGAATAGTGGGCTCATTGTCTTGGCTTGTGTCTTTTGATGTACCAAAGGGTGACACCCACATCTTAATAGGGGCATGCATGCCCGTACGTTGGAGGCATGACTCTTGGTAGCGTAGACTTGTTATTCATAGATATGGAATCAAAAGCTCCTTTTTAGGAGTAGTGATATCCTCTTATATGCGTTATCCTGTAAGTGAAAAACTAGAGCGCTCAACCATTTAGATACATAGGTGTAACCAAATGGTATACTGTCCTTGAATGGTAAGTTTTTCGATGGTGAGATAATGGAACGTAAGATAAAAATAATCGGGAAGGTAAGACAGAACTTGTCCTTAAGCCGATTATGGATAATCCTATGGGGATACGATACATCATGATATGTCATGAAGACTTAGCTATACGGGCTTTGTAATTCTATGTAGTTCGAGAGTGCAGCTCCAAGCTTTTAGTGGAGTAGCGTTGGAGTTGATAATTATGAAATGTATATCTTGGATATTGGGTTTCGTAATTATCAGGAGCTTGAACTGTGTAGGTCCATTTGGTCCCCTTTGCTAGCTCACAACGTCCTGTAACAATACGGCGTACTTTTCTAATAATTGGTGACTTATGTTAGGTTTATTAGATTGGTTAAAATTTGGAAGAATTAGATAATTCATGTTTGTTTATCGGTTGAATTAATTTTGTGATAAAATTAATTCAAGATAAACTTATTGAATTATTGGGATCGGATAATTCTTGTCTGTTTATTCGTAGATTTAATTTTTGAATAAATTAGATTAAGATAAATTTGTAGAATTATTAGGAATTCATTTATTTTCTTAGAGATTATCTAGATAAAGTTGTTTTGCTTAGATAACTTCTCTATTGGGTTATTTGAGTTAAAAATGAGACTTTATCCTATAGAATCTCGGGTGAAAAATAAAATATTCGTTGAGATTTTTTTCGACAGTTCGGCATGCCGATTTGGCAGTTCGGCCTGCCGATGTGCGAAGGATAAGATTACGTGTTTTTACATGGATTTTATATGATATTGATCCGAATTTGATTCTGATTCGAATTTTTGAGACCTAATCTGATAAGGATTGACCCTAGACCTAACCTCTATAAATAAGGAGTAAGTTTAAGAGTTATTTAGATCAATTTAGAGATTAAGAGTGATACTCTACTGGTGAGAATCTGGAAACTCCCTAAGAGCTCTAATTCACAAATCACAAACACTTGCTTTGGGTTCTCTCAATTGGTTGGAAGGAGAGTCAGTAGAGGAAGAGCTATACATGTGAGCCCACACTTACTCTGATCGTGGATAAAGAATAGCAAAGAAGACCAATTGGTGAAGGCTCTTCTGGAACGTTACTTCTCTTCACTGATTACAGGAGCTTTTTGGCACACAAAGGTTAGTAAGACCTGGTTAATTTATGCATATAGTATGTCAAACTTGTGTTTTGAAAAATACTCTGATATAAAATTTTTAAAATTCTGTTGCATACTATTTTTCCCAACAAGTAGCAGTCACCATATTCATTAATTCAATACATTTTCTACTAGTTTTTTTGCTAGATATTCTCTCCTACTTTATAGAAGAGTTTTTGGTAATGCAAAGTTTGGCGATGATTGTGCAATAAAAATTGTTCTCTAAAAGAAAATCTCATGCTCTAATTTATCAACTGTGCATCGAAAAACATTCATTTATCAAATCACTGTATTTTTTTAATTTTTTTGTAAACTATTCCTTTACATCCTTTTGATTATCTTCTTTTTTTTTTTATGGTTCTAGTGCACATTCTCTCTAAGGAGGTGTTTGACATAATCATAAAAGTAAAAAATACTTTATGATTTACACCAGATAAATATTTATTATTGTGGTGTTAAAAAAGGAGAGAAATTACACCATATAGCATATTTTAATAAGTCATTAGTAAATAATGTCAGGTATTTTGAAAATGTGTAAATAATAGTGGATTTAGTACTAATCAGTTTCTTAAAAGCATAAAAAGATAATACTACTTTCAAAACTACAAAATTAGATCTATTTTAAAAACATCATGTCTTTCTCTCTCTACCCCTCTCACTCTAGTTTCTCCCCAGTTTCTATCTCTCCCTGCTCTCTCCTCTCTCTATCTCCCTCCCTCCCTCCCTCTCTCTCACCTAGTTTCTCGACTGACTTTCACTTGTCAATTCTTTACCATCGCCTTGGGATGCAGTTTGATATCGTCGATTTTAGGACACCATTCGTTTGAGGTCAGGAAGGATGCCATCAGCTATGATCATCTTCTCTTTCACCGTCGACATACGTTTAGATTGCAAGTGACAGAGAACTTCATGGAGCAGATCTGTAGGCCCGTGATGAAAAATGACTTCATGCCAGTTGAGATTCGATGAGTTCTAGTGGGGATCATGAGTTTATGGTGCTATTTGGTGGCGAAAACAATGGACATCCGATGCGACAATTGCTGGGCTTTATAGATCGGACAACAATGAGGTTTTTTAAGGGGCCAATCTGATCAGATGTTTGGCTTTTGCTTTGCTCCATCTCGGTGGCTGACAGTGTTTGTTGGTTTTTTTGGATTTTAAAGGCTTTTTTTTTTTTTTTGCTGAAATGTATTATTACTTTTGGATCTGATTTTTGAGAAAGGAGATGCTAAGATTTTGTGATTTTTTGCTTTTAGACCTAATTTTTAAGAAAGGAGATGATATGATTTTGTGATTTTTGCTTTTGGATCTGATATGATTTTGTAATTTGGCTCTAGAAAAAATTTTGTGTGTTGTGTTTTCTGTATTAACAGGGAAATTGGTATTTTCCTGCCACCGACAATGTCATTGGTGCCAGTAATGTTTGGTGACATCGTCGGTAAATTTTTGTATTTAATGTATTTCTCGTCGCTATCGGTCTAATAAAATCGTTGATGAATTTTTGTATTTACACATTAATACAATATTAACAGGTTAATACTCTATATCTTGATTGTCGAATCATCGGTGAATTTTTGTATTTACATGTTATATTGTATTAATAGGTTAATCCTATATGTTCTAGCTGTCCATGGTCTAGTAAAGTCACCAGTAAATTTTTATATTTACACGTTAATACAATATTAATAGATTAATATTGAATTTCCTAGCCACTGATGGTCTGACAAAGTTGTCGGTGAATTTTTGTATTTATACGTTAGTGCAGTATTAACCTGTTAATATTGTATTTTTTGACCATCGGTGATCTGGCGAAGTCACTGGTGGATTTTTGTATTTACACATTAATACAATATTAACATGTTGATACTTTATTTTCTGGCTTTCGGCGGTCCGATAAAGTCACTAGTGATTTTTTTCATTATTTAGTAATACAGTATTACCATATAAATATATATTTCCAAGCAATCATTGGTGTTAGAGAGGGAGGAGGGTGAGAGATATAAAGGAGAAAAAGGTGACTATATTTTACAGTTTTTGTTTTTAATTTCTCATGGTATGTTATTTACTATACATCTTGAAACTATATATTATTTATTAACTTTCAAACTAAATATATATTTTGTTTTTTCTAAAAAAATGTATTGTTAATAATCTCAACTTCCTAATACTAACTAGTAATTTGTATAAATTGTTATTTTTTCTTATTGACAGATGTTTAAAAACTTGTCACTTAATTAATTAATATTAAAAAATAAAAAAAATAATAACTTACTCTCATGTGAGTTGGCAACAAAGTTAAGATTCTTAGTATTACTCTGTGAAAAAATTTTCTCATAGCATCTGAGGACATTCACCAATTCATCAACAACATGGGTTGATTACTTGATATAGAGCAACAAATGTGTGAAATATGACATGGGTATCTTTGTAGTGAGTTTAAAAGGTTAAGGCTTGTGATTACAACTATACCCTAATGGTAAATCTACACTTAACTCTATTATAAAGTGTAATGTTTAAATCCTAAAATTCAAAAAAGGGAAAAAAAGAAAGAAAGAAATAAAGAAAGTTAATGTGAAGACAAAATTAAGAAAGTTAATGTGAAGAAAAAATTAAGGGCCTAAATGACAAAGGTAGCAAAGTTCAAGGACTATGTTGAAAATAATGAAATACCCTTAATCCTTAATCCTTAAATCCTTGAAAAGAAAAAGAAAAGAATCCAATTCCTTGATCGGGGTTACCAAAGTTTTGAAAAAAAGATAGAGAGAGAAAGAAAGGAAGAAAGTTTCCTTTTAAATTTTCACAATTGCTGGTTAAACATTATTTTGAGGATCTTTTCATTTTTTATGTATTTGAAAATAAAAAAAAAAACATGTCAAAAACAAAACCAAACGTCCCTTTCATGTGAAGGAAAAAAATTAAGGGCCTAAATGGCAATGTAGTGAAGTTCAAGCAGTGTTGAAAAGAACAAAATACCTTAGGATTATAAGACATGTGGCCCCTTTTTTATTTGTAGAGTTAAAATATGTCTCCAGTTTATGAATATTCTTTATATGTTCCAATGTATATGTATAAAGATAATAATGACCTAAATGATGATATTGTTAGTTTTAATTTATTTTTTAGAATAATTAGAATATACATATTTAAGATTTTAAACGGATTATGATATCATTATATTTAAAAAATTCCCTGAAATTAGGCTGTTTATTGTTTGAATATAAATTAGTATCCAAAATAATGATTTTAAAATTTCTTCAGCTAAAAGATAGAATTTTTTATGGAATCACGTTGACAGACAAATTGGAATTAGTATGTTGTAATTAAATTAATGATATAGTATTTATTAAGTTTTTTTCTATGTCTTATAGGTTATATAATTAATCTATCGTTAAGTTAATGATGCGTAATGATATTCATTTTTTTAAAACTTCAAGTAGTAATGACATTTCACTTTTTTGAGTGATAGGTAATTAAATTAATGAAATAGTATTTATTAAGACTTTTTGTGTGTCTTATAGGTTATATAATTGATATATCTAAGTTAATGATATATATGATAATGATATTTAATGACATTTATTTTTTAAGACTTTAAGTAATAATGATACTTCCTATTTAGGGCATGTTAATTTTACGGATTATTGGTAATACAAACAATATTACATTAAGTTAATGATATTTGTTTTTTATTGCTTCTTGTATTTTTTTTAAATTCTATTGTAAGTAATTTAATAACATGGATGTTTTTTTTGTTGTTTAAGTTACATTATAATTAATTAAGTATATCTGTATTTCTCTAACATCATTTTTTTAAACGACTCAATTATAAGAAAAATAAAAAGATTAGTTAAAAAAATAAAAATAAATACATAATAAAGTATCCTTAAAAAGTATTTTAAATTTTTAATATATATAATATTAAAAAATATAAATAATATTTATAAAATGATGACCAATTTTCATTCATTTGTTAAAAGGGCAACACTTTCTAATCCCTAAATCCTTAAAAAAAAAAAAAAAAAAAATTCCAATTCTTGACTGGGGTTGCCAAGGTTCCAGCACATTCAATCCCTCGCTCAAATAAAAAAGAGAAAATCCCTCACAAGCAACTAGCCACACGAACCGAGGGACTGTCAGTCACCAGGAAGAGGGTAGTCAAGAACCCAACAAGTTATCTTCTTCTTTTCAAAGTGAAGACAAACAAGAGAGGACTTATATTGACTGGAAAGAAGCTCTATCTACAGAACATAAATGTTGGGCTCAACAGTTCCAGTGACCTTGAATGTGAAGCTGACCCATTATTGCCTCTTCCAACGCGTGCCCACAAGTGCTCACTTCGAGTTTTCTGGAGTTGAAGCCACAGCACCCAGAAAAAGAATAAGAAGAGGACATAATAATCATAATCATAATCCTCATCTTAATATTCATCATCATCCTAAACTTAACAACCCAAAGTCACTCTTTGGCCGCACAGTCCTTACAAGGGTCACCAATGATGGCGGTGGCGGCGGTGGCGCAGTTGCTGCCTTTTCACAACAGACCATATCTCCGGTAAGTTCTGCGGTTTTTTTTTTTTCTTCTGGTACGGGACTTTTTGCCATGCTTAGAATTGGGGTTTAGTTTGTAATTGTTCCTAGCCGGTTTTTGTTGTATATGTCGATTGAAGAAATGGGGTGCACCACTTTTGCGGTTACTGTTGTTTGATCACTTTACGGTGATTTTTGGTTGCTCTCATTAAGGCATTTTTTTAAAAAAATTTTTGTGTGTGTACGTGTGTTTGTCAAGTTTTGCGTTGTGGAGTTTTTCGATATGAAAAGGCGGATATTTTTTTTGCTCATGCTTAGAGGAGGTTTTCAAGCATATGATATTCCAATTGTTCTTGTACAGAGAAAAAAAAATGCAGTGAGCATAACGTTGGACTAATTTGTAATAGTTTATAATGCCAAAGGCGAACTGCTTTCAACCTTTTGTCGAGCTCAGGTTTGCAGTGTATACTTACTTATATTCTTGCCGTTAGCAATTGAGGTAGACATAGTTTAGCACACTTAAATTTCAGTTGGCGTATCATAAGATCAGCAAATTGTTTGGTGCCTTTTTTTTTTTTCTACCCTGAACTTGTAGGCACTGTGCTCCGTCAATAGATTGCTCATCAGCTTTGGTAGTTGTGTTTTCTACGACTGTATGTAGTATGTACTTGATTGAGGATGATAACTTTGTAAATGATTACGCAGCCTATACAGTAACGCATCTTGCAATTTTCATTCAGGATGTTGAAGAAGCAAACATGTTTTCTTCTAGTCTCGGTGACGGTTATGTTTCCCTTTTTGTTCGGATGCCTGGATTAGATAACGATTCCCTTGATAGGGAGCAGGCAATTGTGGCTTTATGGGAATACTCACTTGGAGGAAAGAAGTGCATTGATGCCATTATGCAGTTTCCTGGCTGTTGTAATCTCATTGTAAACCTGCTTAGATCAGAATCTAGTTCGACGTGTGAAGCGGCTGCGGGTCTTCTATGATCCATATGTATGGTTAATCTGTACAAAGATTTGGTGGCGGAAAGTGGAGCGATTGAAGAGATAACAAGCTTAATAAATTGACCTTTCTTGACTTCTGAGGTATGGGATGGGTTACTAACCATTGAATTTCCACCCATGAATTTACTGATGTTAAAAGATGATCTACAAGAATATAATTCTTCAGGTGAAGGAGCATAGCGTATGTACTTTATGGAATTTGTCAGTGGATGAAAAGCTTCGGATGAAGATTGCTAACAGTGATATCTTGCCAAATACTTTTTAGGTCTCTCGATGATGAGGGTATAAAGTTGAAAGAAGCAGCTGGAGGCGTATTATTGAATTTGGCACTGAGCCAGGTCAACTACAAAATCATGGTTGAAGGAGGCGTTATATCAAAATTGGTGAGACTTACTCTATCCACTTTTATGGAGAAATTTATTTGAATGTTCAATTGGTTGAATAGCTTTGCTCCTTTTTTTTCCTCCTTGAAAAATAGCTTTGCTGGTTTTACATCTCATGGTCACATATGGCTGTTGATCTGGTATTTTGTTTACATAGGGAAGCTAGGCCATTTTGGTTTCAAAATGTTAGTCAAAAGTAATCCTACTTTGATGTTTGGTTATGTTGTTTTGGGGATTGATTACCTTGACCATTGATTGTAGGTGAAGTTTTTAAAAAATGAGGAGGAGGGATCAAAAGTAATTAGAAAGGAGGCAAGAAATGCGTTGTTGGAACTATGTAAGGATGACTATTACAGAATTCTTATCATAGAGGAAGGTCTACTTCCTGTCGCCTTAATTGGTGCAGCCGCTTACAAGTCCTTCAGACCTAGTTTGCATTCCTAGCCTAGATTACCAGATGGTTTTGAGATTGAGCGGACTTCCAAAACGCCTTCCAGGTTCGGTGCTTCTGAATTACTCCTTAGATTAAATGTTGATGACAAGAATGTGAATATTGACGAAGTCAAGATGAAAGCTTAGTTGGACGAACTCAGCAACACTTTCTTGCACGTATTGGGGCCATTGAAACAAAAAATGGGAAAAAAGAATCTGAATTGTCATTGGGTTGGATACTTACCCTTTTGCCATGGGTGGATGGTGTGGCTCGTTTAGTTATAATTCTTGAACTTCAGGACGAGTCAGCCTTATCTAGGGTTGTAGGGTCAATTGTAGATGCATCTATTAATGAAGAAATGCGGATAGCATTCAAGGAAGCTGGAGCAATAAAGCATTTAGTTTGGCTGTTGGAATATAACAATCAAAATGTCAAGTTGTCTATAGTTCGAGCTTTGGAGAGGTTATCTATGAGGTATGCTCAACTCTATGGCATAATATTCTGCAACTCTTTGAGTTATCCAAGATGCTCTGTGAGGAAATAGAAAAGATGAATTTTTATTCCTCTTATTCAGAAAACGTATTGTACATCCCTATTTATAGATGATAATGCATCTAAAAAAAGAGAGATCTGCCTATCAAATTGCCTAAAAATCTGCCTATCAAATTGCTATCAAATCTCCTAAAAAACAGAAACAACTAAAATTAGCTAATAATAATGAAGAGAATCGGGTAATAACCAGCCCTGATTCTCCGAGATATCCTAGGAGACTAATTAGCTAAAAATAAAAATATTCTACAATATTCTACACTCCTCCTCAAGCTGGGTTGTAGATATTGACTAAGCCTAGCTTGGATTTTAAGTCTTTAAAGTTCTTTCTTGGTAGAGCCTTAGTGAGGATCTCTGTTGTCTGGAGACTGGTCGGTAGATGTAGTAACTTGATTATTCACTCTTCTGTCTTTTCTTTTATGAAGTGGCGATCAATCTCCACATGTTTTTTTATCATGATGCACTGGGTTTTTTGCGATGTTGATAGTTGACTGATTATCACAGAACATCTTCATACGTTCTTCAACAACAATCCTCAACTCCTTTAATAGTTTTCATAACCACATCCCTTCAGATATACCTTGTGCCATTGCTCTAAGTTTGGCTTCTGCACTGCTTCTTGACACAACAGACTGTTTCTTGCTACGCCATGTGATTAAGTTTCCCCAAACATATGTGCAATAGCCGGAAGTTGATCTTCGATCTACTACTAATCCTACCCAATCAGCATCACTGTATAGCTTAATGCCTTTGTCTGTGGATTTCCCAAAAAACAGGCCCTTTCTTGGTGTTAGTTTTAAATACCTTAGGAGCTTATAGATTGCCTCCATATGTTCTTCATTTGGATTATTCATGAATTGATTCACCATATTAACTGAGAAGCCAATGTTGGGTCTTGTGTGAGATAAGTATATGAGCTTGTCCACAAGTCTCTGATATATGCCTTTATCAACAGGTGCATAATCCTTTTTGGTTCCTAATTTCATTGTTGGGTCCATGGGAGTGTCTACTGGCTTGCATCCAAGCATTCCGGTTTCTTTCAAAAGGTCTAGAACATATTTTCGTTGAGAGATTGAGATTCCTGCTTTTGAACGTGCTATTTCCATTCTGAGGAAGTACCTGAGGCTTCCCAAATCTTTGATCTCGAATTCTTTAGCTGGTGGGCTTTTGAGTGTACTTATCTCCTGCATATGATCTCCTGTTAGAATAATGTCATCTACTTATACAATAAGGATGGCAATTCTCCCTTGAGATAAGTGTTCGACAAAGAGGATGTGATCTGCCTGATATTGTTGATAGCCATATCGCTTAATTACTTTAGTAAACCTGTCAAACTAGGCTCTTGGGGATTGTTTGAGTCCGTATAAGGATCTTTTTAATCTACAAACTTTGTTGATTGTGGCTTGTGACTCAAATCTAGGGGGGATGCTCATGTATACTTGTTTAGCTAAATCTCTGTTGAGGCAAGCGTTCTTGACATCTAATTGATCAAGTGGCCCGTCTAGATTAGCAGCCAAAGATAGGATAACTCGAACTATGTCAGTTTGGCTACAGGAGCAAAAGTTTCTTCATAATTGATTTCATAGGATTGTGTGAATTCTTTTGCAACAAGCCGAGCCTTGAACCGATCAACACTTCCATCTTCTTTGTATTTAATCGTGAAGACCCATTTGCAGCCCACTGGACGCTTTCCAGGTCGTAGCTCAGTGAATTCCCATGTTCCATTTTTCCCTAGTGCTCGAATCTCTTCTTCAACAACAGCCTTCCATTTTGGTATTGTTAGAGCTTCTTGTATAGATTTTGGAATTTGAGTTTGATCCAAGCTTGCCACCAAAACCCTGTACTTTTTAGATAGCCCTTGATATGACACAAAGTTATAGATTGGATGCTTTGTGCATTCTCTAATTCCCTTTCTTTTTGCAATAGGCAAATCACTATCTTTGGACCACTCAGGATTAGAGTTACCTTGTGGATCTCTTGATCTTGAATCCGGTTCTAATTCTTGGATCTGTTCAAGAGGTACTTGGTGCTCTATCTCTCTTTGGTTCTCTTTTCTTCTAGAATAGGTGATAAGGTCAATGTTGTTTTTGGATTGAGTAGTTTCTGGAGAACGAGGACTAGGGAGGCTTGGCTGAACATCGGTTGGAGCAGAGGAAGTGTCTGGGAAAGGGTAGTTTGGAATTTTGTTTGGTTGAACAACAGTTGGAGCAGTGGAAGTGTCTGAAAAAGAAGTGTGTGGAAGCTCGGGTACTTCTGCAAGTGAGTCAAGATACGGTACTATAGGTTCATTTTGGAGCCTAGGTATTGATTGGATTTAATGAAGTATGGGTAATACTTGGATCATTGATCTTCGTATTGATTATTGGAAACAAAGTGCGCAGCGGAATTTTTAAAATTTTTTCATCAGAGTATTTTCCAAAACACAAGTTTGACATGTTATATGTATAAATTAAACAGATCTTACTAACCTCAGTGTGCCGAAGAACCTCCGCGACCTGTGTAGAGAAGTAACGTTCCAGAAGAGCCTCAACCAACTAGTCTTCTTTGCTATTCTCTATCCACAACCGGAGTGAGTGTGGGCTCACACGTACAGCTCTTCCACCGGTGACTCTCCTTCCAACCAATAGAGAGAACCCAAAGCTAGTGTTCGTGATTTGTGAACAAAAGCTCTCAGGGAGTTTTCAGATGCTCACTAGAAGAGTATCACTCTTAATCTCTCAAATTGATCTTAGTAAATCATTAGACTCACTCCCTTTTTATACCTATTGGTCCTTGGGGTCAATCCACATCAGATTAGGTCTCAAAAATCGAAACAGAATCAAGTTTGGATCAATATCTGATAAGATACGCGTGAAAAACGCGTAATCTTAACTGTCGCGGTCGGCATACCGAACTGTGTGATAGGCAGGCCAAACTTTCTAATAGGCAGGCCGAACTGCCGAGAAAAAATCCCCGCGAATCTTTTATTTTCCACCCGAGATTCTAAAGGATAAAGTCTCAGTTTTGATTCAAATAGCCCAATAGAAAAGATATCTGATCAAAACAAACTTTATCAAGATAATCTCTAAGAAAATAAATCAATTCACAATAATTCTACAAGTTTATCTTGTTCTAATTGTCCAAAATTAAAACAACCGATAAACAGACAAGAATTATCCGAACGCCATAATTCAACAAGTTCATCTTGAACTAATTTCTTACATAATTAATTCAACCGATAAACAAACATGAATTATTTGATTCTTATAAATTTTAAACCAATCTGATAAATCCGACATAAGTCACCAATTATTGGAAAAGCACGCCGTGTCGTTACAGGATTTTGTGAGCTAGCAAAGGGGACCAAAATGGACCTATAAAGTTCAAGCTCATGATAATTATGAAACCCAATATCCCAGATATACATTTCACAATTATCAACTCCAACGCTACTCCACTAAAAGCTTGGAGCTGCACTCTCGAACTTTATAGAATTACGAAGCTCGTGTAGCTAAGTCTCCATGACATATCATAGTGTATCGCATCCCCATATGATAATCCATAATCGGCTTAAGGACAAGTTCTGTCTTACCTTCCCGATTATTTTTATCTTACGTTCCATTGTCTCACCATTAGAAAACTTACCATCCAAAGATAGTATACCATTCGGTTACACCTATGTATCCAAATGGTTGAGCGCTCCAGTTTTTCAATTACAGGACAACGCATATAAGAGGATATCATTACTCCTAAAGAGGAGCTATGGATTCCATATCTATGAATAACAAGTCTACGCTATCAAGAGTCATGCCTCCAACGTACCGGCATGCATGCCACTATAGAGATGTGGGAGTCACCCATTGGTACATCAAAAGACATAAGTCGAGACAACGGGCCCATTATTCATCTCAAGATTAAGATACAATACAAATGATTGTCTAAAGTGAGTCGATTTGTCAAGACAGAATTATTAATCCAAATCAATTCACTTTATGTCCCGATCCAACACATCGTCACCTATGACAACGCGCCAATGTTTCTATTCACGGAGTCCAACTCCGATGGCCAAGACAAACCATCTCCCAAAAGGGATATAGACAACATAACAATCTTTACATGAATAAAGCGCCCAACTTTATTCCCTCGATTGCGGATCATATATTTTAGACCATCACCTTAAGAGTCGTGTCTACCGCATAATCATCCCATCATATGCCCAACTCTTAAGGTTTAGACTGACAGTCTCAGACTACTGTTTGCTTATCATACATTCAACAAATATGAACGTAAAGAGGACAATATTTGGTATATATAAATGAATAAATTCTTTATTGATAAAAATGTCTCCAAAAACGTATTACATTTTTACTCCTTAGAGCATACATGTCTAACAATCTCCCACTTGCACTAAGTGAGTAAATACTGCAAATTTCGCATCCCCATAGCTTCCACATGCCTTTCGAAGACTCTCCCAGAAAGTGTCTTCGTAAATGGATCAGCTAAATTGTCCTCTGACGCGATCTTGCACACCGTGACATGCCCGCTCTCAACGAAGTCCTTTATCACATGATACTTCCTATCAATATGCTTACTCTTCTTGTGAAATCTTGGTTCCTTAGCATTAGCTACCGCCGCACTGTTATCACAGTACAGTGATACCGCTTTATCCATACCAGGAACTACCTCAAGATCCCCAAGGAACTTGCGGAGCCACACTGCTTCTTTCGAAGCATCACTAGCCGCCACATACTCGGCCTCCATCGTTGAATCCGAAGTGCAATCTTGCTTCGCACTTCTCCAACTGATGGCACCGCCACCCAGAGTAAACACAAACCCCGATGTCGATTTCCTAGAATCCAGGCAGGATTGAAAATCCGAATCAGTGTATCCTAGAGGAGTTAAATCCTCACCCGAATACACAAGCATATACCCTCGAGTCCTTCTTAGGTACTTGAAAATATGCTTTACCGCAACCCAATGGTTCGGTCCTGGATCCGCCTAAAATCGACTCACAATCCCGACCGCATAGCTAATATCCGGTCGAGTGCAAAGCATGGCATACATGAGACTACCCACTGCCGAAGCATAAGGTACCTTCTTCATGTATTCTCTTTCTTCATAAGACTTTGGAGAGTCTTTCTTAGAAAGAGTAATTCCAGACCTAGATGGTTGCCCACCTTTCTTGGAATCCTGCATTGCAAACCTCCTGAGAATTTTATCTATGTAGCCGGCCTGTGACAAAGCTATCATTTTGTTCTTCCTATCCCGAAAGATCTGGATACCGAGAACAAAATTAGCCTCACCCAAGTCCTTCATGTCAAACTGCTTGGTCAACCATAATTTGACCGATGACAACGCCCCAACGTCATTGCCAATTAGCAGAATGTCATCTACATAGAGTAGTAGAAAAACCACCTTCCCATTCTTAATGTGTTTGTAAACACATGGCTCATCCACATTTTGTGAGAACCCATAAGTCTTGATCACTTGATCAAATCTTATGTTCCAAGAACGAGAAGCCTGCTTAAGTCCATAAATAGACTTTAGCAACTTACAAACCTTACCCTCTTGACCCGTGACCTTGAACCCGTCTGGTTGTTCCATATAAATGGACTCATCAAGATAGCCATTCAGAAAAGCCGTCTTGACATCCATCTGCCAAATCTCGTAGTCGAGAGCGGCAGCTATGGACAAGAGAATCCGGATGGACTTAAGCATGGCTACAGGCGAAAAGGTTTCCTCATAATCGATTCCTTCCTTTTGCGTATAACCCTTAGCTACCAGTCTAGCCTTAAAGGTTTCGACCTTTCCATCCACTCCTCTTTTCCTCTTGTAGATCCACTTACTCCCTATGGGTTTTACCCCTTCGGGAAGATCCACAAGCTCCCAGACCCGATTAGTCTCCATAGACTTCATCTCAATGTTCATGGCCTCTGTCCAGAGTCTTGAATCAACATCCTCCATAGCTTCTGCGTAAGTATAAGGATCCCTGTCATGTTCATCCGGTTCAGCCAAAAAGACCTCCCCATTGAACATATACCTCTCAGGTTGACGCCCGATCCTCCCACTACGCCGAAGCCCCTGAGGTTGTTGTTCAGGTTTGTTTGGTTTTTCTACACCGATCGGAATGGTTTCGTTCGGAACCTCCGGAGTAAACGGATTACCCCTCAACTCCTCAAGCACCACTTTGCTTTAACGTTTAAAGTCGTTCATGTAACTCTCCTCAAGGAAAGTTGCATTAGTTGAAACCACGACTTTATTTTCCTTTGGGTTATAAAAATAACCCCCTTTAGTCCCTTTTGGATATCCTACAAACACGCAAACTTCTGAACGTGCTTCCAACTTATTCGGATCCTTAAACAGGACATGAGCTGGACATCCCCATATGCGAATATGGTTTAAGGATGTCTTCCGTCTTGTCCACAACTCGTGAGGAGTTTTAGGGACCGATTTTGAAGGTACATTGTTCAAAAGATAACATGCGGTTTGTAGTGCATATCCCCAAAAGGATAAAGGCAATGATGAATAACTCATCATGGACCGAATCATGTCCAACAAAGTCCTATTCCTTCTCTCTGCTACGCCATTCTGCTGCGGAGTGCCCGGCGCAGTCAAATGGGATAAAATCCCATTCTCTAACAAGTGTCCCAAGAACTCATCAGAAAGGTATTCCCCACCTCGATCAGATCGAAGTGCCTTTATGGGTCTACCCAATTGCTTTTCCACTTCAGCCCGAAACTCCCTGAACTTATCATAAGTTTCGCTTTTGTGGTGCATTAGGTACACATACCCATATCTTGAGTAATCGCCAATAAAAGTAACGAAGTACTCATACCCTCCTCGTGCCCGGATGTTCATCGGTCCGCAAACATCACTATGCAGAAGTTCTAGAACCCCTTCGGCCCTATTGCCCTTAGACCCGTATGGTCTTTTGGTCATTTTACCCTCCAAACAAGACTCACATTGAGGTATAGATTCCACCTTTAAGTGACTTAAAGGTCCATCCCTTACCAACCTTTGAATCCTATTTAGGTTAATATGGCCAAGGCGCAAATGCCAAAGATAAGTCTTATTAGAGTGAGAAGTTTTAAGTCTTTTTGAGTCATTATCATTTATCTCAGCATTAAGCAATAGGTCCATCTTAGGTTTGATAAAATATAGATTATTTTGCATCCATCCAGAACAGATAAAAGATTTTTTTTTACGAATCACCACTTTTTCATTAAAAGATACCACGTAGGAGTCTTTAAATAAAGAAGATACAGAAATTAAATTCCTTTTAAATTTAGGAACATAAAAACAATCTCGCAAAATTAAACTCCTATAATTATCAAAATAAAGATGGACATCTCCCACTGCTTCCGCTGAGACCAAGGATCCATCGCCCATCCGAAGCGTTAAGTCTTCACGAAGTAGACTTCTCGTTTCTTTGAATCCCTGCAGAGAAACACAAACATGATTAGTTGCACCGGAATCTATGACCCAAATGTCACTGGATTTCTCAACCAAACAAGTTTCTAAATATAGAAGATCACACCTACCTCCCTTGGAAAGGAAGTCCTTGCAATGCTTCTTTATATGCTCGACCTTACCACAAAAGAAGCACTTAAGCTTCTTTGGGTTCTTCTTCTTCTTCTTCTTGCTCTTGGTAGCAATAGGAATAGAAGACTTCCCACTTTTGGCCCGTTGCTTCTTTCCATTCCCAGAGTTAGGATTGGAACCAGAAGCAGCTACCATATTGGCCTCTCCACCAACAGGAGACTCCCTGATCAGCAGTTCAAACTCTTGTAACTGTTTCATCAGTTCTGTCAAGGTCATATCCCGTCTATTGCTTAGATTAAAAGTAGCTCTAAACGAAATAAATTCCTTAGACAGAGTCTCAAAGACCATAGTCATCTGAGTTTCAGCATCGATGTCGGCTCCATTGGTTTGAGCCTCAGCGAGGTAACCCATGACCAACATCATGTGCTCCTTTACAGATGTCCCCGGTCTCTGTCTACAGTTTAAGAGTTTCCGAAGCGCCCCTTGTCGCTTTGTTATGGCCTGGCCTCCAAACATGTCCTCAAGATTATCCAAGATCTGCTTCGCAGTCTCATAATCCTGATGTTGAGCCTGCAGCACGTTATTCATGCTAGCCATAACATAGCAGCAGGCCTGATCATTAGCATCTTTCCAGCGGTCGTACGCTTGGAATTGCTCATTACTTGAGTCTCCCGTAGGCTCAGGAGGACAAGGAGTTGTCAGAACATATTTCAGTTTCTCAAAGGAAAGGACGATGTCCAGGTTCCGTTTCCAATCATTATAGTTCTCACCGGTTAATTGGTTTTTGTCAAGTATCGATGATAAAGCGTTTTTAGACATTTTCAATCTACAATAAAGAGTCATATACCAAACATAAGCAAACATATATAATAATTTAGTAAGATAACACAATCATGTAAAATCATACAAATGTGTTTATGTGTCAAAACCTTGAAAATATCACAACCTTACAACGATAATTCCCAACTCAGAATTCAACAAGCTCCTAGGGGAGTCATGCCAAATTCAATCAGGAACACGGATCCCCTCCTGATTAATATATGCCATCCAGGACCCGTATGATCCAGCATATACTAATAATCGTTTCTTTGGCCATTAATTTTATTAACAGAGCTCCTAGGGGAGGTTAATAATAAAATTAACGTGAGTGTATAACCACTGTTTTAATATTTTATCCATGATTTATAATCACCACCTAGGGGTGTGCAACCATAAATCATACTAAAATACCTTATCCTTTCAGAGATCCAATCTGGTACATGATAGAAATCCCTTCCTAGGGGTTGGGACCATCATGTTCTTCCTATGGACCAACGATGGAGGCCTTAGGTTCTCTCTTCGAAAACCTTCTCCCACTCAATCTTTTGAAGTCAAGGTTTTATTTTGAAATTATGCATGAACAAATTTAATATGAGCGGCACTCCCTATTCTATATGACATGTTATCAATATACATGGTAAATCATATTATAATGCAGACAAGCAAAGCAATCAAGCAAGGCTACAAGCATAATAATAATAATAACCGTAATATTATGGTTCCACCCTAGAGAATAGAAAAACTAAGATTACAAGAGAATAATCGAGACATTTATCGATTCTTCATCCTTGAATCCTCAAGCTGTATCCTTCTTCATGTAATATCCATCTTCAAGTCCTCAATCCCGTATGAATCGAACACTTCATATTTCCGGTCATATCCAAATTTAATGTTTCTCAGAATCGTCCCAAAAATAAAATTAAAACTGCACCAAAAAATTGCACCTTTTCTGGACACCTGGCTGCTCTCGGTCGGCAGGCCGATCTGGGTGATCGGTCTGCCGATCATGGTGGTTCGGCCTGCCGAACATGAAGGTTCGGCCTGCCGGCAGAGCACCAAAATTTCTGCCCCACTGTCGGCCTGCCGGACCGTACGTCCGGCCTGCCGATCTGTGAGGTCCGGCCTGCCGAACTGTGAGGTCCGGCATGCCGACCGAGCAGAAAATACAATTTTAATGCAATTCATCAATTTTATTTTCAACAATTCAAAAACATAAAATTAGAGACTCAGGAAATACCTGGAGGCGCCATCATCAATCTTTAAGTTCCGACTTCTCGTTCCGTCTTCTCCGAATAATTATTTAATTACAAAATTCTTACAAATTAAAAATTAAATAATAATTCCTAGACGGAGATGATAGTCCGCCATCTAATTACATGAAAAACCTAGATACACATTCTAAACTCTAAGGAACCATAACCGTTATTAATTAATTAATAATTAATTAAACAACAATTTAATCAACCATAATTAATTAATAAACATTCACCATATAATCCATGACAACATATATATTATATAGAAACCTAGAGTGCCATCTCTCTATAAAATTTAATTCAAGCATTGGAGAGATTAAGATCACAAAATTTATGCATATAACATGATCACAAACTTGCAAATTTATGTAAAAACCTCGGCTCTGATACCAATTGTTGGAAACAAAGTGCGCAGCGGAATTTTTAAAATTTTTTCATCAGAGTATTTTCCAAAACACAAGTTTGACATGTTATATGTATAAATTAAACAGATCTTACTAAACTTAGTGTGCCGAAGAACCTCCGCGACCTGTGTAGAGAAGTAACGTTCCAGAAGAGCCTCAACCAACTGGTCTTCTTTGCTATTCTCTATCCACAACTGGAGTGAGTGTGGGCTCACACGTACAGCTCTTCCACCGGTGACTCTCCTTCCAACCAATAGAGAGAACCCAAAGCTAGTGTTTGTGATTTGTGAACAAAAGCTCTCAGGGAGTTTTCAGATGCTCACTAGAAGAGTATCACTCTTAATCTCTCAAATTGATCTTAGTAAATCATTAGACTCACTCCCTTTTTATACCTATTGGTCCTTGGGGTCAGTCCATATCAGATTAGGTCTCAAAAATCGAAACAGAATCAAGTTCGGATCAATATCTGATAAGATACGCGTGAAAAATGCGTAATCTTAACTGTCGCGGTCGGCATGCCGAACTGTGTGATAGGCAGGCCGAACTGGCCAGTTCGGCAGGCCGAACTTTCTGATAGGCAGGCCGAACTACCGAGAAAAAATCTCCGCGAATCTTTTATTTTCCACCCGAGATTCTAAAGGATAAAGTCTCAGTTTTGATTCAAATAGCCCAATAGAAAAGATATCTGATAAAAACAAACTTTATCAAGATAATCTCTAAGAAAATAAATCAATTCACAATAATTCTACAAGTTTATCTTGTTCTAATTGTCCAAAATTAAAACAACCGATAAACAGACAAGAATTATCCGAACGCCATAATTCAACAAGTTCATCTTGAACTAATTTCTTACATAATTAATTCAACCGATAAACAAACATGAATTATTTGATTCTTATAAATTTTAAACCAATCTGATAAATCCGACATAAGTCACCAATTATTGGAAAAGCACGCCGTGTCGTTACAGGATTTTGTGAGCTAGCAAAGGGGACCAAAATGGACCTATAAAGTTCAAGCTCATGATAATTATGAAACCCAATATCCCAGATATACATTTCACAATTATCAACTCCAACGCTACTCCACTAAAAGCTTGGAGCTGCACTCTCGAACTTTATAGAATTACGAAGCTCGTGTAGCTAAGTCTCCATGACATATCATAGTGTATCGCATCCCCATATGATAATCCATAATCGGCTTAAGGACAAGTTCTGTCTTACCTTCCCGATTATTTTTATCTTACGTTCCATTGTCTCACCATTAGAAAACTTACCATCCAAAGATAGTATACCATTCGGTTACACCTATGTATCCAAATGGTTGAGCGCTCCAGTTTTTCAATTACAGGACAACGCATATAAGAGGATATCATTACTCCTAAAGAGGAGCTATGGATTCCATATCTATGAATAACAATTCTACGCTATCAAGAGTCATGCCTCCAACGTACCGGCATGCATGCCACTATAGAGGTGTGGGAGTCACCCATTGGTACATCAAAAGACATAAGTCGAGACAACGGGCCCATTATTCATCTCAGGATTAAGATACAATACAAATGATTGTCTAAAGTGAGTCGATTTGTCAAGACAGAATTATTAATCCAAATCAATTCACTTTATGTCCCGATCCAACACATCGTCACCTATGACAACGCGCCAATGTTTCTATTCACGGAGTCCAACTCCGATGGCCAAGACAAACCATCTCCCAAAAGGGATATAGACAACATAACAATCTTTACATGAATAAAGCGCCCAACTTTATTCCCTCGATTGCGGATCATATATTTTAGACCATCATCTTAAGAGTCGTGTCTACCGCATAATCATCCCATCATATGCCCAACTCTTAAGGTTTAGACTGACAGTCTCAGACTACTGTTTGCTTATCATACATTCAACAAATATGAACGTAAAGAGGATAATATTTGGTATATATAAATGAATAAATTCTTTATTGATAAAAATGTCTCCAAAAACGTATTACATTTTTACTCCTTAGAGCATACATGTCTAACATTGATGTCCTAAAGCTTATATTCTTGCGTGAAACTACTGTCCCCCTGAATGTTAGATTTGGGATAATATGGCTGATGCTCAAAAAACGTAACATCCATGGAGTTATATAATTTACATGTAATTGGAGAATAACATTTGTACCCCTTTTGATTGGAAGAGTACCCCAAAAAAATACACTTAATAGCTCTAGGATTCATTTTTCCCTGATGTTGGCTATGGATATGGACAAAAGTTGAGCAGTCGAACAGCTTAAGAGGGATGGAGGATATGAGATGTGTGGTTGTGTATGTTTTAAGTAGGATCTGACATGGGGTCTAGAATTTCAGGACTCGAGAAGGCATTCTATTTATGAGGTAAGTTGTGGAAAGTATGGCTTCTCCCCAATACTGTTTTGGTACATGTGTAGAGAACATGATAGACCGAGCTACTTCTAGGAGGTGTCTGGTTTTTTTTAGTTACATCGTTTTGTTGGGGTGTATCAACACAAGAGCTAAGATGAATAATCCCTTGACTTGTTAGGTAATCACTAAGGATGGATTCAAAATATTCCTTTGCATTGTCCATTTTCAAAATTTGTATTTTGGTTTGAAATTGAGTTTGAATTATGGTATTGAATTTTTGAAATATTGGACTTGACTCTGATTTTTCTTTCATTAGGAAAACCCATGTAAGTCTAATGTGATCATTTATAAATGTTTTGAACTAATGAGTTCCAGTAATATTTTTGATTCTAGATGGTCCGCACACATCACTACGGATCAATGAAAATGGTTTTGATTCTTTGTATGGTAGGTTAGGAAAAGTATTTCGAACATGTTTTGCAAATTGACAAATCTCACCTTGAAACTCATTTGGATTTTTATTATTGAAAAGAGATGGACAAAGTTTCTTGAGATACATGAAATTTAGGGGTCCCAACCTAACAGTGTTGTCCCCATCATTGTCCCTTTTTGAAAAACAGAAATTGGGTTTTGAATTACAGACACTAAACAACAAGTATTATGACCTTTTCTATTAGAAGAATTATCTGCCTCAAGTAGATAAAGCCCCGAGCACTCCTTAGCATTGCCAATCATCTTCCCCAAATCCAAGACCTAAAATTCACAAAAGTTTGGAGATAATTTAGTGACACAATTGTAACCCCGAATGAGTCTGCCAACTGATAGTAAATTGCAGCTTAATTGAGGCACTAAAAGGACAACATTGAGTGTTAGGTCTTTTGAAACTTTTACTAATCTAGTCCCAATCACTTTTGAAGGTGATCCATTTGCTATCTTGACTGTTATGTTCTCATAGCAAGGGCTGAAATTCATTAGAATTTCTCTATCTCCAGTCATGTGGTATGAAGCTCCTGAATCCACGATCTATGAACTCAATTTATCTTTTCTAGCACTTAAGGCACTTATAAAATTACCTTTTTGATCTAAAGATCTAGTCCCAATTGTCAAGGTAGAATCGGCTGCTTGTGATTCCTTGATCAATTGCTTCAAAATCTCTAATTGTTCTTTGCTAAACGGGTTAGTCTTGGCAGGTACAGAATTTTCTTCTCTGATTACTGTATTGCCTTGGTTTTGTGGCTGTGGGGGCTTCCAATCTACTAGTTTCTCATGAATCTTCTAGCATGTCTCCTTGGTGTGTCAAGGCTTGCGGCAGTGTTCACAATATGGGCATTCCTTCCTCTGTCGGTTGTCAGTCCCTTGATTCTATGGTCCACAGGCAACTAGGGCTGAATTTTGACTTGAGGTGTGACGGTTGAAGTCCCCAACATAACATTTTTCCTGCTTTCTTCTCTTCGAACTTCTGAAAAAGCTTCTCGAAGGTTGAGTTGTGGCCTTATTCCCTGAATCCTTCATTGAACTTCATCAAGGTTTTTGTTGAGCTCGAATAGAAATTTGTACACCTTTTTCTTTTCAACAATTTGCCTATACTTGACTCTGTCTTTAGGGCAATTCCATGAATGTTCTTAGTACATATCTCCTTGCTGCAAATAGCGTGTAAGAATGTTGAAAAATTGGGTCATTGTCACATCCCCTTGCCACAAGTCATGTAGAATACCTTCTATCTTGAACAATTCCTAGGTGTTCTGCTTATTTGAGTAAGTCTCCCTCATTGCTTCCCAGATTTCTTTTACTGTCCCATAGAGAAGAAAATTCTCTCCTGTCTCGTTGGTCATGGAATTAACCATGACATAACCATACTATTTTTTACTTTCTAGCTTTTGAATTTAGAGTTGATTTCCTTTGGAGGGGCCGTTGCTCCTATCAAATAATCATCATTTCCTCTGTCACATATAAACATCATCACAGATTGGTACCATTGGAGATAATTTTTCCCATTGAGTTTGTGTCTTGTAATGAGGATTTGACCGTCATTTGCCATGCCACTTAGGTTTGAAACCATGGATTCTTGATGAGAAGTGACATCAGAATTGGTAGAGGAAGAACTAGATCCTTCGGTGGTCATCCCGAATTTCACCATGGGCAAATTGATTTAGATTTTAGGTTTTAGAGAGTAGCTCTAATACCATGTGGAAATAGAAAAGATGAATTTTTATTCCTCTTTTTTAGAAAACGTATTGTACATCCCTATTTATAGATGATAATACATCTATGAAAAAGAGAGATTTGCCTATCAAATTGCCTAAAAATCTGCCTATCAAATTGCCATCAAATCTCCTAAAAAACAGAAACAACTAAAATTAGCTAATAATAACCAAGAGAATTAAGTAATAACCAGCCTTGATTTCTCGAGATATCCTAGGAGACTAATTAGCTAAAAATAAAAATATTCTACAACATTCTACGCTCTATTTAAGCATAGAAAGTATACAAGTATCCTTCTATCAACATGTAAGTTTAAACCAAATAGTATGCATTCATATTTTCTATTTCTTTTGATGCGGCAATGGTGTTTGCCTGGTTCTTGAAGCCGAAGGGGTTATAGATCCTTTAATTGAGACTTTGAGATGCTTAGACATTTCTGATAATTTGATGGAAAAGGGTTTTTATAGAGTAGTATTTCTTGTTTACCACAAGTAATTTTGGAAATAATTCTATTTGGTGCCATAATTACATAGGTCGTTGTTGCAATGCACACCTTGGATATTCTTGCACGGATCTTAGACCCTAGTAAAGAAATGAGGTCAAAGGTTAGTCATTTGCTTCCTGTGACATCCTATGGAAGCTCGTAGATGATGAATTACTTACAAAATGTATTGCGGCTTTATAGTTTTATGATGGACCATTCAATGGATCAAATAAGGGATTGGATGAAGCAAGAAACTCTAATCTTCCCAAAGAAAAAAATGGAGATCTAATTGAGATAGACAACCCAAAAACAAAAACCAGTTTTCTTCGGTTCTTCTGTTTTTCCACCCCTTATTTTAGGATTTTAGTTATTCTAAACTATAAATTGCCTTATAATACATGTACATTCCTTGGGTTACAGTTAGTTGTTAAGTGTAAATTAGAGTTTTTACCTAGCAATCGTTAGAATATTAACTTTCGGTAATAGTCAAATAAGTAGTTTAACTCGATCTGTCTATTTGAGTCTTAACAACACTGCTCAATATGCATCTTCTTAATTTGTGTCATCTGGAACTGTTGTGAGACCTATTGTTATTAGGTGTTCTTCACATGGTTCGGTAACTGCAAGCCATAGGTGGTTGCGAAAATCTACAAGTGCACAAAATCATAAACAAGCAATAAAGAGTGGGAAGAATATCGTTCCCATGAGGATTGCGTTAATCTAGCCAAGTACCGAAATTGACTAACTCTAAAATTATTTGAACAATTGAATAATAGAATGACAAAAGGAAGACAAACTAAATTTATGAAAATGATAAAGTGCAATTTTAACAGATGAAAATTCAATGTATTAAGACATCTAGGATTTCTAACTCATTAGATTAATCCTATCCAATTTGTCTAATTTAATCAACCGATGTTTATTTCTATGCCGATAATGAATTTCTCTTAGGTAATTGTTAGCCAATTTCAAGCATTAATAAGTTATCCCAGTTAGCAATTTTCCTACATCTCTGTGAAATTCTAAACTCGTTAAGATTTATTAAGAACAAGAAATTCACAATATTATACAAGACTCATAGATATATCTATCCTATGACAATCTCATGGCATTTAATCATGGTCAAATTTAATTATTGCTTTTCAGCCTCAAATTAAATTAAAAATCATGCAAAAGATGCGCAAACTTTTACAAGCATTTGGATCAAATTAAACACTTAGCATAGATAATGAACAAACATCGAATTGAATTAAATTAAATAAAAGTGAACATTCATAATGAGGCTGATTGTGGCCGTAGAAAAAAATGGAAATTAGTTCACAATGAAACTAAAAACAATCCTAAAAAATGAGTTAAACATGATGGGTGAAGAAAAAGAACTATGTTTGGATGCAAATATGGTTTCCGTCTCTAGGTTTTCCATTCTTCTTCTCTAAAGCAGTGAGTTCTCCTCTCTTGTCTGTAGTTCTTCTTTGTTAAAAACCATGCTTCAACCCCTCATATTGTTCTATTTATAGGCTAGGGTTTGCAAGGGCACTTTGGGGACGAAATTAAACCTACAGTTGGAAAAAAATCTCACCGGCGCCTAGGCTTTATCTTTTCTAGTGCCTCAGCGCCCACATTATTTCAAAATGGCGCCTATTCAACGCCTAGGTGCTATGTTGCACGTTAGTTGTTTAGATTCTCTTCGAAGTAGCACCTAGGCACTAGTGATCTGTTGTGATTGAGCCCAGTTTGACACTTAGGCGCTATGCTCTTAGGTTTAAGTACTAGAATTTCCATTTACAGGAGCACCTAGGTGCTCATAAATTGGCATCTAGGCACCAGTCCATCTTCAAGTACACTTGTACTCATTTTCCAGTCCGCTTTGCCCCGCGACTTGCCAATGTGCATTTTTCCTAAAACTCTACAAAAAACATAAAAAAAGATCAAACTCTGACAATTCACTCAAAACTAATAAAATATTAAGTTAGAATCATCCAATAAATTAGCCTAGAACTAACTTATCATAGGTTAATCTCAAATTGTTTGAATGCATATTTCAGTGATCAAGATGGGAACAGAAAACCATATTCACTATCTTGAACAGAAAACCAGACTCACTTTGTGAATCTGGTTGTAGTGACATTATTTCAAATTGCAAATACTCACTAGATCTAAATGAAGTAACATCCTCCCTTCAAAAAAAAAAAAAGAGAGAGAAGTAATATCCACCACATTAATCTTCTTTCCTTTCTTGGAGAATCACCAGACACATTTTCTTCCTCTTTTCCTACATTTCTAGTTTTCCACTCATAGAAATCACCATTTATGACCGCCTGTTATTAGTGCTGACATTATAACATGTAAAAGTTGTTTCCTACACATCCATGTTTAACCCTGCTTGTTGTCCAGTTGAAATCAAAAACATAGATCAACTTTGAGAACATTCTAAATGATATAGCATCTCTGTTATTAGACTTGATTAGAAGCTGCTTCCTAAATTAATATCAATAATTGTTTTAATTGATTTTGAATGTTTTTATACCATGTATGGGTGTAGATACATGTAACTATGACTCGTGGCAAGTATTTCTAGCCATTTCTTTTCTTTATGGTAAAATTTTCCTTTCCTATTAAGCATTTCTTGCTAGAATGCATGAACTTGAAATGTGTTTCAAATTAAATTTAAGTTCTCTCAAAGCTGACCTATATGCTACAAAAATATTATGATGATAATTGTGGCTGTATTGCCTAGCTAAAGTTAAATCTTACGTCTTATGTCCATAGGAAAAATGTGCTAGACTTTGCAGTTGTCGCTTGCCTTGTTGAGATTTTGAAGACCTCAACTCTAAACTTACAAAGGAAAGCTGCTTCCATTCTTGAATTCGTTGCAATTACTGACCTAACTATGGACATGGTCATTTCGGTGGATATTGAATCCTCTCTGGATGCTCTTTTCCAACAAAAGGTTCTGAAAGGTAAAGGGACAGTTTACTCTGGTAAAGTTTGTAATTTTTTGATTTGCTACTCTTATTGAATCAGTGAACCACTACTTCCATCTCAATATGTTGTCTACAGTTAAATAAACTAGTTCCATTGTTGTTGGATGCCTAATTCTGATCTTGAAAAGAATTGAAACTCTGTTTGCATGATGGTTGTGGTATATGTTGTTTCAATATGTCGAAACAATGCCATGCAGGGCGTGTCAAGCGCCTTTAGGATAATTTACGAAAGCACCCCCTTCCCGTATAACTATTAACCTTGCTGTCTTCTGCAAAAAAAAATTGCTTAATCTTTGATATTAAATTTTACACACACACAAACACACACAAAATATATGTTGTATCACTAATCTAATAGAGGCCTCTTCCTCTAAATTCATCAAGATAGTGACTTAAAAAAATATATATATGTTCTCCTGCTTTGCTCATATCACTTTTGTACATCAATCAATAGTGTAGGCCTCAGACGTTGTTCAACAGTGTTTTTGTGTTGTGGAGCTTTTGAGCTTTGAAACTCAATGCTACTCTGACTCCCCTCTTTCCATTTGTTATTCTACTGCTAAGGATATTCTACTACCAAGGACTAACAAGTAAAAAGCTATAGTTTTTCTCTTTGGTAATATTAGTTCCATTCTTGATTGCACTTAGATGTTTAATTTCTTGTCGGTTCTTGTGCAAACACAGACTCTAATTTAGAGGGAAAGGAGCCAGAAAACTATGCCCTTGAAGTAGAAGAAGCCAGTCTCGTAATTTTTGCAGCTTCTCAGTTACTAACAAAACCGCTTGATTCCGAGCAGTTCTGCTGCAACGTAAATTCTCGCCATTTCACGAAGTTGCTCCGCGATATCCTCAAGTCTAGCATTGCACTTCACTACAAAGACTGGGTTGCAACTTGCTTAGTTAAACTCGGATCTCTTTCAGGTCCCAAGCCAAATCTTGAGGAATCAATGTGGAGGTAACCCTTTCTGAGACCAAACCAAGACTAATTGAGCAACTTAAAACATCATCCTCTTTACAAGTGAAAGAAGTTGCCGTGGTAGAACTCAAATAGAATAATCGTTGAGGCCATCGTTGATTCTACTCAAGCCGTTGCTTCCGAGGGATGGATACCTCCTTTAGTGAAGCTCATCGAGGAAGAGAGTGATAGGGTGGTCGAAGCAGGCCTAGCGATACTGTATAATATGAGCATGGATGGTGACAATCATTTGGAAATTGTGCCTTTAGGAGCAGTGCCGATATTGAGGAGGATTATTCTGTCACAATGACCACAATGGACAAGGGAACTTCATTTGCTCGGGACCTTGCCAACATAATGAGATCCCAACACCACCATACTTTTTTAGTTACATGCTTGAGTGTGTAAAATATAAAACAGTTTCATTCTTTTAGAAAATCTACCAATTTTTTTTTGCTATGCTTGGAAAGCCTTGAGGAGCTTATACACCATGATGACATGTTTCCCTAAACAGGTCTCTACAAGTATAAAGATTAAATACAAATCCAATTTTGTCATAAGTGCTAGACATGTATGCCTTAAAGAGTAAAAATATAATAAGCTTTTGGAGACATTTTTATCAATAACGAATTATTGTTTATATATCAAATTTTGTCCTCTTTATATTCATATTTGTTGAATATATGTTAAGCAAACAATAGTCTAAGACTGTCATTATAAACCTTTAAGAATTGGGTATATGATGGACAGATTATGCGAAAGATATGATTCTTAAGGTGACAGTCTAAATCATAAGATCTGCAATCGAGGGAATAAAGTTAGGTGCTTTATTCATATAAAGATTGTTATGTTGTCTATATCCCTATTGGGAGATGGTTTGTCTTGGCCATCGGAGGTGGACTCCATGAATAGAAATATTGGCACGTTGTCATAGGTGACGATGTGTTAGATCGGGACATAAAGTGAATTAATTTGGATTAATAATTCTGTCTTAGCAAATTGATTAACTTTAGATAATCATTTGTATTGTATCTCAATCCTAAGATGAATAGTGGGCCCATTGTCTTCACTTGTTTTTTTTGATGTACCAAAGGGTGACACCCACATTTTAATAGTGGTATGCATGCTAGTATGTTGGAGGCATGACTCTTAGTGGCGTAGACCTGTTATTCATAGATATGGAATCCATAGCTCCTCTTTAGGAGTAGTGATATCCAATTATATGCGTTATCCTGTAATTAGAATACTGGAGCACTTAACCATTTGGATACATAGGTGTAACCGAATGGTATACTATCTTTGGATAGTAAGTTTTTTGATGGTGAGATAATAGAACGTAAGATAAAAGTAATTGGAAAGGTAAGACAAAACTTGTCCTTAAGTCGATTATGGATAATCCTATGGGGATACGATACATTATGATATGCCATGGAAACTTAGCTATATAGGCTTCGTAATTCTATATAATTCGAGAGTACAGCTCCAAGCTTTTAGTGGAGTAGCGTTGGAGTTGATAATTATGAAATGTATATCTGGGATCTTGGGTTTCATAATTGTCGTAAGCTTGAACTAAATAGGTCCATTTGGTCCCCTTTGCTAGTTCACAATATCTTGTAACGATATGGCGTGCTTTTCCAATAATTGGTAACTTATGTCAGATTTATTAGAATGGTTGATGTTGGAGATTATGCTCAAATTACATTGGTGTAATATATTAGGAAAGTATTAGCTATACTGATTTTAGGCAGATTGGGTGCTATATTAACAGAAAGTTGACTTAGGTTATCTCTATTTTTAGGCTAGGATCATTTTACTTTATTACCTGATTTTTACATTGATTTTGTTTTTTTTGTATTCAGCCTATAAAGGTCAGGCTAGTTTGTATTGTAAAGTGTGTGAAATACAAGTAATATTTTTTCCAATTTCTCTGATATGGTATCCGAGCCATCTAGATAATCTTCCTGGGAAATATATTTCATCACCAAAAAACTCCTTAAGCCGTTCGTAGGATTAGTCCTTAGTAGGAAACTGAGATGTCAGAAGTCACACAAACCAGTCCCTAACCGGAGGAGTTCACAGTCCAACAAAATGTTGCAGGTGATCTACAAAATATTCAAGTAGCATATAGATTGAATGGAACAAACTATTTGAAATGGTCACAACTGGTAAGAATGTTCTTGAAAGGAAAGGGAAAACTTAATCATCTTCTTGGAACAGGGCCTAAGGAGGGAGATCTGAAATTTGCTGCATGGGATGAAGAAGATTCAATGGTCATGTCTTGGCTTTGGAATGCGATGGAACCCCAAATAAGTGATATTGTCATGTTTTTGACAACTGCTAAAGACATATGGGAGGTGATTAGGCAAACTTATTCAAAGAAGGATGATGCAGCCCAAGTGTACGAGATCAAGGTGAAACTAGGTGCTACGAAACAAGGAAATAAGATTGTAACAGAGTATGTAATACTTTGAAAAATTTATGGCACGAGTTGGACTATTATAGGATTTTGAGATGAAGAGTAATGAAGATGCTGCTCTACTGAAGGTTTTCATAGAGAAGGACCGAATATATGATTTTTTGGCAGGACTTAATCCGGAATTTGATCCTGTGAGAATCCAAATCCTGGGAAAAGGGTTGTTGTCCTTGAATGAAACAATTGCAATAGTTTGTGCTGAAGAAAGTAGGAGAGGGGTCATGTTGGAACCTCAGCCGATAGAAGGATTAGCACTATTCACAACAGCTACCAGTGGACAAACTTCTGAGAAGAACTCTTCAACCACTGCAGGAGACAAGAAATCAGAACAAAAAAAGATTGCTAAAGGGAACTTGGTATGCAACTATTGCAAGAAACCAGGTCACACAAGGATACTTGTTACAAGCTACATGGAAGACCACAGAACATGAATCAGCCAAACTGGAATTATGGAAGAAAGAATTGGCAGCAAAAGGAACAGGCCCATATTGGTCAGGCTAATGTCAATAGTACCAGTGATCAGCATACCCCAGGCAGCAGAGAATTCAATAAAGAAGACATTGATCGCCTTCGTTCCCTTCTGGATTCTCTCGAGAAACCCTCAGGTGCTTGTTTATTGGCACTTTTTGGTATGTGTTCTGACTCTCATGTGTTTAGTGCCTCTGATAATGTTTTGACCCATCCTGATATTGGGATAGTTGATTCCTGAGCAACCGACCATATGACCAACTCATCAAAATTTTTCTCCTCATATAAACCATGTCCTAGCAATAGAAAGATTACCATAGCTGATGGGAATTTAGTCACCATTGCAGGCCAAGGGGATATATCTTTAGGATCTTCCTTGTTTCTTAAAAATGTTTTGCATGTGCCTAAGCTTACAACTAGCCTTATATCTATTAAACAGATCACTAAGGAAATGAACTGCAATATCATTTTCTCAAATAATTCTTGTGAGTTTCAGGATCGTGGTATGGGGAAGACGATTGGGCATGCTAAGGAAAAAGATGGTCTCTACCTTCTCGAAGCTAGGAATGGAAAAATGGAGGCTGGAGTTGGTTGCTCTTCTATTTTTTTGTCGAATTTTACCAATAAAGACAAAATTCTACTTCTTCATTCTCAGCTTGGTCATCCTGCCTTTAAAACTCTGAATCTTATGTTTCCTTCATTGTTTAAAGATGTTGATTTGAAACAGTTTCATTGTGGTATTTGTGAACTTGCAAAACACAAACGTGTTTCTTTCTCTTTGAGCAATAATAAATCATCAGTTCCTTTCCATTTGATACATAGTGATGTTTGGGGTCCTTCACGGGTTGCTAATCATGCAGGGACACGTTGGTTTGTCATTTTTATAAATGATTGTACACGAGTAACCTGGACTTTTCTCATGAGGCAAAAATCTGATGTTGCCAACATCTTTCCAAAATTTCATAACATGATAAAAACACAATTTGGGGTGAGGATTAAAAGGGTGAGAACTGATAACGGAAAAGAGTATTTTAACCAAACCTTATCTTCCTATTTCAGCCAAGAAGGAATAGTTCATGAATCCTCATGCATTGACACAGCTCAACAAAACGGTGTTGCGGAAAGAAAGAACAGACATCTTCTTGAAACCACACGTGCTCTTCTTTTCCAGAGGCAAGTGCCAAAAATCTTTTGGGGAGAAGCAGTTCTCACAGCCACCCATCTTATTAACCAATTACCCACCAAAGTCTTGAACTTCAAAAATCTGTGGGAAACACTGTCACAATATTTCCTAGATTTTCTTCCCCCAAACAGATTGCCTCCTCGGGTATTTGGGTGTGTTGTTTTTGCTCATATTCATGCACACAGCCGAAGCAAATTTGATCCCCATGCACTTAAGTGTATGTTTATAGGGTATTCTTCCACACAAAAGGGATACAAATGTTATCATTCACCAACCCGAAAATCCTATGTTTCCATTGATGTCACGTTCGTTGAGCATGAGAGTTACCTTCATCCTTCTCCTCAGGGGGAGACAACATGTGATGAGAAGGATGATGGATGTGTTGATGTCCTTGACTTTATGCCCTAATTATCACTTCCACTTTCAGCAAGCCAGGTTCCTGTCCTTATTCCTTTAGGTCCACCTAATCCTTCAGGTCCACCATCTGATAATTCTCCACATCCTGATCTCAATTTTAATTCCAATTCTGGACCTGATGACCATCCGCATGAAAACCCAGTCGTGTCACCTCTTGAAAATTCAGCTTCACAAATCAATCTAGTATTCACTAAACCACTTCAAGTCTATTCGAGAAGGAAGGAATCCAAAGTGGATCCAAAGCAAGCCCAAAAGTCTGATCCTGTGGTCGGGAAAGGAACTAATCAAGAGAAAATCACTTCCCAGGTAAAAAGTCCCACTCTTATGCCTAGCCAAGATGAGTTAAATTTACCTATTGCTATTCGAAAAGGTATCGAAAAGTGTACACAACACCCTCTCTCTCACTTTGTTTCATTTGAAAAATTTTCTTCTTCACATAAAGCCTTCCTTACTCATCTAAACTCAATAGCTATTCCTAAAACTTTATTTGAGGCATTAAACAACAAGAAGTGGAAACAAGCTATGAAAGTTGAGATGGATGCACTTATGAAGAACAGGACTTGGGAAATGGTGGAATTGCCAAAGGGAAAGAAACTTGTGGGTTGTAAATGGGGTTTTTTTGGTAAAGTACAATTCAGATGGGTCACTTGAGAGGTATAAGGTAAGGCTGGTTGTGAAGGGATATACTCAAACTTTTGGGGTTGATTATCAAGAAACTTTTGCTCCAGTAGCAAAAATGAACACCTTGCGAGTCCTATTATCCCTAGCTGCTATGAATAATTGGACTTTACAACAGTTTGACGTTAAAAATGCATTTCTACATGGAGACCTTGAAGAAGAAATATATATGGAACCTCCTCCTGGATTTGCAATTCCAAAGAAGAATGTGGTGTGCAGACTACGAAAGGCATTGTATGGGTTGAAGCAGTCTCCTAGAGCCTAGTTTGGAAGATTTGCGAGAGCAATTTTGGCAATGGGTTACAAACAGAGCCAAGGTGATCATACTCTATTCATTAAACACTCTTCTTTAGGGGGAGTTGCTACTCTAATTGTGTACGTGGATGATATCATTGTCACTGGTAATGATCAGATAGAAATGAGAACCTTGAAAGCTAAGTTGGCCAAAGAATTTGAGATAAAGGACTAGGGCAAACTAAAGTATTTTTTGGGAATTGAAGTTGCTCACTCTAAGGAAGGAATTTTCATTTCACAACAAAAATATGTGACTGACCTAGTAAAGGAAACGAGAAAGACAGGATGTAAACCTGCAGTGACCCCTATCGAGCCAAATCATAAGCTGGGAGAAGTAATGGATGGTGAACCAGTTGACAAAGGGATGTATCAAAGACTTGTGGGAAGACTCATCTATTTATCTCATACAAGACCTGACATCGTCTATGCAATCAATGTGGTAAGCCAATTTATGCACAATCCATAGGAAGTACACCTTCAAGCAGTATACAGGATTCTACAATATCTGAAATATAGTCCAAGTCGGGGTTTGATGTTTAAAAAGGGATCAGTCATGAATTTAGAAGTGTACACAGATTCAGACTATGCCAGTTCAGTCTTAGATGGAAGATCAACCTCAGGTTATTGTGCCTTCCTAGGAGGGAATCTTGTTACATGGAGGAGCACAAAACAACCAGTAGTTGCAAGGTCAAGTGCAGAAGCTGAATTTCGTGCCATGGCCCTGGGAATATGTGAGTTATTATGGTTGGAAATAATCCTAAGGGATCTTGGAGTTTTAGTTGAGAAGCCAATGAAGTTATACTGTGATAACAAGTCAGCCATCAACATTGCACATAATCCGATACAACATGATCGTACCAAACATGTGGAAGTTAATCGACACTTCATAAAGGAAAAACTAGACAGTGGACTTATTTGTACGCCATATGTCTCAACAGAGGGACAATTGGCTGATGTGTTGACTAAAGGGTTATGTAACCCTGCGTTCGAGAGAATTGTTTGCAAGCTGGGTATGGAAAATATTTATTCCCCAGCTTGAGGGGGAGTGTTGGAGATTATGCTCAAATTACGTTGGTGTAATATATTAGGAAAGTATTAGCTGTACTGATTTTAGGTAGATTGGGTGCTATATTAACAGAAAGTTGACTTAGGTTATCTCTATTTTTAGGCTACAATCATTTTACTTTATTACTTGATTTTTACTTTGATTTTGCTTTTTTCGTATTCAGCCTATAAAGGTCAGGCTAGTTTGTATTGTAAAGTGTGTGAAATACAAGTAACATTTTTTTCCAATTTCTCTGATAGTTGAAATTTGAAAAAATTAAATAATTCATGTCTGTTTATCGGTTGAATTAATTTTGTGATAAAATTAATTCAAGATAAACTTGTTGAATTATTAGGATCAGATAATTCTTGTCTGTTTATCAGTTGATTTAATCTTCAATAAATTAAATCAAGATAAACTTGTTGAATTATTAGGAATTCATTTTTCTAAATATTATCTAGATAAAGTTGTTTTAATTAGATAACTTCTCTATTGGGTTATTTGAATTAAAACTGAGACTTTATCCTATAGAATCTCGGGTGAAAAATAAAAGATTCATTGAGATCGGCCTGCCGATGGGGCAAGTTCGGCCTGCCTATGCACAGAAAAAAGATCATATGTTTTCATGCAGATTTCATCAGATATTGATCTGAATTTGATTTTGATTTAAACTTTTGAGACCGTATCTAATAAGGACTGACCCTAGACCCAACCTCTATAAATAGAGAGTAAGTCTCATAGATTATTTAGATCAAATGAGAGATTAAAAGTGATACTGTACTGGTGAGAATCTGAAAACTCCCTTAGAGCTCTTGTTCACAAATCACGAACACTAGCGTTGAGTTCTCTCAATTGGTTGGAAGGAGAGTCACTTGGAGGAACAGCTGTACGTGTGAGCCCACACTCACTCTGATCGTGGATAGAGAATAGCAAAGAAGACCAGTTGGTTGAGGCTTTTCTGAAACGTTACTTCTCTTCACGGATTGCGGGAGTTCCTCAGCATTCAAAGGTTAGTAAGATCTGGTTAATTTATGCATATAGCATGTCAAACTTGTGTTTTGAAAAATACTTTGACATAAATTTTTTAAAATTCCGCTACGTACTATTTTTCCAACAATAAGCCAGTTGAGCTTCCTAGTTTTATCTTCCTCAATTACTAAACATTGTTGAGATCAAAACAAGACTTGATGGTTCGTAGTAATTGATTGTTCTACAGTACATGGTGTTGATAGACACTTGACACTTGAGGCAAGTGTAGGAGGGAAGTTCCAAAAAGTATAATTTCATTGGAGGAACAAGTAGTTTGCTCGTGTTATTCCTTGTCAAACTCAGTGGCTCATTTTTCTAGACCCATAGAGTGTATTTGGGAACAAAGTTAAAACTTAAACATCGTAGTATGTGAGATTTTTGCACTTTATTATGTGAGAGTTTTACATTGTAGTAGTTGAAAGTCTCGTAGACAATCAATAATGAAGAATGATTACTAATTAGTGATTTTTTTTTCCTTTTTTGCATCGTCAGTTTGACAAGAATTTAGCGTTGGGAATAGATTTAGATGACTAAAAAAAATACAAGAATACTTTTTAATTAGTTTAAACTCAATAAGGCATTGCATATTTTGATAAGTTCAGGGGATGCTTTTTTAGATTTTCTTTTATAGAATTACAATCAGTCTAAGCCTGCAATTTTATGTGAAGTTGACGAGACGACTAATGTCCAGTGACAATTACTAGTTACTATACAAAAAGAAAATCTATGAGGAGAAATTAACAATTATATGTGAAGTTTGAATGTCTAATGACAACTGCTAATAACTAAAGAAAAAGAAAATCTGAGGTTAATATCTCCTCAGGGGCCAACTTAGTTGAGCTAGTAGTCTCCCTAAATCGAATTCAAGGACTTGGAATTGAATGAAATATCAACTTCATTAGGTTATAGGACGATTTGCAAGACGAGCCCACAAAGAAAAGAAGAAAAAAGAATCTAAAAAAGACGAACCGAATAAGACAAGAAAAACAAGGACGTTAATTGTTAGCGCACAACATATGCATTTTATATTATTCTAATTCCAGCATCAGAAATATCCGTAAAATCCACCCTTGTACATTTTTATGATGTTTTGTATATTTTCCACAGCATAAATATTTACTAGAAAAGTGAATTCATTGGGAAAAAAAACTTATTCATTTCCCGTTTCCGTTTGTGCATGTCTTTAATTCTTTTACTATGCTTAGATGTGTTTTCCCTATTTCTAAAAAAGCTTCTCCATTAATAGATATAGAAGTTTTTAGCACATTTCTGTTGGCTTCAGAACCAGCACAGCTAGAGAACATGTCTTTTTTTATCATGCTGTGTTTACATGACCACAAACATTTCAAACCCCAACATCAACAATGGCTCACCACCACCTCACTACTCCAAACCAATACTACTCCTCTCAAGCCTCCCATGTAACGCCCCGAAATTTATTTAATGTTAATGTAATATAAATGATGAATTAGTGTGCCATAATTAAAGTTTCAACATTAATTTGATTACTTGGTTGGATTTTGAATTTTTGGTTGTTTTGTTAAATTGATGAATTTGAATGATTTCTTATTGTTTTAAAATGATGTTTTGAGTTTTAAAACATAACAATTCAAAAAATGTTAAAAATATTCCGTTTTACAAAACCATGGACGGTACATAGTTTTCGCACAGTAAAACCGCCCAACGATTTTCTCTATTTATTCTCTCTCTTCCTCCTCTCTCCTCACTCTCCCTGATTTCACTCTCTCTCTCTCACTCTCTATATCTCTCAAAATTTTTGAAATCAAATTCGAATCCAAGCTTCGGGTTAGCAAGGAGGAAGCTCAGGAACGTGATTTAGCAAACGAGAACGCGGATTGAAGCTTCGATTCGAGGTTAGTTTTGAAATTTCTAAACTTTTTCCCAAAATTTTTAATTTTGTGCATTTTTAAAATCTAGGTTTGTTTAAGCTTAGGAAACCTTGGATTTGAGTTAAATGAACTTAGAACAACTAGAATCTAAGCTTAGATTGAAGAAAAATGGATTGGATTTAAGATTTTTCATTTTTCTCCTCATTTTCTCATTTTCAGATTTTTGAGATTTTTGAGTTTATATCTTGTTTAAATGAGTCCAAATGTGTTCTAGTATGTTTTTCTATCAACTATGATTGTTTTCTATGCCTGGGATTTGAGAAAAATAGGTTAGAATCAAGATTTGTGTTTTGGGGAAACCGAAAACCAGTGGCTAAATTTTTGGGTTTTTTCAGTTCGGCAGGCCGGACCACGTGTTAGGCAGGCCATAATAGGGATCAGCAGGCCGGTGTTCTTCAGTCCGACAGGCCAAACCTGGGGATGTTCGGCCGACCGAACTTTGCTTTCGGCAGGCCGAACTATGCAGTTCGGCTGGCCGAAGCAGGGAGTCCGGCAGACCGGCCGAGGCATGGAAAATTTTGTGATTTTCACCCGTTTTCACTGTTTTGAACCCTGATTTAAATTCCAACCTTATAGAATAATTTTAAAGATACAAATGGCACACTAGAACATCATGAAATGGTTTAGTAACATAGAATGTCTCGAACTAGATATTGATCGACTTAGTTTGTATCTAGGATTGTTCGTGGTTCCG
Organism: Artocarpus heterophyllus; assembly: GCA_025403435.1. NCBI lineage: Eukaryota > Viridiplantae > Streptophyta > Magnoliopsida > Rosales > Moraceae > Artocarpus > Artocarpus heterophyllus. Next base: position 6,412,741 of record CM046339.1, on the reverse strand, counting down.
CAGAGCTAACGTACAGCGGACCGGGACTACGGTGTGGAGCACCGGCACGAGTATTGAGGTAGGACTTCTTCCCTATTCCTTGGTAGCCTAGTTTCAAAATGATTTATGTTTGAAAAGGATTTCCATTAAAATGTTTTCAACGGTTGTTTGAAAATGGATTTATCGGTTATATTTTAATATACCGTGAACTGAAATGGACTTCATAATGAATGTAAATGACAACACTCGGTAATTGGGTTTTGAATGATGATGATAATAAACATATAGGCATGATGCCATATCAGAGATCGGGTCGTGTAGCGATCGACCTTGGAGGCAGGTCCCGAAACCCAGTTGGGCCACTACGGTGGTGATTCTATTATGGTTTGCCTAGGAAAGGAAAATGATATTATTGGTTATACGAGTAACTGCTCTGGGTAAGAATGGTTTTACTCAAATTTATTTATTCAAGGTTTCCTTTAATTGACTTCTGAATAATGATCTGTTTCTTTAAATTAAATTATTTTATAAAACATAGTCCTATTGAGCCTTTCGCTCACGTTTTATTTGTTTTAAATTTCCCCCCTTCTAGGTGGTTTTCCATTTAGGTTTGGAGAGGATTCTTCAGACAAGACAAAGGAGCAATAAAGGGACTAGTAAACTTATTTGTATTATTTAAATCAAGGCATGTAAGATTTTAACTTTATTTGTATCTGGACTGTGATTGTATTTATGATATTGTCAGTACCATGTGTGTGCACAAGTTGTGGGTCTATGGGACCCATACTCGCGGCTTTACTATTTTATTATTATTCGTTTAATGATTTCAATTGCTTAATGTATATGAACTCTTTTATAAGGTGTTGTTTTAAAAGAACCTCACATTTTATATTCAATCCAACCCCCCTAAACTCTTGATTTTTAATTAAATTATCTTTTAATTAATTTAAATAATCTGTCATGTCACCTCCCGTACTCCGGGGCGTGACAGAATGGTATCAGAGCTCAAGGTTATGAACCTTGGGAATTGTGCACACATAGGTTTGACAATGAAATACCTCTGGCAGTCCAAATTTTGTTTTCAGAAGTGAAAGAATGGCACCTAGATGTTGTTCGACAGCTGACGCCGTGTTTGAAAATGATGAGAGCATGATGAGGTCTATGTTTGCGGCTTTCCGACAGATAGTAGCCAGGGCTAGACCGGGAGATTCTGATGTTGGTAGTCGGCATGCGTTCTTTAAGGAATTCCGACAGGCGTCTGTTTTGACTTTTGATGGTAATGGAGATCCATAGTTAGCAGAGTATTGGCTGGATTCGGTCTTGAAGCATTTGGATACCCTTGGTGTGCCTGAGGAGTATCGTGTGGAGTTTGCTGCGTATAAGCTCGAGGGTGGCGCTAACACTTGGTGGAAACAAGCTAAGCGTTTGGAGCGTGGTGGTGATATCTGTTGGGATAGGTTCGAGGAGCTGTTCTATGATCGATAATTTCCACAAGGGTATAGAGATCAGAAGGCAGCTTAGTTCTACAGGTTGCAGCAGGGTGATCTGTCAGTTCAGGAGTATGAGACAAAGTTTAATGAGTTGGCTAGGTTTGCTCCATCAGCGGTGGCATCAGAGCGTGAAAAGTGTATTAAGTTTCAGGAAGGGCTCGAGGCTCCTATTCGGCGGCAGTTGGTTGCTCTACGACTTAGGAGTTTCAGAGAGCTTGTGTCGTCGACGACCTCCGTGGAGAATGATTATGTGCAGTATTGTGAGGACCAAGCCAAGGCTTCAGGAGACCGTAGAGGAGTGGTAGGAAGAGCACCAGTAGTCGTCCAGCTCCGGGGAAGGGCAAGCAAGGTGGCACGACCAGTGGTAGCCGCAGTTCGTCTGGCAACAGGCGTAGCAATCCCTACAGCTTCCATTGTCATTTCTGTCAGCAGCCCAGACACATCAAGAGGAATTGCCCGATCAGGAGTGCTCGTCTTGGATCTCAGACTGGGGAGGATGCCAGTCATTAGTCTCAGCCTCAGACCCTACCTCCACCTCAGCAGTACCCGCAGTTGCAGTATCCCCAGTTCTCTCCTAAGCAGTTCTCATATCTGGCACGAGGGCAACAGCTGCAGTATTTCCAACGCAGCATCCCTCAGTATCAAGCGTCGAGTACAGGTAGTGTGCAGTCGTCTCCATCCCAGCAGCATCGGCAGAGTAATCCAGGACCCAGCAATGTTGGTAGAGGAAAAGGAAAGGCGCCAGTGCAGGTTCATGCAATGGCATCTGGAGGTTCAGATTCTCATGTTGGTAACGCGGTTGTCGATGGTACGATCTTGGTTTCTAGATCTTTAGCTCGTGTTTTATTTGATACCGGTGCCTCTCATTCTCTCATTTCGAGTTCTTTTGTACATGCCTTGGGATTAGAGATAGAAGAGTTTAATGAACCCCTAGTTATAACTTCTCCCTTGGGGAGGGTGTGTGTAAATTGCATGTGTAAATCTTTTAAAATAAAGATTGGGGATGAGATTTTGAAAAGTGATTTGATTATACTCCCCATGAGCTCCTACGATGTAATTCTAGGAATGGACTGGTTGTCCAGGTATAATGTAGTCGTGGACTGCCAACTTAGAAGAGTGACCCTAGTGTCTGATAGGGGAACGAGGATCACTTACCAGGGTGGTGGTGATTGGTTAATGAGTAAGCGTCTCATGAAGTCGTGTCTAGGAGGGCAAAGGAATCTAGGTTGTTGTGCTTTTCTTGCCAACCTAGATTACGAGCCCTATGTTTTGAGAGGCAGTGTAGCAATTTCGATGGTTGATGAGTTCAAGGATGTCTTCCCTGATGAGTTGCCAAGATTACCACCGCATCAGGAAATTGAGTTTGGTATCGAGTTGTTTCCAGGGACATCACCGATTTCTATGGCACCTTATCGGATGGCGCCGGTAGAAATGAAAGAATTGAGGAGGCAACTTCAGGAGCTTGCTGATAAATGGTATATTCAGAATAGCACATCTCTGTGGGGAGGACCAGTTTTGTTCGCTAAGAAGCATGATGGGACTCTCAGGTTGTGTGTGGATTATCGTCAGCTGAATCGTGTTACGTGAAGAACAAGTATCCCTTGCCTAGGATTGATGAGTTGTTTGATCAGTTGGGAGGTTCGCGGTACTTCTTAAAGATTGATTTGCGGTCGGGTTATCATCAGCTCAGGATAAGGGAAAAGGATATTCCCAAGACAGCTTTTAGGACTCGGTATGGGCATTTTGAGTTTCTGGTTATGTTGTCTAGGTTGACAAATGCTCCGGCAGCTTTCATGGATTTGATGAATAGGATATTTAGGCCGTATCTGGATCAGTTCATGATCCTGTTCATCGATGATATTCTTGTGTATTCTAAGACTTGGGAGGAGCATGAGCAGCATCTTCGGATCGTGCTTCAGACTCTGCGGGAGCACCAGTTGTATGCTAAGAGGAAAAAGTGCGAGTTTTGGTTGACTGAGGTCAAGTTTTTGGGTCATGTCATCTCGGAGCATGGTATTTCTATGGATCCGTCCAAGATTGAAGCCATAGTGGAGTGGGAACGGCCAAGGAATGTAGCGGAGATTCGCAGCTTCTTGGGTCTTGCAGGTTATTACAGGAAATTTGTAAAGGATTTTTTGAAGATTGTAGCTCCATTGACGAGATTGATCAAGAAAAATCTCAGGTTTGAGTGGAATGAAGATTGTGAGTTTGCTTTTCAGGAATTGAAGAGCCGGTTGACTTCAGCTCCAGTGTTGATTATTCCTAGCAGTGACGAGCCGTATGAGGTATATGCGGATGCTTCAGGGCGTGGACTTGGATGCGTGTTGATGCAGCATGGACGTGTGGTTGCGTACGGATCGAGACAGTTACGACCTCATGAGCGAAATTATCCTACTCACGATTTAGAGCTCGCAGCGGTGGTTCACACGCTGAAGATTTGGAGGTGTTACTTGTATGGAGCATCGTTTCAGGTCTTCTTCGATCACAAGAGTTTGAGGTATTTGTTCACTCAGAGGGATCTTAACTTCAGGCAGCGTAGATGGATCGAGTATATGGAGGATTATGATTTTCCTTTGCAGTATCATCCCGGGAAAGCTAATGTGGTCGCGGACGCGCTTAGCAGGAAGTCTTCAGGGATTCTTACTTGTTTGGCTTTTGAGGACTGGAGCAGGGATGCGACGGTGAGCGAGTATAGGCTATGGTATCATGAAGACTGTGATCGAGTTTCAGTATATCATGTGAAAGTGACCCCAGCTCTTATTCGGATGGTGAAGCAAAGTCAGTGGCAAGATCAGCATTTGCAGGGGATTTGGTCGCGGATTCAGAACGGGGAGCAGTTTGAAGAATGGAGCATGCATGTAGATGGATCATTGTATTTCCAGGAGCGTCTTGCAGTTCCAGCTATCGCCGAGGTGATGAAAGCCGTTTTGGATGAAGCTCATAGGTCTCAGTTCACTATTCATCTGGGGAGCACCAAGATGTATTGCGATTTGAAGAGGCAGTATTGGTGGAGAGGCATGAAGAAAGACGTTCGAGAGTACGTGGCCAAGTGTTCGACGTGTCTTCAGGTGAAAGCCAAGCATCAGAAGCCTGCAGGTCAGCTTCAGCTGCTTCCTATTCTAGGCTGGAAATGGGAGCATGTGACGATGGATTTTCTCACAGGTTTGCCGAGGACGGAGCAGCGGCATGATGCAGTTTGGGTCGTGGTCGACAGGTTGACGAAATGGGCGCATTTCATTCTGTTTAGGTCGACATGTTCGAGGAAGGTTCTTGGGGATTTGTATCTGCAGAATATTGTGAGGTTGCATGGGGTTCCTTTGTCCATCACCTCTGATCGAGACACCAGGTTTAATGCTAAGTACTGGAAGAGTTTTTAGGAGGCTTTAGATACGGATTTGAACTTCAATATGGCATTTCATTCTCAGACTGATGGGCAGTCTGAGCGGGTTATTTAGATTCTCGAGGATATGTTGCGTGCCTGTGCGTTGGACTTCAGCGGGAATTGGAAGCAATGTTTGCATCTGACGGAGTTCGCGTACAACAATAGTTATCAGGCGAGTATTGGTATGGCACCGTTTGAGGCGTTGTATGGGTGACCGTGTCGATCACCTGTGTGTTAGGCCGAGCCAAAAGATAGGGTTATTCTTGGGCCGGATGAGATCCGTGATAGTAACGAGAAAGTCGTAGTGATTCGAGATCGATTGAGGGCAGCTCAGGGTCGGTAGAAGAGTTACGCAGATAGGAGACGTAGACCCTTAGAGTTCGCGGTTGGAGATTTTGTTCTCTTGAGGGTATCGCCTCGTAAGGGAACTATGCGGTTCGGAGTGAGTGGGAAGCTCGCACCGAGGTATATCGGGCCGTTCGAGATCACTCAGCGTGTTGGTGTGGTCGCTTATCGGCTTGATCTTCCACCCAAACTTTCTCATGTTCACGATGTGTTTCATGTGTCGATGCCTAGGAAGTGTCCGCCTGGGTAGGGTAAGATAGTTTCATTTTGCGATGTGCAGGTTCAGGAGGATATGACGTACGAAGAAGTGCCTATTCAGATCATCGACTGAAAAGTGATTAGTTTGTGTCCTCGTGAAATACCGTTGGTAAAAGTCGTGTGGCAGCATCATGGGGTTGATGAAGCCACTTGGGAACTAGAGTTGAGTATGCGGGAATTGTATCCGCATTTGTTTTGTTTCTGAAATGAGATGTAAATTTCGAGGGCGAAATTTCTTTTAGGGGTAGAGAGTTGTAACGCCCCAAAATTTATTTAATGTTAATGTAATATAAATGATGAATTAGTGTGCCATAATTAATGTTTCAGTATTAATTTGATTACTTGGTTGGATTTTGAATTTTTGGTTGTTTTGTTAAATTGATGAATTTGAATGATTTCTTATTGTTTTAAAATGATGTTTTGAGTTTTAAAACACAACAATTCAAAAAATGTTAAAAATATTCCGTTTTACAAAACCGTGGGCGGCACATGGTTTTCGCACAGTAAAACCGCCCACCGATTTTCTCTATTTATTCTCTCTCTTCCTCCTCTCTCCTCACTCTCCCTGATTTCACACACTCTCTCTCTCTCTCTTTCTCTCTTTCACCCGAGACACTCTCCTCTCTCTCTCTATCTCTCTCAAAATTTTTGAAATCAAATTCGAATCCAAGCTTCTGGTTAGCAAGGAGGAAGCTCGGGAACGTGATTTAGCAACCGAGAACGCGGATTGAAGCTTCGATTCGAGGTTAGTTTTGAAATTTCTAAACTTTTTTCCAAAATTTTCAATTTTGTGCATTTTTGAAATCTAGGTTTGTTTAAGCTTAGGAAACCTTGGATTTGAGTTAAATGAACTTAGAACAACTAGAATCTAAGCTTAGATTGAAGAAAAAAGGATTGGATTCAAGATTTTTCATTTTTCTCCTCATTTTCTCATTTTCAGATTTTTGAGATTTTTGAGTTTAAATCTTGTTTAAATGAGTCCAAATGTGTTCTAGTATGTTTTTCTATCAACTATGATTGTTTTCTATGCCTGGGATTTGAGAAAAACACGTTAGAATCAAAATTTGTGTTTTGGGGAAACCGAAAACCCGTGGCTGAATTTCTAGGTTTTCCTAGTTCGGCAGGCTGGACCACGTGTTCGGCAGGCCAGAATAGGGATCGGCAGGCTGGTGTTCTTCAGTCCGGCAGGCCGAACCTGGGGATGTTCAGCCGACCAAACTTTGCTTCCGGCAGGCCGAACTGTGTAGTTCGGTCGGCCGAAGCAGGGAGTCCGGCAGGGCGGCCGAGGCATGGAAAATTTTGTGATTTTCACTCGTTTTCACTGTTTTGAACCCTGATTTAAATTCCAACCTTATAGAATGATTTTAAAGATACAAATAGCACACTAGAACATCATGAAATGGTTTAGTAACATAAAATGTATCGAACTAGATATTGATCAACTTAGTTTGTATCTAGGATTGTTCGTGGTTCTGCAGAGTTAACGTACAGTGGACCGGGATTACGGTGTGGGGCACCGGCACGAGTATTGAGGTAGGACTTCTACCATATTCCTTGGTAGCCTAGTTTCAAAATGATTTGGCTTTGAAAAGGATTTCCATTAAAATGTTTTCAACGGTTGTTTGAAAATAGATTTATCGGTTATATTTTAATATACCGTGAACTGAAATGGACTTCATAATCAATGTAAATGACAACACTCGGTAATTGGGTTTTGAATGATGATGATAATAAACATATAGGCATGATGCCATATCAGAGATCGGGTCGTGTAGCGATCGACCTTGGAGGCAGGTCCCGAAACCCAGTTGGGCCACTACGGTGGTGATTCTATTATGGTTTGCCTAGGAAAGGAAAATGATATTATTGGTTATACAGGTAACTGTTCTGGATAAGAATGGCTTTACTCAAATTTATTTATTTATTCAAGGTTTCCTTTATTTGACTTCTGAATAATGACCTGTTTCTTTAAATTAAATTATTTTATAAAACATAGTCCTACTGAGCCTTTCGCTCATGTTTTATTTGTTTTAAATTTCCCCCCTTCTAGATGGTTTTCCATTTAGGTTTGGAGAGGATTCTTCGGACAAGACACAGGAGCAATAGAGGGACTAGTAAACTTATTTGTATTATTTAAATCAAGGCATGTAAGATTTTAACTTTATTTGTATCTGGACTGTGATTGTATTTATGATATTGTCAGTACCATGTGTATGCACAAGTTGTGGGTCTGTGGGACCCATACTCGCGGCTTTACTATTTTATTATTATTCGTTTAATGATTTCAATTGCTTAATGTATATGAACTCTTTTATAAGGTGTTGTTTTAAAAGAACCTCACATTTTATATTCAATCCAACCCCCCCAAACTCTTGATTTTTAATTAAATTCTTTTTTAATTAATTTAAATAATCCGCCACGTCACCTCCCGTACTCCGGGGCGTGACATCCCATCACTAGCCTACCAACACAAAACAAGAACAATATGAAGAAGAAGCCTTATCACCAACACAAGACAAGACAACTTTCTGTCATTGATATGGAGCGCGCCATCTGAGCCGGCCGCTTCCAACCCCAGGCGTGCTGCTTAATCATACTCTTCCTTTCCCTGCTATGCACACAAGTTCTTCATATAACATACAAATATCTTTTATGTTCATTTAATAGACCATTATAATCGTAAGTTAGATTTTATAATATTTTCTTAATAAATTGCTTAATGTTCATCTTAGCTAGCTTCCAATCATTGGTGTTTGTATTAAAATGGCGTCTTAAACTGTTTTCTTGAATCTGGCCATTTAAGTTTCGCTTCATAATATCATAGGACTCTGAAACATGTTTCTTTTTTATTTTTTATTATTTTGTCAAATTTTAAGGGTCATGTGTTTGTGGTTCAGGATTTTTTTTATTGTTATAATTTAAATTTAATATACGAGAAAGTAAATATTTCAGGGACATGGAAGAGCAAAACGATGCAAAATTCGACATGTCTACACTGAGCTTTTGGGACAAATTTTAAGGGTCATTGCAAAAGCAACTTCGTGAGGTCGGGGAATGCATGACGGACCGAACAAAGAATAGATTTCGTTCGTCAAGTAATTTATGTATCCCTTATTAGTAGGATAATAACTCTGCATACTGCAGGTTTTAAAGTTCCATGTCTGTGATATAAAAAAAAAATAAAAATCAGAAAAAGAGAATGTTTTGAAAAATATGTTAGAATTGTTTTTGAAATTTTGTTTGATTGTATACAATGGTATAGTCTTAAAAACAAATTTTTTAAAATAAACAAAACTAAATTTAATTTTAATAATACTAATTAATAATGTTTCTCCATAAGAGGATCTCATCCTCTTCCACTGCTTAGCTGCCCCCACCCTCCAGCCGCCCCTTCCAAAACCCTTGACGGCTACCCTTGATAGTCACATCCCTCGCAGTCGCCTACCCCAGCCCCCACCTTCTCTCTTGCAATCTCTCTTTGTTTCTCGGTTTGGAGAAGCACAGGGGTGACGGAGTGAGTCGAGGCCGTTGGTCGCTGGCTTTGCCACCTCACCATCGATTGCCCTAGCCCCTACCCTCTCTCTCTGTCTCTTAGTTTGGAGGACCAAGGGAAGGAGATGGCGTCAGTCGTTGGGCCATGGGTCGTCGTACTCCGGTTGGGCGGCGTCATGATTTGCCGACGGATGAGGGTGGCACGTTGATGGGGTAAGATAGAGAGGAGATAGGGGGAGGGCTGGTAGGAGGAGGGGGGTCCATGGTCAAGAAGAAAGAAGAAAAAAAAATTGAAAACAACCGGAAAAAAAAATTGAAAACAACCAGAAAAAAATTGAAAACATCTTTTCTTTTTTTTTTTCAAAAGCTTAAAAAATTTTGGTTGTTTTTGAAAAAAAAAATTATTTTACTTTTCACTTCCCCCAAACATGTTTTTGTTTTCTTTTCTTTTTTTGTGTTTTTGAAAATGAGAAAAAACTTCTAAAAAATATTACCAAACACTTTGGTTCCCGATTTAATTTTATGATAAAAAATCTTCATGAATTTTTAGTTGCAACAGTAGTCTAATCATGGTTAACTTCCATTAAATTTCAAATAGGAAAAAAAAAAAGGCAAAATCAAGCTTTCAAAAAAAAAAAAAAAGAGAAGAAAAGCATGCTCTATTTCACTCTTAACAAATGGCTTATTATTTGAGTGTTATAAAGGACGAAAATATTGATATCTATAAAAATATTGGTACTTAAGTTTTATAGAAATATCAACAGAAATATCGATGTCAGTGGAAATTAACATAGAACATAGAAAGTCATCTTGAAACATTTTCACCACTACAAACATGGCCTTCCACAACCGTTTAAAACTGTCACGGAAAACTTTCAAGATGGTCAAAAAAATGTCGTGAAAACCTCCATTGTGATATGAAATTGAGTTTTTACGATATTTTTTTACTATCACAGAACATCCATTTAGGCGTCAAATTTAGGCGTTGGTTTTTACAAAAAAATATCATGGAAATATAACCTTACACGACGGTTACTATAAAAACCATCGTAGAAATATAAGCTTACATGACAATTTTTCGTAGAAATGGTCATGAAAAATTGACATACTTGAACCTTATACAATTGTTTTTTTTTACAGAAATTGATGTGTAAGGTTATGTTTCTACGACGGTTTTTCCAACAAGCATCATGGAAAATTAGTCGTGCACAAAAAAAAAAGACTGAATTTTTGATTTCCTACGGGATGGCCAGTCCCATGTTATCCATTACGACAAGGCCGTAATTAAAAAAAAATAAAGATGTATATTGAAATTACAAGGTCTTTAAAATATCATTTATATTGAACTATTTTATATAATCATTTATCTACTATCTCTAGCTAAATTTGACATACCTATTTACAAATTACACCCACTCAATTCAAACTTCATTTATATCCATATATATATAGAATTCCTTTTTTGCTAGGGCTTGTATACTATTATTAATTATATCCTACATGGAACGTAGAATAAAAAAACCACATTCGATGTTTGCTTGTTGTCTTTGACACTTACGTTTGGAATGTAGCGTTCTGTTCAGTCGCAATGTTACACCGTTTCTCGCTTGATGTTTCCAATCATTAAGTGCCCTAACAATGTGTCATGATTAAAATGAATTAATAAACAAAATTATCTAAAACTTAACATAGTTAATTTTAAAAGAAAAATTGATACTTACAATCTTGTGAGTGATACAAAATCATCACGTGGTTGGTGTCTGAAGGGATCAAACCAAAATATTTAGTCCTCTTACGGTGCAACAAGTGCCAACATCCAATGTTCTCCAACATTATATGGTACGGAGAATAATTTCCTCTTGGTGCTTGAGCTAATAGGTGGAGAAGTGACATTGCATGCTCTCTAGCATCACACTATGGGTATCTTCCAACACTTGAAACAAGGGCTAGAGATATGAAACCAAAATTGTGCCCCTTGCCTTGGAGTTCATCATATTTTGCCAAAAACTACAATGACAACAATGCACTCAATTATTTGAACGCACCTTACAACTCTACTTAGATTTTAAAAAGTAAGAATTAAGGATAGAGCTATTACCTGAGGTGTAACGCCCCCTTACGGGCACCACACAGAACATTGTTTTTATCGTTAAACTTAGTAATTATTGATAAGAAGCTCGAAACAATCAACAACGCTCAGAGAAAAATCCCAGGAACACATGCAAATATATATATATTTTTTTTAAAAAGCTACTTATTGGATTTAACTTTTCCTCCTCGGTTAGTCCTGTTGGAAAAATAGTACACAGTAGAATTTTAAAAATTTTATATCAGAGTATTTTCTAAAACACAAGTTTGACACGCTATATGCATAAATTAACCAGATCTTACTAACCTCTGTGCGCCGAAAAGCTCCTGCAATCAGTGAAGAGAAGTAACGTTCCAGAAGAGCCTTAACCAACTGGTTTTCTTTGCGATTCTCTATCCACGATCGGAGTGAGTGTGGGCTCACACATACAGCTCTTCCTCCAGGTGACTCTCCTTACAACCAATTGAGAGAACCCAAAGCTAGTGTCTGTGATTTGTGAACAAGAGCTCTTAGGGAGTTTTCAGATTCTCACCAATTGAGTATCACTCTTAATCTCTCAATTGATCTAAATAACTTATGAGACTCACTCTCTATTTATAAAGGTCGGGTCTAGGGTTAGTCCTTATCAGATAAGGTCTCAAAAATTTGAATCAAAATCAAATTCGGATCAATATCTGATGAAATCCGTGTGAAAATGCATGATTTTTTTTTCGTGCATTGGCAGGCCGATCTGTCTAATAGGCAGGCCGAACTTGAGGATCGGCATGCCAAACTGCCAAAAAAAAAATCTCAACAAATATTTTATTTTTCACCTGATATTCTATAAGATAAAGTCTCAGTTTTAATTCAAATAACCCAATAGAAAAGTTATCTAATTAAAACAACTTTATCTAGATAATCTTTAGGAAAATAAAAGAATTCTTAATAATTTTACAAGTTTATCTTGATTTAATTTATTCAAAATTAAATCAACTAATAAACAGACAAGAATTATCCAATCCCAATAATTCAACAAGTTTATCTTGAATTAATTTTGTCACAAAATTAATTCAACCGATAAACAGACATTAATTATTTGATTCTTCTAAATTTTAACCAATCTAATAAATATAACATAAGTCACCGATTATTGGAAAAGCACGCCGTATCGTTACAGGATGTTGTGAGCTAGCAAAGGGGACCAAATGGACCTACATAGTTCAAGCTCCCAATAATTATGAAACCTAATATCCCAGATATACATTTCATAATTATCAACTCCAACGTTACTCCACTAAAAGCTTGGAGCTGCACTCTCGAACTATGTAGAATTAAGAAGCCCGTATAGCTAAGTCTCTATGACATATCATAGTATATCATATCCCCATAGGATTATCCATACCTGGCTTAAGGACAAGTTCTGTCTTAACTTCCTAATTATTTTTATCTTACGTTCCATTATCTCACCAACGAAAAACTTACCATCCAAAGACAGTGTACAATTCAGTTACACCTATGTATCCAAATGGTTGAGCGCTCTAGTTTTCCAATTACAGGATAACGCATATAAGAGGATGTCACTACTCCTAAAGAGGAGCTATGGATTCCAAATCTATGAATAATAGGTGATAAGAACCTCGCCAATATACTGACGAAACCCGTTATCAATAAAAAAGGCACCAAGACCGTTTCTACTTAGATTTGGATGGAAGTCACCGCGACCCATTGCTTATATCGAAGCAAGAACCTTGGTATATTGTAGACGCCACAATCAAGGATGGAAAGCTTGATTGATAAGTCAGGGTTGAATGCCCGGATTGATCCGAAGAGTTCGTGTAGTTCGTCAAAGAACTAAAGAAAGAATTTTCTCTCTTAGAAATAAACATTCATCAATCTATTCATTAACCTTGGAAACGCCTATTTATAGGCCAAAATTACAAAGGAAAGTTGACAAATTCAAACATAACTACTAATCCTAATTTAAACCTAAAAGAAAAACCAAAAGAAAGGAAAGTCTCAATGGCTGATATTTAGCCATTTACATGCCTAGCAATTAAAGGAAAGTGCAATTAATGCTCTTCAACAACTTGCACAAATGATCAGCCACATGTGTGCCAATAATGGGAAAGTTTCTGAAATCCTTTCATAGACTTGATCTTGCAAAATTTGAGCTGATTTCAAGCTTAACTCATCTGGATTCTTCTAGAACTTGGATCAAATTGATGCACCTTTGTGGCTGACGTGGGCCTGGGTCAATGGGCTTGCACAGATTTACTTGATTCCAAATTTTGTGAATCAACCCATTTAGTGCTTCCTTGAATTTCTTAGCTCGGCCTCTTGTGACTGGTCCAACAGGAACTTGTATTGGGTTAGTCACCTTCCTTGCATTTGAGCTCCCCACATCTCCATCAATAGGTCTACGCTATCAAGAGTCATGCCTCCAACATACCGGAATGCATACCACTATGAAAAATGTGGGTGTCACCCTCTGGTACATCAAAAGACACAAGTCAAGACAACGAGCCCAATATTCATCTCAGGATTAAGATACAATACAAATGATTATCTAAAGTGAATAAATTTGCCAAGATAGAATTATTAATCCAAATCAATTCACTTTATGTCCCGATCCAACATATCGTCACCTATGACAATGTGCCAATGTTTCTATTCACGAAGTCCACCTCCGATTGCCAAGACAAACCATCTCCTAAATAGGGATATAGACTACACAACAATCTTTACATGAATAAAGTGCCAACTTTATTCCCTCGATTGCGGATCTTATGTTTTAGATCATCACCTTAAGAATCATGTCTTTTGCATAATCTATCCATCATATGCCCAATTCTTAAAGGTTTAGACTGACAGTTTTAGACTATTGTTTGCTTAACATACATTTAACAAATATAAATGTAAAGAGGACAAGATTTAGTATATTAACAATAAATGAATTCTTTATTGATAAAAATATCTACCAATCTCCTATTTGCACTAAGTGAGTAAATATGACAAGTCTCGCATCCCTATAGCTTCCACAAGCCTCTTGAAGACTCTCCCAGTAAGTGTCTTCGTAAATGGGTCAGCTAAATTGGCCTTTGATGCGATTTTACACACAGTGACATGCCTACCCTCGATGAAGTCCTTTATCACATGATACTTCCGATCAATATACTTACTCTTCTTGTGAAATCTTGGTTCCTTAGCATTAGCTACCGTTGCACTGTTATCACAGTACAGTGATACCACTTTTTCATACCAGGAACTACCTCAAGATCCCTAAGGAACTTGCAGAGCCACACTGCTTCTTTCGAAGCATCACTAGCTGCCACATACTCGGCCTCCATTGTTGAATCTGAAGTGCAATCTTGCTTCACACTTCTCCAACTGATGGCATCACCGCTAAGAGTAAACACAAAACCCGAAGTCAATTTCCTAGAATCTAGACATGATTGAAAATTTGAGTCAGTATATCCTAGAGGAGTTAAGTCCTCACCCGAATACACAAGCATATACCCTAGAGTCCTTCTCAAGTACTTGAAAATATGCTTAACTGCAACCTAGTGGTTGGGTCCTGGATCCGCCTGAAATCGACTTATAATCCTGATCGCATAACAAATATCTGGTTGTGTGCAAAGCATGGCATACATGAGACTACCCACTATCGAAGCATAAGGCACCTTCTTCATGTATTCTCTTTCTTCATCAGACTTTGGAGAGTCTTTCTTAGAAAGAGTAATTCTAGACCTAGATGGTTGCCCACCTTTCTTGGACTCCTACATTACAAACCTCTTGAGAATTTTATCTATGTAGCTAGCTTGGGACAAAGCTATCATTTTATTCTTCCTATCACAAAAGATCTAGATATCGAGAACAAAATTAGCCTCACCCAAGTCCGTCATGTCAAATTGTTTAGTCAAACATAATTTGACCGATGACAACGCCCCAACGTCATTGTCAATTAGCAGAATGTCATCTACATAGAGCAGTAGAAAAACCACCTTCCTATCCTTAATGTGTTTGTAAGCGCATGGCTCATCCACATTTTGTGAGAACCCATAAGTCTTGATCACCTGATCAAATCTTATGTTCCAAGAACGTGAAGCTGCTTGAGTCTATAAATTGACTTTAGTAGCTTACAAACCTTACCCTCTTGACCCTTGACCTTTAACCCGTCTGGTTATTCCATATAAATGGACTCATCAAGATAGCCATTTAGAAAAGTCGTCTTGACATCCATCTACCAAATCTGGTAATCGAGAGCGGCAGCTATGGATAAGAGAATCTGGATGGACTTAAGCATGGCCACAGGCGAAAAGGTTTCCTCATAATCGATTCCTTCCTTTTGCATATAACCCTTAACTACCTATCTAGCCTTAAAGGTTTTGACCTTTCCAACCACTCCTCTTTTCTTCTTGTAGATCCACTTACACCCTATAGGTTTTACCCCCTCAGGAAGATCCACAAGCTCCCAGACCTGATTAGTCTCCATAGACTTCATCTCTGTGTTCATGGCCTCTGTACGAAGTTTTGAATCAACATCCTCCATAGCCTCTACGTAAGTATGAGGATCCCTGTCATGTTCATCTAGTTTAGCCAAGAAGGCCTCACCTTTGAACATATACCTTTCAGGTTGACGTTCGATCCTCCCACTATGCCAAAGCCCCTTAGGTTGTTGTTCAGGTTTGTTTAGTTTTTCTACACTGATCAGAATGGTTTCATTTGGAACCTTTGGAGTGATTAGATCACTCTTTAACTCCTCAGGCACCACTTTGCTTCGATGTTTAAAGTCGTCCATGTAACTCTTTTGAAGGAAAGTTGCTTTAGTTGAAACCACGACTTTATTTTCCATTGCGTTATAGAAATAACCCCCTTTAGTCCCTTTCGGATATCTTACAAACATGCAAACTTCCGAACGTGCTTCCAACTTATTCGGATCCTTAAACAGGACATGAGCCAGACATCCCCATATGCGAATTTGGTTTAAGGATGTCTTCCTGCCCGTCTACAACTTGTGAGGAGTTTTAGTGACCAATTTTGAAGGCACATTGCTCAAAAGATAACATGTGGTTTGTAGTGCATATCCCCAAAAGGTTAAAGGCAATGATGAATAACTCATCATGGACCTTACCATGTCTACTAAAGTCCTATTCCTTATCTCCGCTATGCCATTCTGTTGCGGAGTGCCCGGCGCAGTCAAATGGGATAAAATCCCATTCTCTAATAAATGTCCTAAGAACTCATCAGAAAGGTATCTCTACCTTGATCGGATCGAAGTGCCTTTATGGGTCTACCTAATTGTTTTTCCACTTTAGCCCAAAACTCCCTGAACTTGTCAAAAGTTTCGCTTTTGTGGTGCATCAAGTACACATACCCATATCTTGAGTAATCGTCAACAAAAGTGATGAAGTACTTATATCCTCCTTATGCCCGGATATTTATTGGTCCACAAACATCATTATGCACAGGTTCTAGAACCCCTTCGGCCCTATTGCTCTTAGACCTGAATGGTCTTTTGGTCATTTTACCCTCCAAACAATATTCACATTGAGGTATAGATTCCACCTTTAAGTGACTTAGAGGTCCATCCCATACCAACCTTTGAATCCTATTCAGGTTAATATGACCAAGGCGCAAATGCCAAAGATAAGTCTTATTACAGTGAGAAGTTTTAAGTCTTTTAGAGTTATTATCATTCATCTCAGTATTAAGGAATAATCCATCTTAGGTTTGATAAAATATAGATTCTTTTGCATCCATCCAGAACATGTAAAATATTTATTTTTACGAATCACCACTTTATCATTAAAAGAAACCAAATATGAGTCTTTAAATAAACAAGCTATAGAAATTAAATTCCTTTTAAATTTAGGATCATAAAAATAATCTCACAAAATTAAATTTGTATAATTATCAAAATAAAGATGGACGTCTCCCACTGCTTCCGCTAAGACCAAGGATCCATCACCCATCCGAAGCGTGAAGTCTTCAAGTAGCAGACTTCTCATTTCTTTGAACCCCTGTAGAGAAACACAAACATGATTAGTTGCACCTGAATCTATGACCCAAATGCCACTGGATTCCTCAACCAAACATGTTTCTAAATACAGAAGGTCACACCTACCTCCTTTGGAAAGGAAGTCCTCGCAATGCTTCTTTATGTGCTCGACCTTCCCGCAGAAGAAGCACTTAAGCTTCTTTGGGTTCTTCTTCTTCTTCTTCTTGCTCTTGTTGTTAGCAAGAACAGAAGACTTCCCATTTTTGGCCCGTTGCCTCTTTCCATTCCCAGAGTTGGGATTGGAACCAGAAGTAGCTACCAAATTGGCCTCTCCACCTGGAGGAGACTCCCTAATCAGCAGTTCAAACTCCTGTAACTATTTCATTAATTCTGTTAAGGTCATATCCAGTCTATTGCTCAAATTAAAAGTAGCTCTAAATGGAATAAATTCCTTTGACAGAGTCTCAAAGACCATAGTCATCTGAGTTTCAGCATCAATGTCGGCTCCATTGGTTTGAGCCTCAGCGAGGTAACCTATGACCAACATCATGTGCTCCTTTACAGATGTCCCTGGTCTTTGCTTACAGTTCAAGAGTTTTCAAAGCGCCCCTCGCCGCTTTGTTTTGGCCTGGCCTCCAAACATGTCTTCTAGATTATCCAAGATCTGCTTAGCAATCTCATAATCCTCATGTTGAGCCTACAACATATTATTCATGCTGGCCATAACATAGCAGCAAGCTTGATCGTTTGTATCTTTCTAGCGATCGTACACTTGGAATTGCTTATTGGTGGAATCTCTCGTAGGCTTGGGAGGACAAGGGGTTGTCAGCACAAATTTCAGTTTCTCAAAGGAGAGGACAATATCCAGGTTCCGTTTCCAATCATTATAATTCTCTTTGGTCAATAGGTTTTTGTCAAGTATCGAAGATAAAGCATTTTTAGACATTTTTAATCTACAATAAAGAATCATATACCAAACATAAGCACACATACAATAATAATTTAGTAAGATAACAATTACGTAAAAAATATACAAATGTGTTTATGTGTCAAAACTTTGAAAACATCACAACCTTACAACGATAATTCCCAACTCAGAATTCAACAAGCTC
Organism: Artocarpus heterophyllus; assembly: GCA_025403435.1. Classification (NCBI taxonomy): domain Eukaryota; kingdom Viridiplantae; phylum Streptophyta; class Magnoliopsida; order Rosales; family Moraceae; genus Artocarpus; species Artocarpus heterophyllus. The sequence continues at coordinate 6,394,617 of CM046339.1, read as the reverse complement.
CTAGGGGAGTCATGCCAAATTCAATCAGGAATACAGATCCCCTCCTGATTAATATATGCCATCTAGGACCCAAATGATCCAGCATATATTAATAATTGTATCTTTGGCCATTAATTTTATTAACAAAGCTCCTTGGGGAGGTTAATAATAAAATTATCATGGGTGTATAGCCATCGTTTTCATAGTTTATCCACAATTTATAATCACCACCTAGGGGTATGTAACCATAAATCATGCTAAAATACTTTATCCTTTTGGAGATCCAATCTGATACATGATAGAAATCTTTTCCTAGGGGTCAAGACCACCATATTCTTCCTATAGACCAACGTGGACGCCTTAGGTCCTCTCTTCGAAAACCTTCTCCCACTCAATCTTTTGAAATCAAGGTTTTATTTTAAAAACATGCATGGACAATTTAAATATGAGCGGCACTCCCTATTCTATATGACATGTTATCAATATACATGGCAAATCATATTATAATACAGACAAGCAAAGCAATCAAACAAAGCTATAAGCAAAATAATAATAATCGTAATATTATGATTCCACCCTAGAGAATAGAAAACAAAGATTACAAAAGAATAATCAAAACATATTATCAATTCTTCATCCTTGGATCCTCAAGCTGTATCCTGCTTCATGTAATGCCTATTTTCAAGTCTTTAATCCTTTATGAATTGAATACTTCATATTTTCACTAATATCCAAGTTTATTGTTTCTCAGAATTGTCCCTAAAATAAAATTAAAACTGCATTGAAAACCACACCTTTTCTAGAAAAAAATTCTGCTGGTAAGCCAATCTGTATGATCAGCCTGCCGGTCATGACCCATCGGCCTGCCGAACTAGAAGTTTGGCCTGCCACCATAGCCATCTAATTTCTACCCCGCTGACAGCTTGTCGAACTTCACGTCTGGCCTGCCAATCTACGACCATCGGCCTACCAAATTGGAGAGTTCAGCATGCCGACCGAGGAAAAATCACCCTTTCCAGAAAATACAATTTTTTAATGCAATTCATCAATTTTATTTTCAACAATTCAAAAACATAAAATCAGAGACTCAAGAAATACCTGGGAGCGTTATCATCCAACTTCTAGATCCGCCTTTTAGATTTGTTTTCTTTGAAAGATTATTTAATTACAAAATTCTTATAAATTTAAAATTAAATAATAATTCCTAGACAGAAATTATAGTCCGTCATCTATTTACTTGAAAAACCTATATACACAATCTAACCTCTAAGGAACCATAACCGGTGTAAATTAATTAATTAAAAAATAATTAAATAATAATTTAATTAACCATAATTAATTAATAAACATTCACCATATAAACCATGACAACATATAAAATGTATAGAAACCTAGAATGCCAACTCTCTATAAAATTAAATTCAAGTATAGGAGAGATTAATATCACAAAATTTATACATATAGCATGATCACAAACTCGTAAATTTATGTAAAAACCTAGCTTTGATACCAATTGTTAGAAAAATAGTACGCAGTAGAATTTTAAAAATTTTATATCAGAATATTTTTCAAAACACAAGTTTGACACGCTATATGCATAAATTAACTAGATCTTACTAACCTTTGTGCGTGAAAAAGCTCTTGCAATTAGTGAAGAGAAGTAACGTTCCAGAAGAGCCTCAACCAACTGGTCTTCTTTGCTATTCTCTATCCATGATCGGAGTGAGTGTGGGCTCACACATACAACTCTTCCTCTAGGTGACTCTCCTTCCAACCAATTGAGAGAACCTAAAGCTAGTGTTCGTGATTTGTGAACAAGAGCTCTTAGGGAGTTTTTAGATTCTCACCAATAGAGTATCACTCTAAATCTCTCAATTGATCTAAATAACTTATGAGACTCACTCCTTATTTATGAAGGTTGGGTCTAGGGTCAATCCTTATCAGATAAGGCCTCAAAAATTCGAATCAGAATCAAATTCGGATCAATATATGATGAAATCAGTGTGAAAATGCGTGATTTTTTTTCGCGCATTGGCAGGCCGATCTGTCTAATAGGCAGGCCGAACTTGCCCCATCGGTAGGCCGAACTTGAGGATCGGCATGCCAAACTGTCGAAAAAAAATCTCAACAAATCTTTTATTTTCCACCCAAGATTCTATAGGATAAAGTCTCAGTTTTAATTCAAATAACCCAATAGAGAAGTTATCTAATTAAAAGAACTTCATTTAGATAATCTTTAGGAAAATAAAAGATTTCCTAATAATTCTACAAGTTTATCTTGATTTAATTTATTCAAAATTAAATCAACTGATAAACAGACAAGAATTATCCGATCCCAATAATTCAACAAGTTTATCTTGAGTTAATTTTGTCACAAAATTAATTCAACCGATAAACAGACATGAATTATTTGATTCTTTCAAATTTCAACAAATCTAATAAATCTGACATAAGTCACCAATTATTGGAAAAGCATGCCGTATCATTACAAGATATTGTGAGCTAGCAAAGGGGACCAAATGGACCTATATTGTTCAAGCTCCCGACAATTATGAAACCCAATATCCCAGATATATATTTCATAATTATCAACTCCGATGCTACTCCACTAAAAGCTTGGAGTTGCACTCTCAAACTATATAGAATTACGAAGCCCATATAGCTAAGTCTCTATGACATATTATAGTGTATCATATCCCCATAGGATTTTCCATAACCGGCTTAAGGACAAGTTCTATCTTACCTTCTCGATTATTTTTATCTTTGTTTCATTATCTCACCATCAGAAAACTTACCATCCAAAAGACAGTATACCATTCGGTTACACCTATGTATCCAAATGGTTGGGCGCTCCAATATTCCAATTACAAGATAACATATATAAGAGGATATCACGACTCCTAAAGAGGAGCTATGGATTCTATATCTATGAATAATAGGTCTACGCTATCAAGAGTCATGCCTACAACGTACTGGTATGCATACCACTATTAAAAATGTGGGTTTCACCCTTTGGTACATCAAAAGACACAAGTCAAGACAACAGGCCCACTATTCATCTTAGGATTAAGATACAATACAAATGATTGTTTAAAGTGAGTTGATTTTCCAAGACAGAATTATTAATCTAAATCAATTCACTTTATGTCCCAATCCCACACATCGTCACCTATGACAATATGCCAATATTTCTATTCACGGAGTCCACCTCTGATGGCCAAGACAAACCATCTCCCAAATAGGGATATAAACAACATAACAATCTTTACATGACTAAAGCGCCTAACTTTATTCCCTTGATTGCAGATTTTATTGGAAAAATAGTACACAGCGGAATTTAAAAATTTTATATCAGAGTATTTTTCAAAACATAAGTTTGACATGCTATATGCATAAATTAAACAGATCTTACTAACTGTTCTTTGCCGAAGAACCCTCGCCAAACGTGAAGAGAAGTAACGTTCCAAAAGAGCCTCAACCAACTAGTGTGCTTTGCTATTCTCTATCCACGATCGGAGTGAGTGTCGGCTCGCACGTACAGCTCTTCCACTAGGTGACTCTCCTTCCAACCAATCGAGAGAACCCAAAGCAAGTGTTCATGATTTGTGAACAAAAGCACTCTGGGAGTTTTCAGATTCTCACTAGCAGAGTACACTTTTAGTCTCTTAATTGATCTAAGTAACTCTTAAGACTTACTCCCTATTTATAGAAGTTGGTCCTACGGTCAGTCCTTATCAAATTAGGTCTCAAAAATTCGAACGAGAATTAAAATCAGATCAATATCTGATAAGATCCACGTAAAAATGCGAGATCTTATCCTTCGCTCATCAGTAGGCCGATCAGGATGATCGGTAGGCCAAACTGCCGAATAAATATCTCTGAGAATCTTTTATTTTTCACCCAAGATTCTATAGGATAAAGTCTCAGTTTTAATTTAAATAACCCAATAGAGAAGTTATCTGATCAAAACAACTTTATCTAGATAATCTCTAAGAAAATAAATGAATTCCCAATAATTCTACAAGTTTATCTTGATCTAATTTATCCAAAATTAAATCAATCGATAAACAGACAAGAATTATCCGATCCCAATAATTCAACAAGTTTATCTTGAATCAATTTTATCACAAAATTAATTCAACTGATAAACAGACATGAATTATCTTATTCTTCCAAATTTTAACCAATCTAATAAACCTGACAAAAGTTACCAATTATTGAAAAAGCACGCCATATCGTTACAGAATGTTGTGAGCTAGCAAAGGGGACCAAATGGACCTACATAGTTTAAGCTCTCGATAATTATGAAACCCAATATCCCAGATATACATTTCATAATTATCAACTCCAATGCTACTCCACTAAAAGCTTGGAGCTGCACTCTCAAACTACATAGAATTACAAGGCCCGTATATCTAAGTCTCCATGACATATCATAGTGTATCGTATCCCCATAAGATAATCCATAATCGGCTTAAGGACAAGTTCTATCTTACCTTCCTGATTATTTTTATCTTACATTCCATTATCTCACCATCGGAAAACTTACCATCCAAAGGCAGTATACCATTCGATTACACCTATGTATCCAAATGGTTGAGCGCTCTAGTTTTTCAATTACAGGATAACGCATACAAGAGGATATCATTACTCCTAAAGAGGAGCTATGGATTCTATATCTATGAATAACAAGTCTTCGCTATCAAAAGTCATGCCTCCAATGTACCGGCATGCATACCACTATTATGATATGGGTGTCACCCTTTGATACATCAATAGACATAAGTCAAGACAACGGGTCCACTATTCATCTCAGGATTAAGATACACTATAAATGATTGCCTAAAGTGAATCGATTTGCAAAGACAGAATTATTAATCCAAAATAATTCACTTTATGCCCCGATCCAACGCATCGTCACCTATGACAACATGCCAATGTTTCTATTCACGGAGTCCACCTCCGATGGCCAAGACAAACCATCTCCCAATAGAGATATAGACAACATAACAATTTTACATTAATAAAGCACCCAACTTTATTCCCTCGATTACAGATCTTATGATTTAGACCATCACCTTAAGAATCGTGTCTTTCATATAATCTGTCCATCATATGCCCAATTCTTAAGGTTTAGACCAACAGTCTCAAACTATTGTTTGCTTAACATACATTCAACAAATATGAACATAAAGAGGATAATATTTGGTATATGAATAATGAATACATTCTTTATTGATAAAAATGTCTTCAAAAACTTATTACATTTTTACTCCTTAGGGCATACATGTCTAAAAGATCTTATGTTTTAGACCGTTACCTTAAGAATCGTGTTTTTCGCATAATCTATCCATCATATGCCCAATTCTTAAAGGTTTAGACTAATAGTTTCATACTATTGTTTGCTTAACATACATTCAACAAATATGAACGTAAAGAGGACAAGATTTGGTATATTAACAATATATGAATTCTTTATTGATAATAATGTCTCCAAAAACATATTATATTTTTACTCCTTAGGGCATACATATCTAACAAGTCCGATGGAACACCTAAGACATTTGGCTAACCTACCACCTACAGAAAACTTAGTCTACAAAAACAAATTTTTAACAAATACAAACTCATACTTATAATGCAAGCACTCTTAACTTCTAAGCAAACAACTAATTAACACTAATTATGAAGAAACAAACTATATAGCATATTCTTTAATGAATAATCTAAGAAGCTGACAATCTAAAATACAAATTACATTCAACATACATCATTCTTAATGAAACAAAGCATCTTTGAGTCATAAACATGCACTAAGAATCAAGAAACATAAAGATAGAAGACTTGATCTTTAATTACTTAGAGAAATTAATTGAACTTATAAGCATGAATAAAGTGTAAGAATTATTCCACAGCTAACATATATAAACATCACTCAATTTTGTAACCATATATCTTTCAATTTTTATTCAATTAGAGCATACAAATTTATAGAAATAAAGTAAACACACATATATAACTCTTAGATTTTTCTTTGGCTGTAAAAATTCATTTGATAATTAAAATAAATCACAAAATTAATACTACAAAATTTGCCAGCAAAGCCTAGGCAGTGAGTAGTTCTAATTAAAAATTAGGTATTAAATTTTGTATATTATAAAATAATTTATAAAAATTATTGCACATAATAGACACATAGACTCATAAGATATCCAAAATTTAGCTTTAAATAAATTCAAAGTAATTCAAAACACAAGTTTTAATTTAGAGTTAATATTAACACCATACATATTAAATAGCGAATATGTTTCATTCAAACATTTTTAAAAAATCAAATATACATGACATGCTTCAGAAATTTTTATGTGACATGCTTAACATATAAATAAAAGTTAAAAAAATAATAAATCATACAAAACATATTTAAAAGTATGGTTTATCCTCTCATGAATTACATAGTGCGTATCAAATAAACATTCATAACTACTGAGTACTTAACAATCAAAGAATTTTATCTTAAAACATAATAAATATATGAAGTTGAAAATTTGACATTTAGTTAACAAATCAAAAATGGCTCATCATTGTTTACAGAATCAAAAGATACTTTTTGTCTTATAAAATGGACTCTACAAATCAAAAATACAAATCTGCCAGCAAATAAAATTTTGTGAGCAGTGCTTGATTAAAAGCTCATAACCCTAAAAATATTTTGAACAAAAATTTCTAAAAAAAACTTCTGACATTCCTAACATATATAAACACATCATATCCAAAAATCGTTGCAACATAAAATCATTTGATTTGAAAACATTACTAGCAACCTTACTTACTAATTGAAAACCCTAAAATTCTCATATCACATTGCAATAACAAAACATCATTTTCATGAAATTTTATGATATCATATGAACATAAATGCTTTCAACCATAAAATAACATTGTTATAATCAAAGTAATAAACAAAATAATTTATTTTTCATACAAACAAATATGCATACACATTCACAACATAAAAGAACAATTTTCTAACAAAGATTTTTACAAAACAATATATATCAATCATAAAAATTCAAAACCATGAAAACCTTTAAAACATACCTTAAATTCTTATGTTTTATTCAACAGATACAAAGGCTAGCACATAAAATCTCCAAAAGGAATTCCATCTACTTTGGCTTGAAAGAAAATAAGAGTAATGAATTCTTGGCTTTGAGGATTAGAGAGATGATGGAGGCTTTCTTGGAGAGATTTTTGAGAGAGAGTGAGGGAGAGAATTTTCTTTAGCAAAAAATTAAGAGAATGAAGACTTTGGTGGCTTAAAGGTATATTTACAGGTTTGTGAGAGAGAAGAGATTAGATTAGATGAGTGTAGAAAACACTAATCCTAATCTAATTAGGTTTCACTTTTTTTTAGATGAGTGTAATCCAATCTAATTAGGTTTTCCTTTTTTTTTAAATGACTATAATCCTAATCTATTTAGGTTTCCTTTTTTTTTTCTTTTTCTTTGTTTTTTTTCCACAATAAAATCTTTTTTTCTTCTTTTCATTTCCTACGTTTACATTTGTTTAATATAATTAATATAATATAATATAAATATATTATAAATAATAATATAAACGTATAAACAGTTATATGTAATATAATATAATATAAATAATGTAATATAATATAATTATAATGCATAATTATTTATACACAACAATTATATTTACTCCATGACCTCAAACAAATATTAATTTATACAGTATTCTATTGAATACTTTTATTATCGAGTTTTTTAACACCATCATAAAAATGTTACACATGCAATTATTATGATATTATAAATGTCATAAAAATAAGAAAATATGCAATAAAATTTATGTCATCATTAAGAATATCTCTAGGGCATACTCAACTCTAGACTTTATACCTATCATCATTTTTTTTGACATAAACAACCCAAGAATATTAATCTCTCGTGGTCGTCACCTGTGACATTACTAGACAAAAAAGTTAATTTACTTAACATAAATAATAACAGTACTTAAAATATCACATTCTATGTTAAATTGACATAAATATGCATGGAAGAAAATGACAAGTGTTATCTCTCCCCACTTTATAAGAGTTTCATCCTCGAAACTTAAAATAACTACAGATACAAGGCTTCCTATAGCCTCTTGCTCTTTGTGGTTATGCTATAAGACTTTAACTAAGGGCATGTTTGGCACATCGTATTGTATTGCATTGCATTGTATTGTACTGTATTATATACAGAAAAGGCAATGTAATACAGTGTGCCAAACAAGCTATAATGCAATTTCCTTATTTCACAAATTCTTGGTCCTAATCTCATATCTCTTTTCCATGTAGCTTCTTTAATTTTTTGATTTCCCACTAACTTTTTGACAAGAGAAATATCTTTATCACCTAATACCTTCTGTTTCAATAAAGGAATAGTCAGCTTATCCCTATAAATTGTATTCCTTCAAACTTCTTATTTTTTATTTTTGAGCAAAAGAACATGGACCCGGTATGTACTTTCTTAGCATATGAATATGAAAAACGTTGTGTAAAAATTTGAGGAATTACATCAATTGTAATGCCCCCTTACAGGTGCCAAAGGAACGTTGCTTTTACTATTTAACTTAGTAATTACTGATAAGAAGTTCGAAACAATCAACAACACTCAGAGAAATATCCCAGGAACACATGCATATATATTTTTTAAAAAAACTGCTTACCGGATTTAACTTCTCCTTGGTTAGCTCGATCGAACACCTAAGACATTCAGCTAACCGACCATTTGTAGAAAACTTAGTCTACAAAAACAAATATTTAACAAATACAAACTCATACTTATAATGCAAGCACTCTTAACTTCTAATCAAACAACTAATTAAGACTAATTACGAAGAAACAAACTATATAGCATATTCTTTAATAAATAACCTAAGAAATTAAAAATCTAAAATACAAATTGCATGCAATATACATTGTTCTTAATGAAATAGAGCATCTTTGAATCACAAGCATATACTTAGAGTCAAGAAACATAAAGATTGAAAACTTGACCTTTAATTACTTAGAGAAATTAATCTAAATTTATAAGTATGAATAAAGTGTAAGAATTATTCCATAACATAGCTAACGTATATAAACATCACTCAAATTTTCTTCTCTTGAAAATGTTAATCCAAAATGCCTCTTTCCAATTTTCAAATCATTCAAATAAATCTGCTAGTCATAAAAACTGACTGACCTTCAAGGATTTATAACTCTATATCTTTGAATTCTATTCAACTAGAGCATGAAAATGCATAGAAATAAAGTAAACACATATATATAACTCTTAGATTTTTCTTTAGCCATAAAAATTTAATTTGTAATTAAAATAAATCATATAATCAATGCTACAAAATCTACCAGCAAAGCCTAGGCAATGAGCAGTACTAATTAAGAACTACGTATTAAATTATTTATGTCACAGCATAATTTATAAACATTACTACATATAATAGACACATAGAATCATAACATATCCAAAGTTTAGCTCTAAATAAATTCAAAGTAATTCAAAACAAAAGTTTGAATTTAGAGTTAATATTAACACCATACATGTTAAACAAGAAACATGTTTCATTCAAACATTTTTATAAAATAACTTCTCAAATTTTTATGCAACATGCTTAACATATAAATAAAAGTTAAAAAAATAATAAATCATGCAAAACACATTTAAAAGTATGGTTTATCATCTCATGAATTACATAGAGCATATGAGACAAATATACATTACCATTGAGTACTTGACAATCAACGAATTTTATCTTAAAATATAATAAGATTATGAAGCTAAAAATTTACAGCACTTAGTTAACATATCAACAATGACTCATAATTGTTTACAAAATCAAAAGATACTTTTTGTCCTATAAAATAGACTCTATAAATAATAAATACAAATTTGATAGCAAATAAAATTTTATGAGCAATGTTTGATTGGAAGTTCATAACCCTAAAAATATTTTGAATGAAAATTTATAAAAAAAATCTCTGACATTCCTAACATATATATACACATCAAATCCAAAAATCGAAGCAAAATAAAATCATTTGATTTCAAAACATTACCAGCAACCTTACCTACTAACTGAAAACCCTAAAATCCTCATATCACATTCCAATAACAAAACATTATTTTCATGAAATTTCAAGATATCATATGAACATAAATGCTTTCAACCATAAAATAACATTGTTATAATCAAAGTAATAAACAAAATAATTTATTTTTTTATACAAACATACATGCATACACATTCACAACATAAAAGAACAATTTTCTAACAAAGTTTGTCACAAAACAATATATATCGACCATAAAAACCTTTAGAACATACCTTAAATTCTTATGTGTTATTTAACTAATACGAAGACTTGCACATAAAATCTCCAAAAGGAATTCCTTCTACTTTAGTTTGAAAGAAAATAAGAGTAATGAATTCTTGGCTTTAAGGATTAGAGTGATAATAGAGGCATTCTTGGAGAGATTTTTGAGAGGGGGTGAGGGACAGAATTTTCTTTGGCTAGAAATTAAGAAAATGAAGGCTTTGGTAGCTTAAAGGTATGTTTAGGTTTGTGAGAGAGAAGAGCTTAGATGAATGTAGAAAACCTTAATCCTAATCTAATTAGGTTTTCCCCTTTTTTTAGATGAGTGTAATTCCTAATCTAATTAGGTTTCCTCTTCTTTTTAGATGAGTGTAATCCTAATCGAATTAGGATTCATTTTTTTCTCCTTTTTTTTTTCTTTTCCATAGTAAAGTTTTTTCTTCTTTTTGTTTCCTACGTTGACATTTGCTTAATTTATATATATACACACAATACAATTCAATATAATATAATATAAATATATTATAAATAATAATATAAACGTATAAATGGTTATATATAATATAATCTAATATAATATAAATAATGTAATATGATATAATATAGTTATAATACATAAAAATATTAATTTACACATTATTTTCTTGGACACTTTATATTATAGAGTTTCTTGGCACCATCATAAAAATGTTACATATGTAATTATCATGATATCATAAATGTCATAAAAATAAGAAAATATGTAATAAAATTTATGTTATCATTAAGAATATCTCTAGAGTATACATAATTCAAAAGCATTACAAATGTAAATTTAGAGTAAATTGAAATTCTAAAAAAAATAATACTTTACGCTTATTATCATTTTTTTGACATGAACAACCCAAGCACATCGATCCCTCATGGTCGTTACCTGTGACATTACTAAAGAAAAAGTTAATTTACTTAACATAAATAATAATCACACTTAAAATATCACATTCTATGTCAAATTAATGTAAATATCTATACAAAAAATGATGGGTGTTACAACTCTTCCCTCCTTATAAGACTTTCGTCCTTGAATTTTTTTGACATGAACAGCCCAAGTACATCGATCCCTCATGGTCGTTACCTGTGACATTACTAAAGAAAAAGTTAATTTACTTAACATAAATAATAATTGCACTAAAAATATCACATTCTGCATTAAATTAATGTAAATATCTATACAAAAAATGATGAGTGTTACCACTCTTCCCTCCTTATAAGACTTTCGTCCTTGAAACTTAAAATAACTACGGACACGCTTTCCATAGCCTCTTCCTCTTTATCGTTACGCTAAAAGACTTTAACTAATGCAATTTCTTTATTTCACAAAGTCTTGGTCCTAATCTCATATTTCTTTTCCATGTTACTTTTTTAATCTTTTGTTTTCCCAATAACTCTTTGACAAGAGAAATATCTTTATTCCCTGATACCTTCCTTTTCAACCAAAGGCATAGTCGGCTTGTCTCTGTAAATTATATTAATTCAAACTTCTTATTCTTTATTTTTGGGTAAAAGAGCATGGACCCGATATGTACTTCCTTAGCATTTGAACATGAAAAACATTGTGTAAAAATTCAAGGAATTACATCCTTCCCTTCTTCTAAGGGTTTCGTCCTTGAAATATGTTTAGTAATAAATATGTAGAGAAATTTCTAAACCTTTTTCTTAACGTTCTTTCTTTTCACATGAAAATTTCTTCAAAAATTGTGCCTAATTAAAGTCATCATACATCCAACTTACAATATCATATGCAATGTTTGAATTCTCTTCTTGCCTTTCCATTTATCATCCTTCATAGAAGTATAAATCCAAGTGCAACATTAATTCTCTCTCTTTTCTTTATATCACTCATTTCATGTTTGTAAACTTGTCTTTAATCACATGCCTAAAGAGAATTTTATTCTAGGAACTCTTTACTGCAAATTACACAAATGATCCTAATATATTCACATTCAATTGCAAGATATATAGAAAAACATCATGCGCTTTAATAAGTCTACTAGTACATCCCCTCATTCGCAAAATAACCAATCCCATTTATAACAGTGAAAATATGCCATACTTGAAGCGTGACATTCTTTTCTACAATTTTCACAATAGAATAACAAACATTGCTTTTGAAATATCATGTATCATCATAAAAATTTTAGGCTTCCTCTATCGCCTTGTTCCATAATTTCCTAAACCAATATCCTCTAAAAGAAAATAATAATCACATATTTAATCTCTAGTCTTATGCATTTATAATTCTAGAATGCTCTATTGATGTGTGGTGATGCGTATTGGAAATGGAAACCGTTTTGGTACCATTTTATAATGCCCCCTTATGGGCGCTACAGGGAACATTGCTTTTACTGTTAAACTTAATAATTACCAATAAGAAAATCAAAACAATCAACAACACTTAGAGAAGTATCCTAGAAAATACATCCATTTAAAAAAAAAGGAAGCGTTACATGAGGTATGCCATTAATAGCTCACCCTAATTTTATCAAATGTGATAAAGTGTAAATGTCTTCAACCCCATATAGATAGGCATTTCATTACTAGTGATTATTTTTTGTATCAGGCACTGAACCATCAACCCATCGCATATGAAAGAATGTGCATATAAAGCCAACTGCATAAATTCTAGAGATACTAAAGAAAAGTTAAATGTAGGCAGTAGCTTATTCCCAAAAGCTTGTTTCTCAATTGCTCATTCTTGTTCTACCTTAGGCTGTAATTCTCTTGCTTTTGTAGACTTTTTTTGGGTCCCCTACATCTTAAGGAATGTTGCTAGGCGCTTGACTCGTCTTCATCGTTACTATGACTTCACTTAACCTTTTTGGCCATGTGATGCCGCTTACAGACGTCATAGGGACCATTAACTTACATCGTTAACTCTTAATTATTTGACAAAAAAACCTAAGGTTGTAAGTATTATCCAATTATTATCCTAGGATTTTTGGTGTAAATTTTTTTTATTTAATATTACCATGTGAATATGCAAATTAAAATCTTAATTTATTATTATTTTTTTAAGCAATTGAATTATTAATAAGTGTATATTACTAGTACTTCTCAGGATCACATCTTTTAATAAAGTCAATACTTACTTACCAAAAATGATTTTCCTCCTCGGTTAGCCCGACGGAATGCCTAAGGTATTTGGCTAACCGACTACCTGCAAAAATGGTTAGTTTAACATAATAAAGACAAAATATGAAAGCAAATTATAGCCCATAAGTTATTACAAACCAAAGTTCATAAAGGCATCCCATAACGTGCGGAATTAAATAATAAACATAGCAATATTAAAATTTTATTTCATGTCATAATTTTATGATCCAACACCACCATCCTTACACATACATCTGTCCGTCCATCCTCCATCCATAGCTATAGCCTTACCCTTATCTATAACATGATTAACTTATGTAAGCCTTAAGCTTAGTAAGTACATTATGCAATCTCACAAAATATTGCAACAACTTTAACCATAGTATGAATCATTTCATCTTTGAAATAGTCATCATAGTGCATATAGCACGCTTTGTAAGAACATATCTTTCCTTTTCCCTTTTTCCATAATAAAAATATTCATTTTAATCTTTAGGGCCCTAACGTTGCACCATTAACATCATTAGGGTGTGCCGTCATGAAAAGAGAGGGGTAGCTAATCCCAAACCAAATGTGACAAGTCTACCTTGCGGGACAACATCATTATCAACATCATCATCATCATTGGGTGTGCAACGCCTTAATTATGTGATACAAATATATATATATATATTTGAAAATGTCATATGCATCATGAAACAATGACGTAAACATCCGTAAAGGACATTCTTTATAATCATGGTAAAAGGGGTCTTTTGCATGAGAAATGCGTAAACGTTAATAATATATTAAAACATAACATTTCTCAAAAATTTTCGTAATTTTTAATCATGTTGCAGGTGAGAATGTACTTACCTAACTTGTAGCAATTTTTATTTAACCTTTTGCAAATGGATGGTTTCCTTTCTACATCCAGCAACTCAAGTGCCTCAAACTTCTTTAATTTTATAACATGGTTATAAAAGAAACATTCTTGTTATAAGAACATGCTCAAAATATCATATTCAACGTCATTATAACAAGCAATTCCATACTTGATCAATTAAACTAACTTATCCTATTATCACAATTAAGATAGGTAGCCAACACTCTAAGATTTTTATAAAATCATAGAAAATTCCAATAGCTCTCAAATTTTTTTTACACAATATCATTAACATAAATATATATCACCAAAAAAATTCTCATGATGTTTGGATTAGTCTAAGTGCCATTTTCATATTTTTTAATCCAGAACTTGTTTTCTGAATGAGTAACCTGAATAGCCAGTAATCCATGAATTTTTAAAAATCACATAAAATTTGAAATGACTTAGAAATTTTTACCACATATTACATCCATAAGAATCACCAAATTTAATTTCATTACAATTTAACCACTTTAAGTTGTTCTTTTATGTACTATAATTCATACCTCTGCTATTGGAATTTTGGTTTAGGCAGTGACAATCAACGAATTTTAGAAAAATTACCAAAATTCCAATGACTTCGAAATTTTTACAGGGCATGATAGACATATAGATCTACCACCAGAATTAATTTCATCAAGTTTGAACAAGTATAAATATTTTTCTTACCTTTTAGATTTCACAACAACAAGCTCCCACTATGAACAAAATATGGGCAACCAACAATCAACGAATTTTATAAAATAACACAAAATTCCAATTGATCTAAAATTTTAGCATAGCATTCTTGACATCCCAACATAGTGCCAAAAAAATTTCATCACATTTGAATCATTCTAAGTATTTTTCAACTATGCCAACTTTTACGAAAAACACTGTAGTAAAATTATCAAAATAATGAGTTGTATTTATTCTATGATTTATTTCTCCAATTCTAACATCGCATGTGGCTAAAAATTTGCAATCATAAACTAGACATATAAATGAGTATTCACAAATTTTTTTAGCATTAAACACATCCCATAAAATCATCAAACAAATCATCATATTTAAAGGCCGTTTAAGAGATCGTAAGAAAAATGTTTAGTATAAATTCCTAAACAAATGAAAAATAGCTTATATGAATCCAAAATTTTTATGGGAGATGCCTAACATATAGATATACAATGCCCAAAAGAAATATTCTTAAAATCTTATGTCGATTCTCCCCGGAGAAATCCCGAAATATGGGTTTTCTTTT
Organism: Artocarpus heterophyllus; assembly: GCA_025403435.1. NCBI lineage: Eukaryota > Viridiplantae > Streptophyta > Magnoliopsida > Rosales > Moraceae > Artocarpus > Artocarpus heterophyllus. Next base: position 6,378,981 of record CM046339.1, on the reverse strand, counting down.
AAAAAGGTGATTAAAAATAATTATTCATAAAAATTTTGTTTCTTAAACAAAATCAAATATTAAATGACATAAGATTATTCCCACAAACACCATAATATCATAGCAAATAGTTGGTATAAATATTGGTAGAAAACCAACCTCAAAATGTGGTTAAAAACACCATTTCGGCTCGACGATGGTTTTGGTATGACACACCGTAACTTGTCCGTTTAGCTCCCAGATTTGAGGAGGTGTGTTGGGCTTGACTTGTAGGTGTGTGGGAGTGTTGAGGGTGGAGATTTAGAGGCATGCGAAGGGTGGCACGACTTGGCCGGAGGTGTGACCGCGTGTGTCATGTCTTGGAGGAGGGAAGAACTAGGGAGAAGGAAAAGCTAAGAATGAATGGGTGTATGTGAGAGTTGATAGCCTGCACTGTTTCATTTCAATCAATTAATGTAGCCAAAAGAGTGGGAGAAATGAGGTAGAGGCCAACGCGGAGTGGAGTGTGTTGTCGGAGGATAATGTGAAAAGGAGAGAAAATTTTATTCACGCGTGATGTTTGTAAATAACGTATTATGGGCTTGTACATGTCCTTGTTGTAAAGAGAGTGAGGAAAATTAGGATAACAAAGAGGGTGATAGAGAGAAGCGTGTGTGGTAGGGGTTGTTAGGTGGTTCTAGTGTACGTTCATGCACCACGTTTCTTCAAAAGAACCTATTCTCTCTTTAATCACTTAAATAATGATATAGATGAGTTTAGAAGAGATTTTCAATATTTTTGGACATGAAAAGATGAATAGAATCAATTAAAAATCAAATTTGGAGTCTTTATATTGTTTCTACAACTTCGACGGAAGCTTGAAGATGGACCAAACGGCATGTCATTTGGTCTTTTTTTTCTTTTGCTCTCAGCCTATCGTTTGGTCTTTTTTTTTTTTTTTTTTTTTGCTCTCAGCCACCCAAAAACGACATGTCATTTTTGAGGGTCCTCTCTCCCAAACGACATGTTTTTTTTTTTTGGGAAAATCTAAAAATGTCAAAATTTTCCAAACTTAAGCAAAAATGATTTCTAAAGTTAAATAACTTCTAAAAATTAAAATCAAATCTCCCAAAAATTCAAACTACTAAAATGTCACATGCAAACAGATAAAAATCCAAGTAGATCACTAAAATAAAACATTTTTCAAATGAGAAATCATAATAATCATTCATTAGGCACTTTGCATCATTGGAATTTCCTAGTCCACCCACTGCAAATAAAGTCGTCGGCTCATAATAATTTTCATAATCATAAATATCACACTAAAATTTTCACACAAAATATGCTTTTAAGTCATAATTTCATTCATATGATGCATAAAGTCGTCAAACGTTACATAACATCGATTAAAGAAAATGACAGTTGTTACAACCCTCCCTTTCTTATAAATGTTTCATCCTCAAAACTTAGAACAATTGAGGGAACTTAATTCTCATTTCTTCTTCTCATTCCCATGTAGCCTCTTTTACATTGTGGTTACGTCAAAGTACCTTGGCCAATTCAATCTCTTTATTCCTTAAGTTCTTGATTTGTTGGTCTAGAATCTCAACCGGTTTCTCCTCATAGCTAAGATCTTCTCGTATCTTGATGGCTTGAGGCTTGACTACATGCGTCGGATCCAATATGTACTTCTTTAGCATTTAGACATGGAAGACATTATGGATAGTTGACATATCTACTAGTAAATTCAATTCATAGGTTACATTACCAATCCGCTTCACCACTTCATAAGGTCCTACAAACCTTGGGCTAAGCTTGCCTTTCTTTGCAAATCTCATGACTCCTTTCATCTATGCCACTCTTATGAATACAAAATCTCCAACTGCAAACTCCAAAGGCCTTCTTCTTTTGTCAGTGTAGCTCTTCTGGTGACTCTGAGTAGTCTCCATTCTCTTGCAAATCATTTTCGCGGCTTCAGTTATTTCATTGAAAAAATCCATTTTCTCTTTAATTTCCTCTTCCATCATCTTCTTTTCCCTAGCCTCATGCCAATAAATAGGCTATCTACATTTCCTTCCATACAGCACCTCATAAGGTGCCATCCCAATAGTTGCCTGATAGTTGTTGTTATATGCAAACTCTACCAATGGTAGCATCTTACACCAGCTTGTCTTGTATTCAAGAGTACAAGCACGAAGCATGTCCTCTAGGATCAAATTTGTTCTCTATTTGGCTATCAGTCTAGGGATGAAATGCTATGCTGTAACGTAGCTTTATACCCAATGCACTTTGTACACTCTTCCAAAAATAGGAAGTGAAGCTACTATCACAATTGGAGATGATGGACTTTGGAATACCGTAGAGCCTAACAATTTCTTTGACATAGAGTTCTGCAAACTGTTCCATCAAGTAGGTGATTCTAATGGGAATAAAGTGTGCTGCCTTAGTTAACCGATCAACTACTACCCATATAGAGTCATAGCCATTTGTACTTCTTGGTAAGCCCACAATGAAATCCATTGAGATCTCCTCCCATTTTCATTTAGGTATTTGAATGGGTTGCAAGAAACCTCCCGGTCTTTGGTGTTCAGCCTTGACTTGCTGACAAGTCAAACATTGCCTAACATACTTAGCCACATCATGTTTCATGCCAAACCACCAAAAGCCATCTTTCAAGTCCTTATACATCTTCATTGCACTTAGATGGATTGAGAGAGGAGCATTGTGGATTTTGAATAGGATCCTTTCTTTCAAATTGTTGACTTTGGGAACACACAAACGATCTTTGAAAAATAACGTTCTATTTTCTGCTACTCGAAACCCTTCACATTTTCCTTCCTTAATTTCCTGTTTGATCCTTAATAGGCTTGCATCTCTTCCTTCTTTGCTTTGGATCTCATCGTATAAAGTTGGTGCAAGAGTTGATGTTGATAGTTGTCCTACAATTAATTCAAGGCGAAAGTCTAGAATTTCTTTTCTTAAGGGTTTAGACATTTTCTATATCAACATCATGGTTGTAGGAGACTTCCTACTTAGAGCATCCGCCACTCGATTTGCCTTCCCTGGGTGATAGAGGATTTCACAATCATAGTCTTTAACTAATTCTAACCACCTTTGTTGCCTTATATTCAATTCCTTTTAAGTGAAGAAGTACTTCAAACTCTGATGGTCGGTGTAGATTTTACATTGAACTCTATACAAGTAGTGTCTCCAAATCTTCAACACAAAAACTACCATGGCCAATTCAAGATCGTGGGTAGGATAGTTCTTCTCATAGTCCTTTAGTTGCCTCAAAGCATATGTAATCACTTTACTGTTCTGCATTAGTGCTGCACTGAGACCCATTTTTGAGGTGTTGTTGTGTATAACAAATCCTTCTTCGCCTTTTGGAATCGCCAAAATTAGAGTGAAGGTTAGCCTTTTCTATAGTTTTTGGAAACTCTTCTCACAATTGTCTATCCATTTGAATTTCTTTCCTTTGCAAGTCAGGCTGGTAAGTGATGAGACTATAAAAGTGTACATTTTTTAAGGCTTAAATCATTTAATTATGCTTTTATTTCTCATTAAATCCTCAAATTATTAGCATTTTGTGTTAATTAGTATTTTTGTCTCTTAGTGTGTAAATATGTTTAAAAATGTGTTTTTAGTATGTTTTTATGTTTAATAGAATTGTTAGTAATTTTTAGAGTCATTTTGGTGTGTTAAATAAGTGTCTAGTCTGTAAATAGTTAAAACCGTAAAAGTAATGTGGTTATTTTATTTTGAGTTTTAGTGTGTTTGATAGTGTGTTTTAAGTTTGTAAATATGTCTTATTATATTTTTAGTAATTTTTAAAAATATTTCCAAGTCATAAAAATTATATCTGTGCTAAACCGTAAGAGACTGGAAATTTTAGGAGTTTTTATTTAATTTTGTGTGAAATAAATATTTTTAATATTTTTATAAATATTATGTTTGTAAAATAATTAATTTTAGTGTTTTTGTGATTTTTAGATTTGAAATCTGGAGGAAAAACGGAGCAAAATGACACAAAAACGGATAAAATCAGACATCAAATGCATCAAAAAGATAAAGAGAATTCAAATTTAAATTAAATGGGACACTTGGCATCATGAGAGCCATCAGATTCACTGCCAAATCAATCTTAGCCGTCCGAGGAAGAGACGCATGTCAACGCGTCATCCGGTGCATCAACGGAATCTCAGGGTACAGTCCACGTGTCGAAGAACGATTGGCGCGTGTGATTCACGCGCTGACAAGCTGCAGACGCGTCAGAGGGGAGTCGCAGGCCGTGTCTGCTCGCGTGTAGGTGAGTCCACATGCAGCTGTTCTTCCAGCCATTGGATGCGATGACCGAGACCAATCTGACGGTTCAAAATTGTTGTCCCGCTGGTCCCACCTGGGCCCATTCTCACGCGTGTTTGGAGCCATTGGATCGTGAAATTAACGATCCAGATCAGCCCGGTTTAGTGCCTTCTCATGCCGCAAAACACAGGATTTTGAAGCTTAACACGCACAATAAAGAGCAAATCTCAGCGTGAAGAAAAGAAAGGATCAAAGTTTTCAACGCTTGAGCAGTTATAAATAAATGAAAGAATCTTTCAATAGTGATTTTAGGCTCTATAAATACTGAGGCATTTGCCTCAGTTGAGATACTCCTCAACGGGCCTTTGGCCCTCTTTCTCATTCTTTTTCTTTCTGTTGAGTTAGACTCAGTAGTATTTTATTAGGTAAAATAATAATAAAATAATGCTTAAATTAGTGTAGAGAGTCTGGTGAGCAGAGAGATGATCTTATATGCGTAGTACTCTGGTATGGGCTTTAACTCTATATTTGTGTGGTAATGCTTATATTTTTCTGGAATAAATTATATCTTTATGTTTTCAATAATTATTGTTACTGTTATTATGCTGCCAATTTTTACATAAATTCAGTCATGCTTTTTTTATGTAATTTAATTGTGTTGCATAATTAATATTAATAATACTAAAGTCATGCTCATTTATTAAATTGAGTTTCTGTTGCATTATAGACATAGACTAGCATAGTAAATGCTTGGTAAATCTTGATTTATTGTAGACAGAGGATGGCATAGTGTATTCTTAAACCATTTAATAAAACGAGGTGCTGTCGAAATTAACGCAATAATTTATTCCATAAAAATATATAAATTTTGATTTGTTATTATCTTTTCTATCTTAAAATTATGTTCATTATAATTGAGTGACAGCGGTTATAATTTTCATAATTAGTGCACCAAATCATTAGTGATAGATGATTATTTTGCTAGTTTTTATAGGAAAACCCTTACTGCATTATGGCTTGCTATATTGTCGATTTAAGTTGACCTATATAATTAGTAAAAAGTGCTTGCAATTAATGAGAAAAGATATAATAAATCAAATACTTTAAATAATTATTTATTAGAGTTAAAATTTCATATCAGTTGCGAAACATACAAGGGATTCTCAAAGCTTCACCATTTTAATTTTAAGCTTTAAATTTTGAATTAAATAAAATAAAAACCACAAAAATATTTATTTCATTTTAAACTTTGATCTAAAAAACCTCTTGCCTTTTTGAACGTTTATATTTATCAATCTCTCAAGTTACAAATTTTCACCTCCCTATGGATACGACAACTTTTATATACTACAAACATCTGTCATTTATTAAGAAGATAAACATTTCTTTGGGCGTAACCAGTAAGTGGCAAGGCTATCTTAGAGAAACCTTCTACAACCTTTCGATAATACCCAGCCAAGCTAAGAAGCTTCTCACCTCGCTTGCATTCTTGGGCTGCTTCCAGTTGAGAACAGCTTCAATTTTAGTTGGATCTACCATAATTCCTTCCTTGGAGACAACGTGACCCGAAAAGATACACAGTTAAGCCAAATTTCACACTTAGAGAATTTGGCATACAACTGATCCCTTTTTAAGTTTTCAAGCACAATTCTCAAGTGTTCCTCATGCTCTTCTTGACTCTTCAAATACACAAAGAATCATATACCAAGCAAAAGCAAACATATCATAATAATTTAGTAAGACAACATGAAATCATGTAAAACATACAAATGTGTTTATGTGTCAAAACCTTAAAAATATCACAACCTTACAACGACAATTCCTAACTTAGAATTCAACAAAGTTTTCATTATTCCAAAATGTCCCATCAACCCTCCCCCATGGGATTCTCTCACTAGCAAATTTCTTCATGAACAATTAGGCACACACAATTTATTCTCCTGAAACAAGTATCCCTCATACCTAAAGTACTTACCACTAGCAAATCTCTCTCAAGCTTGATACTCAGTACTAATGATACAGACCACACCAACCACGTGACGAAACCCGATATCAACTATGGAATTTCAAACCCTAAGACCTCTCAAGTTGAGTGGAACCGCGACCCATTGCTTAGCAAAGCAAGAACCTTGGTATGATGGAGACGCCACAAACGGGTATGGAAAGTCTGTTTGATAAGTCAATTGAATGCCATAAGGAATCCTTGATAAGTTTGGAAAAGTTTCTTGAAGAACTCAAGAACAATAACTCTCAATATGAATGAACATCAAAAACTGTATTGCATAATCTGAAAGAGGGCCTTATATGGCTGAAATTCACACAGGTTTTATCTTTAAATGTAAAATTGCTAATCTACCCTTAATGAAAGAAACTCCTAAATAAAGTCCTAGGATTGAATTATCTAACTTAGGATTCCTTCCTCCTATTCATGCCTATAATAAAGTTGAAGCAAAGATTCTAAATTTCAAATTCTAAAACTAAAACTTAATTTAAAATAAGATTACAAAGAATTCAAATCTTGAATATTGAATCTTGAATCTTTGCTGGACACACCACTCCTACATGTGTACGTGTACGGAATGAACATGCAAGGGCTCAATGTGCGTGTATGGCTGATTGGCTCCCTTCTGACTCTACTTTGATGAGTAAAACCAGCCTTTGCTCACCCTCAGTAGTGAACACACTCTCTTCTTGCTGTAGAACTCTCTGGACCAGGTTATTCAGCTCTTCTTTGAATCTTTTAACTCGAGTCCTCGTCACCGGACCAACTGGAACTTGAATCGGATCGTGAAAATTCCTTATAGCCTTGATGTCCTCATCAACTAAAGTCACGGTCATCAACATATATTTCTTTAACATGTTCAAGAACTAGTAGTTTAGCATTAAGAGTTGAGATTAAGACATACCTATGAGAAAGCGCATCGGTAACGACGTTTTCCTTACCTTGCTTGTAGCGAATGACATATGGAAACATCTCTATGAATTCCACCTAATGAGCATGCCTCTTGTTCAGCTTCTGTTGGCCCTTCAAGTGTTTTAGGGACTCATGATCGGTGTGAATCATGAACTCCTTAGGCCATAGGTAGTGCTGCCATGTCTCTAATGCCCGAACCAATGCATCTCTTTATCATAAGTTGGATAATTAAGAATTACCCCATTCAGCTTCTCACTAAAATATGTTATTGGTCTCCCTTCCTGTAGTAAAAAGGCGCCAATTCCAACACCTGAAGCATCACATTCAATCTCAAAAGTTTTGGAAAAATTAGGTAAAGATAACAATGGAGCATTAGTCAACTTCTCCTTGATTAACTGAAATGCCTTTTCTTGCTCTTCTCCCCATCTAAACCCAATATTCTTCCTAATCACTTGAGTTAGTGGTGTGGCTATAGTACTGAAATGATAAGAACCTCGCCAATATACTGACGAAACCCGTTATCAATAAGAAGGCACCAAGATCGTTTCTACTCAGATTTGGATGGAAGTCACCGCGACCCGTTGCTTATATCGAAGCAAGAACCTTGGTATATCGTAGACGCCACAATCAAGGATGGAAAGCTTGATTGATAAGTCGGAGGTTGAACGCTTGGATTGATCCGAAGAGTTCGTGCAGTTCATCAAAGAACCAAAGAAAGAATTATTTCTCTCAGAAAATAAACATTCATCCTTTTCATTAACCTTGGAAACGCCTATTTATAGGCCAAAATTACAAAGTGTTGCCCAAAAAGAAAAGTTGACAAATTCAAACATAATTACTAAGCCTAAAATAAAAATCAAAAGAAAGGAAAGTCTTAATGGCTGATTTTCAGCCATTTACACGCCCAGCAATTAAAGGAAAGTGCAAATAATCCGCATGTGTGCCAAAATGGGAAAGTTTTCAAAATTCTTCCATTGACTTGATCTTGCAAAATTTGAGCTGATTTCAAGCTTGACTCATCCGGATTCTTCTAGAACTTGGATCAAATTGACGCACCGTTGTGGTTGACATGGGCCTGGGTCAATGGGCTTGCACAAATTTTCTTGATTCCAAATTTCGTGAATCAATCCATTTAGTGCTTCCTTGAATTTCTCAGCTTGGGCTCTTATGACTGGTCCAGTAGGAACTTGTTTTGGGTCAACCACCTTCCATGCATTTGAGCTCCCTAAGTCTCCATCAATCGCTTCCATAATGAGTTTTAGATCTACTACACCAGAGGTACCCTCAATAATGTCCTTGCTGTTGTTTGACTTTTTTTTTTTTTTTTACAAAACAAAGTAAGAAACAATGCAAAGGACCTTACCACACTCCCTTACGTGTTTTACTCGTGAAATGGTTCACTCAATTTCACTCGTGTTTGCACTCAATACTTTCAGCTTTTTTCCATTGTAATGCTCTCGCCTCTTTACCTTTTTCCACTCGTTAATTCCCACTTAGTTCCTATAAAACTAGTCAAATCAATATCAAATTTCCTTGACAATTCACAAATAGATTACCAAGGAGGCTCATATTACAAACAAGAATATAACAGGCATAGATAACTTGGGCTTTCAGAAATCACACCCAAAAGAAACAAAATTTGAGCAAAAAAATTTTTTTTTTCGGATCCTCTTGTTTTTCTTCTTTCCTTTTTCTTTTGTCTTTCTTTTCTTTTTAGAGCTTTTTTTTTTTTAAAAAACCCAAATTTGATAATGGAAATCAAAACTCATGAATAATTGAAAAAAACATAAACTAAGGGAACAAATAAGCAAATCCTAATTAGAACCTCGCTCTGATGCCAAATGATACGAATACTACCAAGAACTGACGTGACCCTAACCAAAATTGGTCTCCAAGGTCAAAATTCTTAATCGGTTTTGAATGGAACCACGACCCGATGCTTAACAAGAAGCACGAACCTTGGTATGTGAGGACACCACAATCAGCTATGGACGAACTAATTGATGAGTCTATGAATGCCATGGAGTTTTTTGATAAGTTTGAATAGTTCGTTTAAGAACCGAAGAGAATTAAACCTCAAATTGTGTGTTAACAAAAACTCGCCATTGAATGAAATTTGTTACAATATATAGTGGTTTCCTCTTTACGAATTTTAGCTCCTAACTGCCCATGGAATTTCGGGCAAATCAATTACCAAAAAAAAAAACGTCCAATCTAAAGCAAATAAGGTAAGTTCCCTTAATGGCTTAAAAGCCTTACAATAATATGAAAGAAAAGAAAAGAAAAGGAAAATTGGCAATAAATAGGTAACTAGCTGATTCTTCTAGTCACTTGTCGACTCAAAACGGGAAAGTAACTGAAATGGAAAGTAGCTTGATTATTTGCAGCCATATGGTGCTAATCACTTGTTGATTCTACAGACATGATTACTCGGTCCATTCTAGAACTTGAATCATGCATTTGTTGGTATGGAAGTCACATGCAATTCCCTCAATGGGCCTCCATGCAATAGCTTGAGCCCAAGTTGCTTGAATCAGCCCAATAAGCATTTCTTTGAACTTCTGCGCATGAGCTCTCGTAACCGGACCAATGGGAACTTGAATTGGATCTGAATATGTCTCATCCCACGTGCTCTTACTTGTGCTAATGATGTCCTCATCATTCCCCTCCTCTTGAGAGGGATTTTTCCTCAAATCGTCGCCTGCATCAAAAGGACTTAGATCAGAAACATTAAAGGTGGCACTTACACCATACTCACCTGGCAAGTCTAGCTTGTATGTATTATCGTTGATCCTTTCAAGAATTTGAAAAGGACCGTCCCCTCTAGGCAACAGCTTGGATTTCCTTTGTTTTAGAAACCGTTCCTTGCGTAAGTGCAACCACACCCAATTGCCAGGCTCTAAGAGGACCTGATGACACCCTTTGTTGGCTTGTTCAACATATTGTTAAGTCCTTCGCTTGATGTTGAGTCTTGCCTTCTCATGTATCTGCTTAACAAGGTCAGCTTTTCTTTTTCCATCTAAATTCACACACTCAAACAAAGGTAAGGCATTAAATCCAAAGGAGTTAAAGGATTAAAACCATAAACAATTTCAAATGGTGAAAATTGAGTAGTAGAATGAACAGATTGATTATAAGCAAACTCAACATGTGGTAAACACTCCTCCCAAGTTTTGATGTTCTTTTTAATGATAGCCCACAACGAAGTAGACAAGGTTCTATTCACAACATCTGTTTGACCATCGGTTTGAGGGTGACAAGTAGTCAAAAACAATAGCTTAGTCCCTAACTTAGCCCACAAAGTCTTCCAAAAGTAGCTTAAGAACTTGGTGTCCCTATCAGAAACAATTGTCCTAGGCATACCATGAAGTCTCACAATTTCCCCAAAGAACAAATCAGCAACATTGGAAGCATCATCTGTCTTGTGGCATGGAATAAAATGGGCCATCTTGGAAAATCTATCCACGACCACAAATATCGAGTCTCTTCCCTGTTTAGATCTAGGCAAACCTAACACAAAATCCATCAAAATATCAGTCCAGGGTTCACTAGGTATTAGTAAAGGAGTGTACAAACTATAGGGTTGCACTCTTGATTTAGCCTGCCTACAAGTTACACATCTACCATAAAGCCTCTCAACATCTCGTTTCATATGTGGCCAATAGAAGTGTTCCTGCAACACCGCCAAAGTCTTCATTACTCCAAAATGTCCCATCAATCCCCCCCCATGGGATTCTCTCACTAGCAAATCTCTTAATGAACAATTAAGCACACATAATTTATTCTCCCGAAACAACTATCCCTCATGCCTAAAGTACTTACCGCTAGCAAATCTCTCAAAAGCTTGATACTCAGTACTAAAGTCACGCTCATCAGCATATAACTCTTTAATATGTTCAAAACCCAATAGTTTAGCATTGAGAGTTGAGATTAAGACAAACCTACGAGAGAACGCATCAGCAACAATGTTTTCCTTACCTTGCTTGTAGCGAATGACATACGAAAACGTCTCTATGATTTCCACCCAACGAGTATGCCTCTTATTCAGCCTGTGTTGACCCTTCATGTGTTTTAGGGTCTCATGATCGGTGTGAATCACGAACTCCTTAGGCCATAGGTAGTGCTGCCACGACTCTAATGCCCGAACCAATGCATATATCTCTTTAGCATGAATACCCAATTGAGAGTTGGCCCATTTAGCTTCTCACTGAAATATGCTATTGGTTTCCCTTCCTGCATTAAAACAGCGCCAATTCCAACACCTGAAGCATCACATTCAATCTCAAAAGTTTTGTAAAAATTAGGCAAAGATAACAATAGAGCATTAGTCAACTTCTCCTTGATTAACTGAAATGCCTTTTCTTGCTCTTCTCCCCATCTAAACCCGACGTTCTTCTTGATCACTTCAGTCAATGGTGTAGCTATAGTATTGAAATCTTTCACAAACCTCCGGTAGAAACTAACAAGTCCATGAAAACTCTGTACGTTTCCCACACAAGTTGGACTCGGCCACTCCTAGATGGCTCGCACCTTTTCTTCATCAACCTGTATACCTTGAGCACTAACAACAAAACCAAGAAACACAAGCTTATCTGTGCAAAAGGTACACTTCTTGAGGTTAGCATACAACTTCTCCTTTCTAAGTACATCCAAAACAGATTTTAAATGTGCTACATGTTGGTCCATGTCCTTGCTATAAATGAGTATATCATCAAAATACACAACAACAAGCCTGCCAATAAATGCATGTAATACATGATTCATTAAACGCATAAATGTACTTGGAGCATTAGTTAAACCAAATGGCATTGCTAACCACTCATACAGTCCATATTTTGTATTAAAGGCAGTTTTCCATTCATCACCCTCTTTCATGCGTATTTGATGGTATCCACTTTTTAAATCAATTTTTGAGAACACAGAAGCACCATGAATTCATCCAACATATCAGCTAAATGAGGAATAGGATGGCGATACTTTACCGTGATATTGTTAATGGTTCTGCAAACTACACACATCCTCCATGTTCCATCCTTTTTAGGCACGAGTAAGACTGGAACGGCGCACGGGCTCATACTTTCTCTCACGTACCCCTTTTTCATCAACTCACTGACCTACTTTTGAAGCTCCTTTGTCTCCTCGGGTTGCTTCTATAAGCCGGTTAGTTTGGAATGGAAGCGCTAGGTGCAAAATCAATCTGATGTTCTATTCCCTGAATTGGTGTCAAACCATCAAGCACCTCATATGGAAATACATCCTCGAATTCCTGTAATAGAAAAACAACAGAACTAGGCAATGCAGGGTCAAGTTCGTTAGTGTTTAAAAGCGCCTCTTTGTACAAAAATACAATCATTGGCTGATTTGAAAACAAGGCCCTTTTAATTTCACTGCCTCTCACATAGAAGTTTGTTTTTCTCTCTGCTTTTCTCTCATTGGCTGATTGTGAATTCTTTTTAGCCTTCTCAATTTTCACTCCCTTGCTCTCTTTGCTCTCCTTTTTCTCTACCATCTCTTCTTTTTTACTCTCACCGATCGAACTCTCTGTCTGCACTCCCACCCTTGATTTTTCTCCACTCTTCATTTTTTTTATCACTTTCTCTCTATAAACTCACTTGGTCTTCATAGACCTGTTTTGGTGTTAACGGAACAAGAGTGATCGTTTTTTGATTGTGAACAAATGAGTACTTGTTGGTGAAACCATCATGTTTAACTCGCCGATCAAATTTCCATGGTCTGCCTAATAACAAGTGCCCAGCTTGCATCGGAACCACATCGCACAAAACTTCATCTTCATATCTTCCAATGCCAAAAGAAACTAACACTTGCTTATGCACCTTTACCTCACCACTGTCACTTAACCATTGCAATTTATATGGTCGAGGATGCTTACTTGTTGGCAGCCCTAACCTCTCTACCATGGTTGTGCTAGCAACATTAGTACAACTCCCACCATCAATAATCACGCTACATACCTTGTTTTCGACATGGCACCTAGTGTGGAAGATGTTTTCCCATTGCACCTCTTCATCTTCTTCTTTGGCTTGCACACTTAAAGCTCTCCTTGTAACCAAAAATTCTCCTTGGACAGCACACTCCTCATCGTCGGCATCCTCTAATGAAGGCATAGAATCGTTGTCCGAATCCTCGTCAGTTTCAATCTCCCCATTGTCCCACATCACCATAGCTCATTTGTTCCGACATTGACTTGCTATGTGACCCCTGCCTTGGCATTTAAAACATTTAATATCATGATTCTGAGTAGTGGAAGAATCGAATTTACCTTCATTCCCATGGCTGGCCACCTCTTGTTTTTGCTCAGTCTTTGGCTTGGTGTTGGGTTGCTTCTCATCCTTCTACCATTGGTTCATTTTCCAAGCGGATGTACTCGGGTTTTGGCTAGGACGTGTGTTACTGCCCCTCCTCGTAAGTTGATTCTCAATTTTGATAGCCATGTGCACCATGTCCTCCAACTCCACATATTGTTGTAACTCAACAGCATTGTGAATATCTCAGTTCAAGCCTGCCAAAAACCTTGCCTCTGGTTTCCCTACTTAAGATTTTGTAGTTTGTTGTACAACTCCCAGTAGTAGTAAGCTGGTACAAATCGCTTCCTCATCATGGTCTTCATCTCTTCCCATGACTCAATAGGTCGCTCTCTATTTCGTCTCCTATTCATAACAAGCTGATCCCACCAAGTAATAGCATAATCAGAAAATACAATTACAGCCAGTTTTACCATCTTCACCTCGGAATAATTGTGGCAGTCAAAGACAAACTCCATTTTCTTCTCCCATTCTAGGTACGCTTCTGGATTGGATTTGCCTTGAAATGATGGTATCTTCATTTTTATGCCTCTCAAACTATCATTTTCTCGGTTCCTAACTCCTCTATCCTGTCCAAATCTCCGGTGACTACTCGCTGAATCTTCTCCTTCATCAATCTCTTCCCCATTAATCCCATAGAAGTCATCAACCTCTCCTCTAACCGGAACCCTTTCCCGCCTAGGCGTATGAGGAACATGTTGTGGCTGTTCCACATGTGCGTTTTCTATACGGTCTATCCTCTCATGAAGCTGTCCTAACTCTCCCCTCAACAATCACCTCATCTCCCCTATCATCACTTCCATAAGAAGTTTTGGATCTGCTACACCCGAGGTACCTTCAACAGTGTTCTTGCTATTGTTTGACATTTTTTTTTTGTAAAACAAAGTAAGAAAAATTCAAAGGACCTTACCACACTCCCTTACGTGTTTCACTTGTGAAATGGTGCACTCAATTTCACTCATGTTTGCACTCAATACTTTTGGCTTTTGTCCACTCTAATGCTCTCGCCTCTTTGCCTTTTTCCACTCGTTAATTCTCACTCAGCTCCTATAAAACTAGTCAAATAAATATCAAAATTTCCTTGACAATTCACAAATAGATTACCAAGGAGGCTCAGATTAGAAAAGAAGAATACAACAGGCACAGATAATTTAGGCTTTCAGAAATCACACCCACAAGGAAGAAAATTTGAGCAAAAATTATTGATCTTTGCAGGGAATTCAATTTCAGGTTCCTTAAACTATGAATAACAAGAATCTAAATTTTTTTTTTTGGATCCTCTAGTTTTTCTTCTTTTCCTTGTTTTTTTTTCTTTCTTTTCTTATCGGATTTTTTTTTAAGACTCTAAATTCGACTATTTTTTTTTTACCTAACTTTGATAATGGAAATCAAGACTTGCGAATAACTAAAACAAACATAAACTAAGGGAATAAATAAGCAAAACCTGTTTAGAACCTCGCTCTGATGCCAAATGATACGAACCCCGCCAAGAACTAACGCGACCTAACCAAAATTGGTCTCCAAGATCAAAATTCCTAATCAGTTTTGAATGGAATCATGACCTGATGCCTAACAAGAAGCACGAACCTTGGCATGTGAGGACGCCACAATTAACTATGGACCGACTGATTGATAAGTCTATGAACGCCATGGAATTTTCTGATAAGTTTGAATAGTTCGTTTAGGAACAGCTGAGAATTAAAACCTCAAATTGTGTGTAAAAACTTATGCCCATTGATTGAAATTCGTTACAATATATAGGGGTTTCCCCTTTACGAATTTTCAGCTCCTAATTACCCATGGAATTTCAGGCAAATCAATTACCAAAAAAAAAAGGTCTAATCTAAAGCAAATAAGGTAAGTTCCCTTAATGGCTTAAAAGCCTTACAATAGTAGGAAATAAAATAAATGCATGTTTTCTAAAGAAGAAAAAGGAAACTAGACAATAAAATGGTAAATAGCTGATTCTTCTCGCCTCTTGTAGCCTCAAAATGGGAAAGTAACTGAAATGGAAAGTAACTTGATTATTTGCAGCCATATGGTGCTAATCACTTGTTGATTCTACAAACATGATTACTCGGTCCCTTCTAGAACTTGAATCATGCATTTGTTGGTCTGGAAGTCACATGCAATTCCCTCAATGGGCCTCCATGCAATAGCTTGAGCCCAAGTTGCTTGAATCAGCCCAATAAGCGTTTCTTTGAACTTCTTTGCACGAGCTCTCGTAACCAGACCAATGGGAACTTGAATTGGATCTGAATATGTCTCATCCCACGTGCTCTTGCTTGTGCTAACGATGTCCTCATCATTATTTCTATTATGTAAAAGAAAATAAAATCATGGTTTCAGTGACATTCCTTGAGGAAAGTCACACGAAGGACATTAAGTCTTGTAGTAGAGTAGTACTTGAGGACATAGTAAGTGATACAATTGCTCCAATTGTTCCAGTGGAAACCAATCCAATTAATGTGGTAAAACCGGTAGGAAAACAACCAAGAAAGCATGGCGTAGTGGGAGGATCAGCCGTTAACCTAAGAGGTGTATGTTCGATTATGAAGCCTAGTTGGTTGAATCAGTTAAACATGACAGGGATCCTTACATTTTCAAAGAGGCCATGGAGGATGCTAATGCAAAGCTATGGACAGAAGCTATGAACATTGATATAAAGTCTATAAAAACCAATCCAGTCTAGGAACTTGTGGACCTTCCAAAAGGGGTAAAATCCATAGGGTGTAAGCATGTCAATAAGAGAAAGAGAGAAGTAGATGGAAAAGTCAAAAACTACAAGGCTAGATTGGCAACAAAGGGATACACACAAGAGGAAGGAATCGATTTTGAGGAAACCTTTTCACGTGTAGCTATGCTTAAGTCCATCCATATTCTCTTGTCCATTGCTACCATTCTCGGTTACAAGATATAGAAAATGAATGTTAAGACTGCATTTTCGAATTGCCGTCTTGATGAGACCATCTAATGGTGCAGCTAAATAGGTTTAAAGCTAAGGGTTAAGAGTATAAAGTCTGCTAGTTGCTAAAGTCTATTTATAGACTTAAGCAAGCTTTTGGTTCTTAGAACATAGGATATGACCAAGTGATATAGACTTATGGGTTCAAATAAAACGTAGATGAACCATGTGTTTACAAGCATATTAAAGATAGGAAGGTGGTTTTCTACTACTCTACATAGATAACATTCTGTTAATTGGCAATTATAGTTGGGCTTTGTCCTAGGTCAAAGTTTGGTTGACCAAGCAGTTAGACATGAAAGACTTGGATGAGGCTAATTATGTTCTAGGTATCCCAATCTTTCAAGATAAGAGTGTAATGACCTAGAAAATCCTAGAATTAAATAACGTAATTTACTTATTTAAGTTAAAGATTTTTCTATAAATATCACATTTAATTGTTTTGACTTAAGGATTTATAGAATTAACATAAAATATTCAAAAATTCAATAGCAAATTCTAAAGCTAAATTTGTTAACTTTTGCGATTTAATAATTCAGTTGATAAATTCTACATAAATTGTATTACAACTTAAGGTGATGGAGACTTAGGGAGCTCAAATGCAAGGAAGGTGGTTGACCCAATATAAGTTCCTACTAGACCAGTCACAAGAGCCCGAGCTAAGAAATTCAAGGAAGCACTAAATGGGCTGATTCACGAAATCTGGAATCAAGAAAATTTGTGCAAGCCTTTGACCCAGGCCCACGTCAGCCACAAAGATGCATCAATTTGATCCAAGTTCTAGAAGAATCCGGATGAGTCAAGCTTAAAATCAGCTCAAATTTTGCAAGATCAAGTCTATGGACGGATTTCGAAAACTTTCCCATTATTGGCACACACGTGGCTGATCATTTGTGTAAGTTGTTGAAGAGCATTAAATTACACTTTCCTTTAATTGTCGGGCATGTAAATGGCTAAATATCAGCCATTAAGACTTTCCTTTATTTTGGTTTTAATTTTAGGCTTAAATTAGGATTAGTAGTTATGTTTGAATTTGTCAACTTTTCTTTTTGGGCGACACTTTGTAATTTTGGCCTATAAATAGGCGTTTCCAAGGTTAATGAACGGATGAATGTTTATCTTCTGAGAGAGAAAATTCTTTCTTTGGTTCTTTGACAAACTACACGAACTCTTCGGATCAATCCAAGCATTCAACCTGACTTATCAATCAAGCTTTCATCCTTGATTGTGGCGTCTACAATATACCAGGGTTCTTGCTTCGATATAAGCAACGGGTCACTATGACTTCCATCCAAATCTGAGTGGAAACGGTCTTGGTGCCTTTTTTTTTATAACGGGTTTCGTCAGTATATTGGCAAGGTTCTTATCATAAGGTAAAACAAATATTAATTTGTAAGTAATTTGAGAAATTAATTACAAGAATTTAGAATTTATAAGAGCAATACGAAGTTAGCAGTGTACTGAGAAATACTCTTACGCTTAATAAGTCCTTAATTGCCCATCAATTTAAAATTTTGGTAGAAAATACTATGCGAACTTGAAAATTGGCACCATCAAAAAACTATATCATCATCAAGTCTAGAAGCACAAAAAGTCAGGTCTAGATTTTTATTTAGCTAGAAATAATTTTAAGACTAAAAAATAGTTTAAAATAGGTGCATGATTAAAACATATATCATTATTAGTTCACAATATGATTAGCATTCAACAGTATTTGAAAAAATGGGAAAGGACCCATCGGATATTAAATTTCCTGTTAGCTAAGTTAGTCATCCCCGACAAGTGAAAAATATATCTGTTTGATGGGAATCTTTAGAGGTTAGATCAAGAAGATTAGATTTGATCATTATTTTGCTTGATGTTAAGCTTATCTTTGGTGCATTTAAGAGACAAAATTCTCACTTATTTCCCCTTAAATTGGCACCACCATTAAGCTTTCTAAATAATTAAACATTAATTGAGGGGGATAATCAGATTAGCTTTGGTGTGTAAATAGATGCACTTGCACAATACCATAGTTTTACTCCATTTCTCTCCCATTTTCCTCCCAAAACCAAATCCAAGATTAATCTCCAAAAATTTTCTGTTCATTTTCTCTCCCAAAAATCAAGCATATCACAAAGGTACTCAAAGAATTTTCTTCTTATTCTCCCCCTCAAGATCCGATTCCTTAAGCCTTTGTCTTTAAGAGAAAATTTTTTCCTTCCTTTTTACCATAAAGATCACTAACCAAGTAAGAAAATATAATGCCCAAAAATTAGCTAAGTATAATCAGTGTGTAAAAAAAATGAATTAGTGTACCTCATTATAATTCAAACTTAATCTAATCATTTTATGATATTTTTCTAATTCATTTCACTTTTAATTAATTTTATTACTTATCTTAAATTTTGAAACCAAACAATTTACCAGATTCCAAACAGGTCCTCTCTTAACAAAAACTCAGTCACATATCAAACTACCCCACCAAAACCATTTGTTGGACATGGTATCTAGCTTGAAACTACCCTACTCTCCCTCTATTTAATCCTCTCTTTTTTCCTGTCACTCTCTATTCCATTCTCTCTTCTTTAGCAAAATCCCACTTCTCCAAGCTCTATTTTTACTGATTTGGGACCAGAAACAAAGTTCAAGCCAACTCAAATCAGCACAAAGATCAAACTTGAGGTTAACCCTCTTCTTCAAGTTTCAAAGTTTTGTTTCAAAATTTTTCAATCTTTCTTGTATGTTGTAATCCGAGCTTCTTGAGCTTAAACAATGTTCAATCTGAGTTGTTGAACTTAGAACTAACATGAACCTAAGCTTGTTTGAGTTAAATCTGAATTAAACTAAGTTTTTGCATTTTTTTCAATTTTTGAAACAAATTGTAAAATTGTGTTTCAATTTAAGGATTTTGTTTCTAATAGGTTTAGATTTTTTTTCCTAGTGTTTTTTGCATGTTTTCTAGGTTGAAAATTGTCAAAAATAGGTTTAATCGAGCTTGGAAAGCTTAGAGGGGCCGAGACTCGAAACCTGAAATTTTCTAGATTTTGACATATCGGCAGGCTGAGCTCATCGTTCAGCAAGCCGGATTCAAGAGTTGGGTAGGCCAACATTTATTCTTTGGCAGGCCGAATTCAAGTGGCTGGCAAGCTGGACCAAGGAAATCAGTAGGCCGACCAGTTAACATACTAAGGTAGAATGCCCTAAGTTTGGTATTGATGAATCTAGTTCACATATGAGGTTGTTTGTGGTTCCGAGGAGCTGATGTATAGCGGGTCGGGACTACAGTGTATGTACTATCATGCTGGATAACGAGGTAGGAATCTAGAACTTCTTTCTTTATTAGCCATGATTTTAAAAGAGTTTTGGCCACAAAGTGTTCTCCTGAAAATGTTTTAAGAAACGATTGTGATGTATTTATTCGGTTATTTTCAATAATCGTTGAATATTGAAATGATCATAATAAACAAAATAATGAATGTAAATAAGAAAACTTGGTAACATGAGACTCTAGTAATGATATAAGTTCTACAATAGTTAGCACCGAACAAGTCGAGAACTCCATTCGGAATGAGACATCAGTGCATGATGCTACGTTCAGAGATCGGGTCGTGTAGAGAGCGATGTTGGAGGTAGGTCTCAAAACCTAGCTGGGCCACTATGGTGGTGATTTTTTATGGCTTTGCACATGGGAAAATGATAAATTAGATATTAGATTATCAATGAACCAAAATGATAAGCATGTAAATAACTAGATCTATTTACCACCTTTTTATAGTCTCTGTATTAATGCAATTTCTTTTATTTAATCAATGTTTTCAAAACCCAAGTCCTACTAAGCCTTTCGCTCATTATTTTTCTTTGTTTTTAAAAATTCCCCCCTTTCCAGGTGGTTCGTAGCATGCCGTTGACTAGGGCACTACCAAACAAATGCGTGAACTGTAGGAGTTTTAACTAAGCTATTTACTTATTCAATTAACGCATGTATTATGTAATCGTTCTTTATTTGGATTGGATGGTGGTTGTATTTTGGTTTATGTCGATACTATGTGTATGCACAAATGTGGGTCCGATATGGGTCAACTCGTTCTCACTAGTTTTTACTATTTAAGTAACTTTAGCTTAAATGTAATTTTCTAAAAGTTTTAAATTTACCACATTTTTATAAATAACTCAATTAATTAATTGGCGAGTTTAGTTAAAGTTTGCTTAATTAATTTATTTAATCCACCATGTCACCACCCGGTTTTGGGTTCGTGACAAATTTGGTATTAGAGCCTTAGGTTTTGAACCTTGGGAATTGTGCACATGTAGATACAACAACGAAGAACCACTTACAGTCTAATTTTGTTTACAAAATTGAGAGAATGGCATCTAGGTCTTGTCTAGTTGTTGCTGACATAATTCCCACGAGTGAAGAAGACATGATGGGGCTATGTTTACTGCGTTTTAGCAGATGGCAGCAAGGACATTGATATGAACCCCACCGACTAATGCGACAAGACCCAGCACCAAATCTAGAATCGATCCCCTAATCCCTTGAAACACACATTTGTTGAGCCTTGACCTGTAATCTAGTGAGACACAAACCAAGAACCACGGATAGGAAGATGCCAGACCTAGAATTTCAAAAACACTTAAAACCCTAGATGATAAGTCAGTTTGTTGAATGCCACAAGATTAATCTTGGTAAGTTTAAAGAGTCTTGTCAAGAAAATAAGAAGAACACAAGAAAGCCTCACTAAATTCATGAATGATGATCTGATTTCCTTTCTTTAAAATAACAAAGTGTTTACCAATATATGGGAACGATTTTTTCAGCCCAAAAATACCTAAATGAGTGCTGACTTGGAAAAATCCCTTAATTGGTGCTTAACCTAATCTAGAAAAGGGAAAGTATCCAGGTTAGTTTTTATGCCTAACAAAACTGAATTTGACACCTAAGAAAAAATGAAAATTATATTAAGAAAATAAATTGATGACAAGGCTCGAACTTGATGACATGGCGTCCACGTGTCTATCCAAAATAGGAAGGTTTCCTGAAATTACAAATCTGACAAATTGGCCCTCACAATTTACTGGAATCATGCACCATCATCAATGTGAATCTTCTAGAACCTTAATCATAGCAACTACGCTCTCTTGAGATTGATTTGGGCATATGCTGGGGCTCCATTTATATGACGCATCATAAACTTGTTGAATGAGCCCGTTTAATGCTTCCTTGAATCGCTTGGCCTTAGATCTCATGATTGGACCACTGGAACGGCTTAATGGATCACAAACATGCCTCCTAACTTGTGCAGCTCCATTGCTTGCATCATTCTCCCCCTCTTGAAAAGGATTTGTCCTCAAATCGTCATTTGCATCAAAAGGAGTTAAGTCAGAAACATTAAAACTAGCACTAACACCATACTCACCTGGTAAATCAAGCTTGTAGGCATTGTCATTAATGCGTTCCACCACTTGAAACATTCCATCACCCCTCAGAAGGAGTTTTGAATGCCTTTGTTTGGGAAAATGTTCCTTTCAAATGTACAGCTTGATAAGGACATCGTTAGCACAAGCAAGAGCACGTTAGATGAGGCATTCATATCCAATTCAAGTTCCCATTGGTTCGATTACGAGAGCTCATTCGAAGAAGTTCAAAGAAACGCTTATTGGGCTGATTCAAGCAACTTGGGCTCAAGCTATTGCATGAAGGCCCATTGAGGGAATTGCATGTGACATTTAGACCAACAAATGCATGATTCAAGTTCTAGAAGGGACCAAGTAGTCATGTTTGCAGAATCAACAAGTGATTAGCACCATATGGCTGCAAAATAATCAAGCTACTTTCCATTTTAGTTACATTCCTGTTTTGAGTCGACAAGTGGCGAGAAGATCAGCTATTTACCTATTTATTGTCTATTTTCCTTTTCTTTTATTTTATTACATATTATTGTAAGGCTTTTAAGCCATTTAGGGAACTTACCTTATTTGCATTAGATTGGGCCTTTTGTTTGGTAATTGATTTGTCTGAAATTCATGGGCAATTAGGAGCTGAAAATTCACAAAGGGGAAACCACTATATATTAATGAATTTCATTCAATGGGGAGTTTTTTTTAACACATAATTTGAGGTTTTAATTCTCTTCGGTTCTGTAAACGAACTATTTGAACTTATCGGACTATTCCGTGGTGTTTATAGACTCATCATCAGTCTGTCCATAACTGATTATGGTGTCCTCACATACCAAGGTTCATGCTTCTTGTTAGGCATCTGGTCGCAGTTCCATTTAAAACTGATTAGGAATTTTGACCTTGGAGACCAATTTTCGTTAGGGTCGCATCAGTTCTTCGCACGGTTCATATCATTTGGTATCAAAGCGAGGTTCTAATTAGGTTTTGCTTATCCGTCCCCTTAGTTTATGTTTGTTTCAATTATTTGTGAGTCTTGATTTCCATTATCAAAGTCGGGTTAAAATAAAAAAAGTCTAGGAACCTTCCTTAATTTTTTTTTTAGATTCTTGATATTCATGGTTTAAGGAACCCGAAATTGAATTCCCTGCAACGACCAAAAATTTTTGCCCAAATTTTGTTTGTTTTGGGTGTGATTTTCGAAAGCCCAAATTATCTGTGCTTGTTATATTATTGTTTCCAATCTGAGTCTCTTTGGTAATCTGTTTGTGAATTGTCAAGGAAATTTTGATATTGATTTGACTAGTTTTATAGGAACTGAGTGAGAACTAACGCATGGAAAAAGGCAAAGAGGCAAGAGGATTAGAGTGGAAAAAAGCAAAAAGTATTGAGTGCAAACACAAGTGAAATTGAGTGAACCATTTCACGAGTGAAACATGTAAGGGAGTGTGGTAAGGTCCTTTGCATTGTTTCTTACTTTGTAATGCACGTGTGGAACATTTACAACATGTTCCTCATGCACATAGGCGGGAAAGGGTTTCGGTTAGAGGAGAGCTTGATGACTACTACGGGATTAATAGGGAAGAGTTTGATGAAGGAGAAGATTCAGCAGGTAGTGACCAGAGATTGGGACGGGATAGAGGAGTTAGGAACCGAAAAAATGATAGTTTGAGAGGCATAAAAATGAAGATGCCATCATTTCAAGGTAAATCCAATCCTGAAGCGTACCTAGAATGGAAGAAGAAAATGGAGTTCATCTTTGACTGCCACAACTATTCCGAGGCGAAGAAGGTAAAACTGGCTATAATTGAATTTTCTGATTATACGATTACCTGGTGGGATCAGCTTGTCATAGATAGGAGACGAAATAGAGAGTGACCTATTGAGTCATGGGAAGAGATGAAGACCGTGATGAGGAAGCGATTTGTACCAGCTTACTACTACCGGGAGTTGTACAACAAACTACAAAATCTTAAGCAGGGCAACCGAAGTGTGGAGGAGCACTATAAGGAGATGGAGGTTATGATGATTTGGGTAAATATAGAGGAGGATCGGGAGGCTACAATGGCAAGGTTTTTGGTGGGCTTGAACCGAGAAATTCACAATGCCGTTGATGATGAGGACATCGTTAGCACAAGCAAGAGCACGTGAGATGAGACATATTCAAATCCAATTCAAGTTCCCATTGGTCTAGTTATGAGAGCTCATGCGAAGAAGTTCAAAGAAACTCTTGTTGGGCTGATTCAAGCAACTTGGGCTCAAGCTATTGCATGGAGGCCCATTGAGGGAATTGCATGTGACATCCAAACCAACAAATGCATGAAGTCAAGTTCTAGAAGGGACCGAGTAATCATGTTTGCAGAATCAACAAGTGATTAGCACCATATGGCTGCAAATAATCAAGCTACTTTCCATTTCAGTTACTTTCCGGTTTCAAGGCGACAAGTGGCCAGAAGAATCAGCTATTTACCTCTTTATTGTCTAGTTTCCTTTTCTTTTAGAAACTTGTGTTTGTTTTATATACATTATTCTAAGGCTTTTAAGCCATTAAGGGAACTTACCTTATTTGCTTTAGATTAGGCGTTTTTTTGGTAATTGATTTGCTCGAAATTCCATGGGCAATTAGGAGCTAAAAATTCTCAAAGGGGAAACCACTATATATTGTAACGAATTTCATTCATTGGAGATCAGCTTTTTTAACACACAATTTGAGGTTTAATTCTCTTCGGTTCTTAGACAAACTATTCAAACTTATCAAAAAATTCTGTGGCATTCATAGACTCATCAATCAGTCGGTCCATAGCTGATTGTGGCGTCCTCACATACCAAGGTTCGTGCTTCTTGTTAGGCATCGGGTCGTAGTTCCATTCAAAACCGATTAGGAATTTTGATCTTGGAGACCAATTTTGGTTAGGGTCGCGTCGGTTCTTAGCAGGGTTCGTATCAGTTGAGTTACAACATTATGTGGAGTTGGAGGACATTAATAAGAACCTCGCCAATATACTGACGAAACCCGTTATTAATAAGAAGGCACCAAGACCGTTTCTACTCAGATTTGGATGGAAGTTACTGCGACCCGTTGCTTATATCGAAGCAAGAACCTTGGTATATCATAGACGCCACAATCAAGGATGGAAAACTTGATTGATAAGTCAGGGTTGAACGCCCAAATTGATCTGATGAGTTCTTGTAGTTCGTCAAAGAACCAAAGAAAGAATTTTCTCTCTCAGAAAAATAAACATTCATCAATACATGATTCATTAACCTTGGAAATGCCTATTTATAGGACAAAATTACAAAATGTTGCCCAAAAAGAAAAGTTGACAAATTCAAACATAATTACTAAGCCTAAAATAAAAACCAAAAGAAAGGAAAGCCTTAATGGCTGATTTTCAGCCATTTACATGCCCAACAATTAAAGGAAAGTGCAATTAATCCTCGTCAACAATTTAGACAAATGATCAGCCGCATGTGTGCCAATAATGGGAAAGTTTCCAAAATTCTTCCATTGACTTGATCTTGCAAAATTTGGGCAGATTTTAAGCTTGACTCATCCGGATTCTTCTAGAACTTGGATCAAATTGATTCACCGTTGTGGTTGACGTGGGCCTGGGTAATGGGGTTGCACAAATTTTCTTGATTCCAGATTTTGTGAATCAGCCCATTTAGTGCTTCCTTGAATTTCTTAGCTCAGGCTCTTGTGACTAGTCCAACAGGAACTTGTATTGGGTCAATCACCTTCCATGCATTTGAGCTCCCTAAGTCTCCATCATTCCCCTCCTCTTGACAAGGATTTGTCCTCAAATCAGACTCTGCATCAAAAGGACTCAAATCAGAAACATTAAAGGTAGCACTTACATTATACTCACCTTGCAAATCCAACTTGTAAACATTGTCATTAATTCTTTCAAGGACTTGAAATGGACCGTCTCCCCGTGGTAACAACATTGACTTTCTTTGTTCTGGAAAATGCTCCTTTCTAAAGTGCAACCACACCCAGTATCCAGGTTTGAAAATCAGCTTGTGTCGCCCCTTGTTGGCTTGGTTTACATATTGTTCCGTTCTTCACTCAATGTTGAGTCTTGGTTTCTCATGAATCTATTTAACAAAGTCAGCCTTCCTTTTGCCATCTAAATTAACACGCTCAAAAACAGGTAGTGGTGATAAATCCAATGGTGATAAAGGAGTAAGACCATAAAACATTTCAGAAGGAGAATACTTAGTAGCAGAATGGATAGAGCGATTATATGCAAACTCAACATGCGGTAAACAGTCTTCCCATGATTTAATGTTCTTACTGATGATTGCTCTTAATAAGGTCGACAAAGTCCTATTTACTACCTTAGTTTGACCATCAGTTTGTGGGTGGCAAGTAGTAGAAAACAACAGCTTAGTACCTAACTTACTCCACAAAGTCTCCCAAAAGTAGCTCAAGAACTTAGCATCTCTATCTGAAACAATTGTCCTAGGCATGCCATGTATTCTCACAATCTCCCTAAAGAACAATTCAGCAACATGCGATGCATCATCAGTTTTATGATAGGGAATAAAATGTGCCATCTTAGAAAACCGATCTACAACCCACAAACACACTATCCTTCCCACGTTTGGTCCTAGGTAAACCTAACACAAAGTCCATTGAAATATTAGTCCAAGGCTCACTAGGAATTGGCAAAGGTGTGTATAAACCATGGGGTTGTGCTCTCGATTTAGCTTGCCTACACGTGACACATCTACTACATATCCTTTCAACATCCCTTTTCATGTGTGGCCAAAAGAAGTGTTCCTGCAAAACATACGAAGTTTTTGCAATTTCAAAATGCCCCATCAATCCGCCACCATGGGATTCCCTCGCTAACAAATCTCTCAAAGGACAATTAGGCACACAAAGCTTATTCTCTTGAAACAAAAATCCATCATGTCTATAAAGTTTACCAATTGTGTTTTTCTCACAAGCTCGATACAACTCACTAAAATCTTGGTCTAAAGGGTATAAATCCTTAATATGCTAAAAACCAAGCAGTTTAGCATCAAGGATAGAAAGTATTGCGTACCTGCGAGAAAGTGCATCCGCAACAACATTCTCCTTACCTTGCTTGTATCGGATGACATAAGGAAATGTCTCGATGAATTCCACCCAACGGGCATGCTTCTTGTTCAACTTTTGTTGTCCCTTCAGATGTTTCAATGACTCGTGATCAGTGTGAATCACGAATTCCTTGGGCCATAGGTAGTGTTGCCAAGTCTTTAATGCTTGAACCAACGCGTACAACTCCTTGTCATAAGTCGAGTAATTTACTATTGACCCACTCAATTTTTCACTAAAATACGTGATTGGTTGTCCTCCTTGCATCAGCACGGCACCTATACCTACACCAGAAGCATCACATTCAATTTCAAATGTTTTAGAAAAATCAAGTAATGCGAGTAATGGAGCATGAGTAAGCTTATGCTTAATAAGCTGAAACGCCTTCTCTTGTTCTTCTCCCCACTTGAACCCAACATTCTTCTTGATTGCTTCTGTGAGTGGTGCAGCCAAAGTATTGAAATCCCTTACAAACCGTCGGTAAAAGCTGGCAAGTCTATGAAAACTCTGTACTTCTCC
Source organism: Artocarpus heterophyllus (assembly GCA_025403435.1). Classification (NCBI taxonomy): domain Eukaryota; kingdom Viridiplantae; phylum Streptophyta; class Magnoliopsida; order Rosales; family Moraceae; genus Artocarpus; species Artocarpus heterophyllus. Next base: position 6,351,529 of record CM046339.1, on the reverse strand, counting down.
AATGATTGTGGGACTTGGTCAATCTTGGATAGCCCTAACCTTTTCTTCGTCAACCTATATACCTTGAGCACTAACAACAAAGCCAAGAAAAACAAGCTTATCTGTGCAAAAGGTACACTTCTTAAGATTAGCATACAACTTTTCCTTCCGTAAAACATCTAAAACAAGTTTCAAATGTTCAATATGATCATCCAAATTGCTGTTGTAGATAAGGATATCATCAAAATAAACAATGACAAATTTCCCAATAAAAGCTCGCAAAACATGGTTCATTAAACGCATAAATGTGCTAGGTGCATTGGTTAAAATGAAAGGCATTACCAACCACTCCTACAAACCTTGTTTTGTTTTGAAAGCTGTCTTCCACTCGTCTCCCTCTTTCATGTGAATTTGATGATATCCACTCTTTAGATCAATTTTAGAAAACACTCAAGCACCATGCAATTCATCTAACATGTCATCCAAGCGAGGAATGAGATGTCGATACTTTACTGTGATGTTGTTGATGGCTCGACAATCAACGCAGATCCGCCAAGTCCCATCTTTCTTAGGCACAAGTAAAACTGGTACGGCGCATGGGCTCATGCTTTCTCTCACGTGTCCCTTCTCCATCAACTCATTTACCTACCATTGGAGTTCCTTTGTCACCTCGGGATTACTCCTATAGGCTGGTCGGTTTGGAATTATAGCTCCAGGTATGAAGTTGATTTGATGTGCAATCCCACGGATAGGAGGTAAACCTTGCGGTGTTTCCTCGGAAAAGGTATCCTCATATTCCTGCAAAAGAGAAACAATCGAACTATGGAAGATGGAATCAAGATCGTTAGTGTTTAATAACGCCTCCTTGTACATGAGTAAAATCATTGGCTGATTAGAAAACAAAGCTCTTCTCACATCACTCTCTCTTGCATAAAAGTTTGTTTTTCTCTCTATTTTTACCTCATTGGCCAAGTCTTCTTTTGTATTGGCTCTCTCAATGTTCTCTCCTTTTCTCTCCTTTTTCTCGACCCCTCTATCTTTTTTCCCTCTCTGGCCGAACTCTCTCTCTACACTCCAACACTCTTTATTTTCAGTCCCTTTCTCTCTCTTTTTCTCATTCTCTCCTTTTTGTTCACTCTCCTTTTGTAACCAAACTTGATCTTCATGAACTTGTTTTGGTGTCATTGGTGCAAGAGTGAATGGTCTCTGGTTGTGCACAAGAGAATATTTATTGGTGTAACCATCATGTTTGACTCGACGATCAAATTGCCATGGTCGACCTAGTAGCAAGTGCTCAACTTCCATTGGAACTACATCACACAAAACTTCATCTTCATATCTACCAATGCGAAACGAAATTAATGCCTTTTTAGTTACCTTCACTTCCCCACTATTATTCAACCATTGCAACTTGTAAGGTCGAGGATGTTTGGTCTTTGACAGCCCTAATTTGTCAACCATAGTAGTGCTAGCAATGTTCGTACAACTCCCTCCATCTATTATCACACTACATACCTTGTTCTGCACGTGGCACCTAGTATGAAAATGTTCTCACGTTGCTCTTCTTCTTCCTCTTTGGCTTGCACACTAAGGGCTCATCGAGTGACCAACAATTCACCTTGGACAGCATACTCCTCCTCATCCACATCCTCCAATGGTGGCAAGGAGTCCTCGCCTGATTCGTCATCCGTAACACCATCACTGATACGAACCTCGCCAATAAACTGACAAAACCCATTATTGATAAGAAGGCACCAAGACTGTTTCTACTCAGATTTGGATGGAAGTCACCGCGACCCGTTGCTTATATCGAAGCAAGAACCTTGGTATATCATAGACGCTACAATCAAGGATGGAAAGCTTGATTGATAAGTCAAGGTTGAACGCCCAGATTGATCCGATGAGTTAGTGTAGTTTGTCAAAGAACCAAAGAAAGAATTTTCTCTCTCAGAAAAATAAACATTCATCAATCCATGATTCATTAACCTTGGCAATGCCTATTTATAGGCCAAAATTACAAAGTGTTTCCCAAAAAGAAAAGTTGACAAATTCAAACATAATTACTAAGCCTAAAATAAAAAAAAAAACAAAAGAAAGGAAAGTCTTAATGGCTAATTTTCATCCATTTACATGCCCAACAATTAAAGGAAAGTGCAATTAATCCTCGTCAACAATTTGCACAAATGATCAGCTGCATGTCTGCCAATAATGCAAAAGTTTCCAAAATTCTTCCATTGACTTGATCTTGCAAAATTTGAGCTGATTTCAAGCTTGACTCATCCAGATTCTTCTAGAACTTGGATCAAATTGACGCACCGTTGTGGTTGACGTGCGCCTGGGTCAATGAGCTTGCACAAATTTTCTTGATTCCAGATTTCATGAATTAGCCCATTTAGTGCTTCCTTGAATTTCTTAGCTCGGGCTCTTGTGACTGGTCCAACAGGAACTTGCATTGGGTCAACCACCTTCCATGCATTTGAGCTCCCTAAGTCTCCATCAATCACCCTTTTGTTCGGACATTGGCTTGAGATGTGACCCCTGACTTTGCATTTGAAACATTTAATATCACAGTTTTGAGAAGTGGATGAATCATGTTTACCTAGGTTTGAAGGGCTAGTTGTGGCTAGTTTTGGCTTGAACTTTGGCCTAGCGACCGATTTCTTCTCTCTTCCCATAATTTGGCTTCCATGAAAAAGGTGCCGAACTAACATTCGCACGTGAGGTACCCCTCCTCTTGAGCTGCCGCTCTACTCTGATGGCCATGTGCAACAGGTCTTCTAACTTACATAGTGTTGCATCTCCACCCTATCTTGAATATCCAGATTTAGCCCTTGCAAAAATCTTGCCATGGTTGCTTCTCGATCTTCTTCAACATTGGATCGTATCATGGCTATTTCCATTTCTTGATAATATTCCTCCACACTCTTGTTTCCTTGTCTAAGTCCTTGCAACTTTTTGTACAATTCTCGGTAGTAATGGCTGGGAACAAATTGCTTTCTCATCACCGTTTTCATCTCTTCCCATGTCTCAATCGGGTGATCTCGGTTCCATCACCTATTCATTCCTAACTGATCCCACCATACAACTGCATAATCAGAGAACTCAATTGTAGCAAGCTTAACTTTCTTTAACTCTGAATAGTTATGGCAATCAAACACTAGCTCCACTTTCTTCTCCCACTCTAGGTAAGCTCTGGGGTCATTTTTCCCTTGGAATGATGAAATCTTCATTTTAATACCTCCCATATTATTGTCTTCCCAGTCCCTAGCTTCTCTATTCCCATTTCCATGCATAAATCTGCCCCTATTTATCGGTAGTTCCTCCAACTCTTCTAATTCATCTTCCTTCGAAAGATCACATCCACCCCTCCGCCTATTTTGCATGTTTTGTGGCTGCCTATTACGTGTTCTGGCATTAACCTCATCTAATCTCTCTTGAATGGGCTCTAGCGCTCGCGTCAACAGCCATTCCATTTGCCTCATTAATGCTTGCAACTGAAGATTGGGAACGTTTTGTTGTGGAAGATCATCTTTGGCTTCTCTTTCTTGATTCAGATTCATTTTTTTTAAAACCTGCAAAATAACGTTAGATAATAAAGGACCTTACTTCTCTCCCTCACGTGTTTCACTCTATCACTTGGTCACTTAGTTCACTCGTGTTTCACTCGAATAATTGCTTTTACCCTCAAATGTTCTCACCACTCTTGCCGTTTTTTTTTTAACCTGCTTATTCTCTCTTTCAGTTCTTTTGGAATTACACAAATAACAATAAAATCTATTCGGCAACAAATTCAGCAACACATTTTGATATGTAGTTTAGAATGAAGCAAATTTTTGCACTATGAGGTGAGGTCAAATTCGGACACCTGGACACTCAAACAATGGAAAGGTCAAAAAAAAATTTTTTTTTGATCCTCTTATTTTTTCTTTTCTTTTCTTCTTTTTCTTTTTTTTTTCTTTTTTGAACGAAATAGAACCTAAATAATAAATTAGAATTCAGAAACAAATAAGTATAGCAAACCTGAGGCTAGAATTGAGGCTCTGATACCGAATGATAAGAACCTCACGAATATACTGACGAAAGCCGTTATCAATAAGAAGGCACCAAGACCGGTTCTACTCAGATTTGGATGGAAGTCACCATGACCCGTTGCTTATATCAAAGCAATAACCTTGGTATATCGTAGACGCCACAATCAAGGATGGAAAGCTTGATTGATAAGTCAGGGTTGAATGCCCAGATTGATCCGATGAGTTCGTGTAGTTCGTCAAAGAACCAAAGAAAGAATTTTCTCTCTCAGAAAAATAAACATTCATCAATCCATGATTCATTAACCTTGGAAATGCCTATTTATAGGCCAAAATTACAAAGTGTTGCCCAAAAAGAAAAGTTGACAAAGTCAAACATAATTACTAAGCCTAAAATAAAAACCAACAGAAAGGAAAGTCTTAATGGTTGATTTTCAGCCATTTACATGCCCAACAATTAAAGGAAAGTGCAATTAATCCTCATCAACAATTTGCACAAATGATCAGCCGCATGTGTGCCAATAATGGGAAAGTTTTCGAAATTCTTCCATTGACTTGATCTTGCAAAATTTGAGCTGATTTCAAGCTCGACTCATTTGGATTCTTCTAGAACTTGGATCAAATTGATGCACCGTTGTGGTTGACATGGGCCTGGGTCAATGGGCTTGCACAAATTTTTATGATTCTAGATTTCATGAATCAGCCCATTTAGTGCTTCCTTGAATTTCTTAGCTCAGGCTCTTGTGACTAGTCCAACAGGAACTTGTATTGGGTCAACCACCTTCCATGCATTTGAGCTCCCTAAGTCTCCATCAGACATGGTGCACATGGCTATCAAAATTGAGAATCAACTTATGAGGAGGGGCAGTAACACACGTCCCAGCCAAAACTCGAGTACATCTGCTTGGAAAATGAACCAATGGAAGAAGGATGAGAAGCAACCCAACACCAAGCCAAAGACCAAGCAAAAACAAGAGGTGCCCAGCCATGGGAATCAAGGTAAAGCCGATTCTTCCAATACTCAGAATCATGATATTAAATGTTTTAAATGTCAAGGCAGGGGTCAAATAGCGAGCCAATGTCCAAACAAACAAGCTATGGTGATACAGGACAATGGAGAGATTGAAACCGATGAGGATTTGGACAACTATTCTATGCCTTCATTAGAGGATGCCGACGATGAGGAGCGCACTGTCCAAGGAGAATTGTTTGTTACAAGGAGAGCTTTAAGTGTGCAAGCCAAAGAAGAAGAAGAAGAGGTGCAACGGGAAACCATCTTCCATACTAGGTGCCACGTCCAAAACAAGGTGTGAAGTGTGATTATTGATCGGCTAGTTAAACATGATGGTTTCAACAACAAATACTCATTTGTTCACAATCAAAAAATGATCACTCTTGTTCCGTTAACACCAAAACAGGTCTATGAAGACCAAGTGAGCTTATAGAGAGAAAGTGATAAAAAAAAATGATGAGTGGAGAAAAATCAAGAATGGGAGTGTAGAGAGAGAGTTCGGCCAGTGAGAGAAAAAGAGAAGAGATGGCTGAGAAAAAGGAGAGCAAAGAGAGCGAGGGAGAGAAAATTGAGAGGGCTGAAAAAAATTCGCAATCAGCCAATGAGAGAAAAGCAGAGAGAAAAACAAACTTCTATGCAAGAGGTGGTGAGATTAAAAGGGCGTTGTTTTCAAATCAGCCAATGATTGTACTTTTGGACAAAGAGGCATTCTGAAACACTAAGGAACTTGACCTTGCATTGCCTAGTTTTGTTGTTTCTCTGCTGCAGGAATTCGAGGATGTATTTCCAGATGAGGTGCCTGATGGTTTGCCACCAATTCGAAGAATAAAACATCAGATTGATTTTGTACCTGGCACTTCCATTCCAAACTGACCGGCTTATAGAACAAACCCCGAGGAGACAAAGGAGCTTCAAAGGCAGATCAATAAGTTGATGAAAAAAGGGTATGTGAGGGAAAGTATGAGCCTGTGCACCGTTCCAGTCTTACTCGTGCCTAAGAATGATGGGACATGGAGGATGTGCGTAGATTGTAGAGCAATTAACAATATCACGATAAAGTATCGCCATCCTATTCCTCGTTTAGATGATATGTTGGATGAATTGCATGGTGCTTCTGTGTTCTCAAAAATTGATTTGAAAAGTGGATACCATCAAATACGCATGGAAGAGGGTGATGAATGGAAAACTGCCTTTAAGACAAAATATGGACTGTATGAATGGTTAGTAATGCCATTTGGTTTAACTAATGCTCCAAGTACATTTATGAGTTTAATGAATCATGTATTACGTGCATTTATTAGTAGTTTTGTTGCTGTGTATTTTGATGATATACTCATTTATAGCAAAGACGTGGACCAACATGTAGCGTATTTAAAATTTGTTTTGGATGTGCTTAGAAAGGAGAAGTTGTATGCTAATCTCAAGAAGTGTAGCTTTTGCGCAGATAAGCTTGTGTTTCTTGGTTTTGTTGTTAGTGCTCAAGGTATAGAGGTTGGTGAAGAAAAGGTGCGAGCCATCCAGGAGTGGCCGAGTCCAACTAGTGTGGGAAACGTACAGAGTTTTCATGGACTTGCTAGTTTCTACCCGCGGTTTGTGAAAGATTTCATGATAAGAACCTCGCCAATATACTGACGAAACCTGTTATCAATAAGAAGGCACCAAGATCGTTTCTACTTAGATTTGGATGGAAGTCACCGCGACCCGTTGCTTATATCGAAGCAAGAACCTTGGTATATCGTAGATGCCACAATCAAGGATGAAAAACTTGCTTGATAAGTCAGGGGTTGAATGCTCGGATTGATCCAAAGAGTTCGTGCAGTTCATCAAAGAACCAAAGAAAGAATTATTTCTCTCAGAAAATAAACATTCATCCTTTTCATTAACCTTGGAAACGCCTATTTATAGGCCAAAATTACAAAGTGTTGCCCAAAAAGAAAAGTTGACAAATTCAAACATAATTACTAAGCCTAAAATAAAAACCAAAAGAAAGGAAAGTCTTAATGGCTGATTTTCAGCCATTTACACACCCAACAATTAAAGGAAAGTGCAAATAATCCGCATGTGTGCCGATAATGGGAAAGTTTCCAAAATTCTTCCATTGACTTGATCTTGCAAAATTTGAGCTGATTTTAGGCTTGACTCATCCGGATTCTTCTAGAACTTGGATCAAATTGACGCACCATTGTGGTTGACGTGGGCCTGGGTCAATGGGCTTGCACAAATTTTCTTGATTCCAAATTTCGTGAATCAACCCATTTAGTGCTTCCTTGAATTTCTTAGCTCGGGCTCTTGTGACTGGTCCAACAGGAACTTGTATTGGGTCAACCACCTTTCACGCATTTGAGCTCCCTAAGTCTCCATCATTCCCCTCCTCTTGAAAAGGATTTGTCCTCAAATCAGACTCTGCATCAAAAGGACTCAAATTAGAAACATTGAAGGTAGCACTTACATTATACTCACCTTGCAAATCCAACTTGTAAGCATTGTCATTAATTCTTCCAAGGACTTAAAATGGACCATCTCCACGTGGTAACAACTTTGACTTTCTTTGTTTTGGGAAACGCTCCTTTCTAAAGTGCAACCATACCCAGTCTCCAGGTTCAAAAATCAACTTGTGTCGCCCCTTGTTGGCTTGCTTTGCATATTGTTCCGTTCTTCGCTTAATGTTGAGTCTTGCTTTCTCATGAATCTGTTTAACAAAGTCAGCCTTCCTTTTGCCATCTAAATTAACACGCTCAAAAACAAGTAGTGGTGATAAATCCAATGCTGATAAAGGGTTAAAACCATAAACAATTTCAAAAGGTGAATACTTCGTAGCAGAATGGACAGAGTGGTTATATGCAAACTCAACATGCGGTGAATAGTCTTCCCATGATTTCATGTTCTTACTGATGATTGCTCTTAATAAGGTTGACAAAGTCCTATTTACTACCTCAGTTTGACCATCAGTTTGTGGGTGGCAAGTAGTAGAAAACAACAGCTTAGTACCTAACTTACTCCACAAAGTCTTCGAAAAGTAGCTCAAGAACTTAGCATCTCTATCTGAAACAATTGTCCTAGGCATGCCATGTATTCTCACAATCTCCCTAAAGAACAATTCAGCAACATGTGATGCATCATCAGTTTTATGACAAGGAATAAAATGTGCCATCTTAGAAAACCGATCTACAACCACAAACACACTATCCTTCCCACGTTTGGTCCTAGGTAAACCTAACACAAAGTCCATTGAAATATCAGTCCAAGGCTCACTAGGAATTGGCAAATGTGTGTATAAACCATGGGGTTGTGCTCTCGATTTAGCTTGCCTACACGTGACACATCTACTACATATCCTTTCAACATCCCTTTTCATGTGTGGCCAAAAGAAGTGTTCCTGCAAAACAGCTAAAGTTTTAGCAATTCCAAAATGCCCCATCAATCCGCCACCATGGGATTCCCTCACTAACAAATCTCTCAAAGGACAATTAGGCACACAAAGCTTATTCTCCCGAAACAAAAATCATCATGTCTATAAAATTTACCCATTGCGTTTTTCTCACAAGCTCGATACTCCTCACTAAAATCTTGGTCTAAAGGGTATAAATCCTTAATATGCTCAAAACCAAACAGTTTAGCGTCAAGGATAGAAAGTAATGCGTACCTGCGAGAAAGTGCATCCGCAACAACATTCTCCTTACCTTGCTTGTATCGAATGACATAAGGAAATGTCTTGATGAATTCCACTCTGTGGGCATGCCTCTTGTTCAACTTTTGTTGTCCGTTCAAATGTTTCAATGACTCGTGATCAGTGTGAATCATGAATTCCTTGGGCCATAGGTAGTGTTGCCAAGTCTTTAATGCTCGAACCAACGCGTACAACTCCTTGTCATAAGTCAGGTAATTTAGTGCTGACCCACTCAATTTTTCACTGAAATACGTGATTGGTCGTCGTCCTTGCATCAGCACGGCACCTATACCTACACCAGAAGCATCACATTCAATTTCAAATGTTTTAGAAAAATCAGGTAAAGCAAGTATAGGAGCATGAGTAAGCTTATGCTTAATAAGCTGAAACGCCTTCTCTTGTTCCTCTCCCCACTTGAACCCAACATTCTTCTTGATTACTTCTGTGAGTGGTGCAGCCAAAGTACTTAAATCCCTTACAAACCGTCGGTAAAAGCTAGCAAGTCCATGAAAACTCCGTACTTCTCCAATGCTTGTGGGACTTGGCCATTCTTGGATAGCCCTAACCTTTTCTTCGCCAACCTGTATACCTTGAGCACTAACAACAAAACCAAGAAAAACAAGCTTATCCGTGCAAAAGGTACACTTCTTAAGATTAGCATACAACTTTTCCTTCCATAAAACATCTAAAACAAGTTTCAAATGTTCAATATGATCATCCCAATTGCTGCTATAGATAAGGATATCATCAAAATAAACAACGATAAATTTCCCAATAAAAGCTCGCGAAACATGGTTCATTAAACGCATAAATGTGCTAGGCGCATTGGTTAAACCGAAAGGAATTACCAACCACTCATACAAGCCTTGTTTTGTTTTGAAAGCCGTCTTCTCCTCGTCTCCCTCTTTCATGCGAATTTGATGATATCCACTCTTTAGATCAATTTTAGAAAACTTGCAAGCACCATGCAATTCATCTAACATGTCATCCAAGCGAGGAATGGGATGTCGATACTTTACCGTGATGTTGTTGATGGCTCGACAATCAACGCACATCCTCCAAGTCCCATCTTTCTTAGGCACAAGTAAAACTGGTACGGTGCATGGGCTCATGCTTTTTCTCACGTGTGCCTTCTCCATCAACTCACTTACCTGCCGTTGGAGTTCCTTTGTCTCCTCGGGATTACTCCTATTGGTTGGATGGTTTGGGATTGTAGCTCTAGGTATGAAGTCGATTTGATGTTCAATCCTGCGGATTGGAGGTAAACCTTAAGGTGTTTCCTTCGGAAAGATATCCTCATATTCCTGCAAAAGAGAAACAACAGAACTATGCAAGGTGGAATCAAGATCGTTAGTGTTTAATAACGCCTCCTCATAAATGAGTAAAATCATCGGCTGATTAGAAAACAAAGCTCTTCTCACATCACTCTCTCTTGCATAAAAGTTTGTTTTTTTCTCTATTTTTACCTCATTGGCCAAATCTTGTTTTGTACTGGCTCTGTCAATGTTCTCTCCTTTTCTCTCCTTTTTCTCGACCCCTCTATCTTTTTTCCCTCCCTGGCTGAACTCTCTCTCTGCACTCCAACACTCATTATTTTCGCTCCCTTTCTCTCTCTTTTTCTCATTCTCTCCTTTTTGTTCACTCTCCTTTTGTAACCAAACTTGATCTTCATGAACCTGTTTTGGTGTCATTGGCACAAGAGTGAATGTTCTCTGGTTGTGCACAAGAGAATATTTATTGGTGTAGCCATCATGTTTGACTCGATGATCAAATTGCCATGGTTGACCTAGTAACAAGTGTCCGGCTTCCATTGGAACTACATCGCACAAAACTTCATCTTCGTATCTACCAATGCGAAACAAAATTAATGCATGTTTAGTTACCTTCACTTCACCACTATTATTCAACCATTGCAACTTGTATGGTCGAGGATTTTTGGTCGTTGGCAGCCCTAATTTGTCAACCATAGTAGTGCTAGCAACGTTTGTACAACTTCCTCCATCTATTTTCACACTACATACCTTGTTCTGCATGTGGCACCTAGTATGAAAAATGTTCTCACGTTGCTCTTCTTCTTCCTCTTTGGCTTGCACACTAAGGGCTCATCGAGAGACCAACAATTCACCTTGGACAGCATACTCCTCCTCATCCACATCCTCCAATGGTGGCATGGAGTCCTCATCCGATTCGTCATCCATAACAACCTCTCCGTCGTCCCGTAACACCATCACTCTTTTGTTCGGACATTGGCTTAAGATGTGACTCCTGCCTTGGCATTTGAAACATTTAATATCACGGTTTCGAGAAGTGGATGAATCATGTTTACCTTGGTTTAAAGGGCTAGCCATGGCTGGTTTTGGCTTTAAATTTTGGCCTAGCGGCCGATTTCTCTTCTCTCTTCCCATAATTCGGCTTCCATGAAGAAGGTGCCGAGCTAACATTTGCACGTGAGCTACCCCTCCTCTTGAGCTGCCGCTCTACTGTGATGGCCATGTGCAACATGTCTTCTAACTCTACATAGTGTTGCATCTCCACCCTATCTTGAATATCTGAATTTAGCCCTTGCAAAAAACTTGCCATGGTTGCTTCTCGATCTTCTTCAACATTGGCTCGTATCATGGCTATTTCCATTTCTTGATAATATTCCTCCACACTCCTGTTTCCTTGTCTAAGTCCTTGCAACCTTTTGTACAATTCCCGGTAGTAATGGCTGGGTACAAATCGCTTTCTCATCATCGTTTTCATCTCCTCCCATGTCTCAATCGGGTGTTCTCGGTTTCGTCGCCTATTCATTACCAACAGATCCTACCATACAACTACATAATCAGAGAACTCAATTGCAGCAAGCTTAACTTTTTTCAACTGTGAATAGTTATGGCAATCAAACACTAGCTCCACTTTCTTCTCCCACTTTAGGTAAGCTCCGGGGTCATTTTTCTCTTGGAATGGCAGAATCTTCATTTTAATACCTCCCATATTATTGTCTTCCCAGTCCCTAGCTTCTCTATTCCCATTTCCACGCCTAAATCTACCCCTATTTATCGGTGGTTCCTCCAACTCTTCTAATTCATCTTCCTCCGAAAGATCCAATCCACCCCTCTGCCTATTTTGCATGTTTTGTGGCTGCCTATTACGTGTTCTGGCATCAACCTCATCTAATCTCTCATGAATGGGCTCTAGCGCTCGCGTCAACAACCGTTCCATTTGCCTCATTAATGCTTGCAACTAAAGATTGGGAATGTTTTGTTGTGGAAGATCATCTTCAGTTTCTCTTTCTTGATTCGGATTCTTTTTGTTTTTAAACCTGCAAAACAATGTTGGATAATAAAGGACCTTACTTCTCTCCCTCATGTGTTTCACTCTATCACTTGGTCACTCAGTTCACTCGTGTTTCACTCGAATAATTGGCTTTTACCCTCGAATGTTCTCACCACTCTTGCCTTTTTTTTTAACTCGCTTATTCTCTCTTTCAGTTCTTTTGGAATTACACAAACAACAATAAAATCTATCCAGCAACACATTTTGATACGCAGTTCAGAATGAAGCAAAATTTTTTGCACCATGAGGGGAGGTCAAATTCGGACACCTGACACTCAAACAATGGAAAGGAAACAAAAAAATTTAAGGAGGGTCTCCAGACTTTTTTTTTTTTTCGGATCCTCTTGATTTTTTTTTCTTTTCCTTTTCTTTTCGGATCTTTTTTTTTTTGTTTAAGACTCTAAATTCAACTATATTTTTTTTAAAAACGGAATAGAACCTAAGTAATAAATTGGAATTCAGAAACAAAGAAGGATAGACAAGCCTGAGGCTAGAACCGAGGCTCTGATACCAAATGATAAGAACCTCGCCAATATACTGACGAAACCTGTTATCAATAAGAAGGCACCAAGATTGTTTCTACTCAGATTTAGATGGAAGTCACCGCGACCCGTTGCTTATATCGAAGCAAGAACCTTGGTATATCGTAGACGCCACAATCAAGGATGGAAAGCTTTTTTGATAAGTCGGGGGTTGAACGCTCAGATTGATTCGAAGAGTGCGTGCAGTTCATCAAAGAACCAAAGAAAGAATTATTTCTCTCAGAAAATAAACATTCATCCTTTTCATTAACCTTGGAAACACCTATTTATAGGCCAAAATTACAAAGTGTTGCCCAAAAAGAAAAGTTGACAAATTCAAACATAATTACTAAGCCTAAAATAAAAACCAAAAGAAAGAAAAGTCTTAATGGCTGATTTTCAGCCATTTACATGCCCAACAATTAAAGGAAAGTGCAAATAATCCGCATGTGTGCCAAAATGGGAAAGTTTCCAAAATTCTTTAATTGACTTGATCTTGCAAAATTTGAGCTGATTTCAAGCTTGACTCATCCGGATTCATCTAGAACTTGGATCAAATTGACGCACCGTTGTGGTTGACGTGGGCCTGGGTCAATGGGCTTGCACAAATTTTCTTGATTCCAAATTTCATGAATCAACCCATTTAGTGCTTCCTTGAATTTCTTAGCTCGGGCTCTTGTGACTAGTCCAGCAGGAACTTGTATTGGGTTAACCACCTCCCATGCATTTGAGCTCCCTAAGTCTCCAACAGCGATGATAGGAGAGATGAGGTGTTTGTTGAGGGGAGAGTTTGGACAACTTCATGAGAGGATAGACCGGATAGAAAACACTCGTGTGGAACAGCCACAACATGTTCCTTATGAGCGTTGGCGGGAGAGGGTTCTGGTTAGAGTTGAGGTTGATGACTACTACGGGATTGATGGGGAAGAGTTTGACGAAGGAGAAGATTCAGTGGGTAGTCACCAAAGATTTGGACGGGATAGAGGAGTTAGGAACTGGGAAAATGATAGTTTGAGAGGCATAAAAATGAAGATACCATCATTTCATCAAATCCAATCCCGAAGCGTTCCTAGAATGGGAGAAGAAAATAGAGTTTTTCTTTGACTGCCGCAACTATTCCGAGGCGAAGAAGGTAAAATGGTTATAATTGAATTTTTTGATTATGCTATTACCTGGTGGGATCAACTTGTTAAAAATAGGAGACGAAATAGAGAGCAACCTATTGAGTCATGGGAAGAGATGAAGACTGTGATGAGGAAGCAATTTGTACCAGCTTACTACTACCGGGAGTTGTACAACAAATTACAAAATCTTAAGCAGAGCAATCGGAGTATGGAGAAGTACTGTAAGGAGATGGAGGTTATGATGATTCATGCAGATATAGAGGAGGATCAGGAGGCAACAATGACAAGGCTTTTGGCAGGCTTGAACCGAGAAATTCACAATGCCGTTGAGTTACAACATTATGTGGAGTTGGACGACATGGTGCACATGGCTATCAAAATTGAGAGTCAACTTATGAGGAGGGGCAGTAATACATGTCCCAGTCAAAACCTGAACACATCCACTTGGAAAATGAACCAATGGAAGAAGGATGAGAAGCAACCCAACATCAAGCCAAAGACCGAGCAAAAACAAGAGGTGGCCAACCATGGGAAGCAAGGTAAATCCAATTCTTCCACTTCTCAGAATCGTGATATTAAATGTTTTAAATGTCAAGGCATGGGTCACATAGCAAGCCAATGTCCGAACAAATGAGCTATGGTGATGCGGGACAATGGAGAGATTGAAACCGATGAGGATTCAGACAATGATTCTATTCCTTCATTAGAGGATGCTAACGATGAGGAGCGCACTATCCAAGGAGAATTGTTGGTTGCAAGGAGAGCTTTAAGTGTGCAAGCCAAAGAAGAAGAAGAAGAGGTGCAACGGGAAAACATCTTCCATACTAGGTTCCATGTCAAAAACAAGGTAAGTAGTGTGATTATTGATGGTGGGAGTTGTACTAACGTTGCTAGCACAACCATGGTTGAGAACTTAGGGCTGCCAATAAGTAAGCATCCTCGACCTTATAAATTGCAATGGTTACATGATAGTGGTGAGGTAAAGGTGAATAAGTAAGTGTTAGTTTATTTTCGCATTGGAAGATATGAAGATGAAGTTTTGTGCGATGTGGCTCCGATGCAAGCTGGGCACTTGTTATTAGGCAGACCATGGCAATTTGATCGGTGAGTTAAACATGATGGGTTCACCAACAAGTACTCATTTGTTCACAATCAAAAAATGATCACTCTTGTTCCATTAACACCAAAACAGGTCTATGAAGACCAATTGAGCTTATAGAGAGAAAGTGATAAAAAAAATGATGAGTGGAGAAAAATCAAGAGTGGGAGTGTAGAGAGAGAGTTCGGCCAATGAGAGAAAAAAGAAGAGATGGCCGAGAAAAAGGAGAGCAAAGTGAGCAAGGGAGATAAAATTGAGAGGGCTGAAAAAAATTCACAATCAACCAATGAGAGAAAAACATTGAGAAAAATAAACTTCTATGCGAGAGGTGGTGAGATTACAAGGGCTATGTTTTTAAATCAGCCAATGAGTGTACTTTTGTAAAAAGAGGCATTCTTAAACACTAACGAACTTGACCCTACATTGCCTAGTTCTGTTGTATCTCTACTGCAGTAATTCGAGGATGTATCTCCAGATGAGGTGCTTGATGGTTTGCCACCAATTCGGGGAATAGAACATCAGATTGATTTTGTACCTGGCACTTCCATTCCAAACCAACCAGCTTATAGAAGCACCCCCGAGGAGACAAAGGAGCTTCAAAGGCAGGTCAGTGAGTTGATGAAAAAGGGTACATGAGAGAAAGTATGAGCCCGTGTGTCGTTCCAGTCTTACTCATGCCTAAGAAGGATGGGACATGGAGGATGCGCAAAGATTACAGAGCCATTATCAATAACACGGTAAAGTATCATCATCCTATTCCTCGTTAGATGATATGTTGGATGAATTGCATGGTGCTTCTGTATTCTCAAAAATTGATTTGAAAAGTGGACACCATCAAATACGCATGAAAGAGGGTGATGAATGGAAAATTGCCTTTAAGACAAAATATGGACTATATGAGTGGTTAGTAATGCCATTTGGTTTAAATAATGCTCCAAGTACATTTATGCGTTTAATGAATCATGTATTACGTGCATTTATTGGCAGGTTTGTTGTTGTGTATTTTGATGATATACTCATTTATAGCAAGGATGTGGACCAACATGTAGCACATTTAAAATCTGTTTTGGATGTGTTTAGAAAGGAAAAGTTGTATGCTAACCTCAAGAAGTGTACCTTTTGCACAGATAAGCTTGTGGTTCTTGGTTTTGTTGTCAGTGCTCAAGGTATACAGGTTGATGAAGAAAAGGTGCAAGCCATCCAGGAGTGGCCGAGTCCAACTAGTGTGGGAAACGTATGGAGTTTTCATGGACTTGCTAGTTTCTACCGGTGGTTTGTGAATGATTTCAATACTATAGCCGCACCACTGACTGAAGTGATCAAGAAGAACATTGGGTTTAGATGGGGAGAAAAGCAAGAAAAGGCATTTCAGTTAATCAAGGAGAAGTTGACTAATGCTCCATTGTTATCTTTACCTAATTTTTCCAAAACTTTTGAGATTAAATGTGATGCTTCAGGAGTTGGAATTGGTGCCGTTTTAATGCAGGAAGGGAGACCAATATCATATTTCAGTGAGAAACTGAATGGGGCAACTCTTAATTGCCCAACTTATGATAAAGAGATGTATGTGTTGGTTCAGGCATTAGAGACGTGGCAGCACTACCTATGGCCTAAGGAGTTTATGATTCACACAGATCATGAGTCCCTGAAACACTTGAAGGGCCAACACAAGCTGAACAAGAGGCTTGCTCATTGGGTGGAATTCATAGAGACGTTTCTGTATGTCATTCGCTTGCAAGGTAAGGAAAATGTTGTTGTCGATGCACTTTCTCGCAGATACATGAGAAGGCAAGACTCAACATCGAGCAAAGGACTAAGCAATATGTTAAACAAGCCAACAAAGGGCATCACAAGCTCATCTTCGAGCCCAACGATTGGGTGTGGTTGCACTTACGCAAAGAATGGTTTCTGGAACAAAGGAAATCCAAGTTGTTGCCTAGAGGGGATGGTCCTTTTCAAATTCTCAAAAGGATTAATGATAATGCATACAAGCTAGACTTGCCAGGTGAGTATGGTGTAAGTGCCACCTTTAATGTTTATGATCTAAGTCCTTTTGATGTAGGCGACGATTTGAGGACAAATCCCTTTGAAGAGGAGGGGAATGATGAGGACATTGTTAGCACAAGCAAGAGCATATGGGATAAGACATATTCAGATCCAATTCAAGTTCTCATTGGTCCGGTTACGAGAGCTCATGCGAAGAAGTTCAAAGAAGCGGTTGTTGGGCTGATTCAAGCAACTTGGGCTCAAGCTATTGCATGGAGGCCCATTGAGGGAATTGCATGTGACATCCAGACCAAAAAATGCATGATTCAAGTTCTAGAAGGGACTGAGTAATAATGTCTGTAGAATCAACAAGTGATTGGCACCATATGGCTGCAAATAATCAAGCTACTTTCCATTTTAGTTACTTTCCCATTTTGAGTCGACAAGTGGCGAGAAGAATCAGCTAGTTACCTATTTATTGTCTATTTTCCTTTTCTTTTCTTCTATTTCATATTATTGTAAGACTTTTAAGCCATTAAGGGAACTTACCTTATTTGCTTTAGATTGGGCCTTTTTTTTTGGTAATTGATTTGCCCAAAATTCCATGGGCAATTAGGAGCTGAAAATTCGTAAAGGGGAAACCACTATATATTGTAGCAAATTTCATTCAACGGGGAGTTTTTTTTTAACACACAATTTGAGATTTAATTCTCTTCAGTTCTTAAACGAACTATTCGAACATATCGAAAAATTTTGTGGCATTCTAGACTCATCAATCAGTCCGTCCATAGCTGATTATGGCATCCTTACATACCAAGGTTCGTGCTTCTTGTTAAGCATCAGGTCGCAGTTCCATCCAAAACCGATTAGGAATTTTGACCTTGGAGACCAATTTTGGTTAGGGTTACGTTAGTTCTTGGCGGGGTTCGTATCACTATGACAAATTTATCGAGGTAATCCTTGAACACCCAATTCATCAGGTCCATAAAAGCTGCAGGTGTATTCGTTAGTCCGAAAGGCATAACCATGAATTCATAGTGACCATACCTCGATCTAAAGACTGTCTTAGGGTTGTCTCCTTCTTTTATCTTCAACTGGTGATATCCTGACCGCAGATCAATCTTTGAGAACACGGATGCACCCTTAAATTGATCAAACAACTCATCAATTCGAGGCAACGGGTACTTGTTCTTGATTGTTACCTTATTCAACTCTCTATAGTTGATGCGGAGCCTCATAGAACCATCCTTCTTCTTCACAAACAAAACTGGTGCTCCCCATGCTGAGTGCTAGGTCGGATGAAACCCTTATCAAGAAGTTCCTTAAGTTATGAGTGCAACTCTTTTAATTTGGCTAGAGCCATTCTATACAGTGCCTTGGAAATTGGATCAGTACCAGGAGCAAGCTCGATGTCAAATTTGATTTCTATATATGAAGATAAGCTTGGCAGGTCTTCTAGAAATACCTCTGGAAATTCTTGAACTACTAAAACATCTTCGTTCTTTGTCTTTTCTTCTTGACTTTTATCTATAATGTTAGCCAAATAACCTATACAGCCACTTGCTAACAACTTTCTTGCCTTCAAAGCTAACAGAAACATGTTTGGCTTCTTTCTTGACTCACCCACATACACGAATCTTTCTTTACCGTTTGGATGGAAAAACACTTTTCATTTTCAGCACTCGATAGAAGCATTATACTTACTCAAGAAGTCCATCCCAAGAATCATATCATAGTCATACATATCGATTATAATAAGATCGACAAAAAGTTCTCTTTTCGAAATCCATAAAGGAACCGTATGCAAATAATGCGTAGACATAATCACTTCCACAAAGGGTAGTGTCATAGTGTAGGCTCCTGATGTTCTTCTACCTTCTTAGCAAATGAAGAGGATATAAATGAATGCATAGCACCCATGTCAAAAAGAGCATGTGCATTAAAAGAAAGTATTGAGATATGAATTGTGACAACATTGGAGGTTTCGTCTGCCACTTGTTCCTTTGTCATTGCATAAATGCAAGCATTGGTAGGTGGAGCTTCAAGTCTTCCCTGGCTTATGAGTGGTTCCTCCAAGGTAACTTGCATATGGTGAAGTTGAGCATAAGGGGCTCTTTGTTGACCTTGAGCATTGAATTGGGTAGGGCAGTTCCTGGAAAAATGACCCTCACGTTCGTAAATGAAACATTGGTTTGTTCCACGACGGCATTCACCCAGATGCTTATTTCCACAATTGGCACATGGTTGCATCTGCCTATTATTGTTGTTGTATTGCCCACTATTTTGCTTCTTATTACCTTGGCCCTGCTGGTTCTAAAAGTTACTCTTCCTCTTGTTTTTTCTCCAATTCTGGCTGTTATTGTTGTTGTTTCTGGCCTGTGGTCGATTCTGGGAGTTTGTATTGTTCACTAGTTAACCTGATTGAAACTGCTTTCTTCTTAGCTTTGACAAGTGGAATTCAACTTATTGTGCTCTCAAGACAACCTATTTCGAGTTTCTGGGTGGGCTGGCCCCATCAATAATTGCTGTAATCTCTGGCCTGAGGACTCTGATCAATCTTCTAACCCTTTCACTATCATCACTAACCATCCCTAGGCAAAGTCGTGCCAACTGGTCAAATTTAGCCACCACATTGGTAACTGACATGTCTCCTTGGCGTAGGTTCTTGAACTCATCATAATGCTTCTGAGTAATGTTCATGTGGAAGAACTTCATGTTGAATTCATGAACCAAATCATCCCATGTCATCCCGTCTATGTTCCTGCTTTGTTCAATTCCATCCCACTAGATTCTGGCCTCCATGGTAGGGTAGTACGAAGCACAAAGGACTTTCTCATTATCAATGAAACCCATAAGCTTCAAAGTGGCTTCAATTGGCTTCAGCCATCCTTGAGTGACCAGAGGACCCTTAGAACCTTCAAAGTCTGCTAGCTTAAGCCTCTTCCATCAGACTAATAATGGTTCTTGATAAGCAGGTCTTAGTTTTGGACCAGGAGTTGGAACTTCTTCTCTTCGAGGCTAATGAGGAGGAGGAGGTGGCATGTCATTACCTGGTCTTCCACCACCTTGACCATTAGCTCTTAGTTTCTCAGTCACTCTTCTTTGCTCATCAAATTGACTTTGCAGTTCGGCAATCGTCGTTATCAGTCGTTCATTGGTTTGAGCACGAGTCTGAATTCTTCTATGGCCATTCATCTTTGATTTCCTAAAAGAATTAGGAGCTTAGGGACAATGTTTCAATTTATGAGACAGGATTTCACTACTAAATTATATACTAGGGCATTCATCACCATATCTCTAAATCTTGCACTTATCGTTAAACTCACATCAACATTAAATTAGCTAAAACATTCTTACTTGGAGGACTTGAACTAACGTATGGTTATGTGTATTGAAAATGAAAACCTGCTCTGATACCATAGCTGTAACGCCCCCTTATGGACATCACAATACCATAGCTGATACCATCCTTGTTATCATTATTTATAAGAAAAACTACTTAAATTTAAACACAACTTGATAAACATATCCCAGGATCCATGCATATAAATTTTTTAAAAAAATATATATATTCTAAATATTTCAAATCTTTTTTTTCATAGTTTCGCAATGCCAAATTAACAAAACCATAATTCGAATAAAATTTCAAAACAAAATTTAAAATCTGTTTAAATAATTTGGTAGACCAAACTTTTGCAAACTCAAAATGAATGTAAAACAAGTCTTTTTACTTAAAAGTGCAAAATTTAAGCATTCAAAGAAATAAAAACATAGCTCAAAAAATTATTCTTTCTTGGCGTTCTTCCTTGAAATCAAACAGAAGAAAAAGTAAAAAGAATAATATTCATCAAATAACATAAGTAAGAACGCCAAGAAACAAATGGGAATTCGTAGACAAAGTTATGGTTGGATTACATAGGAAACAAAATTTCAGCAATTGTCTAGAATGAGTTTCTTACCTCTAAAATGATTCTTCTCAATTCTCTTGAAGTTATCTAAGCAAAACCCAATATTTCATTCAATTGTTTGCAGAAAAATAAGGGAGAGAAGGGAGGAAAACGTGGAGAAAAAAGAGAAAGTGTCTAAGAAAATTTTAGAGACAGATAGAATTTTCTTTGGCTAGAAATTTAGAGAATGAAGACTTTGGTGGCTTAGAGGTATATTTATACGTTTATGAGAGAGAAGGGATTAGATAAGTGAAGAAAACCCTAATCCTAATCTAATTCAATTACCCCATTTTTTTCTTTTTTTCTTTTCTTTTTTTTTTACACGACAATCACCGTTTACACATATAACATAATATATATATATATGTATAATATAATATAAGATATAATATAATATAAACATATTATAATATAAACGTTAAGGTTATATGTAATATAATATAATAGATTATATTATAAATATATTAAAATATAATATAATATTATATAATATAATTTTATACACGACAATAATATTTACTCTATGACCCAAAAATATTAATACGTATGTAATTATCATGGAATCATTAATATTATAAAAATAAGAAAATATGCAATAAAATTCATTCATCATCAAGAATATAGCTGTAGGCATGCATAACCTTAGAGCATTACAAAGATTATTTATTTCAAGCAAGTTGAAACCCATAAAATAAATAAATAAATACTTTAAGTTTATCATCACTTTTGGCATGAACATCCCGAGCACATCAATCCCACTAGGCTGTCGCTTGCGACAGTACTAAATAAAAAGTTAATTTACTTATCATAAATAATAATAACACTAAAATATCACATTCTAATGTTAAATTAGCATAAGTGTCTATAGAGAAAAAAAAAAAAAAAAGAACGGCGGGCATAACAATTAGTGGCTCCATAATCTAAGACCTAAGTGTCACTTGATTCTTCTACTAAACACGTTTCAATAACTAGAAGTTCACACTTACCTCTTTTGGCTAGGAAGTACTTGGAATTCTTTTTTATGTGCTCGACCTTCCCATAAAAAAAAAAGAACTTGAGATTTTTTAGGTTCCTCTTCTTCTTATTCTTGCCCTTAGTTGGTGAAATAAAACATTTCTCGTTCTTGGTGTTTTGGTTCCTTCCATTCATAGAGTTGGAGTTGCAACTAGATGCAACTGTCATGTTCATCTCACCATGGAAAAAGAGATCAATCTTTTTTGTTCTTCCATATTGGAAGACGCTTTTTGTTCATCATTACTTGGATGTTATGCATATTGTGAAAAATGTTTATGAACCAATAGTCAGCACGTTGCTTGACATTATGGGCAAGACCAAGGATGGCAAAAAAGCATGGCTGGATCTCATGGAAATGGAGATTAGGCCTAATTTATTTCCTGAGAAAAGAGGGAACCACACTTACTTACCTCTGACAAAGCACATGTTATCAAGAGCGGAAAAGAGAAAGCTTTGTGAATGGCTTGCTTCGTTGAAAGTGCCAAATGGCTATTCTTTGAACTTTAAAAAGTTGGTGTTGGTGAAAGATTTGGAACTTATTTGAATGAAAACACATGAATGTCATGCGCTGATGCAACAATTACCACCACTAACGTTGTAGGGAATTCTAACAAAGGATGCGAGATTTGCAATTGCCAAGTTGTGCTTGTTCTTTAATTCAATATGTTCCAAGGTAATTGATCCAATTATGCTAGTTTCACTACAATTGGAGTTGGTGCAAACCTTGTGCATGCTTGGGAAGTATTTACCACTGGCATTTTTTGACATCAAGATTCATCTAACGGTGAACTTAGTAGGTAAAGTTATGTTATGCAGACCGGTATATTTTAGATAGATGTATCCATTTAAAAGTTATATGAAGGCCTTGAAGGGCTATATGAAGATACAAAATATGCCAAAGGGATGTATCGTAGAAAGTTACATAGCTGAGGAGTCAGTTGAATTTTATTACGAGTACTTGTCCAATACGAAAGCAATTAGGGTGCCAAAGAAAATAAACATTGAGGCTAGGAGACTATATATTGGCAATCCTTCCTCAGTAAATCGAGGGAAGTAGAAGCAACCATGTCTTTATGTCTTGCATAATGCTAATCAAGTGAAGCCTTTTCATTAAGGTGCACGTGAAGAAATTAAAAAAGGTGAACCCAAAAAGAGTAAAAAATGAGAAATGGTTGCAAGATGAATACAAACAGACCTGTCGACTGTGGATTAGAGCACACATCTATGGCAAATGCTCCACATCACAAGATAGAAGCATGTCACAAGACTTAAAAAACCTAGCTAGAGGACTATCGTCAGTAGTTATAAGGTAAACGTGATATTCCATAAATGGCTACATTTTCTACACTTGTAAAAGAGACGAAAAGCATCCTGTTCAAAATAGTGGTGTGACTCTCTGTGCCGAGGCTACGCATATTTCCTTTGCCAAGGATAGGAATCCGATATATAGGACCATAAGCTACTTTGGTTTCATTGAAGATATTTGGGAACTTGATTATAGGGGATTTCGCATATCACCTTTAAGTGAAAGTGGGCCAACAATAAATATTTTAAGACTAATAATGACAACATCATGGTGGTTGACGTTAAAAAATTGGGATACAAGAATGATCTCTTTGTTATGGCATCACAAGCAATCCAAGTTTTATATACAACAGATCTCGAAGATTTAGAATTATCCCTAGTTGTCCCGATGAAGCCAAGAGTAGTTATTAATAGTGAAGAAGTTGCTAAGGATTGCATGAACATCCCCTCATTAACAAAGGAATTGCCACCAATTGAAGAGATTGATAATTTTGAAGATGATCTTTCACACTTGCTTCATGAAGATGTGGAATGGATATGTATTGAGGAACCAAAGAAAAGAAAAGAGGAAAAAATAAGCATATGTAAACAAATTTATGTTAATTTATTTCAATGCACTTCTTTTTTCTACTAAGGGATATACATATTTATAGCTATATTTATAATAAAAACAACAAAAAGTAAAAACTTTTGGCCATTGGATGCATAACACATGAGCTGGCTACCTTAGACAGAGGAGAAAAATTTTTGAAATTTGTGTTTTTAGACCAATTTTTTACTAAAAACCATCATAAAAAGTAATATTTCACCACATGATGATTTTGTATCATTGACAAGATTATAACTATCAATTTTTGTTATAAAATTAATGAATGTTAAGTTTAACATAGTTGTGTTTATTAATTCATTTTAATCATAACACATTGTAAGGGTGCTTAGCAATTGGAACTTCAAGCGAGAAGCGGTATAACACTACGACTGAATGGAACGCTATATTCTAAACATAAGTGTTCAAGAAAACAAGGAAACGTAGAATATGGTTTTTTTATTTTATGTTTCATGTAGGATATAATTAATCATGGTATACAATCCCTAGTAAAAAAAAAGAAATATACATACGGATATAAATGAAGTTGAATTAAGTAGGTACAATTTGTGAATAGGTATGTCAAATTTAGATGGAGGTAGTAGATAAATGATTATATAAAATAGTTCAAATATAAATGATTTTGTAAAGACCTAGTAATTTCAATATACATCTTTTTTTTAAATAATCTGGGCCTTGCAGTAATGGATAACATATGAGACTGACCATCTCGTAGGAAATATTTTATTTTATTTTATTTTTTTTGAACAACCAATTTTTCACTACGGTTTTAGCCAAAAACCATTGTGGAAACATACACTTACATGATGGTTTTTATAAAAACCATTGTGTGTGGTTGTGGCATGCCATATTTTCGTGATGATTTTAGCTAAAACCGTTGTGGAAACATTACCTTTCACAACAGTTTTTCAAAAACCGTTGTGTAACATCTTCATTTCCATGACAATTTCTACAAAAATCATCGTGATAGAAGCCCTCCCAAAACACCTAAATTTGGCACCTAAATGGATATTCCCTGACAGATAAAAACTATCCCAAAACTCAATTTGGTATTACGACGGAGGTTTTCACAACAGTTTTTTAAGCGTCATGAAAGTTTCCAACTGTCGTGGAAGCCCTAGTTTGTAGTAGTGATGTAAATCTTTCTATTGGTCAAAAATACCATGTATTATTATGGACGAATGATGGAGGCCATAGATCCTCTTTTCGACAACCTTCTCCACTCAACAATTTAGAAAACAAGGTTTTTCGTGAAAATATGCATAACATTTTTTTTAATAAGTGGCGCTTTCTATTTACATGACATGTTATCAATATACATAGCAAGACATATTATAAAGAAAACAAACAACACAATAAACAAAGCTACATGTAATATAATAATCAACCGTAATATTATGGTTCCATCCTAGAGAAAAGAAAATAAGGATTGCAAAATATATTGAAACATATACTGATTCTTCATTTTGTATCTTCTCATTGTATCCTTTTTCATGTGACGTCTGTCTTTAATTTTAATCTCATACAGGTCAAAATTATTTTCTCATTACCACCGTTTGTTTTTTCTCAAAATTTTTGAAAATGTTTTCGCATGCTTTTTGAGGCAAAAAATTTCAAAAAACTCTAAGCATAATTCCTAAAAAATTCTTTTCTAAAACAAAAACATATTTTCTTATTTTGAAAATAATACCAAACTACGTTGGGCACTCCACACCAGAATGGCATAGTAGAGAGAAGAAATAGGACTTTGTTGGACATGGCTAGGTCCATGATGAGTTATTCATCATTACCTTTGTCCTTTTGGGGATATGCACTATAAACCACATGTTATCTTTTGAACAATGTGCCTTCAAAATCGGTTCCTAAAATGCCTCACAAGTTGTGGACATGAAGGAAGACATCCACAAACCATATTCGCATATGGGGATGTCCGGCTCATGTCCTGTTTATGGATGCAAATAAGTTGGAAGCATGTTCAAAAGTTTCTATGTTTGTAGGATATCCAAAAGGGACTAAAAGGCATTATTTTTATAACCCAAAGGAAAATAAAGTTGTGGTTTCAACTAATACAACTTTCCTTGAGGAGAGTTACATGGATGACTTTAAGCCTCGAAGCAAAGTGGTGCTTGAGGAGTTGAGGGGTGGTTTGAACACTCCAGGGGTTCTAACTGAAACCGTTCCAATCAATGTTGAAAGACCAAATGAACCCGAACAACAAACTAAGGGGATTTGGCATAGTGGGAGGATCGGGCGTTAACCAGAGAGGTATATGTTCAATGGTGAGGCCTTCTTGGCTGATTCAGATGAACATGACAAGGAAACTTACACTTACACAGAGGCTATGGAAGATGTTGATTCAAAACTCTAAACGGAGGCCATGAACACAGAGATGAAGTCTATGGAGACTAATTGGGTCTAGAAGCTTGTAGATCTTCCCGAAGGGGTAAAAACTATAGGGTCTAAATGGATCTACAAGAGGAAAAGAGGAGTGGATGGAAAGGTCAAAACCTTTAAGGCTAGGCTAGTAGCTAAGGGATACATGCAAAAGGAAGGAATTGATTACGAGGAACTTTTTTGCCTGTAGCCATGCTTAAGTCCATCCGGATTCTCTTGTCCATAACTGTCGCTCTCGACTACGAGATTTGGCAGATGGATGTCAAGACAGCTTTTCTAAATGGCTATCTTGATGAGTCTATTTATATGGAACAACCAGACAGGCTCAAGGTCAAGGGTCAAGAGGGCAAGGTTTGTAAGTTGCTAAAGTCAATTTATAGACTTAAGCAAGGTTCCCGTTCTAAGAACATAAGATTTGATTAAGTGATCAAGACTTAAGGGTTCTTACAAAATGTGGACGAACAATGTGTGTACAAACACATTAAGGATGGAAAGGTGGTTTTTCTACTGCTCTATGTAGATGACATTATGCTACTTGGCAACGACATTGGGCATTGTCATCGGTCAAATTATGGTTGATCAAGTAGTTTGACATAAAGGACTTAGGTGAGGCTAATTTTGTTCTTAGTATCCAGATTTTGAAGGATAGGAAGAACAAAATGATAGCTTTGTCCCAGACCGGCTACATAGATAAGATTCTTAGGAGGTTTGCAATGTAGGATTCCAAAAAAGATGGGCTACCATCTAGGTCTAGAATTACTCTTTCTTCAAAAGACTCTCCAAAGTCTGAGGAAGAGAGAGAATACATAAAAAAAGTGCCTTATGCTTCGACAGTGGATAGTTTCATATATCTCATGCTTTGCACACGACTGGATATTTATTATGTGGTCAGGATTGTAAGTTGATTTTAGGCAGATCTAGAACTAAACCACTAGGTTGCAGTCAAGCATATACTTGTGTATTCGGGTGAGGATTTGACTCCTCTAGGATACATCAATTTGGATTTCCAATCCTATGTAGATTCTAGGAAATCGATTTTGGGTTTTGTGTTTACTCTGGGCGGCAATGCTATCAGTTGGAGAAATATGAAGCAAGATTACATTTTGGATTCAACGATGGAGGCCGAGTATGTGGCTGCTAGTGATGCTTCGAAAGAAGCAGTGTGGCTTTGTAAGTTCCTTAGGGATCTTAAGGTAGTTCTTGGTATGGATAAGGCGGTATCACTATACTGTGATAACAGTGCGACGGTAGCTAATGCTAAGGAACTAAGATTTCACAAGAAGAGTAAGCATATTGATCGGAAGTATCATGTGATAAAAGACTTCATAGAAGACGGGCATGTTACTATGTGCAAAATTTTGTCAGAGGACAATTTAGCTTATCCATTCACGAAGACACTTACTGGGAGAGTCTTTGAGAGGCATGTGGAAGCTATGAGGATATGAGATTTGTCTTATTTACTCACTTAGTACAAGTGGGAGATTGTAAGACATGTATGTCCTAAGGAGTAAAAGTGTAACATGTTTTTGAAGACATTTTTATTAATTAAGAATTTACTTATTATTTATATACTAAATTTTGTCCTCTTTATGTTCATATTTGTTGAATGTTTGCTAAGCAAACAATAGTCTGGACTGTTAGTCTGAACCTTTAAGAATTGGGCATATGATGGGCAGATTATGTGGAAGACATGATTCTTGAGGTGACGGCCTAAATCATAAGATCTGTAATCGAAGGAATAAAGTTGGGTGCTTTATTCATACAAAGATTGTTATGTTGTCTATATTCCCTAACAGGAGATGGTTTGTCTTTATCATCTGAGGTGGACACCGTGAATGGAAATATTGGCACATTGCCATAGGTGACGATGTGTTGGATCGGGACATAAAGTGAATTGATTTGGATTAATAATTCTGTCTCGACAAATCGATTCACTTTAGAAAATCATCTATGTTGTATCTTAATCTTGAGATGGATAGTGGGCCCGTTGTCTTGACTTGTGTCTTTTAATGTACCAAAAGGTGACATCCACATTTTATAGTGGTACGCATGCCGGTACATTGGAGGCATGACTCATGATAGCATAGATCTGTTATTCATAGATATGGAATCTATTGCTTCTCCTTAGGAGTAGTTGATATCCTCTTATATGCGTTATCTTGTAATTGAAAAACTGGGCCGCTTAACCATTTGGATACATAGGTCTAACTGAATGGTATACTATCTTTGAATGATAAGTTTTTCGATGTTGAGATAATGGAATGTAAAAGAAAAATAATCAGGAAGTTAAGACAAAACTTGTCCTTAAGCCGATTGTGGATCATCCTATGGGGATGCGATACATTTGATATGTCATGAAGACTTAGCTATACGGGCTTCGTAATTCTATATCGTTCGAGAATGCAGCTCTAAGCTTTTGGTGGAGCAGCCTTAGAGTTGATAATTATGAAATGTATATTTGGGATATTAGGTTTCATAATTATTGGGAGCTTGAACTATATAGGTCCATTAAGATGTCTAACATGTCTAACATTAAGATGTAACACAAATAGGTTTCAAATGGGATTTTTAATCAAATTAATTCATCTTTAATCCCGATCTAATATATCGTCACCTATAACAATACATCAATGTCTTTACTCACGGAGTCCCATTTCAATGAGCAAAAGAAATCATCTCTTATTAAGGATATAGACAATATAATAATCTTGATGTGAATAAAT
Organism: Artocarpus heterophyllus; assembly: GCA_025403435.1. Classification (NCBI taxonomy): domain Eukaryota; kingdom Viridiplantae; phylum Streptophyta; class Magnoliopsida; order Rosales; family Moraceae; genus Artocarpus; species Artocarpus heterophyllus. Next base: position 6,322,805 of record CM046339.1, on the reverse strand, counting down.
CGCCCAACTTTATTCCTTATATTACGGACCTTTCATATTTAGACTATCCCCTTAAAATTCATGTCTTTTACATAATTTGTTTATCATATGCACGATCTTAAGGGTTTAGAGTTGACAGTCTCTAACTTTAGTTTGCTTATCATACATTCAACATAAATGAACTTAAAAATTACACATTTTTATATATGAAAATAATAAACTCTCTATTAATTAAATGTCTCAAAAAACTATTACATCATTTAATCTTTAGGGCACCAAGTCTAACACCCCCAACGTCCCATAGCTCTGCCCTGAAACACCAACACACTTGCTGACCTCCAAATATGCCATCGTCACATCTCTTTAGGCCCACCCACGGGGTCAGGAGTCTTGAGGCAGTGTCAAAATCCAACCCTAGATTCGACCTACCTAGAGCAACAACGCATTTAAGCCCAAGGAAGAAAAGGAAAAAACCCTAACAGAGAGGGTAGAGAGAAAATGTCTTAACTTTGTGTCAAGAGGAGTATGAGAGAAAGTAATGGTTATATATTCTTTTAAAAGTATAATTATATTTTCTTTTTTAAAATTCTAACTTATTGAATAAGCCTTAAAATAAGCCTTTTTGTAAGCTTTGAACATGAGCATTGCATACAAACAAAATTTTAAACTTTATTTTAAAATAACTATTTAAACATGGTCAAAATAAATAAAAAAACCCTTAAAAAAGGCCTTTAATATCATATTTACATTAATTTATATTAACTACTAGGGCAAGTTTATCATGGGGGTGTATCTTTTCCCCATTGGTAGGGTACGTATCAAGACCACTGGATTTATATCAAATGGTAAAAATAGATAAGAAAAGACCAAACTAAAGTAAGACCTTTTACATGTGATTCAACACTGATTCCAAAATAATTCTAAAACATAGACGACCAAAAAAAAAAAAAAAACCAGATCTTCCCCATAGCCTCTAGTGACTTCTCCCCTTCTTTCTATGGCAATGGCCTAATGTCATCTTGACAATGACCGAAGCATATTCAAATCACAACCTAATGCTCCAAAGCCAACCTTCCCCAACTCGTATGACTAGACAATCACCGCCACCATAGATGAAGACCTCTAACTCTAAATTTCATGGTTTCTCCTTGTGATGCCCTATTTCTCTTTCTCTAATTTTAATCCTTTTGTTGCTTAATAACTCTCACCCTTTGAACAACAAATTCAGCATTTTGATCTTGATATAAAACATCCAAAAATTATTAAAATATACTTTTATAGAAGCATTAAGAGTTATATTGTTACTACGTGTTTATTAAACACATTATCTTTAAGAATATACTATAGCACACCACGTTGGGCTTATTGTAATTTCCTACAAAAACATCTTATTACTAGTTTGTGAACGAGGTTTTTAATTTATTTACATTGAGGGGGAGCAAAATCAAGGTTATTGGATTGGATAATTTTTAAGATGACATACCAAATCAATTTTTTTCCTTTAATCCCTCATCAGACGATGATACAAATTCTCCCACCCCAATGATGGCACTACTCTATAGCCCCAGCAAAGCGAGCTCCTCCCCAGAAATACGATAGTGATAAGCAGGCATGGAGGCAAGAAGCTCGGCTAGTGACATGCAAGGGCAATTGAGTGGAAAACTACGTGAATTCGTTTGGGGATTAGGGGCAGGCCAAGAATTTTTTAAAGGGGGACATAAGCTAAGAATATGAAACACTTGAGAAACTATCAATATATCAACCTTCAATAGTATAAAATAGTTAGAAAGACATGCATATTCTTAAATACAAAATTTTCTTTAAAGTTTAATTTTTTCTTGATTTACTATTTTCTTCTAACTTAATTTAGTTAAAAAAGAGTAGAACTGTCACGCCCCGGAGTACGGGAGGTGACGTGGCAGAATATTTGGATTAATTAAAAGCGGATTTAATTAAAAACCAATGGTTTAAGACTCAAATTAAGTAAGAAATAAGAAGATTTTCCACCACATTCGATAAACGAGTTTGTAAAATATTAGGCAAATAATAGCAATTAAATAAAAACCGCGAATATGGGTTCCACAACCCACAACTTGTGCACACACATGGTTCTGACAATATCATAAATACAATTACAGTCCAAGTACAAATGAAGTTAAGTCTTACATGCCTTGATTAATAATACAGAATGTAAATAAATTCTCCTATTGCTCCTGAGTTCGGTCCGAAGAATCTTCTCCAAACCTAAATGGGAAACCACCTAGAGGGGGGAATTTAAAACAGATAAAATGTGAGCGAAAGGCTCAGTAGGACTAAGTTTTATAAAAATAATTTAATGCAAAGAAACATAACATTATCAGGAGTTATACAAAAAGGGAACTTGAATAAATAAATAAATAAATTGAGTAGAACCGTTCTGACACAGAACAGTCTACTCGTCAAATCAAAACACCAGTTTACTTTTACCTAGGCAAACCATGATATCACCACCGTAGTGGCCCAGCTGGGTTTCGGGACCTGCCCCCAAGGTCGATCGCCACACGACCCGATCTCTGATATGGCATCATGCCTTAGTGTTTATTATCATTATCATTCAAAACCCAATTACCGAGTGTTGTCAATTACATTCATTATGAAATTCATTTCATAATCACGGTATATTAAAATATAACCGATAAAACCATTTTCAAACAACCGTTGAAAACATTTTAATAGAAATCCTTTTTAAAGCCAAATCATTTCAAAACCAGGCTACCAAAGAAATAGGATAGAAGTCCTACCTCAGTACTCGTGCCGGTACCCCACACCGTAATCCCGATCCGCTATACGTTAGCTCCACGGAACCACGAACAATCCTAGATACAAACTAAGTCGATCAATATCTAGTTCGAAACATTCTATGTTACTAAATTATTTCATGATGTCCTAGTGTGCCATTTGTACCTTTAAAATCATCCTATAAGGTTAGGATTTAAATATGAGTTCAAAACAGTGAAAACTGGTAAAAATCACAAAATTTTCCATGCCTCGATCGGCCTGCCGGACGCCCTGCTTCGGCCTGCCGAACTGCACAGTTCGGCCTGCCGGAAGCAAAGTTCGGCCTGCCGAACATTTCCCCAGATTTGGCCTGCCGGTCGGAAGAACACCGGCCTGCCGATCATCACTTCGGCCTGCCGAACATGAACTTCGGCCTGCCGAACTGGGAAGATCCAGAAATCCCAGCCACGGGTTTCTCGATCCCCAAAATCCAAATCTTGTTTCTAACCTGTTTTTCTCAAATCCCAGCAATGAAAAACAATTATAGTTGATAGAAAAACATTCTAGAACATGTTTGGAATCATTTAAACAAGATTTAGACTTAAAATCCTCAAAAATCCGAAAATGAGAAAAAGAGGAGAAAAATGAAAAATCTTGAATCCAATCCGTTTTTCTTCAATCTAGGCTTAGATTCTAGTTGTTCTAAGCTCATTTAACACAAATCCACGGTTTTCTAAGCTAAAACAAACTTAGATTTCAAAAACACACAAAATTGGAAATTTTGTAAAAAGTTTAGAAATTTCGAATCTAACCTCGAATCGAAGCTTCAATCCGCGTTCTCGGTTGCCGAATCACGTCCCCGAGCTTCCTCCTTGCTGTTCCGAAGCTTGGATTCGAATGTGGTTTCAAAAATTTTTGAAAGAGATTGAGAGAGAGTGAGCTGCCGAGAGAGAGAGAGAGAAGAGAGAATGAAACCGGGAGAGTGAGGAGAGAGAGAGGAAGGAAGGAAATAAATAGATAAAATCGGTGGGCGGTTTTACTGTGCGAAAACCATGTGTCGCCCACGGTTTTACAAAACGGAGTATTTTTAACATTTTACAAATTGTTGTGTTTTAAAACTCAAAGCATCATTTTAAAACAATAAGAAATCTTTTGAATGCATCAATTCAACAAAACAACCAAAAATTCAAAATCCAACCAAATAGTCTAATTAAATGTTAAAACGTTAATTATGGCACACTAATCCATCATTTACATTACATTAACATTAAATAAATTTCGGGACGTTACAACTCTCCACCCCTAAAAGAAATTTCGTCCTCGAAATTTACAACTCATCTCAAAAACAAAACAAATGCGGATATAACTCCCGCATACCCGACTCTAGTTCCCAAGTGGCTTCATCAACCCCGTGATGCTGCCACACGACCTTTACCAATGGTATCTCACGACGACGCAAGCTAATCACTTTCCGGTCGATAATTTGTATCGGCACTTCTTCGTACGTCGTATCCTCCTGAACCTGTACATCGCGAAACGAAACTATCTTACCCTGCTCAGGTGGACACTTCCTAAGCATCGACACATGAAACACATCGTGCACATGAGAAAGTTCGGGCGGAAGATCAAGCCGATAAGCGACCACACCAACACGATGAGTGATCTTGAATGGCCCGATATACCTCGGCGCGAGATTCCCACTCACTCCGAACCGCATAGTTCCCTTACGAGGTGACACCCTCAAGAGAACAAAATCTCCAACCGCGAACTCTAAGGGTCTACGTCTCCTATTCGCGTAGCTCTTCTGCTGACTCTGAGCTGCTCTCAACCGATCCTGAATCACCGCGACTTTCTCGTTGCTGTCACGAATCTCATCTGGCCCAAGAATAACTCTATCTTCCGGCTCGGCCCAACACACAGGTGACCGACATGGTCGCCCATACAATGCCTCAAATGGTGCCATACCGATACTCGCCTGATAACTGTTGTTGTACGCGAACTCCGCCAAATGCAAACATTGCTTCCAATTCCCGCCGAAGTCCAACGCACAAGCACACAACATATCCTCGAGAACCTGAATAACCCGCTCAGACTGCCCATCAGTCTGAGGATGAAACGCCGTACTGAAGTTCAAATCTGTACCCAAAGCCTCCTGAAAACTCCTCCAGTACTTAGCATTAAACCTGGTGTCTCGATCAGAGGTGATGGACAAGGGAACTCCATGCAACCTCACAATGTTCTGCATATACAACTCCCCGAGAATCTTCCTCGAACACGTCAACCTAAACGGAATGAAATGCGCCGATTTTGTCAACCTATCGACCACAACCCAAACTGCATCGTGCCGCTGCTCCGTCCTCGGCAAACCTGTGAGGAAATCCATCGTCACATGCTCCCATTTCCACCCTGGAATAAGAAGCGGCTGAAGCTGACCTGCAGGCTTCTGATGCTCAGCTTTCACCTGAAGACACGTCGAACACTTGGCCACGTACTTGCGAACATCTTTCTTCATGTCTCTCCACCAATACTGCCTCTTCAAATCACGATACATCTTGGTGCTCCCCGGATGAATAGCAAACTGAGACCTATGAGCTTCATCTAGAACAGCTTTCGTCACCTCGGCGATAACTGGAACTGCAAGACGCTCCCAGAAGTACAACGATCCATCTGCATGCACGCTCCATTCCTCGAACTGCTCCCCGTTCTGAATCCGCGACCAAATCCCCTGCAAATGCTGATCCTGCCACTGACTTTGCTTCACCATCCGAACAAGAGCTGGAGTCGCTTCCACATGATACAACAAAACTCGATCACCGTCTTCATGATACTGTAGCCGATACTCACTCACTGTCGCATCCCTGCTCCAGTCCTCAAAGATCAAACAAGCGAGAATCCCTGAAGACTTCCTGCTAAGCGCGTCCGCGACCACATTAGCCTTCCCAGGATGATACTGCAAAGCGAAATCATAATCCTCCATGTACTCTACCCATCTGCGCTACCTCAGATTGAGATCCCTCTGAGTGAACAGATGCCTCAAACTCTTGTGATCGGAGAAGACCTGTAACGATGCTCCATACAAATAACACCTCCAAATCTTCAGCGCATAAATCACCGCTGCAAGCTCTAAATCGTGAGTAGGATAATTCCGCTCGTGAGGTCGTAGCTGTCTCGATCTGTACGCAACCACACGACCATGCTGCATCAACACGCATCCAAGTCCACGCCCTGAAGCATCAGCATAAACCTCATACGGCTCACCACTGCTAGGAATAATCAACACTGGAGCTGAAGTCAACCGGTTCTTCAATTCCTGAAAAGTAGACTCACAGTCTTCATCCCACTCAAACCTGACATTTTTCTTGATCAATCTCGTCAATGGAGCTGCAATCTTCAAAAAATCCTTTACAAATTTCCTGTAATATCCAGCAAGACCTAAGAAGCTGCGAATCTCCGCTACATTCCTTGGTCGTTCCCACTCCAATATAGCTTCAATCTTGGACGGATCCACTGAAATACCATGCTCCGAGATGACATGACCCAGAAATTTGACCTCAGTCAACCAGAATTCACATTTTTCCCTCTTAGCATACAACTGGTGCTCCCGCAGAGTCTGAAGCACGATCCGAAGATGCTGCTCATGCTCCTCCATGTCTTAGAATACACAAGAATATCATCGATGAACACGATCACAAACTGATCTAGATACGGCCTAAATACCCTGTTCATCAGATCCATAAAAGCTGCTAGAGCATTCGTCAACCCAAAAGACATAACCAGAAACTCGAAGTGCCCATACCGAGTCCTAAAAGCTATCTTGGGAATATCCTCTTCCTTGATCCTGAGCTGATGATAACCTGACCGCAAATCAATCTTCGAGAAGTATCGCGAACCTCCCAACTGATCAAATAGCTCATCAATCCTAGGCAAGGGATACTTATTCTTCACCGTAACACGATTCAACTGTCGATAATCCACACATAACCTGAGAGTCCCATCGTGCTTCTTAGCGAACAAAACTGGTGCTCCCCATGAAGATGTGCTATTCCGAATATACCCTTTATCAGCAAGCTCCTGAAGTTGCTTCCTCAATTCCTTCATTTCTGCCGGCGCCATCCGATAAGGTGCCATAGAAATCGGTGATGTCCCTGGAAACAACTCGATACCAAACTCAATCTCCCGATACGGTGGTAACCCTGATAACTCGTTGGGGAAAACATCCTCAAACTCACCAACCACCGGAATCACTACACTACCTTTCGAAATATAGGGCTCTTAATCTAGGTTGGCAAGAAAAGCAAAACAATCTAGATTCCTTCGCCCTCCTAGACATGACTTTATAAGACGCTCACTCATTGACCAATTACCACCACCCTGGTAAGTGATTACCATCCCCCTATCAGACACTAGGGTCACTTTTCTAAGTTGGCAGTCCACAACTGCACTATACCTGGACAACCAGTCCATCCCTAAAATCACATCATAGGAACTCATGGGGAGTACAATCAAATCACTTTTCAAAATCTCATCCCCAATCTTTATTTTACAAGATTTACACATACAATTTACACACACCCGCCCCAAGGGAGAAGTTATGACTAGGGGTTCATTAAACTCTTCTACTTCTAATCGCAAGGCATGTACAAAGGAACTCGAAATGAGAGAATGAGAGGCACCGGTATCAAATAAAACGCGAGCTAGAGATCTAGAAACCAAAACCATACCATCGACAACCGCGTTACCAGTCTGAGAATCTGACCCTCCAGATGCCATTGCATGAACCTGCACTGGCGCTTTCCCTTTTCCTCTACCGATATTGCTGGGTCCTGGATTACTCGGCCGATACTGCTGAGATGGGGATGACTGCACACTACCTGTACTCGGTGCTCTATACTGAGGAACACTGCGCTAAAAATACTGCGGCTGCTGTCCCCGTGCCGGATATGAGAATTGTTGAGGAGAAAACTGCGGATACTGCAACTGCGGGTACTGCGGAGGTGGAGGTAGGGTCTGAGGCTGAGGCTGAGACTGACGACTGGCATCCTCCCCGGTCTGCGATCCAAGACGAGCACTCCTGATCGGGCAATTCCTCTTGATGTGTCCGGGCTGCTGATAGAAATGACAATGAAAGCTGTAGGGATTGCTGCGCCCGCTGCCAGACGAACTGCTGCTGCCACAGGTCGCACCGCCTTGTTTGCCTTTCCCCGGAGCTGGATGACTACTGGTGCTCTTTCTGCCACTCCTCTGTGGTCCTCCTGAAGCCTTGGCTCGGTCCTCACAATACTGCACGTAATCATTCTCCACGGAGATCGCCGACGACACAAGCTCTCTGAAACCCCTAAGCCGTAGGGCAACCAACTGCCGCCGAATAGGAGCCTTGAGTCCTTCCTGGAACTTGATGCATTTCTCGCGCTCCGATGCCACAGCTGATGGAGCAAACCTAGCCAACTCGCTAAACTTTGCCTCGTACTCCCGAACTGACATATCACCCTGCTGCAATCTATAAAACTCAGCTGCTTTCTGATCTCTATACCCCTGCGGAAAATACCGATCATAGAACAGCTCCTCGAACTTGTCCCAACTGATATCGCCACCGCGCTCCAAACGCTTAGTTTGTTTCCACCAGGTGTTGGTGCCACCCTCGAGCTTATATGCCGCGAATTCCACACGATACTCCTCAGGCACACCAAGAGTATCTAGATGCTTCAGGATCGAATCTAACCAATACTCTGCTAACTGCGGGTCCCCATTGCCATCAAAAGTCGGAATAGACGCCCGCCGAAATTCCTTAAAGAAAGCATGTCGACTACCAACACTGGAGTCTTCCGGTCTAGTCCTGGCTGCCATCTGCCGGAAAGCCGCAATCATAGACCTCATCAGGCCCTCATCATTTTCGAACTCGACGTCAGCTGTCGAACAACGTCTAGGTGCCATTCTCTCACTTCTGAAAACAAAATTTGGACTGTCAGAGGTATTTCATTCTCAAACCTATGTGTGCACAATTCCCAAGGTTCATAACCTTGAGCTCTGATACCATTCTGTCACGCCCCGGAGTACGGGAGGTGACGTGGCAGAATATTTGGATTAATTAAAAGCGGATTTAATTAAAAACCAATGGTTTAAGACTCAAATTAAGTAAGAAATAAGAAGATTTTCCACCACATTCGATAAACGAGTTTGTAAAATATTAGGCAAATAATAGCAATTAAATAAAAACCGTGAATATGGGTTCCACAACCCACAACTTGTGCACACACATGGTTCTGACAATATCATAAATACAATTACAGTCCAAGTACAAATGAAGTTAAGTCTTACATGCCTTGATTAATAATACAGAATGTAAATAAATTCTCCTATTGCTCCTGAGTTCGGTCCGAAGAATCTTCTCCAAACCTAAATGGGAAACCACCTAGAGGGGGGAATTTAAAACAGATAAAACGTGAGCGAAAGGCTCAGTAGGACTAAGTTTTATAAAAATAATTTAATGCAAAGAAACATAACATTATCAGGAGTTATACAAAAAGGGAACTTGAATAAATAAATAAATAAATTGAGTAGAACCGTTCTGACACAGAACAGTCTACTCGTCAAATCAAAACACAAGTTTACTTTTACCTAGGCAAACCATGATATCACCACCGTAGTGGCCCAGCTGGGTTTCGGGACCTGCCCCCAAGGTCGATCGCCACACGACCCGATCTCTGATATGGCATCATGCCTTAGTGTTTATTATCATTATCATTCAAAACCCAATTACCGAGTGTTGTCAATTACATTCATTATGAAATTCATTTCATAATCACGGTATATTAAAATATAACCGATAAAACCATTTTCAAACAACCGTTGAAAACATTTTGGTAGAAATCCTTTTTAAAGCCAAATCATTTCAAAACCAGGCTACCAAAGAAATAGGATAGAAGTCCTACCTCAGTACTCGTGCCGGTACCCCACACCGTAATCCCGATCTGCTATACGTTAGCTCCATGGAACCACGAACAATCCTAGATACAAACTAAGTCGATCAATATCTAGTTCGAAACATTCTATGTTACTTAATCATTTCATGATGTCCTAGTGTGCCATTTGTACCTTTAAAATCATCCTATAAGGTTGGGATTTAAATATGAGTTCAAAACAGTGAAAACGGGTAAAAATCACAAAATTTTCCATGCCTCGGTCGGCCTGCCGGACGCCCTGCTTCGGCCTGCCAAACTGCACAGTTCGGCCTGCCGGAAGCAAAGTTCGGCCTGCCGAACATTTCCCCAGATTCGGCCTGCCGGTCGGAAGAACACCGGCCTGCCGATCATCACTCCGGCCTGCCGAACATGAACTTCGGCCTGCCGAACTGGGAAGATCCAGAAATCCCAGCCACGGGTTTCTCGATCCCCAAAATCCAAATCTTGTTTCTAACCTGTTTTTCTCAAATCCCAGGCATGAAAAACAATTATAGTTGATAGAAAAACATTCTAGAACATGTTTGGAATCATTTAAACAAGATTTAGACTTAAAATCCTCAAAAATCCAAAAATGAGAAAAAGAGGAGAAAAATGAAAAATCTTGAATCCAATCCGTTGTTCTTCAATCTAGGCTTAGATTCTAGTTGTTCTAAGCTCATTTAACACAAATCCACGGTTTTCTAAGCTAAAACAAACTTAGATTTCAAAAACACACAAAATTGGAAATTTTGTAAAAAGTTTAGAAATTTCGAATCTAACCTCGAATCGAAGCTTCAATCCGCGTTCTCGGTTGCCGAATCACGTCCCCGAGCTTCCTCCTTGCTGTTCCGAAGCTTGGATTCGAATGTGGTTTCAAAAATTTTTGAAAGAGATTGAGAGAGAGTGAGCTGCCGAGAGAGAGAGAGAGAAGAGAGAATGAAACCGGGAGAGTGAGGAGAGAGAGAGGAAGGAAGGAAATAAATAGATAAAATCGGTGGGCGGTTTTACTGTGCGAAAACCATGTGCCGCCCACGGTTTTACAAAACGGAGTATTTTTAACATTTTACAAATTGTTGTGTTTTAAAACTCAAAACATCATTTTAAAACAATAAGAAATCTTTTGAATGCATCAATTCAACAAAACAACCAAAAATTCAAAATCCAACCAAATAGTCTAATTAAATGTTAAAACGTTAATTATGGCACACTAATCCATCATTTACATTACATTAACATTAAATAAATTTCGGGACGTTACAAGAACACTTATGAGAAAATGTTTTTTGATGGAAAAAAACTAAAATAAATTATTTAAGAAATGCAAAAAAAAAGCATGAAAAGAGGTTAAGTATAAATACAGTCAAGAAAATTATTTTAGTAAGGCAATTAGGAAAATGTATTTATGAAGGCCATGTTTATTAAACAAAAAAATATATTATTTTAGAGAGCTAAAAGAAAAAAATACTTAAATATAGGTACATTTGAGAAATAATGTTGAAATGGGTGCAAATTAAAAACAAAGGATTAATAAAGTACATGTAAAAAGTAATCTTAATAGGAATAAATTAGGGGGAAAATTTGTTAATGATGGAGGCATATATAAAAATTTTATAAATGAGGGGGGGCATATATGAAAAGTTTTTAAAAACTATATGTAAAAATATAAATTGTCAAAAATTCAAGGGGGAACATGTGTGCCCATTGAATGTTCCATGGTAGAGTTACTTATTGATACGCTTTATTTGCAACTACAACTTTTTGTTGATATTGATATTAATATATAGTTTTATAACTTGTGAATATTCCATACGGTAGAGTATAGATTTAGAAATAACTAAATCAATATTCCATATCGTGTAGTCAGTTACTGCAAGGTTACATTTGCAACCACAGCCTTTTATTGATATTGACAATAATAAACAGTTTTATAAAATAAAAAGTTGTTATTGGGTGGAGGTGTTTCAACAATGACTTAAATAGAACGTAAATTCATAATTTTTTTAAAATTATAGTTTGCAAAAAAGAACGCGTGTCGTTGTAAGCTTTCAATCCACAAGGAAGTAGGCTTAAAGTGCTTCAACTCTTGCCTGATGTTTAAATAAAGAAGAAAATTACGTTTTGCCATCCTTTTAGAAATTATATTTATTTATGCTAATATGCCATACCATCACTTATATTCACGTCTACGTTGTGTCATACTTAAATATATATGATATTTATAAAGACTAAGTTAGAACTTATGAAAATTCCCTTTAAATAAAATCAAGGCTCATTATGAAAACAAAGCATGCATTTTTTTTTACACATTATTTAAGAAAAATAAAAATTTTGCACAAATTTGAGAAATTAATTTAAATGAGGAATTGAAAAAATACAAGATTTTTAAACAAAAAAAAAAAGACCAAGCAGCTAACTGCTTAAGATCATGTTGAGCATCTGAAGGTTGATGTAACAAATGCATTACATTTACATTTGATCAAAACACTTATACAATAAATATAAGATTTCAGTAAATAAAAAACCCTTGGGCATATTTAAAAATAAAAAATTTGTTTCAATGGGAAAAATAGTTTAAAAGGTATTTATTAGAGTTATAGTTGAGAAAATAATATTTTAGATGATTATGTAAAAAATGTAGAGGATGTATTTGAAAAAATTAATAAAAATTGGTAGATTTTTGAGAAATATTAGCAACATAAAAATATTAAAGAAAAGAAGGAAATAAATAAGATAGTAACCAAGCAATGAGTTGAAGCAAGCATACAAGTATGCGAAAAACAAAAAAAAAAAATTGTTGTTATTATATATATAATTTGAGAAAAAAACAAATAAATAAAAAAGCAAGAGTTGATTCAAGCATACAAGTATGTGAGGAACAAATAAATATGGCAACAACATTGAGACTTCTATATAATAATATATAATTTATAGATTTAGATCTATAAGTCTGCGTATAAATTTGTGGATGGCTATTATATGTCATTATTTCCCTTTGTTCATTTACATGTATCCTTAAGAGTTGTATAATTTTATATGTTTATTTGTTCACTAGTAATTAACAAGTATTACCAACTCCATACCATGTATAAAAGCGCGAACGCACTTCTCTATGCAATGTTTGCCAAGTCTATCCAATATGTAAAAGCACGAATGTACGTCTCCATGTAATGTTGACGCGTGTCCACGCTTTCCGCTCCTCCTTTTTGTTCTTGTTTTTTTTGCTTCCTTTTTATTTTTGGTCTGTTTGGGCTACTTTTACTGGGAGCAAGAGTGAAATTTCCAAAAGACCCCTATCAAAGCACTCTCTTACTCTCTCTGGTCCTTCACAAGAAGATAAAAAGCATCACCTAAATGGAGGAGGCAATCTCCGAGTGATAGTCGTTCAACAAGAAGCAAGAGGAGGTCTTCTGCTCTAAGTCCAACTTCTCTACCCTAATTGACAAGCTTGAAAAAGTGCCAACGTTGCCGCCAAAGAAGTTAGCTTCATTGTCCAACGCCCCGATAATGAAGCCTCGACAATACCGTGATGGTAAGCGATCGAGATCTACTTCTGAATTTTGCCTTAGATTCATGATTCTTATTGCAAAATGTTTTTCTTTTTTTTCTTTCTCTTGGATTTTTGCAATTGAATCTAGAGAGGAAAATGGTGAACAAGCAAGCCTCGAGATTTGCTTCGTATTGGTCATCGATCGATGAGGAACTTCATCAAATTGGATAGAGCTTTGCAAACAGGCAAGGCCACACCAAAACCAAGCTTCACAAGGTCGTCACTATTTACGATGGTTCTCTCCCTCAATGAGTAAGATTGAAGCCATTCTTTTTTTTGAAGATCGACCCTATCCACACAGAAAGATAGAGAGAGAAATCCGATCCAAGGAGAGAGAAAGAGTCAGTTGCTTAGTTTGATTTTACTATTCTATGCTTTGTAAGGTGGTAGATTCTTGGGAAGCACCAAATTAAACCTTACTTATATGTTGTTATTGAGTTCAGTTGTCACGCCTCGGAGTACAGGAGGTGACGTGGCGGGTTAATTAAATTAATTAAAAGAGAATTTAATTAAAATAAAGAATTTTAGGGTTTAAATTAAATAATAAAATGTGAAAGTTCAAGAAAATCATTGCATGAAAAATAAATAATAAACGTAGCGAGTATGGGTCCCACTGACCCACAACTTGTGCATACACATGGTACTGATAATATAATAATACAACTATAGTTCAAGCACAAAGAAAGTTAAAAACATTACATGCCTTGATTAAATAATACAAATGATATACTAATCTGCTCCTAAGTTCGGTCCATTGAATGCTCTCCGAACCTAAATGGGAAACCACCTAGAAGGGGGAAAAATTTAAAAAACAGAGAAAATATGAGCGAAAGGCTCAGTAGGACAGTATTTTATTAAATTATTTAATTTAAAGGAGAATCTCATTATTGAAGGAATTATTTAGAAGAAACATTGAATAAATAAATAAATTTAAATAAAACTGTTCTTACCCAAAACAGTTTACTCGAACAACCAGAAATATCATTTTCTTTTCCTAGGCAAACCATAAGAATATCACCACCGTAGTGGCTCAACTAGGTTTCGGGACCTGCCCCCAAAGTCGATCGCTACACGACCCAATCTCTGATATGGCATCATGCCTATATGTTTATTTTCATCATCATTCAAAACCCATTTACCGAGTATTGTCATTTACATTCATTATGAAGTTCATTTCAGTTCACGGTATATTAAAATATAACCGATAAATTCATTTTCAAACAACTGTTGAAAACATTTTAATAGAAATCCTTTTCAAAGCCAAATCATTTTGAAACTAGGCTACCAAGGAATGGGGTAGAAGTCCTACCTCGATACTCGTGCCGGTGCCCCACACCATAATCCCGGTCCGCTATACGTTAGCTCTGCGGAACCACGAACGATCCTAGATACACACTAAGTCGATCAATATCTAGTTTGAGACATTCTATGTTACTAAACCATTTCATGATGTCCTAGTGTGCCACTTGTATCTATAAAATCATTCTACATTGTTGGAATTTAAATCGGGGTTCAAAACAGTGAAAATAGGTGAAAAATCACAAAATTTCCCATGCCCGGCCGGCCTGCCGGACTCCTTGCTTCGGCCTGCCAAACAGTGCAGTTTGGCCTGCCGAAAACCAGGTCTGGTCAGTTGGACATTCCCAGGTTCGGCCTGCCAAACAGATGAACTCCAGCCTACCGATCCTTTGAATCTGGCCTGCTGAACTGGAAAAGCCTAAAAATTCCAGCCACGGGTTTTCAATCTCCCAAAATCCAAATCTTGATTTAACCTATTTTTCTCAAATCTCAGGTATGGAAAACAATCATAGATGATAGAAAAACATACTAGAACACTTTTGAACTCATTTAAACAAGATTTAAACTCAAAAATCTGAAAATGGAAAAATAAGGAGAAAATGAAAAATCTTAAATCCAATCCGTTTTTCTTCAATCTAAGCTTAGATTCTAGTGGTTCTAAGTTCATTTAACTCAAATCAAAAGTTTTCTAAGCTCAAACAAACTTAAATTTCACAAATGCACAAAATTAAAAATTTTGAAAAAAGTTTAGAAATTTCAAAACTAACCTCGAATAGAAGTTTCAATCTGTGTTCTCGGTTGCCAAATCATGTTCCCGAGCTTCCTCCTTGCTAACCCGAAGCTTGGATTCGAATTTTGAGTCAAAAATTTGAGAGAGAATTGAGAGAGAACGAGAGAAACCGAGAGAGAAGAAGAGAGGGAGAGTGACCACGGTGAGGAAGAGAGAGAGAGAGATCAGGGAGAGTGAGAGGAAGAGAGTGAAAGAGTGAATAAATAGAGGAAAACAGTGGGCGATTTTACTATGCAAAAACCAAATACCACCCACGGTTTTGTAAAATGGAATATGTTTAACATTTTACAAATTGTTGTGCTTTAAAGCTCAAAACATCATTTTAAAACAATAAGAAATCATTTGAATTCATCAAATTAACAAAACAACCAAAAATTCAAAATTCAACCAAATAATCAAATTAATGTTGAAACATTAATTATGGCACACTAATTCATCATTTTACATTACAATAACATTAAATAAATTCTGGGGCGTTACATCAGTAGCACGTAAGGGTCATTTTTTCTAAAGATTGATCTTAATGAAATAGTTATTAATTTTCAATGTAATAAAAAGGGGGGTTTTGAAATTAATTAACTAAATTGTTAAAAGTAAATAAGCGAAACCAAAGTAAGAATCACAGAGTTGTAAGCAATAATGATAAAACTGGTTAAAGAATCAATCTCTACCACTAGACAATGTAATCGCAAAGAATGCAAGATATTATCTCTAATTTCCTATAGAAATTAATAACCATAAATGACAATAAGATCTGTTATTACAATCTTTCATTAACTTCTAGTCAAATAAACCAAGTTTTTTTTTAATTTAATTCCTTTTCCTTTAAACAACCTGGAACAAGCTCTTTACATTAAACTAATTAGAAGCATTACATTAAGAAAGATAGGTTAATTAAGGCAACAATTATACAAGCTTAGATTATTTAACGAGGTTATGTTCCATATGTAATTACATAAAAGTTTGACCATAATCAATAATATCAATTGCTAATCTACCATTAGATGATTTTTATGCAAAAATTGTTGCACATTCTATTAAAACAAGAAAAAAATCATGAACAATTAAATTGGAAGAACATAAATGATTTTTATTGAAAAATTAGAAAATAATATCAGAACATTCAATCACAAATCTATGCCTAGGGTTTTGGCATCACCCTTAACCAAAAAGAAAACCCTAGTATAATTCAATAATTAAATGGTGAAAAATGTATGAAAAATATCTAGAGTTCAAGAGGAAAAAAGAGAAGATAAAAACTCTTTGATGAACTTGAAGATGTCATTATGCAAACAAATCTCCTTGAGCTTCATTGAATTTCTCCTTTTTTTTTCTCTCTCTTTTCTCTCAAAAAGGTAGTTGAAAAACTAAGGAAAAACTAATAAAAAAAAGTTTTTTTTTTGCCCTCAAGCCATATATTTATAGGTTTCCAAATTGGGGCCAAAATTGAAAACTTTGGACTCAATTTGGAGTCCAAAACCTAGATTCTTTGCAATGTAGTGCTGTGACACAACAAAAAATACCAAAAGGAAGTTACGCCTTGGGCCCCGCGGCCCATTTACTGGCATTGTGGCACCCAAACCCGATGCTACGATGCCCAAACCTTGGGTTCCTTGGCTTGTTTAACTCGTTTCACTGATCGCGAGGTCCAGAATTCAAGTGACGATGCCCGACGATCCTCCAAACATGAAAATATGTTTCTTGAAGGTTTCCAATCCTTGTTTTTAACCCACTTTTAATTTCGATACCTTTAAACACCTACAAGACACAAAAACACAAGAAAAATGAGAAACTAACAAATTAAACATAAGAAAAAGTGATAGAAAAATTAATGTAAAATTAGACACTATCATGAGATTGAGGAGAGAAATGATAGAGGAAATAAATGAGAGTTCTATGGAGAAGAAAGAGAAAGGAGAAAGACACAGAGGAAGGAACTAATAGAGATAAACTAAAAACAAAAATGTGAAGGAAAAAAAGGGTAAAAATGAGAAACTAAATTTAAAATCCTTTCATATTAAGAATAATGCTATTTACTAACATGTAAAAAGATAATGTTATGTACTTTCATTAAGATTTCAAAATGTGATATCTACTACAAGTTACCCTTTTTTCTTATTCTTTTTTGAGTTTTTGTTTCCTTTTTGTTTTGCTTTCTCTTTTATTTTTACTATCATTCTTCATTCCTTTTTAATTTGCATCTTTTCTCAATATCTTATATGTGTTTAGATTTATTTTATAAATATTTTTAAAATGTAAATTACTGAAACATTTTTCCTTTTTAATTTATTTTTATTTTAGATTCTTTTACATCCTCTAAAATTTTGTTTTATAAAGCATGACTTTCAACTTTTGTTCCTATTCTTTTTAGTTCACTTTCCTTTTTTTTTTTTTTGTGATTTTGGTTCTCTAATATATCCCTACTGACATTTTTTTTTTCCGAGTGACATTTTAAACTACTATTTTTTAGCCCCAAGGTTTCGAATGATATATTTACTAATGTTTTGATGATGACAAACAATTATATTTGATATATTAATCATTTTATTTTGAGTATATGGCTTTATTATTGTCGAAAATTTTTGGAAATTCAAGATTATATGAATTGATTATTAAGAAAAGAGTTGAAATTTACAACACGAAGATGAATCATAAAACGGAGCACGTGAAGTTTGAAGAGAAGCATCAACAAGCATAAGTAATAGGTTTAAATTTTATTTTTAAGCTTGCATGATATTAAAGCATGCGTAAGATTTTTATAAAGACTCAAGTTTTGATGATAATTTTCAACGTCGAAAATATTTTTGAATTGAAACTCTTAAGCTTTTATGGACTAAATGCTGAAAAATATTTTGCAGTTTGTTTGACATTATTCAAAATGTCTTTTCCTTTTGAGACTATATTTAAAATAAATTTTGATTTAAAATGGCTTTTAACTTTTGTTTTTGGTGCCTAGGCTTTCTAGAGAGGCGTGGTTGACTCCTAACAAAGCTGGTTCTCTATGCAACCCGATCAACCATGCCATGTATATAGCAGTCAATCGGGGGGTTCCAATAGCAAGTTTTCTAGCCATTAGAAACAAGTCTTCAATGGCTCATTTTTTATCTTGGAGACACTTTTTGACATCTTGAATTTACCTTGAATCATATTCTAAGCATCATTCACTCCAAAAATAGCTTTTGATCATCTTTGAGAAAAGAAAACATCTTTTGAGCTAAAATTTGTCTACAATTCTCATTATGTGGCTGTACACCTACTTAGTCATCTCAAATTGTCTTCAAACTTTTTGGTGGTGGTGCAAGTGATTGAAAGTGTATTTCAAACCGCTACTACAAAAAGTGTGATAGGCTTCTAATCCTTCTAATTTTAGGGTTGTTTGATTAACCAATCTCCATGTAAAATTGACAGATTGTAGAGGTTTGGTGAGCCTCAAATAGAAACTCAATGGATTGTACAAGGTCCGTCATGTCAAAAGTTGATCAAGATAGTGGAAAAGGCTAAGTCATATATCGATCGGTGACAGTGGATATAAGCATATTGTTGAACCACTATAAATTATGTTTGGCAACTTATTTCTCTATGCTTTTACAATCTTGCAAGTTATTTTTAGTGATGCATTCTATTTGTGATTATTAGCTTGACGCATAGCATTTTTATGACTTGTTCATTTATTGCTCAAAGTTAATTTTTTATTTTTTGGTTAAAGGTTATTTGACTTATTTTCATCTACTCATTTGTGATTCGTTTTAATTTTTTAATATTTGAAAAGTTTTTCAAAACCCACTCCATTCTCCCTCCTGGGCAGTCAGTCTTGGGCTAACACTATTCATTCTATAAATGTCATTCCTTTTGTTTACCATGTTAAAATAATTTCTCCCACATATGTGAATTTTTTTTTTAATGTGATATTTTCAATTGCAATCTTATTTTAATTGTAACACCTACTAATTTTTATGTAACGGTTAATGATAGACATTTAATAATGCTAAGCATTTTTCTTTATGAAATAATATTATTGACTATTTTATTTTAAGTATTATGACAGGTGACAGTCACGTGAAATTGATGTGCTCAAGATATTTATGTCATTCATAATGTATACTTAGTATATGTTTAATGTTTTATTTTTATGTAATGTTGTAATTGATACTTTGGTAGGCAAAAATTTCTAATTCGGCAGGTCGAATTATTTTTCCAAAACGGCATGCCGATGAATTTCGTCGATAGGCCAAAGTTTGCTAACGAGCAATCAACAGTCAATGTCAGATAAAGGGGGAAACGTTGACTTATTGGCTTAGTATTATGTCTTTCCTATTTCATTATTTCCTTAGTTGACTTATTTGCAATCAACACCACTTTTCCCTCTTTAGTTATTCAAAAGGATAATTATTTGGAAATTTTTCACAAGATTTGATAAGATGTTATCTAATTACCTCCCTTAAATCATGTACTCTCCCAAATTTCTCTCCATTATACATGTGATTATCTAGCTTTTTTATAAAAAAAAAAAAAAAGATTTTGCTATAGTTATAGAGAAAATTATTCTTCCTTTCACACCATTCCTAATTTCTTCACATAAACTTTTCTCTCCCTCTCTTAGAAATATTCTCTCAGACTCTCTCTTTCCTTCTCCATGTTTTCTTCTCCTTCTTCTCTCCATCATTTTTCCTACATACAATTGAAAGAAATATTGGGTTTTTGTTGGACGAATTCAAAGGAAACTTGAGAAGAATTCTTTCGAGGTAAGAAACTCTTTCTCAACATTCTTGAAATTTTGATTTCCCTGTAATCCGACCACTATAACTTTGTCTATGAATTTTTGTTTGTTCTAAAATGTTAATATGATATTCGTATATTTTTATGTTGAGATATGAATTTTTTTTCTCTCTGCCACTCATAGTTGATATGTTGCTTATCGACAAAATTATATAAAAACATGGTCTTTGTTCTAGGGCCAAATGAATGTTATTTTGCATGAAATTTGGCAAATATATTCATGTATATATTAAGCATTGAACTGGAAAGTGTCACAATGAAATGATAAACATTTTATGTGTTATTGAATTTTCATAAAGACTAGGTTTTGAGACTATTTTATCAGTGGATTGTTGGACTTCTTGTTGTGTGACGTTTTTGTATAATTAAATGAATATATTTGACAATAAGACTTTTTGTGCTTCTGTATTTAAATGATAATAAGATGTCATAAGAATTTTAGGGTCTAAATAAATTTATTTTATTTGTTTGAGAATGAAGATCATGAGTAACTCACTACCTGATATGTTTGAAGCTTGTTGTTGTCTCTAACTTCTAATACATGTTATGGATTATTTTGAATTTATTTAAACGTAATTTTTGGATATGTTATAGTTTTAAATGTCTATAACAAGCAGGGTTTTTGTGGAATTATTTTTGTGATGTAAGCACTTTATTATATAAATGTTAGATAGGATTACTCACTATTTCGATTGATGACAGATTTTATGCTACGAAGTGTGTAATTTGTTTTGGTTTTCAAATGAAATTTTTATGACCAATGAAAAATCATGATATTATGTTTATGTGTTAGTTTTGTTCCTCTAAAGTATCATGCTCTAATTGTGTACGAATTATGAGTTATTAAATTATAATATATTAGGGTTAGACAGATATTTGTATTCATGTTTTTATTTTTGAAACAGAGGTGTATATGAATTATGTTATTGGATGATTCTTCGAATATAAATAAATGTTAATTTTATTTTAAATGAATGTATGGCATGAACACATAAAGAAGTGAGCACTTCAAGACTGTGGTGACATCATCTTTAATTAAGGTTTAGTAAGCTAAACAGGTAAGTACATTCTCACCTACAACATGATGAAATTTATAAAAGTTTGAAATCTATGTTCATGATGGTTTATGATGATTTCCTATGATGATTATACATGATGTATTATCATGAAAGTTTTGAAGTATAAAATCTTATGCATGTTTTGATGATGACGTGTTTCAAAGTATAAAAGTATATATATATATATATGTGTGTATGTATATCACCTAAATAAGTGTTGCACACCTATGTTTATGTTATGTTTATGTTTATGATGTCATGTTTAGTTTGGGATTAGCTACCTCTCTCCTCTCTTGACGGCGCGCCTACAATGATGATTATGGTGCAACACTTGGGCCCTTGAAGATAACACGAATGAAGTTTTAATACGGTTAATGTTAACGACAGATATGTTCTATAAGAAACTATGCCTAGTGCACTATTATGATGATGGTAATTATGGAAATGTTGTTTCATAAAGATGTTCATAAAATGTTTTATGCTATGAGATATGAAATGTTTTTACTAAGCTTTTGCTTACTTAGATTTACATCATGTTGCAGATAAGGGTAAGAGGATTATGGAATAGGTGGAGGGCAAGAACAGGTGTGTGGGCTTGAAAGGATGGATTGAATATGGAAGAACGCCAAAGAAGAAATTTAAAGTTATAAACTATGTTTTATTTTTTGAGTACGTTTTATTATCTAAGTATGTTTATTTGAAGAGTTTTAAGGATTCGAACTATGTCTCGATAACTTTATAGGATTATTATTTCTTCTCCATACTTTGAATTATTGAGACTTGTTTTAAATTAAAAATTTTGTTTTAACAGTAGATCGCCCTACTGATCATTATTGGTCGGTCTGCAGATGTTGGTATCGGCTTGCCGATCACCCTGTATCGGCCTGTCGATCTTAGTGATTTAAAACCCCGATTTTCCAAAGCCTCGGACGGCCTGCTAGTGGTTAAAGTTTGGACTGCCAGTCATGTTCGACCTGTCGATGTTTGAAGTTCGGCTTACCAAACCATTTTAGCAGATTTTAAAAGTTGTGTTAATTTTTATTTAACTTATGGTTTTGTTGTTTTGGTGTTGGTAAATTACTTAAAGAATATTTATAATTAAGTAATTTAATAAAAAAAAAGTATGCATGGATCCTAGGGTATGTTTCCAAATTATGTTTTCATTTAAATAGTTTATCTTAAATAATGGCAAAAAAAAAGAATTAATGTAACTATATCTATGATGTCCGTAAAGGGACGTTACAGGCTTTGGTATTAGAGCAATTTTCTGTTTTTAATTCATATCGCCACACGTGTGTCCAAGTCCTCCTAGTAAGTATATTTTAAGTTAATTGTTAAGGATGCAAGTTTAATGATAAGTATAAGATTTAGTTACTTAATTATAAATACCCTAGTGTTGTCGTGAAATCCTACCTCATAAATTAGAAGATTATACTTAAGTTCCTAATTCTTTTAGGAAATCAACGATTGACGGCCGTAGAAGAATGCAAACTTGTGCTCAAACCAACGAAAGACTAGTGACGATGATTGTCGAGCTGCAAAGGTGACTCGAAGAGCAAAGAAGGGAAATCAAAGAATTAAGAGCTAATGGTCAAGAAGGTGAAGACCAGGAAATGACATGCCACCTCCTCCTCCTCCCCAGCCACAAGTAAATGAAGTCCCGACTCCTACTGCAGAACCAAGACTGGTCTATCAAGAACCACTATTAGTCAGATGGAAAAGGGTCCAGCCAGCAAATTTTAAAGGTTCTAAAGATCCTCTAGTTGCTCAGGGATGGCCAAAGACAATGAGGCCACTCTAAAACTCATGGGCTTCACGGATAATGAGAAGGTTCTCTGTCCCTCATACTGCCTTACTATGGAGGCCAGAATTTGGTGGGACGAAATCGAATAGAGCAGGAATATCAATGTGATGACATGGTCTAATTTCGTTCATGAATTCAACATGAAGTTCTTCCACATGAAAATTACTCGGATGTATTACGATGAGTTTGAGAACTTGCGTCAGGGAGACATGTCAGTTACGGATGTGGTGGCTAAATTTGACCAGTTGGCCCGACTATGCCCAGAGATGGTTAGTAATGAGAGTGAAAGGGTTAGAAGATTAATCAGAGTCCTTAGGCCAGAGATTGCTACAATTATGGATAAGGCAAGCCCACCCAAAAACCAGGAACAGGTTGTCTTGAGTGCACAATGTGCTGAATTTCACCTATCGAAGTTAAGAAGAAACCAACCTCAACAAGGTCAACCAATGACAAATCTAAGCATTTTAGAACTACCCCCAAAATAGGAACAACAACAACAACAACAGTAACAACAGCTAGAACTGGAGGAACAACAAAAGGAAGGGAAATTCTCAGAATCAACAAGTCAAGGCAACAAGAGGCATAATGGTGGCTAGTCCAACAACAATAACAAGTAGATTCAGCCATGCATCAAATGTGGGAAGAAACATCCAAGAAAATGCTGTCTGTGAATGAACCAGTGTTTCATATGTGGATGTGAAGACCACTTTGCTAAGAACTACCCTAATTAGATGAATGCTCAAGCCCAACAGAGAGCTCCGCAAGCCCAACTCCATCAGATGCAACCTACCTTAGAAGGGCTGTTCATTAGCCAAGGAAGACTTGAAGCCCCACCTACTAATGCCTACATCTATGCAATGACGGCAGAATAGGTGGCTATTGAGGCCTCTAATGTGGTCACTGGTTAGATTTCAAGTCTTTCTATTTATGCACATGTTCTCTTTGATGCGGGTGCCACATAGTCTTTTGTATCATCATCCTTTGCTAAAAAGTTAGGGGTTCATTTAGAGCCAATGAGATAGGGATTCATTACAGCAACACCCTCTAGGGAAGTGATGATATCTACACAGTATTTGCGCACTGTTCCACTATAGATTTTTGAAAGGGAACTCTTTGTCAATCTTATTATGATCGATATGTATGATTATGACATAATACCCTGGATGGATTTTTTGAGCAAGTACAATGCTTCCATAGAATGTCGAAAACAAAAGGTGATCTTTGAGCCAAAAGGTTAACAAAAGTTCATGTATGTGGGCGAGTCCAAAAAGAAACCGAGTATGTTTTTGTCAGCCATGAAAGCAAGAAAGTTGTTAGCAAGTGGCTGCATGGGTTACTTGGCAAACATTGTAGAAAAAAGTCAGGAAGAAAAGGCAAGGATTGAAGATGTTGCAATAGTGCAAGAATTCTCAGAGGTGTTTCCAGATGATTTGTCAAGCTTACCCCCTGATAGAGAGATTGAATTTGAGATCGAGCTCGCTCTAGGCATCGACCTGATTTCGAAGGTGCCATACAGAATGGCCCCAGCAGAGTTGAAGGAGCTTCATTCTCAATTAAAGGAACTTCTTGACAAAGGCTTTATTAGACCTAGTCACTCACCTTGGGGAGCCCTAGTCTTATTTGTCAAGAAAAAGGATAGATCTATGAGACTCTGCATTGACTATAGAGAACTGAATAAGGTGACGATCAAGAATAAGTAATTGATGACTTGTTTGATCAACTTAAAGGTGCATTGCATTCTCAAAGATTGACCTACTGTCGGGATATCACCAGTTGAAGATTAAAGAAGGAGACATCCTAAAAACAGCCTTTAAATTGAGGCATAGTCACTATGAATTTGTGGTTATGCCTTTTGGTCTAATGAATGCACCTGCAGTCTTCATAGACCTGATGAATCAAGTATTCAAGGATTTCCTCGATAAATTTATCATTGTGTTTATCGACGATACTCTTGTTTATTCGAAGAGTCAGGAAGAACACGCTGAGCATCTGAGAATTGTGCTGTAGACATTAAGGAGACACAAGTTGTATACAAAGTTCTCCAAGTGTGAATTATGGCTCGATAGAGTGCCTTTCTTGGGGCATGTAGTATCGAAGGAAGGGATAATGGTAGATCCTACTAAGGTAGAAGCTGTTCTCAACTAGAAACGACTAAAGAATGTAAGTGAAATAAGGAGCTTTTTGGGTCTAGCTAGTTATTACAAGAGATTCGTGTAAGACTTCTCCAAGATAGCAATGCCACTCACAAATCTCGCAGGGGAAAGAAGTTTGAATAGATAGATGCATGCGAGAAGAGTTTCCAAAAACTAAAGAAAAGGTTAACAACAGCTCCAATATTGGCCATTCCTGAAGGGAGCGACGAATTTGTAATTTATAGTGATGCTTCCAAAATGTGCCTCGGTGCTGTTTTAATGCAGAATGACAGAGTGATCACTCATGCCTCGAGACAACTAAAGGGCTATGAGAAGAACTATCCTACTCATGACCTCAAGTTAGCGGCCATTGTTTTTGCACTAAAGATATAGAGACATTATTTGTATGGGGTCTAATGCAAGATCTTCACTGATCATCAAAGTTTAATGTACTTCTTCACTTAGAAGGACCAGAACACGAGACAACAAAGATGGTTAGAATTGGTAAAGGATTATGATTGTGATATCCTTTATCATTTAGGAAAGGCTAATCGAGTGGCTGATGCTCTAAGTAGGAAGATTGTTGCCACGTTGATGTCATTACAAGCAATGTCTCAGCCTTTGAGGAAAGAAATTCTAGACTTCAGTTTGAAACTCATAACAAGCCAACTTTCAGTACTCACTCTTGCTCCAATGCTGTTCAATGAGATTCAGAGTAAGCAAGACCAAGATGTAAGCCTCGCGAGGATTAAAAAGGAGATAAAGAAAGAAAAATGTGAAGAGTTTCGTATTGCAGATGTTGGAACTCTATGTCTCAAGGACCGCTTATGTGTTCCCAATGTTGGTCGCTTAAGGGAAAGGATCTTAGCCAAAATTTATGACACTCCTTATTTAATTCATCCAGGTGCAATGAAGATGTACAACAACCTAAGGGATAGTTTCTGGTGCTTTGGAATGAAATGTGACATTGATGTGTATGTGAAGAAATGCTTAACATTCCAGCAAGTTAAAGTTGAACACCAGAGACTTGGCGGTGATTTATAGTCAATCCCAATACTAGAATGGAAATGGGAGGATATTGCAATGGATTTCATTACCGGTTTGCCCAGGACTATGAATGGTTGTGATGCTATTTAGGTTGTTGTCGACCGATTGATGAAGACGGCATATTTCATTCCTATCAAGATCACTTACTCTATGGAGCGTTTAGTGGAACTCTATGTCAAGGCGATTGTGTGACTTCATGGAATTCCTAAGTCTATCATTTCTGATCGTGACGGCAAGTTCACGTCTAAGTTTTGGAAAAGTGTATAGACTACAATGGGGACTAAGTTGCACATCAGTACAGCTTTTCATCCTCAGACAGATAGCCAAACGAAGAGGACAAACTTGATCTTAGAAGATATGCTTCGGTCCTATACCCTCAACTTCAAGACCAGTTGGTGTAAAATGTCACCGTTAGTCGAATTTGCTTACAACAACAGCTACCAGGCAACGATTGGGATGGCACCTTATGAGGCCCTGTATGGGAAGAAATGTAGGTTGCCTATATGTTGGCATAAAGCTGGTGAATAGAAGTTGATGGAAAGCATTGATGATGAAAAGACTGATTTTGTTAATGAAACCTCTGAGATGATAAAGTTGATAAGAAAGAGAATAGAGACCACTCAAAGACGACAGAAAAGTTATGCTGATAAAAGAAGAAGGCCCTTAGAATTCGCTGTAGGTAATTCAGTGTTCTTAAAGGTTGCACCAATGAAAGGAGTCATGAGGTTCAGAAAGAAAGGCAATTTAAACCCAAGGTTTGTCGGACCTTATGAAATCGTGAAGCAGATAGGCGAAGTAGCTTATCAATTGAGATTACCATCAAAGATGTCATCCATTCATGATGTGTTCCATGTTTCTATGCTCAAGAAATATGTCCTAGATCCTACGCACATAATCAAGCCACAGGTGATCGAAATACGAGATGACCTCAACTACGAAGAAAAGCCATTGGAGATATTAGATCGAAAAACCAAGACCTTGAGGAATAAAGAGATTCCATTGGTCAAGGTGCTATGGCGAAATCACCAACTGGAAGAAGCTACATGGGAACACAAAGATGATATGAGAACTAAGTATCCTCAACTATTTTGAGTTTCGAGGACAAAACACTTATAAGGTGGAGAGAATTGTAACACCTACCAATTTTCATGTAACGGTTAATGATAGACATTTAACAAAGCTAAGTACTTTTCTTTATGAAATAATGTTCCTAACCATTTTATTTTGAGTATTATGACAGGTGACAATCAAGTGGAATTGATGTGCTCAAGGCATTCATGTCATTCATAATGTATACATGGCATATGTTTAATGTTTTAGTTTTGTGTAATGTTGTAATTGATACTTCAGCAGGCCAAATTTTCTAATTCGGCAAGCCGAATTTTTTTTCCAAAATAGTATGCTAATGGATTTCATCAGTAGGCCGAACCCAAAAACTTCGGCAAGCCGAACTAAGCCGTTGGCAGGCCAAAGTCTGTTGATGAGCAATCAGTAATCAATATCACATAAAGGGGGAAACATTGACTTATTGGCTTAGTATTATGTCTTTCCTCTTTCATTATTTCCTTAGTTGACTTATTTGTAATCAACTCCACTTTTCCCTCTTTAGTTATTCAAAAGTAGCATTATTTGGAAATTTTTCACAAGATTGGATAAGATGTTATCTAATTACCTCCCATAAATCATGTACTCTCCCAAATTTCTCTACATTATACACGTGATTATCTAGCTTTTTTTCTAAAACAAAATTCTACTACACTCATGGAGAAAATTATTCTTCCTTTCACGCCATTCCTATTTTCTTCACGTAAACTTTTCTCTCTCTCTCTCTCTCAGAAATATGCTCTGAGACTCTCTTTTTCCTTCTCCACGTTTTCTTCTCCTTCTTCTCTCCATGATTTTTCCTACAAACAATTGAAAGAAATATTTGGTTTTTACTTAATGAAAAGTCAAAGGAAACTTGAGAAGAATTTTTTTGAGGTAAGAAACTTTTTCTCAACATTCTTGAAATTTTGATTTCCCTGTAATCCGACCCCCATAACTTTGCTTATGAATTTTTGTTTCTTCGAAAATTTGAATATGATATTCATGCATGTGTTATGTAATGTTCCTCAAAATTTCACGTCATTTGGATATTTTTATGCTGATATATGAATTTTTTTTCTCTCTGCCACTCATAGTTGAAATGTTGCTGAAAGGTAAAATTATATTAAAACGTGGTCTTTGTTCTAGGGGCAAATCAATGTTATTTTGTAGGAAATTTGGCAAATACATTCATGTATATATTAAGCATTGAACTGGAAAACCTCACGGTAAAATGATAAATTTGTTATGTTATTGAATTTTCATTAAGACTAGGTTTTGAGATTGTTTTATCAGTGGATTTTTGGACTTCTTGTTGTGTGACATTTTTGTATAATTAAATGAATTTATTTGAAAATGAGACTTTTTGTGCTTCTGTATTTATATGATAATAAGATGTCATAAGAATTTTAGGGTCTAAATAAATTTATTTTATTTGTTTGAGAATGAAGATCATGAGTAACTCACTGCCTAATATGTTTGAAGCTTATTGTTGTCTCTAACTTCTAATACATGTTATGGATTACTTTGAATTTATTTAAAGGTAATTTTTGGATATGTTATAGTTTTAGGTGTCTATAACATGCAGGCTTTTGTGGAATTATTTTTGTGATGTAAGAACTTTATTATATGAATGTTAGATAGGACTACTCACTATTTTGATTGATGGTAGATTTTATGCTATGAAGTGTGTAATTTGTTTTGGCTTTCAAATGAAATTTTTCTGACCAGCGAAAAATCATGACATTATTTTTATATGTTAGTTTTATTCCTCTAGAGTATCATGCTCTAATTGTGTATGAATTAAGAGTTATTAAAATATCAATACATAAGGGTCAGACAGATATTTGTCTTCATGTATTTATTTTCGAAACAGAGGTGTATATGTATTATGGCATTGGATGATTCTTTGAATATAAATAAATTTTAATTTTATTTAAATGAATGTATGGCATGAACACACCAAGAAGTGAGCACATCAAGACTGCGATGATATCATCTTTAATTAAGGTTTAGTAAGCTAAACAGGTAAGTACATTCTCACCTGCAACATGATGAAATTTATAAAAGTTTGAAATCTATGTTCATGATGGTTTATGATGATTTCCCATGATGATTATACATGATGTTTTATCATGAAAGTTTTGAAGTATAAAAGTTTATGCATGTTTTGATGATGACGTGTTTCAAAGTATAAAAGTATATATATATATGTGTATATCACCTAAATAAGTGTTGCACGCCCTTGTTTATGTTATGTTTGTGTTTACGATGTCATGTTTGGATTGGGATTAGCTACCCCTCTCCTCTCTTGACAGCATGCCTATAATGATGATTATGGTGTAGCACTTGGGCCCTTGAAGATAAAATAAATGAAGTTTTAATATGGTTAATGTTAACGAAAGATATGTTCTATATGAAACTGTACCTAGTGCACTATTTTGATGATGATGATTATGGAAATGATGTTTCATAAAGATAGTCATAAAATGTTTTATGCTATAAGATATGAAATGTAGTTACTAAGCCTTTGCTTCCTCAGTTTCACTTCATGTTGCAGACAAGGGTAAGAGAATTATGGAATAGGTGGAAGGTGAGAATAGGCGTGTGAGCTCGAAAGGATGGATTGAATACCGAAGAATGCCAACGAAGAAATTTAAAGTTATAAACTATGTTTTATTTTCTGAGTATGTTTATTTGAAGAGTTTTAAGGATTCAAACTATGTCTCCATAACTTTATAGAATTATTATTTATTCTCCACACTTTGAAGTATTGAGACTTGTTTTGAATTAAAAATTTTGTTTTTAACAGCAAATCGGCCTGTCGATCATTATTGGTCGGTCTTTCGATGTTGCTATCGGCTTGCCGATCACCCTATATTGGCCTGCCAATCTTAGTGATTTAAAACCCTGATTTTGCAAAGCCTCGGACGACCTGTAGGTGGTTGAAGTTTAGACTGCGGTCATGTTCAGCCTGCCAATGTTTGAAGTTTGGCCTATCGAACTGTGTAAGTAGATTTTGAAAGTTGTGTTAATTTTTATTTAAATTATGGTTTTGCTGTTTTGGTGTTGGTAAATTACTTAAAGAATATTTATAATTAAGTAATTTAATAAAAAAAATGTATTTATGGATCCTGAGGTATGTTTCCAAATTATGTTTTCATTTAAATAGCTTATCTTAAATAATGGAAAAAAAAAAGAATGAATGTAATGACACCTGTTACATCCGTAAGGTGGTGTTACATTAATAACCCATGATTAATTTCCTATATCATGCTACTACCTATTTTTTCTAAACAAAACATGTCTTTTTTGTGCATGCACCCACATTTTTCTCTTATACACATTGTTTTTGTTTTTTATTAAAACACATGTTTAAATTGAATATGCATGTTAATCCATTTGTTTTTTAGTTTAGTTTCAAATTTTATGTTTTAAAATAAACTCGATTAATTTTTTCCCTTTAAACTATTTTCATTGAATTTTATAAAAAGTTTTGGATTTTTGTGTCCCTAAAAATATAAAAACATATGCGCGTAGGGTGTGTTCAGTAACTAGTGATGAAAAGAATTTTGAATAAAAAAAGGAGAAAAAATAATAACAAGAGTTAATTTCACTATTGGACCCTGAACTTTAAAACTTATAGATCATATTTTTGAACTATTTAAGTTATCCTATTTTGGCCCTTCTAATACCAAATCTGTTAAATATTAACAGAATTGAGTAATAATTTCACTTTTGGTCCCTAAACTATTCAACTTGTCTTACTTTGACTCTAACATATTGATTCGAACCCCGCCAAGAACTGACGCGACCCTAACCAAAATTGGTCTCCAAGATCAAATTCCTAACCAGTTTTGAATGGAACCGCGACCCGATGCCTAACAAGAAGCACGAACCTTGGTATGTGAGGACGCCACAATCAGCTATAGATGGACTGATTGATAAGTCTTGGTATGTGAGGAGGCCATAATCAGCTATGGATGGACTGATTGATAAGTCTATGAACGCCACAGAATTTTTCAATAAGTTCGAATAGTTTGTTTAGGAACCAAAGAGAATTAAACCTCAAATTGTGTGTCAAAACTTATTTCCCATTGAATGAAATTCGTTACAATATATAGGGGTTCCCTTATGTGAATTTTCAGCTCCTAATTGCCCATGGAATTTTGGGCAAATCAATTACCAAAACGTCTAATCCAAAGCAAGAAGGAAAGTTCCCTTAATGGCTTAAAAGCCTTACAATAATAGAAATAAAAAAAACGCAAAAAGGAAACTAGACATTAAAAGGTAAATAGCTGATTCTTCTCGCCACTTGTCGTCTCAAAACGGGAAAGTAACTGAAATGGAAATTACTCGGTCCCTTCTAGAGCTTGAATCACGCATTTGTTGGTCTAGATGTCACATGCAATTCCCTCAATGGGCCTCCATGCAATAGCTTGAGCCCAAGTTGCTTGAATCAGCCCAATAAGCATTTCTTTGAACTTCTTCGCATGAGCTCTCGTAACCGAACCAATGGGAACTTGAATTGGATCGAATATGTCTCATCCCACGTGCTCTTGCTTGTGCTAAAGATGTCCTCATCATTCCCCTCCTCTTGAGAGGGATTTGTCCTCAAATCGTCGCCTGCATCAAAAGGACTTAGATCAGAAACATTAAAGGTGGCACTTACACCATACTCACCTGGCAAGTCTAGCTTGTACGCATTATCGTTGATCCTTTCGAGAATTTGAAAAGGACCATCCCCTCTAGGCAATAGCTTGGATTTCCTTTGTTTCGGAAACTGTTCCTTGCATAAGTGCAACCACACCCAATCGCCGGGCTCGAAGACGAGCTTGTGATGCCCTTTGTTGGCTTGTTCAGCATATTGTTTAGTTCTTCGTTCGATGTTGAGTCTTGCCTTCTCATGTATCTGCTTAACAAGGTTAGCTTTTCTTTTTCCATCTAAATTCACATGCTCAGACAAAGGTAATGGCATTAAATCCAAAGGAGTTAAAGGATTAAAACCATAAACAATTTCAAACGGTGAAAATTGAGTAGCAAATTGAACAGATCGATTATAAGCAAACTCAACATGTGGTAAACACTCCTCCCATGTTTTGATGTTCTTTTTAATGACAGCCTGCAATAAAGTAGACAAGGTTCTATTCACAACTTCTGTTTGACCATCGGTTTGAGGGTGACAAGTAGTCGAAAACAATAGCTTAGTCCCTAACTTAGCCCACAAAGTCTTCCAAAAGTAGCTTAAGAACTTGGTGTCCCTATTAGAAACAATTGTCCTAGGCATACCATGAAGTCTCACAATTTCCCTAAAGAACAAATCAGCAACATTGGAAGCATCATCTGTCTTGTGGCATGGAATAAAATGGGCCATCTTGGAAAACCTATCCACGACCACAAATATCGAGTCTCTTCCCCATTTAGACCTAGGCAATCCTAACATGAAATCCATCGAAATATCAATCCAGGGTTCACTAGGTATTGGTAAAGGGGTGTACAAACCGTGGGGCAGCACTCTTGATTTAGCCTGCCTACAAGTTACACATCTACCACAAAGCCTCTCAACATCTCGTTTCATATGTGGCCAATAGAAGTGTTCCTGCAACATAGCCAAAGTCTTCATTACTCCAAAATGTCCCATCAATCCTCCCCCATGGCATTCTCTCACTAGCAAATCTCTTAATGAACAATTAGGCACACATAATTTATTCTCCTGAAACAAGTATCCCTCATGCCTAAAGTACTTACCACTAGCAAATCTCTCACAAGCTTGATACTCAGTACTAAAGTCACGGTCATCAGCATATAACTCTTTAATGTGTTCAAAACCCAGTAGTTTAGCATTAAGAGTTGAGATTAAGACATACCTGCGAGAAAGTGCATCGGCAACGACGTTTTCCTTACCTTGCTTGTAGCGAATGACATACGAAAATGTCTCTATGAATTCCACCCAACGAGCATGCCTCTTGTTCAGCTTGTGTTGGCCCTTCAAGTGTTTCAGGGACTCATGATCGGTGTGAATCACAAACTCCTTAGGCCATAGGTAGTGTTGTCATGTCTCTAATGCCCGAACCAATGCATACATCTCTTTATCATAAGTTGGGTAATTAAGAGTTTCCCCATTCAGCTTCTCACTGAAATATGCTACTGGTCTCCCTTCCTGCATTAAAACAGCGCCAATTCCAACACCTGAAGCATCACATTCAATCTCAAAAGTTTTGGAAAAATTAGGTAAAGATAATAATGGAGCATTAGTCAACTTCTCCTTGATTAACTGAAATGCCTTTTCTTGCTCTTCTCCCCATCTAAACCCAACATTCTTCTTGATCACTTCAGTCAGTGGTGCGGCTATAGTACTGAAATCTTTCACAAACCACCGGTAGAAACTAGCAAGTCCATGAAAACTCCATACATTTCCCACACTAGTTGGACTCGGCCACTCCTGGATGGCTCGCACCTTTTCTTCATCAACCTGTATACCTTGAGCACTAACAACAAAACCAAGAAACACAAGCTTATTTGTGCAAAAGGTACACTTCTTGAGGTTAGCATACAACTTCTCCTTTCTAAGCACATCGAAAACAGATTTTAAATGCACTACATGTTGGTCCATGTCTTTGCTATAAATGAGTATATCATCAAAATACACAACAACAAACCTGCCAATAAATGCACGTAATACATGATTCATTAAACACATAAATGTACTTGGAGCATTAGTTAAACCAAATGGCATTACTAACCACTCATACAGTCCATATTTTGTCTTAAAGGCAGTTTTCCATTCATCACCCTCTTTCATGCGTATTTGATGGTATCCACTTTTCAAATCAATTTTTGAGAACACAAAAGCACCATGCAGTTCATCCAACATATCATCTAAACAAGGAATAGGATGGTGATACTTTACCGTGATATTGTTAATGGTTCTACAATCTACGCACATCCTCCATGTCCCATCGTTCTTAGGCACGAGTAAGACTGAAACGACGCATGGGCTCATACTTTCTCTCACGTACCCCTTTTTCATCAACTCACTGACCTGCCTTTGAAGCTCTTTTGTCTCCTCGGGGTTGCTTCTATAAGCTGGTCGGTTTGGAATGGAAGCGCCAGGTACAAAATCAATCTGATGTTCTATTCCCCGCATTGGTGGCAAACCATCAGGCACCTCATCTGGAAATACATCCTCGAATTCCTACAACAGAGAAACAACAAAACTAGGCAATGCAGGGTCAAGTTTGTTAGTGTTTAAAAGCGCCTCTTTGTACAAAAGTACAATCATTGGCTGATTTGAAAACAAGGCCCATTTAATTTCACTGCCTCTCGCATAGAAGTTTGTTTTTCTCTCTACTTTGCTCTCTTTGGCTGATTGTGAATTCTTTTTAGCCCTCTCAATTTTCTCTCCCTTGCTCTCTTTGCTCTCCTTTTTCTCGGCCATCTCTTCCTTTTTTCTCTCACTGCCTCACCCAAGTTTTTCATGTCAAACTGCTTGGTCAACTATAATTTGACCAATGATGATGCCCCAATGTCATTGTCAATTAGCAGAATATCATCTACATAGAGTAGTAGAAAAACTATTTTCCCATCCTTAATGTGCTTGTAAACACATGGCTCATCCATATTTTGTGAGAACCTATAAGTCTTGATCATCTAATCAAATCTTTTGTTCCAAGAACGGGAAGCATGCTTAAGTCCATAAATTGACTTTAGCTGCTTACAAAACTTACCCTCTTGACCCTTGACCTTGAACCCGTCTGGTTGCTCCATATAAATGAACTCATCAAGATAGCCACTTACAAAAGCCATCTTGACATCCATCTACTAAATCTCATAGTCGAGAGCAGCAGCTATGGATAAGAGAATCTAGATGGACTTAAGCATGTCTATAGGCGAAAAGGTTTCCTCGTAATAGATTCCTTCCTTTAGTGTATAACCCTTAGCTACCAGTCTAGCCTTAAAGGTTTCGACCTTTCCATCCACTCCTCTCTTTTCCTCTTGTAGATCCACTTACACCCTATGGGTTTTACCCCTTTAGGCAGATCCATAAGATCCCAGACCCGATTAGTCTTCATAGACTTCATCCTATGTTCATAGCCTCTATCCAAAGTTTTAAATCAACATCCTCTATAGCCTCTGCATAAGTATAAGGATCCCTATCATGTTCATCCAGTTCAGTCAAGAAGGCCTCCCCATTGAACATATAGCTCTCGGGTTGACGCCCGATCCTCCCACTACACCGAAGACCCTTAGGTTGTTGTTCGAGTTCATTTGGTTTTTCTACACTGATTGGAATGGTTTTGTTCAGAACCCCTGGAGTGATTGAATCACTCCTCAAGCACCACTTTACTTTGAGGCTTGAAGTCGTCCATGTAACTTGTTGGAAAAATAGAATGCAATGAAATTTTAAAAATTTTATATCGGAGTATTTTTTAAAACATAAGTTTGACATGCTATATCCACAAATTAACCAGATCTTACTAACCTTTGAATGCTGAAGAACTCGCACAATCTATGAAGAGAAATAACGTTCCAAAAGAGCCTCAACCAGCTGGTCTTCTTTGTTATTCTCTATCCATGATCGGAGTGAGTGTGGGCTCACATGTACAGCTCTTCCTCCAGGTCATTCTCCTTTAAACTAATTGAGAGAACCCAAAGCAAATGTTCGTGATTTGTGAACAAGAGCTCTTAGAGAGTTTTAGATTCTTACCAGCAGAGTATCATTCTTAATCTCTCAATTGATCCAAATAACTTATGTGACTTACTCCCTATTTATAGAGGTTGGGTCTAGGGTCAGTCCTTATCAGATTAGGTCTCAAAATTTGAATCAGAATGAAATTCAGATCAATATTTGATAAAACATGCATGAAAATGCGTAATCTTATCCTTCGCACATCGGCAGGCTGAACTGCATAATCGGCAGGCCGAACTTGCCCATCGGTAGGCCAAACTTGAGGATCGACATGCCGAACTACCGAAAAAATATCTCAGCGAATCTTTTATTTTCCTCCTGAGATTCTATAGGATAAAGTCTCAGTTTTAATTCAAATAACCCAATGGAAAAGTTATCTAATTAAAACAACTTTATCTAGATAATCTCTAGGAAAATAAATGAATTTTGAAGAATTCTACAAGTTTATCTTGATTTAATTTATTCAAAATTAAATCAACCGATAAACAGAAAAGAATTATCCAATCCCAATAATTCAACAAGTTTATCTTGAATTAATTTTATCACAAAATTAATTCAACCAATAAACAGACATGAATTATCTGATTCTTTCAAATTTTAACCAATCTAATAAATTTGACATAAGTCACCAATTATTGGAAAAGCACGCCGTATTGTTATAGGATGTTGTTAGATAGCAAAGGGGACCAAATAGACCTATATAGTTTAAGCTCCCGATAATTATGAAACACAATATCCTAGATCTACATTTCATAACTATCAACTCCAACACTACTCCACTAAAAGCTTGGAGCTGTACGCTAAAACTACATAGAATTACGAAGCCTGTATAGCTAAGTCTCCCTGACATATCATAATGTATTGTATCCCTATAGGATTATCCATAATCGGCTTAAAGACAAGTTCTGTCTTACATTCTTGATTATTTTTATCTTACATTTCATTTTCTCACCATTGAAAAACTTACCATCCAAGGAGAGTATACCAATCGGTTACACCCATGCATCCAAATGGTTGAGCACTCCACAGTTTGCCAATTGTAGGATAACGCATATAAGAGGATATCATTACTCCTAAAGAGGAGCTATAGATTCCATATCTCTGATTAATAGGTGTACACTATCAAGAATCATGCCTTCAACGTACCGGCATGCATACCAGTATTAAGATGTGGGTGTCACTCTTTGATACATCAAAAGACACAAGTCATGGCAATGGGCCCACTATTCATCCCAGGATTAAGAGACAATACAAATGATTGTCTAAAGTGAATCAATTTTTTGAGACAGAATTATTAATCCAAATCTTTTCATTTTATGTCCCGATCCAACACATCGTCACCAATGACAACGTGCCAATGTTTCTATTTACGGAGTCCACCTCTGATGGTTAAGACAAACCATGTCCCAATAGGGACTAGACAACATAACAATCTTTACATGAATAAAGCACCAACTTTATTCTCTCGATTGCGGATCTTATGATTTAGACCATCACCTTAAGAATTGTGTCTTTTGCATAATCTGACCATATATACCCAATTCTTAAGGTTTAGACCGACAGTCTTAGACTTTTGTTTACTTAATATGATAAGAACCTCGCCAATATACTGACAAAACCCATTATCAATAAAAAGGCACCAAGACCGTTTCTACTCAAATTTAGATGGAAGTCACTGCAAGCCGTTGCTTATATCGAAGCAAGAACCTTGGTATATCATAGATGCCACAATCAAGGATGGAAAGCTTGATTGATAAGTTAAGATTGAACGCCTGGATTGATCCGAAGAGTTCGTGCAGTTCATCAAAGAACCAAAGAAAGAATTATCTCTCTCAGAAAATAAACATTCATTCCTTCATTAACCTTGGAAACGCCTATTTATAGGCCAAAATTACAAAGTGTCGCCCAAGAAGAAAAGTTGACAAATTCAAACATAACTACTAATCCTAATTTAAGCCTAAAATAAAAACCAAAATAAAGGGAAGTCTTAATGGCTAATTTTCAGCCATTTACATGCCCAACAATTAAAGGAAAGTGTAATTAATCCTCGTCAACAATTTGCACAAATGATCAGCTACATGTGTGCCAATAATAGGAAAGTTTCTGAAATCCTTCCATTGACTTGATCTTGCAAAAGTTGAGCTGATTTCAAGCTTGACTTATCCAGATTCTTCTAGAACTTGGATCAAATTGATGCACCTTTGTGGCTGACGTGGGCCAAGGTCAATGGGCTTGCACAAATTTTCTTGATTCTAGATTTCATGAATCAGCCCATTTAGTGCTTCCTTGAATTTCTTAGCTCTGGCTCTTGTGACTGGTCCAACAGGAACTTGTATTGGGTCAACCACCTTCCTTGCATTTGAGCTCCCTAAGTCTCCATCATTCCCCTCTTCTTGACAAGGGTTTGTCCTCAAATCAGACTCTGCATCAAAAGGACTCAAATCAAAAACATTGAAGGTAGCACTTACATTATACTCACCTTGCAAATCCAACTTGTAAGCATTGTCATTAATTCGTTCAAGGACTTGAAATGGACCATCTCCCTGTGGTAACAACTTTGACTTTCTTTGTTCTAGAAAATGCTCCTTTCTGAAGTGCAACCACACCCAGTCTCCGGGTTCGAAAATCAGCTTGTGTCGTCCCTTGTTGGCTTGCTTTGCATATTGTTCCATTCTTCGCTCAATGTTGGGTCTTGCTTTCTCATGAATCTATTTAACAAAGTCAGCCTTCCTTTTGTCATCTAAATTAACACGCTTAGAAACAGGTAGTGGTGATAAATCCAATGGTGATAAAGGATTAAAACCATAAACAATTTCAAAAGGTGAATACTTAGTAGCAGAATGGACAGAGCAATTATATGCAAACTCAACATGTGGTAAACAATCTTCCCATGTTTTAATGTTCTTACTGATGATTGCTCTTAATAAGGTTGACAAAGTCCTATTTACTACCTCAGTTTGACCATCAGTTTGTGGGTGGCAAGTAATAGAAAACAATAGCTTAGTACCTAACTTACTCCACAAAGTCTTCCAAAAGTAGCTCAAGAACTTAGCATCTCTATCTGAAACGATTGTCCTAGGCATGCTATGTATTCTCACAATCTCCCTGAAGAACAGTTCAGCAACATGCAATGCATCATCAGTTTTATGATAGGGAATAAAATGTGCCATCTTAGAAAATTGATCTACAAGCACAAACACACTATCCTTCCCACGTTTGGTCCTAGGTCAACCTAACACAGTCCAATGAAATATCAGTCCAAGGCTCACTAAGAATTGGTAAAGGTGTGTATAAACCATGGGGTTGTGCTCTCGATTTAGCTAGCCTACATGTGACACATCTACCACATATCCTTTCAACATCTCTTTTCATGTGAAAATGATGATATCCACTTTTCAGAACAATTTTAGAAAATACACAAGCACTATGCAATTCATCTAACATGTCATCCAAGCGAGGAATGGGATGTCGATACTTTACTGTGATGTTGTTGATGGCTCGACAATCAACGCACATCGTCCAAGTCCCATCTTTCTTAGGCACAAGTAAAACTGGTATGGCGCATGGGCTCATGCTTTCTCTCACGTGTCCCTTCTCCATCAACTCACTTACCTGCAGTTGATGTTCCTTTGTCTCCTCGGGATTACTCCTATAGGCTGGTCGGTTTCAAATTGTAGCTCTAGGTATAAAGTTGATTTGATGTTCAATCTCGTGGATTGGAGGTAAACCTTGCGGTGTTTCCTAGGGAAAGATATCCTCATATTCCTGCAAAAGAGAAACAACAGAACTATACAAGGTGGAATCAAGATCGTTAGTGTTTAATAACGTCTCCTTGTATATGACTAAAATCATAGGCTGATTAGAAAACAAAGCTCTTCTCACATCACTCTCTCTTCCATAGAAGTTTGTTTTTCTCTCTATTTTTACCTCATTGACCAAATCTTCTTTTGTATTGGCTCTCTCAATGTTCTCTCTTTTCTCTCGGCCCCTCTATCTTTTTTCCTTCTCTGGCCGAACACTCTCTCTGCACTCCAACACTCATTTTTTTCACTCCCTTTCTCTCTCTTTTTCTCATTCTTTCCTTTTTGTTCACTCTCCTTTTGTAACCAAACTTGATCTTCATGAACCTGTTTAGGTGTCATTGGTACAAGAGTGAATGGTCTCTGGCTGTGCACAAGAGAATATTTGTTGGTGTAGCCATCATGTTTGACTCGATGATCAAATTGTCATGGTCGACCTAGTAACAAGTGCCCGGCTTGCATTGGGACTACATCGCATAAAACTTCGTCTTCATATCTACCAATACAAAATGAAATTAATGCTTGTTTAGTTACCTTCACTTCACCACTATTATTCAACCATTGCAACTTGTAAGGTCGAGGATGTTTGGTCATTGGCAGCCCTAATTTGTCAACCATTGTAGTGCTAGCAACGTTCGTACAACTCCCTCCATCTATTATCACACTACATACCTTGTTCCGCACGTGGCACCTAGTATGAAAAATGTTCTCACGTTGCTCTTCTTCTTCCTCTTTGGCTTGCACACTAAGGGCTTGTCGAGTGACCAACAATTCACCTTGGGTAGCATACTCTTCCTCCTCTACATCCTCCAATGGTGGCATGGAGTCCTCGTCCAATTCGTCGTCCGTAACAACCTCTCCATCGTCCCATAACACCATCACCCTTTTGTTTGGACATTGGCTTGAGATGTGACCCCAGCCTTGGCATTTGAAACATTTAATATCATGGTTTCGAGAAGTGGATGAATCATGTTTACCTTGGTTTAAAGGGCTAGATGTGGCTAGTTTTGGCTCGAACTTAGGCCTAGTGAACGATTTCTCTTCTCTCTTCCCATAATTCAGCTTCCATGAAGAAGGTGCCGAACTAACATTCGCACGTGAGCTACCCCTCCTCTTGAGCTGCCGCTCTACTGTGATGGCCATGTGCAACATGTCTTCTAATTCTACGCAGTGTTGTTTCCCCACCCTATCTTGAATATCTAGATTTAGTCCTTGCAAAAATCTTGCCATGGTTACTTCTCGATCTTCTTCAACATTGGCTCGTATCATGGCTATTTCCATTTCTTGATAATATTCCTCCATACTCCTGTTTCCTTGTCTCAGTCCTTGCAACTTTTTGTACAATTCCCGGTAGTAATGGCTGGGCACAAATCGCTTTCTCATCACCTTTTTCATCTCCTCCCATGTCTCAATCGGGTGTTCTTGGTTTCGTCACCTATTCATTACCAACTGATCCCACCATACAACCACATAATCAGAGAACTCAATTGCAGTAAGTTTAACTTTCTTTAACTCTAACTAGTTATGGCAATCAAACACTAGCTCCACTTTCTTCTCCCATTCTAGGTAAGCTCCGGGGTCATTTTTCCCTTGGAATGGCAGAATCTTCAATTTAATACCTCCCATATTATTGTCTTCCTGGTCCCTAGCTTCTCTATTTCCATTTCCACGACTAAATCTGCCCCTATTTATTTGTGGTTCCTCCAACTCTTCTAATTTATCTTCCTCTGAAAGATCACATCCACCCCTCCGCCTATTACGTGTTCTGGCATCAACCTCATCTAATCTCTCCTGAATGGGCTCTAGCGCTTGCGTCAACAACCGTTCCATTTGCCTCATTAATGCTTGCAACTGAAGATTTGGAACGTTTTGTTGTGGAAGGTCATCTTTGGCTTCTCCTTCTTGATTCAGATTCTCTTTTTTTTAAAACCTGCAAAGCAACATTAGATAATAAAGGACCTTACTTCTCTCCCTCGCGTGTTTCACTCTATCACTTGGTCACTCAGCTCACTCGTGTTTCACTTAAATAATTGGCTTTTACCCTCGAATGTTCTCACCACTCTTGCCTTTTTTTTTTTACTCATTTATTCTCTCTTTAGCTTCTTTTGAAATTACAAAAACAACAATCAAATCTATCTGGCAACAAATTCAACAACACATTTTATTGCACAGTTCAGAATGAAGCAAATTTTCGCACTGCAAAGTGAGGTCAAATTCAGACTCCTGGACACTCAGACAATGGGAGGAAAACAAAAAATTTTAAGAAGGGTTTCTAGACTCTTTACTTAGGGAGCTCAAATGCAAGGAAGGTGGTTGACCCAATACAAGTTCCTGTTGGACCAGTCACAAGAGCCCGAGCTAAGAAATTTAAGGAAGCACTAAATGGGCTGATTCATGAAATCTGGAATCAAGAAAATTTGTACAAGCCCATTGACCTAGGCCCACGTCAGCCACAAAGGTGCATCAATTTGATCCAAGTTTTAGAAGAATCCACATGACTCAGCTCAAATTTTACAAGATCAATCAATGGAAGGATTTTGGAAACTTTCCCATTATTGGCACACATGTGGCTGATCATTTGTGCAAATTGTTGACGAGGATTAATTGCACTTTCCTTTAATTGTTGGGCATGTAAATGGCTAAAAATCAGCCATTAAGACTTTCCTTTATTTTGGTTTTATTTTAGGCTTAAATTAGGATTAGTAGTTATGTTTGAATTTGTCAACTTTTCT
Organism: Artocarpus heterophyllus; assembly: GCA_025403435.1. Taxonomy (NCBI): domain Eukaryota; kingdom Viridiplantae; phylum Streptophyta; class Magnoliopsida; order Rosales; family Moraceae; genus Artocarpus; species Artocarpus heterophyllus. Next base: position 6,280,374 of record CM046339.1, on the reverse strand, counting down.
TTTTGGGTGACACTTTGTAATTTTGGCCTATAATTAGGCGTTTCCAAGGTTAATGAAGGAATGAATGTTTATTTTCTGAGAGAGATAATTCTTTCTTTGGTTCTTTGACGAATTACACGAACTCTTCGGATCAATTCGGGCGTTAAATCCTGACTTATCAATCAAGCTTTCCATCCTTGATTGTGGCGTCTACAATATACCAAAGTTCTTGCTTCGATATAAGCAACGGGTCATAGTGACTTCCATCTGAATCTGAGTAGAAACGGTCTTGGTGCCTTTTTTATTGATAACAGGTTTCATCAGTATATTGGCGAGGTTCTTATCACAAAATAATCTATATTTTATTAACTTAAGATGGACTTATTGCTTAATGCTAAGATTAATGATAATAATTCTAAAAGACTTAAACTTCTCACTCTAATAAGACTTATCTTTGGCATTTGCGCCTTAGTCATATTAACCTGAATAGGATTCAAAGGTTGGTAAGGGATGGACTTTTAAGTGAATTAAATGTGTAATCTATACCACAATGTGAATCTTGTTTAGAGGGTAAAATGACCAAAAGACCATTCGGGTCTAAAGGCAATAGGGCCGCAGGGGTTCTAGAACTTGTGAATAGTGATGTTTATGGATGGATGAACGGCTGGGTACAAGGAGGGTATGAATACTTCGTCACTTTTATTAACGATTACTCAAGATATGGGTATGTGTACCTGATGCACCAGAAAAGCAAAACTTTTGACAAGTTCAAGGAGTTTCGAGCTGAAGTGGAAAAGCAATCGGGTAGACCCATAAAAGCATAATGATCTGATCAAGGTGGTGAGTACCTTTCTGATGTGTTCTTAGGACTTAGAGAATAAGATTTTATCCCATTTGACTACATCGGGCACTCCGCAATAGAATGGCATGGGGGAGAGAAGAAATAGGACTTTGTTGGACATGGTTAGGTCCATGATGAGTTATTCATCATTTCCTTTATTCTTTTGGGGATATGCACTACAAACTACATGTTATGTTTTGAACAATGTACCTTCAAAATCGGCCCCTAAAACTCCTTAAGAGTTATAGACGAGCAAGAAGACATCCTTAAACCATATTCGCATATAGGTATGTCTGGCTCATGTCTAGTTTAGGGATGCGAATAAGTTGGAAGCACGTTTAGAAGTTTGCGTATTTGTAGGATATCCAAAAGGAACTAAAGGGGGTTATTTCCATAACCCAAAGGAAAATAAAGTCGTGGTTTCAACTAATGCAACTTTCCTTGAGGAGAGTTATGTTAGACATGTATACCCCAACGAGTAAAAATGTAATAAGTTTTTGGAGATATTTTTATCAATAAAGAGTTTATTAATTGTTCATATACCAAATTTTGTCATCTTTACGTTCATATTTGTTGAATGTATGTTATGATGGAGACTTAGGGAGCTCAAATGCAAGGAAGGTGGTTGACCCAATACAAGTTCTTGTTGGACCAGCCACAAGAGCCCAAGCTAAGAAATTCAATGAAGCACTAAATGGGCTAATTCACGAAATCTGGAATCAAGAAAATTTGTGCAAGCCCATTGACCTAGGCTCACGTCAGCCACAAAGGTACATCAATTTGATCCAAGTTCTAGAAGAATCCGGATGAGTCAAGCTTGAAATCAGCTCAAATTTTGCAAGATCAAGTCAATGGAAGGATTTCGGAAACTTTCCCATTATTGGCACACAAGTGGCTGATCATTTGTGCAAATTGTTGACGAGGATTAATTACACTTTCCTTTAATTTTGGGAGTGTGAATGGCTGAAAATCAGCCATTAAGATTTTCCTTTATTTTGGTTTTATTTTAGGCTTAAATTATGATTAGTAGTTATGTTTGAATTTGTCAACTTTTCTTTTTCTTTTTTTTTTTGTTGTGAAATTCGGCAAGAACAAGGACTATAATAGACCAAGAAACACAAAATAGGAAGCTACAACCTAAACTTGAAGCCCAAGACACTAGTTACCAGAAACCAAAAGAATAACCCTAGCAGCCATTGGTGAAATTTCGGACAACACTAAGTTCTTTCCCAAACAAGAATTCACAAAACAACCTAGAATAGAATTTCGGATATGACCTTGTCAACAAACCAAAGAAAGTTCAAGAAATACAAACAAGAATGCAAGAACCCTATGAATTTAACACACTAATTTTATTTTTTTTTGAACAGAATAGAACCTAAGTAATAAATCATAATTCATAAACAACTAAGGATAGACAAACCTGAGGCTAGAACCTCGCTCTGATACCAGATGATAAGAACCTTGCTAATATACTAACGAAACTCGTTATCAATAAAAAGGCATCAAGACCGTTTCTACTTAGATTTGGATGGAAGTCACCGCGACCTGTTGCTTATATCGAAGCAAGAACCTTGGTATATCGTAGATGCCATAATCAAGGATGAAAAGCTTGATTGATAAGTCGGGATTGAACGCCCGGATTGATCTGAAGAGTTCGTGCAGTTCGTCAAAGAACCAAAGAAAGAATTATCTCTCTTAGAAAATAAACATTCATTCCTTCATTAACCTTAGAAATGCCTATTTATAGGCCAAAATTACAAAGTGTCGCCCAAAAAGAAAAGTTGACAAATTCAAACATAACTACTAATCCTAATTTAAGCCTAAAATAAAAACGAAAGTAAAGGAAAGTCTTAATGGCTGATTTTCAGCCATTTACACGTCCAACAATTAAAGGAAAGCGCAATTAATCCTTGTCAACAATTTGCACAAATGATCAGCCACATGTGTGCTAATAATGGAAAAGTTTTTGAAATCCTTCCATTGACTTGATCTTGCAAAATTTGAGTTGATTTCAAGCTTGACTCATCCGAATTCTTCTAGAACTTGGATCAAATTGATGCACCTTTGTGGCTGACGTGGGCCTAGGTCAATGGGCTTGCACAAATTTTCTTGACTCCAGATTTTGTGAATCAGCCCATTTCATGCTTCCTTGAATTTCTTAGCTCGGGCTCTTGTGACTGGTCCAACAGGAACTTGTATTAGGTCAACCACCTTCCTTGCATTTGAGCTCCCTAAGTCTCCATCATTTTGCATCTATCTAGAACAGATAAAAGATTTGTTTTATGAATCACCACTTTATTATTAAAAGAAACCAAATAGGAGTCTTTAAATAAAAAAGCTACAGAAATTAAATTCCTCTTAAATTTAGGAACATAAAAACAATCTTGCAAAATTAAATTCCTATAATTATCAAAAAATGATGGATGTCTCCCACTACTTCTACTAATACCAAGGATCCATCGCCCATCTGAAGCATGGAGTCTTCATAAAGCAGACTTCTCATTTCTTTAAACCCCTATGGAGAAACACAAATATGATTAGTTGCACTGGAATCTATGACCCAAATGTCACTAGATTCCTCAACCAAACAAGTTTCTAAATAAAAAAGATCACACCTACCTCCTTTGGAAAGGAAGTCCTTGCAATGCTTCTTTTTGTGCCTGACCTTCCAACAGAAAAAGCACTTTAGCTTCTTTGGGTTCTTTTTCTTCTTCTTCTTGCTCATGTTGTTGGTAGGAACAAAAGGCTTTTTATTTTTGGGCCGTTGTTTCTTTCCTTTCCTAGAGTTGGGATTAGAACTAGAAGCAATGCCCAATTGGCCTTTCCACCTATAGGAGACTCCTTGATCAGCAGTTCAAACTCCTATAACTATTTCATCAACTTTGTTAAGGTCATATCTCACCTATTGCTCAAATTAAATGTAGCTCTAAACAGAATAAATTCCTTTGATAGAGTCTTAAAGGCCATAGTCATCTGAGTTTTAGCATCAATGTCGGCTTCATTGGTTTGCGTCTCAGCGAGGTAACCCATGACCAACATCATGTGCTCCTTTACAGATGTCCCCAGCCTCTGCTTATAGTTCAAAAGATTTTTGAAGCACCCCTTGCCTCTTTGTTAGGGCCTGGCCTCCAAACATGTCTTCTAAATTATTCAAGATCTGCTTAGAAGTCTCATAATCCTCATGTTGAGCCTACAACATGTAATTCATGCTAGCCATAACATAGCACTGGGCCTAATCGTTTGCATCATTCCAACAATCATATGCTTGGAATTGATCGTTGGTGGAATCTCTTGTAGGCTCGAGAGGACAAGGGTTGTCAGCACAAATTTTAGTTTCTCAAAGGTAATGACCATATCCAGGTTCCATTTCTAATTATTATAACTCTCTCCAGTTAGTTGGTTTTTGTCAAGCATCAAAGATAAAGTGTTTTTAGACATTTTTAAATCTACAATGAAAAATCATATACCAAACATAAGCAAACATAGTATAATAATTTAGTAAGATAACACAATCATGTAAAAACATACAAATGTGTTTATGTATCAAAACCTTGAAAGTATCACAACCTTACAACGATAATTTCTAACTCAGAATTGAACAAGCTCCTAGGGGAGTCATGCCAAATGCAATCAGGAACACGGATCCCCTCCTAATTAATATATGACATCCAAGGCCCGTATGATCCAGCATATATTAATAATCGTTTCTTTGGCCACTAATTTCATTAAGAGATTTCCTAGGGGGCTTCATAATAAAATTAACATGAGTGTATAACTATCGTTTCAAAATTTTATCCATGATTTATAATCACCACCTAGGGTGTGCAACCATAAATTATGCTAAAATACCTTATCCTCTAGGAGATCTAATCAGGTACATGATAGAAATCCCTTCTTAGGGGTCGGGACTACCATGTTCTTCCTATGGACCAACGATGGTGGCCTTAAGTCCTCTCTTCGAAAGCCGTCTCCCACTCAATCTTTTAAAATCAAGGTTTTATTTTTAAAAGACATGCCTTTATTCTATATGGCATGTTATCAACATACATAGCAAATCATATTATAATGTAGACAAGCAAAGCAATCAAGCAAAGCTACAAGCGAAATAATAATAAATAACTATAATATTATGGTTCCACCTTGGAGAATAAAAATAAAGATTACCAGAGAATAATTGAAACATATTATCGATTCTTCATCCTTGAATCCTCAAGCTATATTCTTCTTCTTGTAAAACACATCTTCAAGTCTTTAATTCTGCATAGATGGAATACTCCAAATTTCCGGTCATATATAAATTTAATGTTTCTTAGAATTGTCCCAAAAATAAAACTAAAACTGCATGAAAAACTACACCTTTTCTAGAAAAATTTCCAGCTGTCTACCGGCAAGCCGATCTATATAATTGGCCTGCGGGTCATGACCTTTCGACCGATCGATCTTTTCAGATTGGCCTACCGGTCATAATAGTTCGGCTTGTCGCCAGAGCCACCTAATTTCTGCCCCTCTAACGGCTTGTCAAACCTCATGTTTAGCCTGCCAATATGCGACCATCAACCTATCGAACTAGAGGGTTCGACATGCCGACTAAGCAGAACCACCCTTCTTAGAAAATACAATTTCTAATGCAATTCATCAATTTTATTTTTCAATAATTCAAAAACATAAAATTAGAGACTCAGGAATTACTTGGGAGTGTCATCATTTGTCTTCTAGATCCACCTTCTAGATCTGTCTTCTTTGAATGATTATTTAATTACAAAATTCTTGCAAATTTAAAATTAAATAATAATTCCTAGATGGAGATGAAAGTGTGCCATTTAATTACATAAAAAACTTAGATACACATTCTAACCTCTAAGGAACCATAACTGGTATAAATTAATTAATTAATAATTAATTAAAAATAATTTAATTAACCATAATTAATTAATAAACATTCACCATATAATCCACGACAACATATAAATATACAGAAACCTAGAGTGTCAACTCTCTAAAAAATTAAATTCAAGCATAGAAGAGATCAAGATCACATAAATTTACACATATAGCTGTTAGACATGTATGCCCTAAGGAGTAAAAATGTAATAAGTTTTTGGAGACATTTTTATCAATAAAGAATTTATTTATTGTTTGTATACTGAATCTTGTCTTCTTTACGTTCATACTTGTTGAATGTATGTTAAGCAAATAATAGTCTGAGACTGTCAGTCTAAACCTTTAAGAATTGGGCATATGATGGGCAGATTATGGGAAGACATGATTCTTAAGGTGACAGTCTAAATCATAAGATCCACAGTCAAGGGAATAAAGTTGGGCACTTTATTCAGATAACTTTTCTATTGGGTTATTTCAATTAAAACTGAGACTTTATCCCATAGAATATCGGGTGGAAAATAAAAGATTCGCTGAGATATTAATCGGTAGTTCAGCCTGCCAATCATCCTGATCGGCCTACCGATGTGAAGGATAAGATCACGCGTTTTTACACAGATCTTATTAGATATTAATTCGAATTTGATTTTGATTCAAATTTTTGAGTCTTAATCTGATAAAGACTGACCCTAGACCCAACCTCTATAAATAGGGAGTAAGTCTTAAGAGTTAGTTAGATCAATTGGGAGACTAAGAGTGATACTTTGCTGATGAGAATCAAAAACTCCCTAAGAGCTTTTGTTCATAAATAACAAACACTTGCTTTGGGTTCTCTCAATTGGTTGGAAGTAGAGTCACCTGATGAAATAGCTGTACGTGTGAGCCCACACTCACTTCAATCGTGAATAGAGAATAGCAAAGAAGACCAGTTGGTTAAGGCTCTTCTGAATGTTACTTCTCTTCACAGATTGCAGGAGCTCTTCGGCATTCAAAGGTTAGAAGGATCTAGTTAATTTATGCATATAGCATGTCAAACTTGTGTTTTGAAAAATACTCTGATATAAAATTTTTAAAATTCTGCTACATACTATTTTTCTAACAATTGGTATCAGAGCTAAGTTTTTACGTAAATTTACGAGTTTGTGATCACGCTATATGTATAAATTTTATGATCTTAATCTCTCCTATGCTTGAATTTAATTTTATAGAGAGGTGACACTCTAGGTTTCTATATAATTTTATGTTGTCATGGATTATGTGGTGAATGATATGAACCCACCTAACTCCACCCCAAAAGCTAGCTTTTGGGGTGGAGTTAGGTGGGTTCATATCATATGGTATCAGAGCCAAACCTCTGCGGTCGGTGGGCGCATGTACAAAGGTTCCCTGCCACTCGTGTGGGTTAACGACGGAGTTGGCACGAGGATTCCCTGTCGCTCGTGTGGGTTAACGACGTAGTTGGCACGAGTTGGCACGAGGACGTACAGTTTAAAGGGGTCGGGAATGATGTGTCCCACATCGGTTAGAGAGGGTGGTCTTGGGTGTTTTATATATGGGTTCACAATCCTCCCCTCACAAGCTAGCTTTTGGGGTGGAGTTAGGTGGGTTCATATCATATGGTATCAGAGCCAAACCTCTGCTGGTCGGTGGGCGCATGTACAAAGGTTCCCTGCCACTCGTGTGGGTTAACGACGGAGTTGGCACGAGGATTCCCTGCCGCTCGTGTGGGTTAACGACGGAGTTGGCACGAGTTGGCACAAGGACGTGCAGTCTAAAGGGGTCGGGAATGATGTGTCCCACATCGGTTAGAGAGGGTGGTCTTGGGTGTTTTATATATGGGTTCACAATCCTCCCCTCAAAAGCTAGCTTTTGGGGTGGAGTTAGGTGGGTTCATATCATATGGTATCAGAGCCGAACCTCTGCTAGTCGGTGGGCCCATGTACAAAGGTTCCCTGCCGCTCGTGTGGGTTAACGACGGAGTTGGCACGAGGACGTGCAGTCTAAAGGGGTCGGGTCGATGGGCGCATGTACAAAGGTTCCCTGCCGCTCGTGTGGGTTAACGACGGAGTTGGCACGAGGACGTGCAGTCTAAAGGGGTCGGGAATGATGTGTCCCACATCGGTTAGAGAGGGTGGTCTTGGGTGTTATATATATGGGTTCACAATCCTCCCCTCACGAGCTAGCTTTTGGGGTGGAGTTAGGTGGGTTCATATCAGTGAATGTTCATTAATTAATTATGGTTGATTAAATGGTTATTTAATTATTTATTAATTAATTAATTTATACTGGTTATGGTTCCTTAGAGGTTAGAATCTATATCTGAGTCATGACCAACAGGCCGATCACCCAGATCGGCTTGTCGATCGAGAGCTAAAATTTTTCCAAAAAAGGTGCAGTTTTTAAATGTAGTTTTAATTTTGCTTTTGGGACAATTCTGAGAAACATTAAATTTGGATATGACTAGAAATATGAAGTATTTGATTCATATGGATTGAAGACCTAAAGATGGGCATTACATGAAGAAGGATACAGCGAGAGGACTCAAGAATGAAGAATCGATAACATGTTTTGATTATTCTCTTGTAATCTTTATGTTTCTATTCTCTAAGGTGGAACCATAATATTACGGTTATTATTTTTTTTTTGTAGCTTTGCTTGATTGCTTTGCTTGTCTGCATTATAATATGATTTGCCATGTATATTGATAACATGTCATATAGAATAGGGAGTGCCGTTCATATTAAAATTGTTCATGCATGTTCTTACATAAAACCTTGATTTCAAAAGATTGAGTGGGAAAAGGTTTTCGAAGAGAGAACCTAAGGCCTCCATCGTTGGTTCATAGGCAGAACATGGTGGTCCCGACCCCTAGGAAGGGATTTCTATCATGTACCAAATTGGATCTCTAAGAGTATAAGGTATTTTAGCATGATTTATAGCTACACACCCCTAGGTGGTGATTGTAAATCATGGATAAAATATTGAAACGATGGTTATATACTTATGTTAATTTTATTATTAACCTCCCCTAAGAGGTCTGTTAATAAAATTAACGGCCAAAGAAACGATTATTAATATATGTTGGATCATACGGGTCCTGGATGGCATATATTAATCAGGAGAGGATCTGTGTTACTGATTGAATTTGGCATGACTCCCCTAGGAGCTTGTTGAATCTTGAGTTGGAAATTATCGTTGTAAGGTTGTGATATTTTCAAGGTTTTGACACATAAACACATTTGCATGTTTTTACATAATTATGTTATCATACTAAATTATTATTATATGTTTACTTATGTTTGGTATCTGATTCTTTATTGTAGATTAAAAATGTCTAAAAATGCTTTATCATCGATACTTGACAAAAACCTATTAACCGGAGATGGAACCTTATCGTCCTGTCCTTTGAGAAACTAAAATATGTATTGACAACCCCTTGTCCTCCCAAGCCTATGGGAGACTCATCTAATGCGTATGATCACTGGAAAGATGCTAATGATCAGGTCTTCTGGTATGTTATGGCTAGCATGAATAACGCGCTGCAGGCTCAACATCAGGATTATGAAACTGCGAAGCAGATCTTAGATAATCTTGAGGATATGTTTGGAGGCCAAGCCATAACAAAGTGGCAAGGGTCACTTCAGAAACTTCTTAACTATAAGTAGAGGCTGGGGACATCTGTAAAGGAGCACATGATGTTGGTCATGGGTTACCTCGCTGAGGCTCAAACCAATGGAGCCGACATCGATGCTGAAACTCAGATGACTATGGTCTTTTAGACTCTGTCAAAGGAATTTATTCCATTTGGAGCTACTTTTAATTTAAGTAATAGGCGGGATATAACCTTAACAGAATTGATAAAACAGTTACAGGAGTTTGAACTACTGATCAAGGAGTCTCCTACAGGTGGAGAGGCCAACATAGTAGCTGCTTCTGGTTCCAATCCTAACTTTGGGAATGGAAAGAAGCAACGGGCCAAGAACAGGAAGTCTTCTATTCCTACTAGCACCAAGAGTAAGAAGAAGAAGAAGAAGACGAACCCAAAGAAGCTTAAGTACTTCTTCTGTGGGAAGGTCGGGCACATAAAGAAGCATTGCAAGGACTTCCTTTCCAAAGGAGGTAGGTGTGATCTTCTGTAATTAGAAACTTGTTTGGTTGAGGAATTCAGTGACATTGGACCATAGATTCTGGTGCAACTAATCATGTTTGTGTTTCTCTACAAGGGTTCAAAGAAATGAGAAGTCTGCTGCATGAAGAATTCACGCTTCAGATGGGCAATGGATTCTTGGTCTTAGTAAAAGCAGTGGGAGACGTCCATCTTTATTTTGATAATTATAGGAATTTATTTTTGCAAGATTATTTTTATGTTCCTTAATTTAAAGGGAATTTAATTTCTATATCTTGTTTATTTAAAGACTCCTATTTGGTTTCTTTTAATGATAAAGTGGTGAATCATAAAAGCAAATATTTTATCTGTTCTGGATGGATGTAAAATAATCTAGATTTTATCAAACCTAAGATGGACTTATTGTTTAATGGTGAGATGAAAGATTATAACTCTAAAAGACTTAATGTAACAGCCACCTATTTTTATGTAATGAATCACGTTAAGTTAGTAACGACGTTAAAGAATCTTTATCAATAATTTATGTTATATGTTATGATTCATGATTTTATGTTCCTAACTTTTATGTCAAGTTTTATGACAGGTGATGACCGCATGGAATCGTTTTGCTCAAGTGTTCATGATCATTTTAATGTATGTTTATTTATGATGCAATGATGAATTGAATTGCTATAATGTATGGCATTTAAGGATAGTTCGGCAGGCTGGACTTTTAAGTTCTGCCCAAGATCGACAGGCCGAAAAGTCTGCCCAAGATCAGCAGGCCGAACTTGGTGGAACCGACAGGCCGAAGGGGAAAATCGGCAGGCCAAACACGGCTGACGAGCAGTCAGCAGAAATCTCTCCAAATTTATGGCTGAGATAATTACATTAAATGAGTGATTTATTGTGATTAATGGGCACAATAATGGAATGTTTTATCAGTTAAGGAAATTAAAAGGTTTGACTTCGCATTGATTTGTCTAATTTTAAATGGTTTCCTATTTTAAGAGGGCAAAACATGGTAAGTGAGGAGAGATTGTTTGACTTTCCCTCTTTTCTGTCCTTCCTCCACGCCAATGAGCCATCAATGAGTCAGAAAATTCTGACTTAATGGAGGGTAATGAATCTTCATTATGCTCATAACGTTAAAGAAAAATTTAACGTTCTTTTCCCTCATATATTCTCTCTTCTTTTCCCTCTCAATTCTAAGACATTTCCTCATTCTTTATTCTTCTTCTTTTCTTCTCCACGAATCCCATCTCCATCTCTCTCAAAAATTCTCTACAAGTATTGAAAGAAAAAGTCATATTTTGTTGGTTAAATTCAAGGATTTTAAGAAGAAATTCTCAAGGTAAGAACTTTTCCGGTAATTTTGAAAAGAATTCTTCTCCTCCAATCATTTGCAATATCTTTCTATAGGTATTGTATTTTTGCCTGAGTTTTTGTTATGATGTTCATGTATGTATTATGTGATGTTTTTCCAAGTTTCATGTCATTTTGGTGTTTTTATGAAAATATGAATTTTCTATCTTCTACCCCTCATAGTAAAATATTACTGTTTAATTTTGATGCATGAAAAAAATTGTAATGTTTATTCAAGAGGTAAATGAATGATGTTTTTCATGAAAGTTGTCAAGAATGTGCATGTATAATGTATGATGAATGTATTTTATGTTATGAAATTTTTATGAGATTACATTAAGAAAACTGTTTTAACAATGTTATTTCTGGATTTTTGTTTATGAAATATTATATATATTTAAATAATTTTATGATAATGAAATAATTTTATGCATGATAATAAGATGTTTGTATGAATATTTTTTTATTAAAATATATGTAATTTAATTGTTTGAAATTTTTTTTTTTAAAAGATATGCATGTTTAAAATGTATGGTTTGTTTTTATATGCTTAAGGTAATTTTGTATGATTTAAGAAAAATCATGATAACATGTTTATGTGATGACAACTTTTATTATGTCTATGAATTATGTTTGTAATATGTGATGAATGTACACATAAATGTTATATGAATGAATGTTATATGAATGGATGAGATATGAATGGTTGATTTACGCTATGATGATAAGTTTTGATTTTATTGTATTTTAAATGGAAAAATGGCATGAACACACAAAGGAACGAGCACTTCGAGACCGCGGCGTCGTCACCAAATCACGTTAAGGTTAAGTAAGTTAGCTTTAAGGTAAGTACATTCTCACCTGCAACATGACATGTTTTACAAGGTTTGATGATATATTCACAATGTTATTCAAGATGATTTTATGGTTATTTTCCTTAAAGGATTTCTTATGAAAGATTTTCATGATTTAAAGTTATGTATGTATGATGATGACATGTTTCAAAGTATAAAAATTATGTATATATGTATCACCTAATAAGTGTTGCACACCAATGTTATGAAATGATATGTTATGATGTCATGTTTGGTTTGGGATTAGCTACCCTTCTCCTCTCATGACGGCGCACCTACGATGATGTTCATGGTGCAACACTTGGGCCCTAAAGATAAAATGGAAGATGTTTTAAAATGGTCAATGAAATGAAAGATATGTTTCCATGAAATTGTGCTTAAGGCACTTTTATGATATGATGACAATGATGATGATGAAGTATATGAAATGTTTTAATTGTGAGAATTATATGTACTTACTAAGCATTAGCTTAATCATGTTTTATGTCATGTTACAGATAAGGGTAAGAAATCATGGAATAGGCGGAGGACATGGGAAGGCGTGTGAGCACAAGCACGATGAATTGTAATCGGAAGAACGCCAAGAAGAATGTTTTTATGTTTTTAATCAAGTTTCATATTTTGAACACATTTTTTTTATGATAAATATTTAAAGGATTCTTGAACTATGTTTTATATTTTATTTCATTATCTTAAGTATTATGATCTTTCGCATTTTTATGAAAGGTTGGTTTTATTTTAAAAATTAAGTTTTCCCAAGATTTTTGGCTCGGTCGGCCTGCCGAACATCTTGGTCGGCCTACCGATGTTTGAAAGTTCAGCCTGCCGGACGATGATGAGTTTTTAAGCCAGATTTACAAAGCCTCTACTGGCCTGCCGATTGAGGGAACTCTGACCTGCCGATTATGTTCGGCCCGCCGAACTGTGGGAGTAAGTAAACTTTAAATGATGTGATGATTAATGAGATATGATGTGATGTTTTTATAAGTCCTGATTTTACAACTTGGTATATCTATTTTATTAAAATAAGTTTATGATTAATTTAAGTGAATTAGAATAAATTATGATATGGAATGAGTTAAGTTATTTAACAATGTTAAGTTAAAAAAAAATGTATGAATGGATCCTGGTTAAGTATGTTTAATTATATTTTCAATTTAAAGTATCGTATAAGTTTTGTTTTTACGTTTGTATTTATAATTTAAACTAGTATGAATGTATGAATGTAAGAATGTAACGACATCTATGACGTCCGTAAGGGGGGCGTTATAGGTTTTGGTATCAGAGCAAATTTTCGATTACAATTCATATTGCCACACGTCAATCCAAGTCCTCCAAGTAAGTATGTTATAAAGTTAGATGTTATGATGCAAGTATGATGATAAGATTAAGGTATAAATGTTTAATGATTTACAATCTAGTAGTGAAAACATGTCTCATAATTGGAAGATTATTTCTAAGTCCTAATTCTTTTAGGAAATTTACGATGGACGGCCACAGAAGGATGCAGACTCGCACCCAGAATAATGAATGACTCATGACAATGATCGCTGAGTTGCAGAGACAACTTGAGGATCAACAAATGGAAATTGCTGCATTAAGGGCCAACGGCTAGAATGATGACCGATGAGGTAATATGTGCCTCCTCCTCCTCCGTAGCCACAAGTAAACGAAGTCCCAATTCCTGCTGTTGAACCAAGAGCAGCCTATCAGGAACCCCTACTGGTCAGATGGAAGAAAGTTAAGCCTGCAGACTTTCAAGGTTCTAAGGATCTACTAGTAGCTCAAGGATGATTGAAGATGATTGAAGCCACCCTAAGACTCATGGACTTTACGAACAATGAAAAGGTCCTCTATGCATCGTACTGCCTTGCTATGGAGGCCAGGATATGGTGGGATGGCATAGAAATGAGTAGGAATGTTGAAGAAATGACATGGGCTGAATTCGTTCAAGAATTCAACACGAAGTTCTTCCACATGAACGTTACAAGGAAACATTATGAGGAGTTTGAGAGCTTGCGCCAAGGGGATATGTCAGTCACTGATGTAGTAACAAAGTTTGACCAGCTAGCCCGTTTATGTCCAGGAATGGTTATGGATGAAGGTGAAAGGGTCTGAAGACTGATCAGAGCCCTTAGGCCAGATATTGTTGTGATCGTTGATGGGGCAAGTCCGCCAAGGACTCAAGAGCAAGTTGTTATGAGGGCTCAACATGCTGAGTTCCATCTGTCCAAGTTAAGAAGGAACCAGCCTCAGTCGGGTCAGCAAGCCAACAATACAAGCAACCAAAGCCGCCCTCCCCATAGGAACAACAACAACAACAATAGCAACAACAACAACAACCAAAACTGGAGGAATAACAAGAGGAAGGGTAATCCTCAAAACTAGCAGGGCCATGACAACAAGAGGCACAATGATGGCCAGCCTAACAATAATAACAGGCGATTTCAACTGTGTGCCAAATGTGGAAAGAAGCATCCAGGGGAATGCCGCTTGGGAACAAACCAATGTTTCATTTGTGGCCGTGAATACCACTCTGTTAAGAACTGCCCCAAGCTGATGAATGCCAATGCTCCACAGGGAGCTCCTCCTCAAGCCCAACTTCATCAGATGCAAGCCTCCCTTGAAGGGCCACTTATTAGTCAAGGGAGAATTGATGCCCCACCGACGAATGCCCGAATCTATGCCATAACGAAAGAACAGGTGGCTACAAAAGCTTCTAATGTGGTCACAGGTCAGATAACAAGCTTATCTAATGATGCTTATGTTCTTTTTGATACGGGTGCCACGCATTCTTTTGTATCTATGTCATATGCTAAGAAATTAGAGGTTTGTTTAGAGCCTATGAGACAGGGATTCACTATGACACTACCCTCAGGGGAAGTGATAGTATCTACGCACTGTTTACGTACAGTACCCGTATGGATTTCTGATAGGGAGCTATTCGTCGACCTCATTGTGATCGACATGCATGACTACGACATGATTCTTGGGATGGATTTCCTAAGCAAGTATAATGCCTCTATCGAATGCCGTAAACGAAAGGTGATCTTCCATCCAGAAGGTGATCAGAAGTTCATTTATGTTGGCAAGTCTAGAAAGAAAACCAACATGTTTTTACCAGCAATGAAAACAAGGAAGCTATTAGCAAGTGGCTGCATGGGCTATTTGGCAAATATTGTAGACAAAAGCCAAGAAGGAAAGACAAGAATTGAAGATGTGCATGTTGTTCATGAATATGAAGATGTGTTTCTTGATGATCTGACGAGTCTACCGCCAGAAAGAGAAGTTGAATTCGAGATTGAGCTTGCTCCAGGCACCGATCCAATCTCTAAAGCGCCTTACAGAATGGCCCCGGCAGAGTTAAAGGAGCTTCTCATACAATTAAAGGAGCAACTTGACAAAGGTTTCATTAGGCCAAGTCACTCACCTTGGGGCGCTCCAGTCTTGTTTGTGAAGAAGAAAGATGGCACTATGAGACTCTACATCAACTACAGAGAGCTGAATAAGGTGACGATCAAGAACAAGTACCCGTTGCCTCGAATCGATGATTTGTTTCATCAGCTCAAGGGTGCATCGGTGTTCTCAAAGATTGATCTATGATCAGGATATCATCAGTTGAAGGTTTAAGAAGGAGATATCCCCAAGACTACTTTCAGGTCAAGGTATGGTCACCATGAATTTGTGGTTATGCCTTTCGGTCTAACGAATGCACCTGCTGCCTTTATGGATTTGATGAATCGAGTATTCAAGGATTTCCTCGATAAATTTGTTGTTGTATTTATCGATGATATTCTTGTCTATTCTAAGAATCATGAAGAGCATGAGGAGCATTTAAGGATTATGCTGGAGACTTTAAGAAGACACCAGCTATATGCAAAGTTCTCCAAATGTGAGTTTTGGCTGGATAAAGTGTCATTCTTGGGGCATGATATATCAAAGGAAGGGATTATGGTTGACCCTGCTAAAGTAGAAGCTGTTCTCAACTGGAAGCAACCGATGAATGCAAGTGAAATAAGAAGCTTCCTGGGTTTAGCAGGTTATTATCAGAGATTCGTAGAAGATTTCTCCAAGATAGCAGCTCCACTTACAAACCTGACTCGCAAAGAAAAGAAGTATGAATGGACAGATGCATGCGAGAAAAGTTTTCAAGAACTAAAGAAAAGGCTAACGACGGCTCCTGTATTGGCAATTCCTGAAGGAAATGATGGGTTTGTTATTTATAGTGATGCATCCAAGATGGGCCTAGGAGCTATATTAATGCAAAATGAAAGGGTGATTGCTTATGCTTCAAGACAACTGAAGGATTATGAAAAGAACTATCCTACTCATGATCTCGAGTTAGCAGCAGTCGTTTTTGCGTTAAAGATATGGAGACACTATTTATATGGGGTCCAATGTAAGATCCTCACTGATCATTAAAGTCTGAAGTACTTCTTCATGCAAAGAGACCTGAACATGAGACAACGAAGATGGCTAAAGTTGGTGAAGGATTACAATTGTGAAATCCTTTATCGTCCTGGTAAAGCTAACCGAGTGGCTGATGCTCTAAGTAGGAAGTCAGTTGCCACGTTGATGTCAATGCAAGCAATATCTTCACCTTTAAGGAAGGAAATTCTAGACTTCAGTTTAGAACTTATAGCAGGCCAGCTATCAGCACTCTCTCTTGCTCCAACGATGTATGTTGAAATTCGGAGAAAGCAAGATGACGATGTAAGCCTTGTGAGGATCAAGCAAGAAATGAAAGAAAGTAAATGTCAAGAGTTTCGTATTACAGATGACGGAACTCTGTATCTCAAGGACCGCTTATGTGTTGCCAATGTTGAGGGCTTAAGGGAAAGGATCTTGGCAGAAATTCATGACACTCCTTACTCTATTCATCCAGGTGCAACAAAGATGTAAAATGATCTAAGGGGTAACTTTTGGTGGTTTGGAATGAAACGTGATGTTGTAATGTATGTGAAGAAATGTATGACATGTCAGCAAGTAAAGGCTGAACACCAGAGACCTGGTGGTGAACTGCATTCTATCCAAATATCGGAATGGAAATGGGAGGACATAGCAATGGATTTCATTACCAGTTTGCCCAGAACTACGAATGGATATGATACAATTTGGGTAGTTGTGGATCGACTGACTAAGATGGCGCATTTCATTCCTATCAAGATCACTTACTCCATGGAACGCTTAGCAGAACTCTACGTCAAGGAAATTGTATGACTTCATGGGATTCCCAAGTCAATCATCTCATATCGTGATGGCAGGTTCACATCTAAGTTTTGGAAGAGTGTACAGACTGCTATGGGAACCAGGCTACATTTCAATACAGCTTTTTATCCTCAGACAAACGGCCAAATGGAGAGGATGAATTTGATTTTAGAGGCTATGCTACGGGCTTGTTCTCTTGACTTTAAGAGCAACTGGTGCAAAATGTTGCCATTAGCAGAGTTTGCTTACAACAACAGCTCTCAGGCGACAATTGGGATGGCACCATATGAGGCTCTGTATGGACAAAAATGCAGATCGCCTATATGTTGGCACAAAGCTAGTGAAAAGAAGCTGATGGAAAGCATTGATACTAAAAGAACAGATTTTGTGAATGAAACATCTAAGATGATAAAGTTGATAAGAAGAAAAATAGAGACCGCACAAAGCCGTCAGAAGAGTTATGCTGACAAGAGAAGAAAACCCTTAGAGTTCGTCGTGGGCGACTATGTGTTTCTGAAAGTTGCACCAATGAAAGGAGTTATGAGATTTGGGAAGAAAAGCAAGTTAAGTCCAAGGTTCATCGATCCTTATGAAGTTGTGAAACGAATAGGCAAAGTAGCTTATCAGCTGAAGTTGCCTTCTGAGATATCCGCAATGCACGATGTATTTCATGTAATCTTTATTCAAGAGGTAAATGAATGATGTTTTTCATGAAAGTTGTCAAGAATGTGCATGTATAACGTATGATGAATATATTTTATATTATGAAATTTTTATGAGATTACATTAAGAAAATTGTTTTGACAATGTTATTTCTGGATTTTTGTTTATGAAATGTTATATATGTTTAAATGATTTTATGATAATGAAATAATTTTATGCATGATAATAAGATGTTTGTATGAATTTTTTTTATTAAAATATATGTAATTTAATTGTTTGAAAACATTTTTTTTAAAATATATGTATGTTTAAAATGTATGGTTTGTTTTTATATGCTTAAGGTAATTTTTTATTGATGAGGACATCGTTAGCACAAGCAAGAGCATGTGGGAGACATATTCAGATCCAATTCAAGTTCCCATTGGTCCAGTTACAAGAGCTCGTGCGAAGAAGTTCAAAGAAACGCTTATTGGGCTTATTCAAGCAACTTGGGCTCAAGCCATTGCATGGAGGCCCATTGAGGGAATTGCATGTGACATCCAGACCAACAAATGCGTGATTCAAGCTCTAGAAGGGATCGAGTAATTTCCATTTCAGTTACTTTCCCGTTTTGAGGTGACACATGGCGAGAAGAATCAGCTTATGACCTTTTAATGTCTAGTTTCCTTTTTGTGTTTGTTTTATTTCTATTATTGTAAGGCTTTTAAGCCATTATGGGAACTTTCCTTATTTGCTTTAGATTTGACATTTGGTAATTGATTTGCCTGAAATTCCATGGGCAATTAGGGGCTGAAAATTCGCATAGGGGAACTCCTATATATTGTAACGAGTTTCATTGAATGGGAAGAAGTATTAACACACAATTTGAGGTTTAATTCTCTTTGATTCCTAAACGAACTAATCGAACTTATCAAAAAATTTCGTAGCGTTCATAGACTTATCAATCAGTCCATCCATAGCTGATTGTGGCGTCCTCACATACCAAGACTTATCAATCAGTCCCTCCATAGCTGATTGTGGCGTCCTCACATACCAAGGTTCGTGCTTCTTGTTAGGCATCGGGTTGCGGTTCCATTCAAAACCGGTTAGGAATTTGATCTTGGAGACCAATTTAGGTTAGGGTCGCGTCAGTTCTTGGCGGAGTTCATATCATTTGGTAATCAGAGCGAGGTTCTAATTAGGTTTCGCTTATCTGTTCTCTTAGTTTATGTTTGTTTCAGTTATTCATGAGTTTTGATTTCCATTTTCAAAGTCGTTTAAAGAAAAAAGATCTGAAAAGAAAAGAAAGTAAGAAAAAAAAAAGGAAAAGAAGAAAAACAAGAGGATCTGGAAAAAAAATTTTGATTTCTTGTTATTCATCGTTTAAGGAATCTGAAATTGAATTCCTTACATAGAACAAAAATTTTTGCTCAAATTTTGTTCCTTTTGGGTGTGATTTCTGAAAGCTTAAATTATCCATTCCTGTTATAGTCTTGTTTCTAATCTGAGCCTCCTTGGTAATCTATTTGTGAATTGTCAAGGAAATTTTGATATTGATTTGACTAGTTTTATAGGAACTGAGTGAGAATTAACGAGTGGAAAAAGGCAAAGAGGCGAGAGCATTAGAGTGGACAAAAGCCAAAAGTATTGAGTGTAAACACAAGTGAAATTGAGTGAACCATTTCACGAGTGAAACACGTAAGGGAGTGTGGTAAGGTCCTTTGCAAAATGTCAAACAACAGTAAGAACACTATTGAGGGTACCTCGGGTGCAGCAGACCCAAAACTTCTTATGGAAGCGATGATGGGGGAGATGAGGCGATTGTTGAGGGGAGAGTTAGGACAGCTTCATGAGAGGATAGACTGGATAGAAAACGCACGTGTGGAACAGCCACAACATGTTCCTCATGCACGTAGGCGGGAAAGGGTTCCGGTTAGAGGAGAGGTTGATGACTACTATGGGATTGATGGGGAAGAGTTTGACGAAGGAGAAGATTCAGCGGGTAGTTACCGAAGATTGGGACGGGATAGAGGAGTTAGGAACCGGGAAAATGATAGTTTGAGAGGCATAAAAATGAAGATACCATCATTTCAAGGAAAATCCAATCCAGAAGCGTACCTAGAATGGGAGAAGAAAATGGAGTTCATCTTTGACTGCCACTACTATTCCGAGCTGAAGAAGGTAAAACTGGCTGTAATTGAATTTTCTGATTATGCTATTACTTGGTGGGATCAGCTTGTTATAAACAGGAGACAAAATAGAGAGCGTCCTATTGAGTCATGGGAAGAGATGAAGACTGTGATGAGGAAGCGATTTGTACCAACTTACTACTACCGGGAGTTGTACAATAAAACTACAAAATCTTAAGCAAGGCAACCGGAGTGTAGAGGAGTACTATAAGGAGATGGAGGTTATGATGATTTGGGAAAATATAGAGGAGGATCGGGAGGCTACAATGGCAAGGTTTTTGGTAGGCTTGAACCGAGATATTCACAATGCCGTTGAGTTACAACATTATGTGGAGTTGGAGGACATGGTGCACATGGCTATTAAAATTGAGAATCAACTTATGAGGAGGGGCAGTAACACACGTCCTAGCCCAAACCCGAGTACATCGGCTTGGAGAATGAACCAGTGGAAGAAGGATGAGAAGCAACCCAACACCAAGCCAAAGACCGAGCAAAAACAAGAGGTGGCCAGCCATGGGAATCAAGGTAAATCTGATTCTTCCACTACTCAAAATCGTGATATTAAATGTTTTAAATGTCAAGGCAGGGGTTACATAGCAAGCCAATGTCCGAACAAACGAGCTATGGTGATGCGGGACAATGGAGAGATTGAAACTGAGGAGGATTCGGACAATGATTCTATGCCTTCATTAGAGAATGCCGACGATGAGGAGTGCGCTGTCCAAGGAGAATTGTTGGTTACAAGGAGAGCTTTAAGTGTGCAAGCCAAAGACAAGATGAAGAGGTGCAATGGGAAAACATCTTCCACACTAGGTGCCACGTCCAAAACAAGGTATGTAGTGTGATTATTGATGGTGGGAGTTGTACTAATGTTGCTAGCACAACCATGGTAGGGAAGTTAGGGCTGCCAATAATTAAGCATCCTCGACCATATAAATTGCAATGCTTAAATGATACTGGTGAGGTAAAGGTGCATAAGCAAGTGTTAGTTTCTTCTCGCATTGGAAGATATGAAGATGAAGTTTTGTGCGATGTGGTTCTGATGGAAGCTGGGCACTTGTTATTAGGCAGACCATGGCAATTTGATCGGCGAGTTAAACATGATGGTTTCACCAACAAGTACTCATTTGTTCACAATCAAAAAACGATCACTCTTGTTCCGTTAACACCAAAACAGGTCTATGAAGACCAAGTGAGCTTACAGAGAGAAAGTGATAAAAAAATGAAGAGCGAGGAAAAATCAAGAGTGGGAGTGCAGAGAGAGAGTTCGGCCAGTGAGAGAAAAAAGGAAGAGATGGCCGAGAAAAAGGATAGCAAAGAGAGCAAGGGAGAGAAAATTGAGAGGGCTGAAAAGAATTCACAATCAGCCAATGAAAGAAAAGCAGAGAGAAAAACAAACTTCTATGCGAAAAGCAGTGAAATTAAAAGGGCCTTGTTTTCAAATCAGCCAATGATTGTACTTTTGTACAAAGAGGTGCTTTTAAACACTAACGAACTTGACCCTACATTGCCTACTTTTGTTGTTTCTCTATTGCAGGAATTCGAGGATATCTTTCCCGAGGAAACAGCGCAAGGTTTACCTCCAATCCGTAGAATTGAACATCAAATCGACTTCATACTTGGAGCTACAATCCCAAACCAACCAGCCTATAGGAGTAATCCCCAGGAGACAAAGGAACTCCAACGGCAGGTAAGTGAGTTGATGGAGAAGGGACACATGAGAGAAAGCATGAGCCCGTGCGCCGTACCAGTTTTACTTGTGCCTAAGAAAGATGGGACTTGGAGGATGTGCGTTGATTGTCGAGCCATCAACAACATCACAGTAAAGTATCGACATCCCATTCCTTGCTTGGATGACATGTTAGATGAATTGCATGGTGCTTGTGTGTTTTCTAAAATTGATCTAAAGATTGGATATCATCAAATTTGCATGAAAGAGGGAGACGAGTGGAAGACGGCTTTCAAAACAAAACAAGGCTTGTATGAGTGGTTGGTAATGCCTTTCGGTTTAACCAATGGGCCTAGCACATTTATGCGTTTAATGAACCATGTTTTGCGAGCTTTTATTGGGAAATTTGTCATTGTTTATTTTGATGATTTCCTTATCTATATTAGCAATTTGGATGATCATATTGAACATTTGAAACTTGTTTTAGATGTTTTATGGAAGGAAAAGTTGTATGCTAACCTCACGAAGTGTACCTTAAAACTTAGTCATATTAGATGATCATATATAAGTTTTGTTTTTGCGTTTGTATTTATAATTTAAACTAGTATGAATGTATGAATGTAAGAATGTAATGACATCTGTGACATCCGTAAGGGGGGCGTTACACTTAAAACTTTTCACTTTAATAAGACTTATCTTTGGCATTTAGGCCTTAGTCATATTAACCTGAATAGGATTCAAAGGCCGGTGAGGGATGGACCTTTAAGTCACTTAAAGGTGGAATTTATACCTCAATGTGAATCTTGTTTAGAGGGTAAAATGACCAAAAGACCATTCGGGTCTAAGGGCAATAGGGCCGAAGTGGTTCTAGAACTTGTGCATAGTGATGTTTGCAGACAGATGAACATTCGAGCACAAGGAGGGTATGAGTATTTTGTCACTTTTATTGGCGATTACTCAAGATATTGGTATGTGTACCTGATACACAACAAAAACGAAACTTTTGATAAGTTCAGGGAGTTTCGAGCTGAGATGGAAAAGCAATTGGGTAGACCCATAAAGGCACTTCTATCCGATCGAGGTGGAGAATACCTTTCTGATGAGTTCTTGGGACACTTATTATAGAATGAGATTTTATCCTATTTGACTGCGCCGGGCACTCCACAGCAGAATGGCATAGCAGAGAGAAGGAATAGGACTTTATTGGACATGGTCAGGTCCATGATGAGTTATTCATCATTACCTTTGTCCTTTTGGGGATATGCACTACAAACGGCATCTTATCTTTTGAACAATGTGCCTTCAAAATCGGTCCCTAAAACTCCTCACGAGTTGTGGATGGGCAGGAAGACATCCTTAAACCATATTCGCATCTGGGGATGTCTGGATCTTGTCCTGTTTAAGAATTCGATTAAGTTGGAAGCACGTTTGAAAGTTTGCGTATTTGTAGGATATCCAAAAGGGACTAAACGGGGTTATTTCTATAATCCAAAGTGATACGAACCCCGCCAGAAACTGACGCGACCCTAACCAAAATTGGTCTCCAAGATCAAAATTCCTAATCGGGTTTGAATGGAACCGCGACCCGATGCCTATTGGAATTTCGAGCAAATCAATTACCAAAAAAAAGGTCTAATCTAAAGCAAATAATGTAAGTTCCCTTAATGGCTTAAAAGCCTTGCAATAATAGAAAATAAAAGAAATGCATGTTTTCTAAAAAAGAAAAAGGAAACTAGACAATAAAATGGTAAATAGCTGAATCTTCTCGCCACTTGTCACCTCAAATTGGGAAAGTAACTGAAATGGAAAGTAGCTTGATTATTTGCTGCCATATGGTGCTCATCATTTGTTGATTCTACAAACATGATTACTTGGTCCCTTCTAGAACTTGAATCATGCATTTGTTGGTCTGGATGTCATATGCAATTCCCTCAATGGGCCTCCATGCAATAGCTTGAGCCTAAGTTGCTTAAATCAGCCCAATAAGCGTTTCTTTGAACTTCTTCGGATGAGCTCTCGTAACCAGAACAATAGGAACTTGAATTGGATCTGAATATGTCTCATCCCACGTGCTCTTACTTGTGCTAACGATGTCCTCATCACAAAGGAAAATAAAGTCATGGTTTCCACTAATGCAACTTTCCTTGAGGAGAGTTACAAAGATGACTTTAAACCTCGATCCAAAGTGGTGTGTGAGGAGTTAAAGAGTGATCCAATCACTCCAAAGGTTCTGAATGAAACTGTTTCGATCTGTGTAGAAAAACCAAACGAACCTAAACAACAACCTAAGGGGCTTCGGTGTAGTGGGAGGATTGAGCGTCAACCTGAGAGGTATATGTTCAATGGGGAGATCTTCTTCACTGAACCAAATGAACATGATAGGGATCCTTATACTTATACAAAGGCTATGGAGGGTGTTGATTCAAAACTCTAGACAGAGGCCATGAACATAGAGATGAAGTCTATATAGACTAATCAGGTCTAAGAGCTTGTGGATCTTCCCGAAGGGATAAAACGCATAGGATGTAAGTGGATCTACAAGCGAAAAAAAAGAGTGGATGGAAAGGTCAAAACCTTTAAGGCTAGACTAGTAGCTAAGGGTTATACGCAAAAGGAAGGAATCGATTATGAGAAAACCTTTTCGCCTATAGCCATGCTTAAGTCCATCCAGATTCTCTTGTCCATAGTTGTCGCTCTTGACTACGAGATTTGATAGATGGATGCCAAGACGGCTTTTCTAAATGGCTAGCTTGATGAGTCCATTTGTATGGAACAACCAGACGGGTTCAAGGTCACGGGTCAAAAGGATAGGGTTTGTAGGCTGCTAAAGTCAATTTATGGACTTATGCAGGCTTCTCGTTCTTGGAACATAAGATTTGATCAAGTGATCAAGACTTATGGGTTCTTACAAAATGTGGATAAGCCATGTGTTTACAAACACATAAAGGATGGGAAGGTGGTTTTTCTACTACTCTATGTAGATGACTTTCTGCTGATTGGCAATGACGTTGGGGCGCTGTCATCGGTCAAACTATGGTTGACCAAGCAGTTTGACATGAAGGACTTGGGAGAGGCTAATTTTGTTCTCAGTATCTAGATCTTTTGGGATAGAAAGAATAAAATAATAGCTTTGTCCTAGGCCGGCTACATAGATACAATTCTTAGGAGGTTTACAATGCAGGATTTCAAGAAAAGTGGGCAACCATCTAGGTCTGGAATTACTCTTTCTAGGAAAGACTCTTCAAAGTCTTATGAAGAAAGAGAATACATGAAGAAGGTGCCTTATGCTTCGATAGTGGGTAGTCTCATGTATGCCATGCTTTGTGCATGACTGGATATTAGTTATGTGGTCGAGATTGTAAGTCGATTTTAGGCAGACCCAGGACCGAACCATTGGGTTGCAGTAAAGCATATTTTGAAGTACCTGAGAAGGACTTGAGGGCATATGCTTGTATATTCGGGTGAGGACTTGACGCCTCTAGGATATACTAACTCAGATTTTCAATCTTGTTTGGATTCTAAAAAATCGACTTTGAGTTTTGTGTTTACTCTAGGCGGCAGTGCCATCAGTTGGAGAAGTGCCAAGCAAGATTGCACTTCAGATTCAACGATGGAGGTCGAGTATGTGGCAGCTAGTGATGCTTCGAAAGAAGCAGTATGGCTCCGCAAGTTCCTTGAATATCTTAAGGTAGTTCCTGGTATGGATAAGGCAGTATCACTGTACTGTGATAATAGTACGGCAGTAGCTAATGCTAAGGAAACATGATTTCACAAGAAGAGTAAGCATATTGGTCGGAAGTA
Source organism: Artocarpus heterophyllus (assembly GCA_025403435.1). Taxonomy (NCBI): domain Eukaryota; kingdom Viridiplantae; phylum Streptophyta; class Magnoliopsida; order Rosales; family Moraceae; genus Artocarpus; species Artocarpus heterophyllus. Next base: position 6,254,840 of record CM046339.1, on the reverse strand, counting down.
TGATGTGATAAAGGACATTGTTGAGGGCGGGCATGTTACGATGTACAAGATCACGTCAGAGGACAATTTAGCTGATCTATTTATGAAGACACTTATTGGGAGAGTCTTTGAGAATCATGTGGAAGCTATGGGGATGTGAGATTTGTCGTATTTACTCACTTAGTGCAAGTGGGAGATTGTAGACATGTATGCCCTAAGGAGTAAAAATGTAATAAGTTTTTTGAGACATTTCTTTCAATAAAGAATTTATTTATTGTTTGTATACAAAATCTTGTCCTCTTTACGTTCATACTTGTTAAATCTATGTTAAGCAAACAATAGTCTGAGACTGTTAGTGTAAACCTTTAACAATTAGGCATATGATGGATAGATTATGCGGAAGACACAATTCTTAAGATGACGGTCTAAATCATAAGATCCGTAATCGAGGGAAAAAATTTTGACGCTTTATTCATGTAAAGATTGTTATGTTGTCTATATCCCTATTGGGAGATGATTTGTCTTGACCATTGGAGGTGGACTTCGTGAATAGAAACTTTGGCACGTTGTCATAGGTGACAATGTGTTGGATCGGGACATAAAGTGAATTGATTTGGATTAATAATTTTGTCTCAGCAAATCAATTCACTTTAGACAATCATTTATATTGTATCTTAATCTTGAGATGAATAGTAGGCTCGTTGTCTTGACTTGTGTCTTTTGATATACCAAAGGATGACACCCACATCTTAATAGTGGTATGCATGCCGGCATGTTGGAGGCATTTCTTTTGATAGCGTAAACTTGTTATTCATATATATGGAATCCATAGCTCCTCTGTAGGAGTAGTGATATCCTCTTATATGCATTATCCTGTAATTGAAAAACTAGAGCGCTCAACCATTCGGATACATAGGTGTAACTGAATGATATACTGTCTTTGGATGGTAAGTTTTTTCATGGTGAGTTAATGGAACGTAAGATAAAAATAATAGGGAAGATAAGACAGAACTTGTCCTTAAGCCGATTATGGATAATCGCATGGGGATATGATACACTATGATATGTCATGGAGACTTAGCTATACGGGCTTAGTAATTCTATGTAGTTCGAGAGTGCAGCTCCAAGCTTTTAGTGGAGTAGCGTTGGAGTTGATAATTCTAAAATGTATATCTGGGATATTGGGTTTCATAATTATCGAGAGCTTGAACTATATAGGTCCATTTGATCCTCTTTGCTAACTCACAACATCCTGTAACGATACGGAGTACTTTCCCAATAATTGGTAACTTATGTCGGATTTATTAGATTGGTTGAAATTTGGAAGAATCAAATAATTCATGTCTATTTATTAGTTGAATTAATTTTGTGATAAAAATTAATTCAAGATAAACTTGTTGAATTATAAGGATTGGATAATTCTTGTCTGTTTATCGGTTGATTTAATTTTGAATAATTAGATCAAGATAAACTTGTAGAATTATTAGGAATTCATTTATTTTCTTAGAGATTGTCTAGATAAAGTTGTTTTGATCAGATAACTTTTCTATTGGGTTATTTGAATTAAAACTGAGACTTTATCCTATAGAATCTTGGGTGGAAAATAAAAGATTTGCTAAGATATTAATCGGCAGTTCGGCATGCCAATCCTCAAGTTTGGCCTACCGATGGGGCCTGTTCAGGATAAGATCACATGTTTTTACGCAGATCTTATCAGATATTGTTTCGAATTTGATTCTGATTCTAATTTTTGAGTCCTAATCTGATAAAGACTGACCCTAAACCCAACCTCTATAAATAGGGAGTATGTCTTAAGAGTTATTTAGATCAATTGAGAGATTAAGAGTGATACTCTGCTGGTGAGAATCTAAAACTCCCTAAGGGCTTTTGTTCACAAATTACGAACACTTGCTTTGGGTTCTCTCAATTGGTTGGAAGGAGAGTCACTTGGTGGAAGAGTTGTACGTGTGAGCCCACACTCACTCCGATCATGGATAGATAATAGCAAAGAAGACCAGTTGTTTGAGGCTCTTCTGGAACGTTACTTCTCTTCACAGATTGCAAGAGCTCTTCGGCATTCAAAGGTTAGTAAGATCTGGTTAAGTTATGCATATAGCATGTCAAACTTGTGTTTTGAAAAATACTCTAATATAAAAATTTTAAAATTCCACTGTGTACTGTTTTTCCAACAATAGCATGATCACAAACTCATTAATTTTACGTAAAAACTATGGCTCTGATACCAATTGTTGAAAAAATAGAAGGCAGCAGAATTTTAAAATTTTTTTATATCAAAGTATTTTTTAAAACACAAGTTTGATACATTATATACATAAATTAACCAGATGTTACTAACCTCTAAATGTCGAAGAACTCCCGTAATCCGTAAAGAGAAGTAACATTCCAGAAGAGCTTCAACCAACTCATCTTCTTTGCTATTCTCTATCCAAGATTAGAGTGAGTATGGGCTCACATCGTTCAGCCTTTCCCGTGTGACTCTCCTTCCAGCCAATTGAGAGAATCCAAAGCTAGTGTTCGTGATTTGCAAACAAGTGCTCTAATGGAGTTTTCAGAATCTCACCAACAAAGTTTCACTCTTAACCTCTCAATTGATCTAACTGATAAAGAGACTCACTCTACCTTTATAGAGGTCAGGTCTAGAAGTCAGTCCTTATCAGATCAGGCCTTAAAAATTCGAATTAGAATCAAACTAGGATCATAGTCTAACAAAATTTGCATGGACACGTGTGATCTTTTAATCACCGGTCGATAGGCCGAACTGACAGATTGGCCTACTGAACCTCCTCAATCGGCAGGCTGAACTTAGAGATCAGCCTACCGAACATCCGATAAAAGATCCCTGTGAATCTTTATTTTCCACCCAAGATTCTTGGGATAGAGCCTTAGTTTTAATTCAAATAACCCAATAGAGAAGTTATCTAATTAAAACAGTCATATTTAGATAATCTCTAGGAAAATAAATATTCCTGATAATTCAATAAGTTTATCTTGAATTAATTCAAAATTAATCCAACTGATAAACAGACATGAATTATCTGTTCTAGATAATTCAACAAGTTTATCTTGAATTAATTTTATCACAAAATTAATTCAACCGATAAATAAACATGAATTATCTGATTTTAATAAATTTCAGCCAATCTAATAAATCTGTCATAAGTCACCAATTATTGGAAAAGCATGCCATATTGTTACAAAATTTTTGTGAGCTAGCAAAGGGGACCAAATGGACCTATATAGTTCAAGCTCCCAATAATTATGAAACCCAATATCCTAGATATATATTTCATAATAATCAACTCCAACGCTACTCCAATAAAAGCTTGGAGTTGCACTCTCGAACTATATAGAATTATGAAGCCTGTATAGCTACATCTCCATGACATATCATAATGTGTCGTATCCCCATTGGATTATCTATAATCGGCTTAAGGACAAGTTTTGTCTTACCTTCTCAATTATTTTTATCTTACGTTCCATTATCTCACCATCAAAAAACTTACCATCCAAAGACAGTATACTATTTAGTTACTCCTATGTCTCCAGATGATTGAGTGCACCAGTTTTTCAATTATAGGATAATGCATATAAAAGGATATCACTATTCCTAAAGAGGAGCTATGGATTCTATATCTATGAATAACAGGTCTACGCTAGCAAAAGTTATGCCTCCAATGTACTGGCATGCATACGACTATTAAAAGTGAGTGTCACCCTTTGGTAAATCAAAAGACACAAGTCAAGATAACGGACCTACTATTTATTTCAAGATTAAGAAACAATACAAATGATTGTCTAAAGTGAATTGATTTGCCGAGATAGAATTATTAATCTAATTCAATTCACTTTATGTCCTAATCCAACACATCGTCACCTATGACAATGTGCCAATGTTTCTATTCATGGAGTCCAACTCCAATGGCCAAGACAAACCATCTCCAAAAAGGCATATAGACAACATAATAATCGTTAAATGAATAAAGTGCCCAACTTTATTCCTTCGATTGTGGATCTTATGATTTAGACCATCACCTTAAGAATCGTGTCATCCGCATAATCTATCTGTTATATACCCAATTCTTAAAGGTTTAGATCGACAGTCTCAGAATTTTGTTTGCTTAACATACATTCAACAAATTTGAACGTAAAGAGGACAAGATTTGGTATATAAATAATAAATAAATTCTTTATTGATAAAAATGTCTCTAAAAACATACTATAATTTTACTCCTTAGGGCATACACGTCTAACAATATCAAATGTTGTCCTCTTTATATAAATTTATATTGAATGTATGATAAACAAATAAAAGTCTATGACTGTCAATCTAAACTTTTAAGATCGTGCATATGATAAATTGATTATGTAGAAGACATCAATCTGAAGGTGATAATCTAATTATGAAAGGTCTACAATCTAGGAAATAAAGCTGGGCACTTTATTCATGTTAAGATTGTTATATCCCTAACAGGAGGTGACTTGTCTTGGTCATTGAAGTGGGACTTTTTTAGTAAAGACATTGATATTTTGTCATAGACGACGATATATTAGACCAAGACTAAAGATGAATTGATTTAATTAATAATTCTATTTGAATAAATCAATTCACTTTAGACAATCAATGTGTTACATCTTAACGCTGAAATGAATCAATAGGTTTGTACTCTTGACTTGTGTCTTTTGATATACCAAAAGGTGAGATCCTAAATTACATGAAGGTGCATATACTGGTACATTGAAGACATGACTCTCAATTGACGTAGACTCATTATTCATAGATATAGAATCCATATCTCTTTTGTATAGTTAGTAATGTTCTCTAATAGGCATTATCATGTAATTGAAAATAGGAGCGCTCAACCATTTGGATACATATATGTAATTGAATGGTATACTATTTGTATTGGTTATGAATAGTAAGTATTTCACTGGTAAGATAATGAAACATAATATAAATATAATCGGGAAGCTAATATCTTATGGAGATGTTGCACATTAATGAGACTATGAAAATGTACATTTCTTAATGTTAAATATCATTATTTTGCATTAGTATTTCATGTTAAATCCTCTAATTAATAACAATTTTGTGTTAATAAGTATTTTTGTGTCTTAGTGTGCAAATATTAAGAGTGAACAGTGGGTGGTTTGGAGGTTTTTGGGTTGGTGCGGGTCAATTTTTTTGGATGGCAGGTTGGTGATTAACCAACCAACAGATCGCCCATGGAATGGCAAGCGGTTTCGGTTTAGGTGCAGGTGGGTGTGGGCAGGTTGAGGCGATTTGGGTCTATACTATAGCCCAGTGTAATTTTTTGGGCTTCTTGAAAAAAATGAAAAAATTTGTGGAAAAATTAAAATTTCATGTACTTTGAATATGTTTTCAGAAAAAGCACTAAGCCAAACTTAATTATCCTAGTATGTTTGCTTGTAAATTCAACCAAATATTAGCAGGTTAGGTTATAGGGCTTTTTTTTTTTTTTTGATAATCAGATATACATTTCATGTTACTGTGCATAAAGAAAGTGTGAAAGAAATAGCTAACCTGAATCTTTAATTTGATATGAGAGCATTATCCTTTGCTTGTAGAATCACTTTAAAAAAATACATAGTTAGGTGGGTAGAGGTTGGATCCGCCGCCCAAATCTCAAAACCAAACCTGCCCATCTATATTTGTTGTCCAGCGGGACTCGTCCGCTAACATGGAACCGCTTTTTCGGGCAGAGCCGGTGCGAGTGCGGGTGCGAGCGGGTGGCTGGTGCAGGGCGGTGTTGTTTAGACTTAGCAAATATGTTTTAAAATATTGTTTTTATGTTTAATAAAATTTTTGGTAATTTTTAGAGCCGTTTCGATGAGTTACATATGTGTTTAGTTTATAAATAATCAAAATCGTAAAATAATTAGTGGTAATTTTATTTTGAGTCTTAACGTGTTTTATAGTATATTTTAAGTTTGTAAATATGTTCTATTATATTTTTAGTAATTTTTAAATATATTTTTGAGTCTTAAAAATCATATTTGTGTCAGATAGAAACAAACTAGAATTTTAGAAATTTGTAATTATTTTTGTGTGCTTGTATTATAAAATAAATATTTTTGCAATTATTGTCCTTATTTTGTTCATAAAATAATTAATTTTAGTGTGTTTATTAATTTTAGATTTAAAATATGGAGGAAAAAAGAGCAGAACGGAGCAAAGAGGGGCAAAAACTAACCTCAAATTCACAAGAAATCAAAATAAATTCAAAAATAAAATGGAAATGCCATGCCGCAGCACCAAGACTGTTGGATTGCACAGCCCAAAGCATCCTAGCCATCTACGTGTCCTAACGCGTGTCAAGGGAGTCTCTAGAATTGCTCCAAATCCTGTGTGGCCTTTCGCACATGCACATGCTTCAAATGCCATCAGATCAGCATACCTAGACCAATCTAACGGTCATCTTCAGCCCACTCGGTCCCTCTCAGGTTGGCATGATCTTAGTCATTACTCTAGTCTTCGGTCAGTAATCTAACGCTCTAGAAGTGTCCAACTGGTACAAGTAAAGCACAAGATTCCAAAGCCTAATTTGCTTACTAACCAGTTGAATCACGTAGAGAAGAAAAAAAAAAACAAATTATAATCAATCAACTGATTCTCGTGAGTCGAGGGCGATGATTTAAAAGTAAAGGATAAAAGAAATAAAATAAATAAATAAATATTAAAATAATTTGGAATAGTGAAAATTTTCCAATATAAATACCGTGTTCCATCCCTCTTCACAACACACCTACATGGCCAATTTTGGCCTCTTCTCCTTTCTTCAGTGTTTTCTTTTTTTCAACAGTAACCCTTTTGGGAGGAGAATCTATTAGAATAGTCCCCCGACCCCACTAAAAATATTAAATAATACCTAAATTAGTGTAAAGAGTCCATGAGGTAGAAAGATAATCTTATAGTCAATATTGTTAGTGTTATTATGCTGTCCAATTCCTGCACAAATTCAGTCATGCTTTCTTTATGTAATTTAATTACGTTGCATAATTAATATTAATAATACTAAAATCATGCTTATTTATTAAGTTGCATTTTTGCTACAATATAAACATAAACTGGCACGGTGAATGTTTGGTAATAATTGATTTGTTGTTAGCAAAAAATGGCATAGTGTATTCTTAGACCATTTAATAAGACAAGGTTTTACTAAAATTAATACAATAATTTCTTCCATTAAAATATATTAATTTTAATTTGTTACTATCTTTTCTATCTTAAAATTATGCTAATTATAATTGTAGCAAAAGCGGCTATAATTTTCATAATTAGTGCACCAAACATTAGTGAGAGATGATTATTTTCCTAGTTTTTATAGGAAAACTCTTACTGCATTATACCTTTCTATATTATCGCTTTATAGGAAAACTCTTACTGCATTATACCTTTCTATATCAATTATAAAATATACAAGGGACTCTCAAAGCTTCACTATTTTAATTTTATATTTTAAAATTTTCAAAAATAATTTATCTTTTTTATATTTTGTTTTGAAAAATCTGTTTCCACTTTAAACCAAAAATTTTAAATCTTTCAAAAACCCACCTCTATGTAGATACGACAATTTTCCTATACTACAAATGTTTACTGCTAAAGAATCATTTTGGGCTATACACATAAAAATTTAGTGCCATTGCCTAGGAATTTTACTTTAAAATACCCAGTTTGTAATATATTATTGTGTGTTTTATTAGTTTTTATTTTTGGCTTGTTAAGCTTGCTATAGATCGTCTCTGTAGCTGTACTGATTCTGGTAATATTTTTGCTACTCTCACTATTCCTTTTATACATTGGAGACAATATACAATTTAGGTTGGAGGAGAGGGTAGTGCTTCACTTGTTAGACATAGTACCCTAAGGAGTAAAATATTGTAATATGTTTTCAGAGAATTTTATCAATAAAGAGTTTATTTATTATTCATATACCAAATGTTGCCTCTTTATGTTCATTTCTCTTTATGTTTTTAGAGAATTATGGTTGATTAAATTTATATTTTCATTATTTATTAAGTAATTAATTTTTGCCAGTTATGATTCCCTAAAGGTTAGAATTTGTATCTAGTTTTTTCATGTAATTAGATGGCAATCTTTCATCACCATCTATAATTTACTATTTTAATTTTAATTTGTAAAATTTGTATTAAGATAATTATTTGAAGTGAAGACGAATCTAAAAGATGAAGATGATATAAGTTATTTTCTTTTTTTGTGTTTATAAATTTTTATGTTTTAGAATGGTTGAAAATAAAATTAAAAACTGCTTTCTACATTATTTCTTGAAAAACTCTAGTTCAGCTCGGTCGGCAGGCCGAATCTTTCGAGTCGGTAGGTCGATAGTCGTAGACCAGCAGATCGATCTGAGAGATTGGCAGGCCGACAGTGAGGCAAAATAGTTTCTAACAAAGGTGCATTTATCAGTGCAGTTTTTAATTTTGCTTTTGAGATAATTTTGAGAAACAAGAAATTTTATGATGACCAAAAAAATAACCTTTTGATTTATATGAGATTGAAGAATAGAACATGGATTCCACATGAAGAAGGATACTACAAGAAGATACAAGATAAAGAATTAGTAATATGTTTTGATTGATCTTTTGTAATCTTTATTTTCTTTTCTCTAGGATGGAACCATTATATAACAACTATTTATTATTTTGCTTGTAGCTTTACATTTTGCCTTGCTTGTTTACGTTATAATATGATTTACCATGTATGTTGATAACATGCCATGTAGAATAGGGAATGCTGCTTATTAAAAACTATTCATGAATATTAACATAAAACCTTGGCTTTTAAAATTTTGAGTAGGAGAAGATTTTCGAAGAGAGAACCTATGGCCTCCATCGTTGGTCAATAGGTAGCACATGGTGGTTATGACTCTTAGAAAGAGACTTCATCATGTACTAGGTTAGATCTCCAAAGGGATAATTTATTTTAGCATGATTTATTGTTGTAAACCTCTAGGTGGTGATTATAAATCATAAATAAAATAGTAAAATGATGGTTATACACTCAAGATTAATTTTGTTATTAACCTCTTATGGGAGCTCTGTTAATGAAATTAATGGCCAAAGAAAAAGATAATTAGTATATGCTCAATCTTATGGGTCTTGGATGCCATATATTAATTGGAGGGGATCCAGGTTCCTAATTGAAATTTGGCAAGTCTCCCCTAGGCGGCTTGTTGGATTCTGAGTTGGAAATTATCGTTGTAAAGCTATGATTTTTTTCAAGGTTTTGATATACAAAACACAATTGTATATTTACTTGTTTGTGTTATCTTACTAAATTGTTATGGAATGTTTGCTTATATTTAGTATATGAATCTTTATTATAGATAAAAATATCTAAAAACGCTTTACAATCAATACTCGATAAAAACATGTTAACTGGCAAGAATTACAATGATAAAAAAATGAACCTAAATATTGTTCTTTCTTTAAACTAAAGTTTGTACTGACAACATCTTGTCTTCCTGAACCTACCGGGAATTCCACAAGTAAGCAAATGCAAGTATAATCACTAGAAAGATGCTAATAATCAGGCTCGTTGTTACATTATGACTAGCTTGAATAATGTGCTGCAGGCTCAACATGAGGATTGTGAGACTGCTAAGCAAATCTTGGATAATTTGGTAGACATGTTTGGAGGCTAAGCCCTAACTAAACGGCAAGGGGCTTTTCAAAAACTCTTAAACTACAAACAAAGACTGAGACTCCTATGAAGGCGCATATGATGTTGGTCATGGGTTTCCTCACTGAGGCTCAAACCTCTAGAGTTGACATTGATGCTGAGTTACAGATAACTATGGTCTTTGAGATTTTATCTAAGGAATTCATCCCATTTAGAGCTTCATATAATTGAAGCAATAGATAAGATGTGACCTTGATTAAGCTAATGAAGCAGTTATAGGAGTTTGAAAATTTGATCAAGGAAACTTCTGCTGGTGGTGAGACTAACTTGGCGGCTATGTCTGATTCCAATCCAAACCTAGGAAATGGAAGAATTGGATGGCAAAGAACAAAAAGTATTCTTTCCCAACGAAGGGCAAGGATAAGAAAAAGAAAAAAAAAACCTAAAGAAACTCAAGCACCTTTTTCTGTGGGAGAGTTGAGCATATGAAAAAAAAAAATTGCAAGGAGTTCATTTCTTAAGGAGGTAAGTGTGAACTTCTGGTTATTGAATCCTGTTTAGTTAAGGAATCAAGTAATACTTGGGTCATAATTCTAGAGCAACTAATCATGTTTGTGTTTCTCCATAGGGGTTCAAGGAAACGAGAAGTCTACTGCATGAGTACTTCATATTATAGATGGGCAATAGATCCTTAGTCTTAGCTAAAGCAGTGGGAAACATCCATCTTTACTTTAATAATTATAGGATTTTAGTTTTGAAAGATTGTTTTTAAATTCCTAAACTTAAAAGGAATTTAATATCTATAGCTTGTTTATTTAAAGACTCTTATTTAGTATCTTTTAATAATAAAGTGGTGATTTGTAAAAAAAAATCTTTTATCTGTGATGGACAGATGCAAAACAATCTATATTTTATCATACCTAAGATGGACTCTCTGTTGAACATGAGGTTAATAATAACTTTAAAAGACTTGAAAATTCTCACTCTAATAAAACTTATCTTTGGTATTTCTGATTAAGTCATATTAGCCTAAATAAGATTCAAAGGTTGGTAAGGGATAGACTTTTAAGTCACTTAGGGGTGGAATCTATACCATAATGTGAATCTTGTCTAGAGGGCAAAATGACCAAAATACCATTTGGGTCTAAGGGTAACAGGGCCGAAAGGGTTCTAGAACTTATGCATAGTGATGTTTGTAGTCTTGTAAACATCAGGGCACGTGAAGGGTATGAGTAGTTCATCACTTTTATGATGATTACTTAAGATATAGGTATGTCTACCTAACACATCATAAAAGCAAAAAATTTGACAAGTTCAAGGCGTTTCGGGCTAAAGTAGAAAAGCAAATAGGTAAACCCATAAAGGCACTTTGATCCTATTAAGCTGGAGAATACCTCTCGGATGAGTTCTTAGGGCACTTATTAGAGAATAAGATCTTAGCCCATTTGACTACGCTAGGCACTCCACAATAGAATGGCATAGTTGAGAGAAGAAAGGTCCATGATGAGTTATTTGACATTTCCTTTATCCTTTTGGGGATATGCACTACAAACCGTATGTTATCTTTTGATCAATGTGCCTTCAAAATCAAATCCTAAAACTCCTTACGAGTTGTGGATGAGTAGGAAAACATCCTTAAACCATATTCATATATAGGAATGTCTAGCTCATCTCTTGTACAAGGAAGCAAACAAGTTGGAAATATGTTCATAAGTTTGCGTATTTATAGGATATCCAAAAGGGACTAAAGGGGGTTATTTTTATGACCCGAAAGAAAATAATGTCATGGTTTCAACAAATGTAACATTCCTTAAAGAAAGTTACATGAACGACTTTAAGCCTCGAAGTAAAGTAATACTTAAGGAGTTGGCGAGTGATTCGATCACTCGAGGGGTTCTGTTGGAACCGATCCAACCAATGTAGAAAAACCAACAAAACAACAACCTAAGAGACTTCGGCATAGTGGGAGGATCAAGCATCAACTCGAGAGGTATATGTTCAATGATAAAGCCTACTTGGCTAAACCGGTTGAACATGATAAGGATCCTTACACTTACACTAAGGCTATGATGGATGTTGATTCAAAGCTCTGGACAGAAGCTATGAGCACTAAGATAAAGTATATGGAGACTTATCAAGTATGGGTACTTGTGGATCTTCGCAAAGAGGTAAAATCTATAGGGTGTAAGTAGATCTACAAAAGAAAGAGAGGAGAAGATGGGAAAGTCGAAATCTATATAGCTAGACTAGTAGCTAAAGGATACACGTAAAAAAAAGGAATCAATTATGAGAAAACCTTTTCGCCTGTAGCCACGCTTAAGTCCATCTGCATTCTCTTATCCATAGCTATCGCTCTTGATTATAAGATTTGCCAGATGGATGTTAAGATAGCTTTTCTTAATAGCTATCTTAATGAGTCCATATATATAGTACAGCCAGAGGAGTTCAAGGGTAAGGGTTAGGAAAGCAAAGTTTGTAAACTACTAAAGTTAATTTATGGACTTAAGCAGGCTTTACATTCTTGGAACATAAGATTTGATCAAGTGATCAAGATTTATGGGCTCGAACAAAACATGAATGAATCAAGTGTTTATAAACACAATAGGGATGGGAAAGTGGTTCTTCTACTACTCTATGTCAATGACATTCTGCTAATTGGCAATAACATTAGGGCATTTTATTGGTCAAATTATGGTTGACCAAGCAGCTTGACATGAAGGATTTCGGTTAAGCTAATTATGTTCTAGGTATTGAGATCTTTCAAGGTAGGAAGACTAAAATGATAGCTTTATCCTAAGATGCATATATAGATAAAATTCTCAAGAAGTATGCAACGTAGAATTCCAAGAAAGGTGGGCAACCATCTGGGTCTAGAAGTACTCTTTCCAAGAAAGACTCTCTAAAGTCTAATGAAGAAAGAGAATATGCAAAGAAGGTGCCTTATGCTTTGGTAGCGGGTAGTCTCATGTATACGATGCTTTGCACATGACCAGATATTTGTTATGCAGTCAGGATAGTAGGTCAATTTTAGTTGGATCCAGGACCAAACTACTAGGTTGCTATCAAGCATATTTTCAAATACTTGAGAAGGACTAGAGGTTATATGCTAGTGTATTTGGATGAGGATCTAACACCTCTAGGATACACTAATTCAGATTTCTAATCATGTCTTGATTCAAGTTGATCAACTTCTGATTCTATGTTTACTCTAGGTGGAGGTCCTATTGTTTAGAGAAATATAAAGCAAGATTACATTTTGAATTCAACGAAAGAGGTGTTGGAAAACTAGTACTCAACAGAATTTTAAAATTAGAGTATTTTCTAAAACACAAGTTTGTCATGATAAATACATAAATTGATGACAGATTTTACTAATGTCTTTTGTATACCAAAGTAGGCTCGAATTCGTGTAGAAAAGATCATTCCAGAAGAGCCTCAACCAGCTAGTCTTCTTTGCTATTCTCTATCCACAGTCGGAGTGTGGGTGGTCACATGTCGTACAACTCTTCCTCCGGTGACTCTCCTTCCAACCACTTGAGAAGACCTAAAGCTAAGGTTCTTAATGTTGAACAATAGCTCTCAAGGAGTTTAAGGGTTTCTCAAACTAGAGTACTCATTCGATGCTTCTCATCTGATCTAAATAACTAAGAAAACTCACCCACTATTTTATAGTGTTGAATCTAGGGTTAATCCCTATCAGAAAAGGCCTCAAATTTTGAATTTGCATCAACTTCTGATGAAAATGCATCTAAAACATGTATATAGATCATTGTAGGATCGGTAGGCCAAACTTGGAGATCGACGTGCCGAACTTACTCCATCGGTAAGCCAAACTAACGCATTAGCCTATCAAACTTGTGATAATTTGATCACTGAGAATATCTTATTTTTCACTCGAAAATCTTGGATAGAGTCTCAGTTTTAATTCAAATAACCCAATAGAGAAGTTATCTGATTAAAACAGCCATATCTAGATAATCCCATAGAAAATAAAATATTATCTAAATAATTTAGCATGTTTATCTTGAATTAATTCACAAAATTAATTCAACCAATAAACTAAGATGAATCAGTAAATCTGATCTTATTGAATTTCAGCCAATTTAATAATTTAACATAAGTTATCAATATGTAGGAAAAATATACCATATCGTTATAGGATTTATTATGAGCTAACAAAGGGGACCCGATGGACATATACAGTTTAAGCTCCTATAACTATAAAATACAATATCCCATATCCATATTTTATAATTATCAATTCTAACGCCACTCCGCTAAAAGCATAGAACTGCAATCTCAAACTATATTAAATTACAAAGCTTTAATAAGCTAACCATCTATGACATATCATAATGTGTCACATCCCCATAGGATAATCATCTCAAACTACTTGGTCAACCATAATTTAACCAATGACAATGCTCCAATGTCATTGCCAGTTACCAGAATGTCATCTACATAGAGTAGTAGAAAAACCACCTTTCTATCCTTAATGTGTTTATAAACACATGGTTCATCCACGTTTTGTTCGAACCCATAATTCTTGATCACCTGATCGAGTCTTATATTTCAAGAACAGGAAGCCTATTTAAGTCCATAAATTGACTTTAGCAACTTACAGACCTTACCTTCTTAACTCTTAGCCTTGAACCCGTCTAGCTGTACCATATCCATGGACTCATCAAGATAGCCATTCAAAAAAGCCGTCCTGACATCCATTTGCCAAATCTTGTAATCAAGAGTGGTAGCTATGGATAAGAGAATGTGGATGGACCTAAGCATGGCTATAAACGAAAAAGTTTCTTCGTAATCGATTCCTTCATTTTTTTGTGTATTCCTTAGCTACCAGGCTATAAACGAAATGGCTTTTGGTCATTTTGCCCTATAAACAAGATTCATATTGTGGTATAGATTCCACCTCTAACTAACTTAAAGGTCCATCCCGTACCAACCTTTGATTCCTATTCAGGCTAATATGACCTTATCGCAAATGCCAAATATGAGTCTTATTTGAGTGAAAAGTCTTAAGTCTTTTAGAGTGATTATCATTAATGTCAGTGTTAAGCAATATTTCCATGTTAGGTTTGATAAAATATAGATTATTTTGTATCCATCCATCACAAATAAAAGACTTGTTTTTATGAATCACAACTTTATTATTAAAAGAAATTGAATAAGAATCGTTAAATAAACAATCTATAGATAACAAATTCCTTTTAAGTCTAGGAAAATGAAAACAATCTTTCAAAACTAAAATCCTATAAATATCAAAGTTCAGCAAACACTAAGGATCCATCGCCCATCCGAAGTGTGAAGTCCTTGTAAAGCAGACTTCTTGTTTCTTTGAACCCCTATCGAGAAACACAAACATGATTAGTTGCTCCAAAATCTATGACCTAAGTGTCATTTGATTCCTCAACTAAACAAGTTTCAATAACTAAAAGATCACACTTACCTTCTCGAGAAAGGAAGTCTATGCAATTCTTCTTAATGTGCCTAACTTTCCTAAAAAAAGGCACTTCACTTCTTTAGGTTTTTCTTTTTCTTCTTCTTGTTCTTGCTATTTGTAGGAATAGAAGATTTTTTTTTTAGCTCTCGGCTTCCTTCCATTCCCTGGATTAGGATTGGAACTAAATGTAGTTGCCAAGTTGGCCTCATCACCTGCAGGAGTTTCCCTGATCAGATTTTCAAACTTTGTAACTACTTCATTAAATTAGTCAAGGTCACATCCTGTCTATTACTTAAATTATATGAAGCTCTAAACAGATGAACTCCTTAGGTAGAGTCTCAAAGACCATAGTCATCTATGACTCAGCATTGATATCAGTTTCATGGGTTTTAGCCTCAAACGATCACCATCATTAGCATCTTTCCCACGATCATACGCTTAATTCGCTCATTAGGGGATTCCTCGATAGGTTCAGGAGGACACAGTGTTGTCAGCACAAATTTAGTTTCTCAAAGGAAAGGACAATATTCAGGTTCCTTTTCTAGTCATTGTAATTCTCGCCAGTGAATTGGTTTTCATCAAGTATCGAAGACAAAGCATTTTTAGACATTTTAATCTACAATAAAGATTCATATACCAAATATAAGCAAACATTCCATATCAATTTAGTAAGATAACACAATCAAGTAAACATGCAATTGTATTTACATGTCAAAACCTTGAAAAAAATCACAACCTTACAACAATAATTCCCAACTCAGAATTCAACAAGCCACCTAGGGATGACTTGCTAAATTCAATTAGAAACACGGATTTCCTCTGATTAATATATGCCATCCAAAACCCGTCTAATCCAGTATATATTAATAATCATTTTCTTTGGCTATTAGTTTCATTAACAAAACTCCTAGGGTAAGTTAATTATAAAATTAATCTTTAGTGTATAACCATTGTTTCAACTACTTTATCCATGAATTATATTTGCCACCTAGGGATGTACAATGACAAATCATGCTAAAATAAATTATCCCTTTGGAGATCCATCCTAGTACATGATAAAATCCCTTCCTAAGGGTCGAAACTACCAGTGCTACATATGGACCAACGATGGAGGCCATAGGTCCTCTCTTAGAAAGCCTTCTCCTACTCAATATTTTGAAAGTTAAGGTTTTATGTTCATATGCACGAACAATTTTTAATGAGCAGCACTCCCTATTCTACATAGCATGTTATCAATAGACATGGCAAATCATATTATTGTTGGAAACAAAGTGCGCAGCGAAATTTTAAAATTTTTTCATCAGAGTATTTTCCAAAACACAAGTTTGACATGTTATATGTATAAATTAAACAGATCTTACTAACCTCAGTGTGCCGAAGAACCTCCGCGACCTGTGTAGAGAAGTAACGTTCCAGAAGAGCCTCAACCAACTGGTCTTCTTTGCTATTCTCTATCCACAACCGGAGTGAGTGTGGGCTCACACGTACAGCTCTTCCACCGGTGACTCTCCTTCCAACCAATAGAGAGAACCCAAAGCTAGTGTTCGTGATTTGTGAACAAAAGCTCTCAGGGAGTTTTCAGATGCTCACTAGAAGAGTATCACTCTTAATCTCTCAAATTGATCTTTTGTAAATCATTAGACTCACTCCCTTTTTATACCTATTGGTCCTTGGGGTCAGTCCATATCAGATTAGGTCTCAAAAATCAAAACAGAATCAAGTTCGGATCAATATCTGATAAGATACGCGTGAAAAACGTGTAATCTTAACTGTCGCGGTCGGCATGCCGAACTGTGTGATAGGCAGGCCGAACTGGCCAGTTCGGCAGGCCGAACTTTCTGATAGGCAGGCCGAACTGCCGAGAAAAAATCTCCACGAATCTTTTATTTTCCACCCGAGATTCTAAAGGATAAAGTCTCAGTTTTGATTCAAATAGCCCAATAGAAAAGATATCTGATCAAAACAAACTTTATCAAGATAATCTCTAAGAAAATAAATCAATTCACAATAATTCTACAAGTTTATCTTGTTCTAATTGTCCAAAATTAAAACAACCGATAAACAGACAAGAATTATCCGAACGCCATAATTCAACAAGTTCATCTTGAACTAATTTCTTACATAATTAATTCAACCGATAAACAGACATGAATTATTTGATTCTTATAAATTTTAAACCAATCTGATAAATCCGACATAAGTCACCAATTATTGGAAAAGCACGCCGTGTCGTTACAGGATTTTGTGAGCTAGCAAAGGGGACCAAAATGGACCTATAAAGTTCAAGCTCATGATAATTATGAAACCCAATATCCCAGATATACATTTCACAATTATCAACTCCAACGCTACTCCACTAAAAGCTTGGAGCTGCACTCTCGAACTTTATAGAATTACGAAGCTCGTGTAGCTAAGTCTCCATGACATATCATAGTGTATCGCATCCCCATATGATCATCCATAATCGGCTTAAGGACAAGTTCTGTCTTACCTTCCCGATTATTTTTATCTTACGTTCCATTGTCTCACCATTAGAAAACTTACCATCCAAAGATAGTATACCATTCGGTTACACCTATGTATCCAAATGGTTGAGCGCTCCAGTTTTCCAATTACAGGACAATGCATATAAGAGGATATCATTACTCCTAAAGAGGAGCTATGGATTCCATATCTATGAATAACAAGTCTACGCTACCAAGAGTCATGCCTCCAACGTACCGGCATGCATGCCACTATAGAGATGTGGGAGTCACCCATTGGTACATCAAAAGACACAAGTCGAGACAACGGGCCCATTATTCATCTCAGGATTAAGATACAATACAAATGATTGTCTAAAGTGAATCGATTTGCCAAGATAGAATTATTAATCCAAATCAATTCACTTTATGTCCCGATCCAACACATCGTCACCTATGACAACGCGCCAATGTTTCTATTCACGGAGTCCAACTCCGATGGCCAAGACAAACCATCTCCCAAAAGGGATATAGACAACATAACAATCTTTACATGAATAAAGCGCCCAACTTTATTCCCTCGATTGCGGATCATATATTTTAGACCATCACCTTAAGAGTCGTGTCTACCGCATAATCATCCCATCATATGCCCAACTCTTAAGGTTTAGACTGATAGTCTCAGACTACTGTTTGCTTATCATACATTCAACAAATATGAACGTAAAGAGGACAATATTTGGTATATATAAATGAATAAATTCTTTATTGATAAAAATGTCTCCAAAAACGTATTACATTTTTACTCCTTAGAGCATACATGTCTAACAATCTCCCACTTGCACTAAGTGAGTAAATACTGCAAATTTTGCATCCCCATAGCTTCCACATGCCTCTCGAAGACTCTCCCAGTAAGTGTCTTCGTGAATGGATCAGCTAAATTGTCCTCTAACGCGATCTTGCATACTGTGACATGCCCGCTCTCAACGAAGTCCTTTATCACATGATACTTCCGATCAATATGCTTACTCTTCTTGTGAAATCTTGGTTCCTTAGTATTAGCTACCGCCGCACTGTTATCACAGTACAGTGATACCGCTTTATCCATACCAGGAACTACCTCAAGATCCCCAAGGAACTTGCGGAGCCACACTGCTTCTTTCGAAGCATCACTAGCCGCCACATACTCGGCCTCCATCGTTGAATCCGAAGTGCAATCTTGCTTCGCACTTCTCCAACTGATGGCACCGCCACCCAGAGTAAACACAAACCCCGATGTCGATTTCCTAGAATCCAGGCAGGATTGAAAATCCGAATCAGTGTATCCTAGAGGAGTTAAATCCTCACCCGAATACACAAGCATATACCCTCGAGTCCTTCTTAGGTACTTGAAAATATGCTTTACCGCAACCCAATGGTTCGGTCCTGGATCCGCCTGAAATTGACTCACAATCCCGACTGCATAGCTAATATCCGATCGAGTGCAAAGCATGGCATACATGAGACTACCCACTGCCGAAGCATAAGGTACCTTCTTCATGTATTCTCTTTCTTCATAAGACTTTGGAGAGTCTTTCTTAGAAAGAGTAATTCCAGACCTAGATGGTTGCCCACCTTTCTTGGAATCCTGCATTGCAAACCTCCTGAGAATTTTATCTATGTAGCTGGCCTGTGACAAAGCTATCATTTTGTTCTTCCTATCCCGAAAGATCTGGATACCGAGAACAAAATTAGCCTCACCCAAGTCCTTCATGTCAAACTACTTGGTCAACCATAATTTGACCGATGACAACGCCCCAACGTCATTGCCAATTAGCAGAATGTCATCTACATAGAGTAGTAGAAAAACCACCTTCCCATTCTTAATGTGTTTGTAAACACATGGCTCATCCACATTTTGTGAGAACCCATAAGTCTTGATCACTTGATCAAATCTTATGTTCCAAGAACGAGAAGCCTGCTTAAGTCCATAAATAGACTTTAGCAACTTACAAACCTTACCCTCTTGACCCGTGACCTTGAACCCGTCTGGTTGTTCCATATAAATGGACTCATCAAGATAGCCATTCAGAAAAGCCGTCTTGACATCCATCTGCCAAATCTCGTAGTCGAGAGCGGCAGCTATGGACAAGAGAATCCGGATGGACTTAAGCATGGCTACAGGCGAAAAGGTTTCCTCATAATCGATTCCTTCCTTTTGCGTATAACCCTTAGCTACCAGTCTAGCCTTAAAGGTTTCAACCTTTCCATCCACTCCTCTTTTCCTCTTGTAGATCCACTTACTCCCTATGGGTTTTACCCCTTCGAGAAGATCCACAAGCTCCCAGACCCGATTAGTCTCCATAGACTTCATCTCAATGTTCATGGCCTCTGTCCAGAGTCTTGAATCAACATCCTCCATAGCTTCTGCGTAAGTATAAGGATCCCTGTCATGTTCATCCGGTTCAGCCAAAAAGACCTCCCCATTGAACATATACCTCTCAGGTTGACACCCGATCCTCCCACTACGTCGAAGCCCCTGAGGTTGTTGTTCAGGTTTGTTTGGTTTTTCTACACCGATCGGAATGGTTTCGTTCGGAACCTCCGGAGTAAACGGATTACCCCTCAACTCCTCAAGCACCACTTTGCTTTGAGGTTTAAAGTCGTTCATGTAACTCTCCTCAAGGAAAGTTGCATTAGTTGAAACCACGACTTTATTTTCCTTTGGGTTAAAAAAATAACCCCCTTTAGTCCCTTTTGGATATCCTACAAACACGCAAACTTCTGAACGTGCTTCCAACTTATTCGGATCCTTAAACAGGACATGAGCTGGACATCCCCATATGCGAATATGGTTTAAGGATGTCTTCCGTCTTGTCCACAACTCGTGAGGAGTTTTAGGGACCGATTTTGAAGGCACATTGTTCAAAAGATAACATGCGGTTTGTAGTGCATATCCCCAAAAGGATAAAGGCAATGATGAATAACTCATCATGGACCGAATCATGTCCACCAAAGTCCTATTCCTTCTCTCTGCTATGCCATTCTGCTGCGGAGTACCCGGCGCAGTCAAATGGGATAAAATCCCATTCTCTAACAAGTGTCCCAAGAACTCATCAGAAAGGTATTCCCCACCTCGATCAGATCGAAGTGCCTTTATGGGTCTACCCAATTGCTTTTCCACTTCAGCCCGAAACTCCCTGAACTTATCATAAGTTTCGCTTTTGTGGTGCATTAGGTACACATACCCATATCTTGAGTAATCGTCAATAAAAGTAACGAAGTACTCATACCCTCCTCGTGCCCGGATGTTCATCGGTCCGCAAACATCACTATGCACAAGTTCTAGAACCCCTTCGGCCCTATTGCCCTTAGACCCGTATGGTCTTTTGGTCATTTTACCCTCCAAACAAGACTCACATTGAGGTATAGATTCCACCTTTAAGTGACTTAAAGGTCCATCCCTTACCAACCTTTGAATCCTATTTAGGTTAATATGGCCAAGGCGCAAATGCCAAAGATAAGTCTTACTAGAGTGAGAAGTTTTAAGTCTTTTTGAGTCATTATCATTTATCTCAGCATTAAGTAATAGGTCCATCTTAGGTTTGATAAAATATAGCTTATTTTGCATCCATCCAGAACAGATAAAAGATTTGTTTTTACGAATCACCACTTTTTCATTAAAAGATACCACGTAGGAGTCTTTAAATAAAGAAGATACAGAAATTAAATTCCTTTTAAATTTAGGAACATAAAAACAATCTCGTAAAATTAAACTCCTATAATTATCAAAATAAAGATGGACATCTCCCACTGCTTCCGCTGAGACCAAGGATCCGTCGCCCATCCGAAGCGTTAAGTCTTCACGAAGTAGACTTCTCGTTTCTTTGAATCCCTACAGAGAAACACAAACATGATTAGTTGCACCGGAATCTATGACCCAAATGTCACTGGATTCCTCAACCAAACAAGTTTCTAAATATAGAAGATCACACCTACCTCCCTTGGAAAGGAAGTCCTTGCAATGCTTCTTTATATGCCCGACCTTACCACAAAAGAAGCACTTAAGCTTCTTTGGGTTCTTCTTCTTCTTCTTCTTGCTCTTGGTAGCAATAGGAATAGAAGACTTCCCACTTTTGGCCCGTTGCTTCTTTCCATTCCCAGAGTTAGGATTGGAACCAGAAGCAGCTACCATATTGGCCTCTCCACCAGCAGGAGACTCCCTGATCAGCAGTTCAAACTCTTGTAACTGTTTCATCAGTTCTGTCAAGGTCATATCCCGTCTATTGCTTAGATTAAAAGTAGCTCTAAACGGAATAAATTCCTTAGACAGAGTCTCAAAGACCATAGTCATCTGAGTTTCAGCATCGATGTCGGCTCCATTGGTTTGAGCCTCAGCGAGGTAACCCATGACCAACATCATGTGCTCCTTTACAGATGTCCCCGGTCTCTGTCTACAGTTTAAGAGTTTTCGAAGCGCCCCTTGCCGCTTTGTTATGGCCTGGCCTCCAAACATGTCCTCAAGATTATCCAAGATCTGCTTCGCAGTCTCATAATCCTGATGTTGAGCTTGCAGCACGTTATTCATGCTAGCCATAATATAGCAGCGGGCCTGATCATTAGCATCTTTCCAGCGGTCGTACGCTTGGAATTGCTCATTACTTGAGTCTCCCGTAGGCTCAGGAGGACAAGGAGTTGTCAGAACATATTTCAGTTTCTCAAAGGAAAGGACGATGTCCAGGTTCCGTTTCCAATCATTATAGTTCTCACCGGTTAATTGGTTTTTGTCAAGTATCGATGATAAAGCGTTTTTAGACATTTTCAATCTACAATAAAGAATCATATACCAAACATAAGCAAACATATATAATAATTTAGTAAGATAACACAATCATGTAAAATCATACAAATGTGTTTATGTGTCAAAACCTTGAAAATATCACAACCTTACAACGATAATTCCCAACTCAGAATTCAACAAGCTCCTAGGGGAGTCATGCCAAATTCAATCAGGAACACGGATCCCCTCCTGATTAATATATGCCATCCAGGACCCATATGATCCAGCATATACTAATAATCGTTTCTTTGGCCATTAATTTTATTAACAGAGCTCCTAGGGGAGGTTAATAATAAAATTAACGTGAGTGTATAACCACCGTTTTAATATTTTATCCATGATTTATAATCACCACCTAGGGGTGTGCAACCATAAATCATACTAAAATACCTTATCCTTTCAGAGATCCAATCTGGTACATGATAGAAATCCCTTCCTAGGGTTTGGGACCATCATGTTCTTCCTATGGACCAACGATGGAGGCCTTAGGTTCTCTCTTCGAAAACCTTCTCCCACTCAATCTTTTGAAGTCAAGGTTTTATTTTGAAATTATGCATGAACAAATTTAATATGAGCGGCACTCCCTATTCTATATGACATGTTATCAATATACATGGTAAATCATATTATAATGCAGACAAGCAAAGCAATCAAGCAAAGCTACAAGCATAATAATAATAATAACCGTAATATTATGGTTCCACCCTAGAGAATAGAAAAACTAAGATTACAAGAGAATAATCGAGACATTTATCGATTCTTCATCCTTGAATCCTCAAGCTGTATCCTTCTTCATGTAATATCCATCTTCAAGTCCTCAATCCCGTATGAATCGAACACTTCATATTTCTGGTCATATCCAAATTTAATGTTTCTCAGAATCGTCCCAAAAATAAAATTAAAACTGCACCAAAAAATTGCACCTTTTCTGGACACCTGGCTGCTCTCGGTCGGCAGGCCGATCTGGGTGATCGGTCTGCCGATCATGGTGGTTCGGCCTGCCGAACATGAAGGTTCGGCCTGCCGGCAGAGCACCAAAATTTCTGCCCCACTGTCGGCCTGCCAGACCGTACGTCCGGCCTGCCGATCTGTGACCTTCGGCCTGCCGAACTGTGAGGTCCGGCATGCCGACCGAGCAGAAAATCCTCAATCTAGAAAATACAATTTTAATGCAATTCATCAATTTTATTTTCAACAATTCAAAAACCTAAAATTAGAGACTCAGGAAATACCTGGAGGCGCCATCATCTATCTTTAAGTTCCGACTTCTCGTTCCGTCTTCTCCGAATAATTATTTAATTACAAAATTCTTACAAATTAAAAATTAAATAATAATTCCTAGACGGAGATGATAGTCCGCCATCTAATTACATGAAAAACCTAGATACACATTCTAACCTCTAAGGAACCATAACCGGTATTAATTAATTAATAAATAATTAACAACAATTTAATCAACCATAATTAATTAATAAACATTCACCACATAATCCATGACAACATATATATTATATAGAAACCTAGAGTGCCATCTCTCTATAAAATTTAATTCAAGCATTGGAGAGATTAAGATCACAAAATTTATACATATAACATGATCACAAACTTGCAAATTTATGTAAAAACCTCGGCTCTGATACCAATTGTTGGAAACAAAGTGCGCAGCGGAATTTTAAAATTTTTTCATCAGAGTATTTTCCAAAACACAAGTTTGACATGTTATATGTATAAATTAAACAGATCTTACTAACCTCAGTGTGCCGAAGAACCTCCGCGACCTGTGTAGAGAAGTAACGTTCCAGAAGAGCCTCAACCAACTGGTCTTCTTTGCTATTCTCTATCCACAACCGGAGTGAGTGTGGGCTCACACGTACAGCTCTTCCACCGGTGACTCTCCTTCCAACCAATAGAGAGAACCCAAAGCTAGTGTTCGTGATTTGTGAACAAAAGCTCTCAGGGAGTTTTCAGATGCTCACTAGAAGAGTATCACTCTTAATCTCTCAAATTGATCTTTTGTAAATCATTAGACTCACTCCCTTTTTATACCTATTGGTCCTTGGGGTCAGTCCATATCAGATTAGGTCTCAAAAATCGAAACAGAATCAAGTTCGGATCAATATCTGATAAGATACGCATGAAAAACGCGTAATCTTAACTGTCGCGGTCGGCATGCCGAACTGTGTGATAGGCAGGCCGAATTGGCCAGTTCGGCAGGCCGAACTTTCTGATAGGCAGGCCGAACTGCCGAGAAAAAATCTCCGCGAATCTTTTATTTTCCACCCGAGATTCTAAAGGATAAAGTCTCAGTTTTGATTCAAATAGCCCAATAGAAAAGATATCTGATCAAAACAAACTTTATCAAGATAATCTCTAAGAAAATAAATCAATTCACAATAATTCTACAAGTTTATCTTGTTCTAATTGTCCAAAATTAAAACAACCGATAAACAGACAAGAATTATCCGAACGCAATAATTCAACAAGTTCATCTTGAACTAATTTCTTACATAATTAATTCAACCGATAAACAGACATGAATTATTTGATTCTTATAAATTTTAAACCAATCTGATAAATCCGACATAAGTCACCAATTATTGGAAAAGCACGCCGTGTCGTTACAGGATTTTGTGAGCTAGCAAAGGGGACCAAAATGGACCTATAAAGTTCAAGCTCATGATAATTATGAAACCCAATATCCCAGATATACATTTCACAATTATCAACTCCAACGCTACTCCACTAAAAGCTTGGAGCTGCACTCTTGAACTTTATAGAATTACGAAGCTCGTGTAGCTAAGTCTCCATGACATATCATAGTGTATCGCATCCCCATATGATCATCCATAATCGGCTTAAGGACAAGTTCTGTCTTACCTTCCCGATTATTTTTATCTTACGTTCCATTGTCTCACCATTAGAAAACTTACCATCCAAAGATAGTATACCATTCGGTTACACCTATGTATCCAAATGGTTGAGCGCTCCAGTTTTCCAATTACAGGACAACGCATATAAGAGGATATCATTACTCCTAAAGAGGAGCTATGGATTCCATATCTATGAATAACAAGTCTACGCTACCAAGAGTCATGCCTCCAACGTACCGGCATGCATGCCACTATAGAGATGTGGGAGTCACCCATTGGTACATCAAAAGACACAAGTCGAGACAACGGGCCCATTATTCATCTCAGGATTAAGATACAATACAAATGATTGTCTAAAGTGAATCGATTTGCCAAGATAGAATTATTAATCCAAATCAATTCACTTTATGTCCCGATCCAACACATCGTCACCTATGACAACGCGCCAATGTTTCTATTCACGGAGTCCAACTCCGATGGCCAAGACAAACCATCTCCCAAAAGGGATATAGACAACATAACAATCTTTACATGAATAAAGCGCCCAACTTTATTCCCTCGATTGCGGATCATATATTTTAGACCATCACCTTAAGAGTCGTGTCTACCGCATAATCATCCCATCATATGCCCAACTCTTAAGGTTTAGACTGATAGTCTCAGACTACTGTTTGCTTATCATACATTCAACAAATATGAACGTAAAGAGGACAATATTTGGTATATATAAATGAATAAATTCTTTATTGATAAAAATGTCTCCAAAAACGTATTACATTTTTACTCCTTAGAGCATACATGTCTAACAATTATAATGTAGACAAGCAAAGAAACATTCAAAGCCACAAGAAAAATAATAATAAATAAACAGCTTTAATATCATGGTTCCATCCTAGAGAAAAGAAAATAGAGATTACAAAAGTTCAATCGAAATATATTATCGATTCTTCATCTTATATCTTCAAGTTGTATCCTTCTTCATGTGTTATCCATGTTCAATTCTTCAATCCCTCATAGATCAAATATTTTATTTTTCTAGTCCTCATAAAATTTCATGTTTTTCAAAATTGTCTCAAAAATAAAATCAAAAACTACATCGAAAAATACACCTTTTCTAGAAAAATTCTGCTCTCTACTGGCCAGCCGAATTGGATCATTAGCCTGCCAGTCTAACCATCAGCCTACCGCCAGAGCTAACAGAATTTTGTCCCATGGACAGCCTACCGAATTGGAAATTCAACCTACCGGTCTGCGATCATCGACATGCTGACCGAGTTGAATTCACGTTTTTCTAGAAAATGGTTTTTAAGTGGTTTTTTAATTTTATTTTCAATAATTCAAAACATAAAAAAATTTAGAAACTCAAAAACAATGGAACTCCTATCATTTCCATCTTCTAGATCCGTCTTCACTTCGAATGATTATTTAATTACAAAATTTTGCAAATTTAAAATTAAAATAATAATTTCTAGGCGATAATGATAGACTGCTATCTAATTACATGAAGAACTTAGATACACACTTTAACCTCTAAGGAACCATGACCAGCACAAATTGATTAATTAATAAACAATTAAATAATAATTTAAGCAATATAATTAATTAATGAAATGCTAATTTAAAATTTTTAAATCAGAGTATTTTTCAAAACACAAGTTTGACATGCTAAATACATAAATTAATGACATATCTTACTAACTACTTTAGTATACCAAAGTGGGCTTGAATCCGTGTAGAGAAAAATGTTCCAAAAGATCCTCAACCAACTGGTATTCTTTGCTATTCTCTATCCACAATCGGAGTGGGGGTAGTTACACATTGTATAGCTCTTCCTCTAGTGACTCTCTTTCCAACCACTTGAGAAGACCTAGAGCTTCAATTCATGATGTTGAACAATAGCTCTCAGGGAGTTTCAGAGATTCTCAAACCAGATTACTCACTCTATGTCTCTCAACTAATCTAAATAACTTATAAGACCTATCTAGGATTTGTCTATATTAGATAAGGCCTCAAAATTGGAATCTAGATCAACTTCTAATGAAAAACGCATCTAAAACGCGCATACAGATCATCGCAAGATCGGCAGGCTGAACTAGGAGATCGGCCTGCCGAACTTACTTCATCGACAAGCTGAACTAATGCATTGGCGTATCGAATTTGCGATAATTTGATCCCTAAAAATATCTTATTTTCCACCTGAGAATCTTAGATAAAGCCTCAGTTTTAATTTAAATAACCAAATAGAGAAGTTATCTGATTAAACTGTCATATCTAGATAATCTCATAGAAAATAAAATATTATCCAAATAATTCAACATGTATATCTTGAATTAATTCATAAAATTAATTTAACCGATAAACTAACATGAATCATTAAATCTGATCTTATCAAATTTCAGTCAATCTAATAATTCAACATAAGTCACCAATATATAGGAAAAACATGTCGTATTATTATAAGATTTATTATGTGATGGAGACTTAGGGAGCTCAAATGCATGGAAGGTGGTTGACCCAATACAAGTTCCTGCTGGCCCAGTCACAAGAGCCCGAGTTAAGAAATTCAAGGAAGCACTAAATGGGTTGATTCACGAAATATGGAATCAAGAAAATTTGTGCAAGCCCATTGACAGAGGCCCACGTCAACCACAACGGTGCGTCAATTTGATCCAAGTTCTAGAAGAATCCTGATAAGTCAAGCTTGAAATCAGCTCAAATTTTGCAAGATCAAGTCAATGGAAGAACTTTGGAAACTTTCCCATTTTGGCACACATGCGGATTATTTGCACTTTCCTTTAATTGTTGGGCATGTAAATGGCTGAAAATCAGCCATTAAGACTTTCCTTTCTTTTGGTTTTTACTCTTGGTTTAGTAATTATGTTTGAATTTGTCAACTTTTCTTTTTGGGCAACACTTTGTAATTTCGGCCTATAAATAGGCGTTTCCAAGGTTAATGAAAAGCACGAATGTTTATTTTCTGAGAGAAATAATTCTTTCTTTGGTTCTTTGATGAACTGCACGAACTCTTCGGATCAATCCGAGCGTTCAACCCCGACTTATCAATCAAGCTTTCCATCCTTGATTGTGGCGTCTACGATATACCAAGGTTCTTCCTTCGATATGAGCAACGGGTCACAGTGAATTCCATCCAAATCTGAGTAGAAACGATCTTGGTGCCTTCTTATTGATAACGGGTTTTGTTAGTATATTGGCAAGGTTCTTATCATTTGGTATCAGTAGCCTCGGTTCTTGCCTCAGATTTGTCTATCCTTCTTTGTTTCTGAATTCTAATTTATAACTTAGGTTCTATTCTATTTTTTTAAAAAAAAATAGTCGAATTTAGAGTCTTAAAAAAAAAGATCCGAAAAGAAAAGAAAAAAAAAGGAAAAGAAAAGAAAAGAAAAGAAAATCAAGAGGATCCAAAAAAAAAAAGTTGCTTTATTCTGGAGACCTTCCTTAAAATTTTTTATTTCCTTTCCATTGTTTGAGTGTCCAAGTGTCCGATTTTGACCTCACCACATAGTGCAAAAAAAGTTGCTTCATTTTGAACTGCGTATCAAAATGTGTTGCTAAATTTGTTGCCGGATAGATTTTATTGTTGTTTGTGTAATTCCAAAAGAACTGAAAGAGAGAATAAGTGAGTTAAAAAAAAAGGCAAGAGTGGTGAGAACATTCGAGGGTAAAAGCCAATTATTCGAGTGAAACACGAGTGAACTGAGTGACCAAGTGATAGAGTGAAACACGTGAGGGAGAGAAGTAAGGTCCTTTATTATCTAACATTGTTTTGCAGGTTTTTTTTAAAAAAATGGATCCGAATCAAGAAAGAGAAGCCGAAGATGATATTCCACAACAAAACGTTCCCAATCTTCAGTTGCAAGCATTAATGAGGCAAATGGAACGGCTGTTGACGCGAGCGCTAGAGCCCATTCATGAGAGATTAGATGAGGTTGATGCCAGAACATGTACTAGGCAGCCACAAAACATGCAAAATAGGCAGAGGGGTGGATTGGATCTTTTGGATGAAGATGAATTAGAAGAGTTGGAGGAAACACCGATAAATAGGGGCAGATTTAGGCGTGGAAATGGGAATAGAGAAGCTAGGGAATGGGAAGACAATAATATGGGAGGTATTAAAATGAAGATTCCACCATTCCAAGGGAAAAATGACCCCGGAGCTTACCTAGAGTGGGAGAAGAAAGTGGAGCTAGTGTTTGATTGCCATAACTATTCACAGTTAAAGAAAGTTAAGCTTGCTGCAATTGAGTTCTCTGATTATGCAGTTGTATGGTGGGATCAGTTGGTAATGAATAGGCGACGGAACTGGGAACACCCGATTGAGACATGGGAGGAGATGAAAACTGTGATGAGAAAGCGATTTGTACCCAACCATTACTACCGGGAATTGTACAAAAGGTTGCAAGGACTTAGACAAGGAAACAGGAGTGTGGAGGAATATTGTCAAGAAATGGAAATAGCCATGATACGAGCCAATGTTGAAGAAGATCGAGAAGCAACCATGGCAAGATTTTTGCAAGGGCTAAATTCAGATATTCAAGATAGGGTGGAGATGCAACACTATGTAGAGTTAGAAGACATGTTGCACATGGCCATCAAAGTAGAGAAGCAGCTCAAGAGGAGGGGTAGCTCACGTGTGAATGTTAGTTCGGCACCTTCTTCATGGAAGCCAAATTATGGGAAGAGAGAAGAGAAATCGGTTGCTAGGCCAAAGTTTGAGCCAAAACCAGCCACAGCTAGCCCTTCTGATACGAACCACGCCAAGAACTGACGCGACCCTAACCGAAGTTGGTTTCCAAGATCAACTTTCTAACCGGTTTTGGATGGAACCGCGACCCGATGCCCAACAAGAAGCACGAACCTTGGTATGTGAGGACGCCACAATCAGCTATGGAGAGACCGATTGATAAGTCTTGGTATGTGAGGACACCACAATCAGCTATGGATGGACTGATTGATAAGTCTATGAACGCCACAGAAATTTTCGATAAGTTTGAATAGTTTGTTTAGGAACTAAAGAGAATTAAACCTCAAAATTATGTGTTATTACTTGTATCCCATTGAATGAAATTCGTTACAATATATAGGGGTTCCTATGCGAATTTTCAGCTCCTAATTCCCCATAGAATTTCGGCAAATCAATTACCAAATCACCTAATCTAAAGCAAATAAGGTAAGTGTCCTTAATGGCTTAAAAACTTTACAATAATAGAAATAAACAAACGAAAATAAAGGAAACTAGACATTAAAAAGGTCAAAAACTGATTCTTCTCGCCATGTGTCGCCTCAAAATGGGAAAGTAACTGAAATGGAAATTACTCAATCCCTTCTATAGCTTGAATCACGCATTTATTGGTCTGGTTGTCGCACGCAATTCCCTCAATGGGCCTCCATGCAATAGCTTGAGCCCAAGTTGCTTGAATCAGCCCAATAAGCGTTTCTTTAAACTTCTTCGCACGAGCTCTCGTAACCGGACCAATGGGAACTTAAATTGGATCTGAATATGTCTCCCACGTGCTCTTGCTTGTGCTAACGATGTCCTCATCATTCCCCTCCTCTTGAGAAGGATTTGTCCTCAAATCGTCGCCTGCATCAAAAGGACTTAGGTCAGAAACATTAAATGAGGCACTTACACCATACTCACCTAGCAAGTCTAGCTGGTACGCATTATCATTGATCCTTTCGAGAACTTGAAAAGGACCGTCCCCTCTAGGCAATAGCTTGGATTTCCTTTGTTCTGGAAATCGTTCCTTGCATAAGTGCAACCACACCCAATCATCGGGCTCGAAGACGAGCTTGTGACGTCCTTTGTTGGCTTGTTCAGCATATTGTTTAGTCCTTCGCTCGATGTTGAGTCTTGCCTTCTCGTGTATCTGCTTAACAAGATCAGCTTTTCCTTTTCCATCTAAATTCACATGCTCAGACAAAGGTAATGGCATTAAATCCAAAGGAGTTAAAGGATTAAAACCATAAACAATTTCAAACGGTGAAAATTGAGTAGCAGAATGAACAGATCGATTATAAGAAAACTCAACATGTGGTAAACACTCCTCCCATGTTTTGATGTTCTTTTTAATGACAGCCCTCAACAAAGTAGACAAGGTTCTATTCACAACTTCTGTTTGACCATCGGTTTGTGGGTGACAAGTAGTTGAAAATAATAGCTTAGTCCCTAACTTAGCCCACAAAGTCTTCCAAAAGTAGCTTAAGAACTTGGTGTCCCTATCAGAAACAATTGTCCTAGGCATACCATGAAGTCTCACAATTTCCCTAAAGAACAAATCAGCAACATTGGAAGCATCATCTGTCTTGTGGCATGGAATAAAATGAGCCATCTTTGAAAACCTATCCACGACCACAAATATTGAGTCTCTTCCCCGTTTAGACCTAGGCAAACCTAACACAAAATCCATCGATATATCAATCCAAGGTTCACTAGGTATTGGTAAAGGGGTGTATAAACCATGGTGCTGCACTCTTGATTTAGCCTGCCTACAAGTTACACACCTACCACAAAGCCTCTCAACATCTCGTTTCATATGTGGCCAATAGAAGTGTTCCTGCAACATAGCCAAAGTCTTCATTACTCCAAAATGTCCCATCAATCCTCCCCCATGGGATTCCCTCACTAGCAAATCTCTTAATGAACAATTAGGCACACATAATTTATTCTCCCGAAACAAGTATCCCTCATGCCTAAAGTACTTACCACTAGCAATTCTCTCACAAGCTTGATACTCAGTACTAAAGTCATGGTCATCAGCATATAACTCTTTAATGTGTTCAAAACCCAGTAGTTTAGCATTAAGAGTTGAGATTAAGACATACCTGCGAGAAAGTGCATCGGCAACGACGTTTTCCTTACCTTGCTTGTAGCAAATGACATACGGAAACGTCTCTATGAATTCCACCCAACGAGCATGCCTTTTGTTCAGCTTGTGCTGGCCCTTCAAGTGTTTCAGGGACTCATGATCAGTGTGAATCACGAACTCCTTAGGCCATAGGTAGTGCTGCCATGTCTCTAATGCCCGAACCAATGCATACATCTCTTTATCATAAGTTGGGTAATTAAGAGTTGCCCCATTCAGCTTCTCACTGAAATATGCTATTGGTCTCCCTTCCTGCATTAAAACAGCACCAATTCCAACACCTGAAGCATCACATTCAATCTCAAAAGTTTTGGAAAAATTAGGTAAAGATAACAATGGAGCATTTGTCAACTTCTCCTTGAGTAGCTGAAATGCCTTTTCTTGCTCTTCTCCCCATCTAAACCCAACATTCTGCTTGATGACTTCAGTCAGTGGTGCGGCTATAGTACTGAAATCTTTCACAAACCGCCGGTAGAAACTAGCAAGTCCATGAAAACTCCGTACATTTCCCACACTAGTTGGACTCGGCCACTCCTGGATGGCTCGCACCTTTTCTTCATCAACCTGTATACCTTGAGCACTAACAACAAAACCAAGAAACACAGGCTTATCTGTGCAAAAGGTACATTTCTTGAGGTTAGCATACAACTTTTCCTTCCGCAAAACATCTAAAACAAGTTTCAAATGTTCAATATGTTCATCCAAATTGCTGCTATAGATAAGGATATCATCAAAATAAACAACGACAATTTTCCAATAAAAGCTCGCAAAACATGGTTCATTAAACGCATAAATGTGCTAGGCGCATTGGTTAAACCGAAAGGCATTACCAACCACTCATACAAGCCTTGTTTTGTTTTGAAAGCCGTTTTCCACTCATCTCCCTCTTTCATGCGAATTTGATGATATCCACTCTTTAGATCAATTTTAGAAAACACACAAGCACCATGCAATTCATCTAACATGTCATCCAAGCGAGGAATGGGATGTCGATACTTTACCGTGATGTTGTTGATGGCTCGACAATCAATGCACATCCTCCAAGTCCCATCTTTCTTAGGCACAAGTAAAACTGGTACGGCGCACGGGCTCATGCTTTCTCTGACGTGTCCCTTCTCCATCAACTCATTTACTTGCCGTTGGAGTTCCTTTGTCTCCTCGGGATTACTCCTATAGGCTGGTCGGTTTGGGATTGTAGCTCCAGGTATGAAGTCGATTTGATGTTCAATCCCGCGGTTTGGAGGTAAACCTTGCGGTGTTTCCTCAAGAAAGATATCCTCATAATCCTGCAAAAGAGAAACAACAGAACTATGCAAGGTGGAATCAAGATCGTTAGTGTTTAATAACGCCTCCTTGTACATGAGTAAAATCATCGGCTGATTAGAAAACAAAGCTCTTCTCACATCACTCTTTCTTGCATAAAAGTTTGTTTTTCTCTCTACTTTTGAATTTTTTTCAGCCCTCTCAATTTTCTCTCCCTTGCTCTCTTTGCTCTCCTTTTTCTCGGCCATCTCTCCTTTTTTTCTCTCACTGGCCGAACCCTCTCTCTGCACTCCCACTCTTGATTTTTCTTCGCTCTTCATTTTTTTATCACTTTCTCTCTGTAAGCTCACTTGGTCTTCATAGACCTGTTTTGGTGTTAAAGGAACAAGAGTGATCGTCTTTTGATTGTGAACAAATGAGTACTTGTTGGTGAAACCATCATGCTTAACTCGTCGATCAAATTGCCATGGTCTGCCTAATAACAAGTGCCCAGCTTGCATCGGAACCACATCGCACAAAACTTCATCTTCATATCTTCCAATGCGAAAAGGAACTAACACCTGTTTATGCACCTTTACCTCACCAGTATCATTTAACCATTGCAATTTATATGGTCGAGGATGCTTAATTGTTGGCAGCCCTAACTTCTCTACCATGGTTGTGCTAGCAACATTTGTACAACTCCCACCATCAATAATCACACTACATACCTTGTTTTGAACGTGGCACCTAGTGTGGAAGATGTTTTCCCGTTGCACCTCTTCATCTTCTTCTTTGGCTTGCACACTTAAAGCTCTCCTTGTGACCAACAATTCTCCTTGGACAGCGCACTCCTCATCGTCGGCATCCTCTAATGAAGGCGTAGAATCATTGTCCGAATCCTCCTCGGTTTCAATGTCTCCATTGTCCCGCATCACCATAACTCATTTGTTCGGACATTGGCTTGCTATATGACCCCTGCCTTGACATTTAAAACATTTAATATCACGAGTCCGAGTAGTGGAAGAATCAGATTTACCTTGATTCCCATGGCTGGCCACCTCTTGTTTTTGCTCGATCTTTGGCTTGGGGTTGGATTGCTTCTCATCCTTCTTCCATTGGTTGATTTTCCAAGCCGATGTACTCGGGTTTTGGCTAGGACGTGTGTTACTGCCCCTCCTCATAAGTTGATTCTCAATTTTAATAGCCATGTGCACCATGTCCTCCAACTCCACATAATGTTGTAACTCAACGGCATTGTGAATATCTCGGTTCAAACCCGCCAAAAACCTTGCCATTGTAGCCTCCCGATCCTCCTCTATAGTAGCCCGAATCATCATAACCTCCATCTCCTTATAGTACTCCTCTACACTCCGGTTGCCCTGCTTAAGGTTTTGTAGTTTGTTGTACAAGTCCCGGTAGTAGTAAGTTGGTACAAATCGCTTCCTCATAACTGTCTTCATCTCTTCCCATGACTCAATAGGTCGCTCTCTATTTCATCTCCTGTTTATAACAAGCTGATCCCACCAAGTAATAGCATAATCAGAAAATTCAATTACAGCCAGTTTTACCTTCTTTGCCTCAGAATAGTAGTGGCAGTCAAAGATGAACTCCATTTTCTTCTCCCATTCTAGGTACGCTTCTGGATTGGATTTGCCTTGAAATGAAAGTATCTTCATTTTTATGCCTCTCAAACTATCATCTTCCCTATTCCTAACTCCTCTATCCCGTCCAAATCTTCGGTGACTACCCGCTGAATCTTCTCCTTCGTCAAACTCTTCCCCATCAATCCTATAGTAGTCATCAACCTCTCCTCTAACCGGAACCCTTTCTCGCCTACGCGCATGAGGAACATGTTGTGGCTGTTCCACACGTGCATTCTCTATCCGGTCTATCCTCTCATGAAGCTGTCCTATCTCTCCTCTCAACATTCGCCTCATCTCCCCCATCATCGCTTCCATAAGAAGTTTTGGGTCTGCTGCACCTGAGGTACCCTCAATAGTGTTCTTGCTGTTGTTTGACATTTTCCAAAGGACCTTACCACACTCCCTTACGTGTTTCACTCGTGAATTGGTTCACTCAATTTCACTCGTGTTTACACTCAATACTTTCGGCTTTTGTCCACTCAAATGCTCTCGCCTCTATGCCTTTTTCCACTCTTTAATTCTCACTCAGTTCCTATAAAACTAGTCAAATCAATATCAAAATTTCCTTGACAATTCACAAATAGATTACCAAAGAGACAAGACTATAACAGGAACAAAGAATTTAGGCATTCAGAATCACACCCAAAAGGAACAAAATTTCAGCAAAAATTTTTGGTCTATGCAGGGAATTCAATTTCGGATTCCTTAAATGATGAATAACAAGAATCTAGAAAAAAAAATTTAAGGAAGGATTCCAGACTCTTTTTTTTTCGGCTTTTTTTTTTTTTTTTTTTTTTTTTCGGATCCTCTTGTTTTTCTTCTTTTCTTTCTTTCTTTCTTTTCTTTTCGGATCTTTTTTTTTTTTGTTTTTTTAACCGACTTTGATAATGGAAATCAAAAACTTACGAATAACTAAAACAAACATAAACTAAGAGAACGGATAAGCAAAACCTGATTAGAACCTCGCTCTGATTACCAAATGATACGAACCACGCCAAGAACTGACGCGACCCTAACCGAAGTTGGTTTCCAAGATCAACTTTCTAACCGGTTTTGGATGGAACCGCGACCCGATGCCCAATAAGAAGCACGAACCTTGGTATGTGAGGACGCCACAATCAACTATGGATGGACTGATTGATAAGTCTATGAACGCCACGGAAATTTCCGATAAGTTCTAATAGTTCGTTTAGGAACTAAAGAGAATTAAACCTCAAAATTATGTGTTATTACTTGTATCCCATTGAATGAAATTCGTTACAATATATAGGGGTTCCTATGCGAATTTTCAGCTCCTAATTCCCCATGGAATTTCGGCAAATCAATTACCAAATCACCTAATCTAAAGCAAATAAGGTAAGTGTCCTTAATGGCTTAAAAACTTTACAATAATAGAAATAAACAAACGAAAATGAAGCAAACTAGACATTAAAAAGGTCAAAAACTGATTCTTCTCGCCATGTGTCGCCTCAAAATGGGAAAGTAACTGAAATGGAAATTACTCAATCCCTTCTATAGCTTGAATCACGCATTTATTGGTCTGGTTGTCGCACGCAATTCCCTCAATGGGCCTCCATGCAATAGCTTGAGCCCAAGTTGCTTGAATCAGCCCAATAAGCGTTTCTTTAAACTTCTTCGCACGAGCTCTCGTAACCGGACCAATGGAAACTTGAATTGGATCTGAATATGTCTCCCACGTGCTCTTGCTTGTGCTAACGATGTCCTCATCACCTTCAAACCAAGGCAAACTTGATTCATCCACTTCTCAAAACCGTGATATTAAATGTTTCAAATGCCAAGGCAGGGGTCACATCTCAAGCCAATGTCCGAACAAAAGGGTGAAGGTGTCACGGGACGACGGAGAGGTTGTTACGGATGACGAATTGGACGAGGACTCCATGCCACCATTGGAGGACGTGGATGAGGAGGAGTGTGCTATCCAAGGTGAATTGTTGGTCACTCGACGAGCCCTTAGTGTGCAGGCCAAAGAGGAAGAAGAAGAGCAACGTGAGAACATTTTTCATACTTGGTGCCACGTGCAGAACAAGGTATGTAGTGTGATAATAGATGGAGGAAGTTGTACGAACATTGCTAGCACTACTATGGTTGACAAATTAGGGCTGCCAACGACCAAACATCCTCGACCTTACAAGTTGCAATGGTTGAATAATAGTGGTGAAGTGAAGGTAACTAAATAGGCATTAATTTCGTTTCGCATTGGTAGATACGAAGATGAAGTTTTGTGCGATGTAGTTCCAATGGAAGCTGGACACTTATTACTAGGTCGACCATGGCAATTTGATCATCGAGTCAAACATGATGGCTACACCAATAAATATTCTCTTGTGCACAACCAGAGAACATTCACTCTTGTACCAATGACACCAAAACAGGTTCATGAAGATCAAGTTTGGTTACAAAAGGAGAGTGAACAAAAAGGAGAGAATGTGAAAAAGAGAGAGAAAGGGAGTGAAAATAATGAGTGTTGGAGTGCAGAGAGAGAGTTCGGCCAGAAAGGGAAAAAAGATAGAGGGGCCGAGAAAAAGGAGAGAAAAGGAGAGAACATTGAGAGAGCCAGTACAAAAGAAGATTTCGCCAATGAGGTAAAAATAGAGAGAAAAATAAACTTTCATGCAAGAGATAGTGATGTGAGAAGAGCTTTGTTTTCTAATCAGCCGATGATTTTACTCATGTACAAGGAGGTGTTATTAAACAATAATGATTTTGATTCCACCTTGCATAGTTCTGTTGTTTCTCTTTTGCAGGAATATGAGGATATCTTTCCCGAGGAAACACCGCAAGGTTTTCCTCAAATCCGCGGGATTGAACATCAAATCGACTTCATACCTGGAGCTACAATCCCAAACCGACTAGCCTATAGGAGTAATCCCGAGGAGACAAAGGAACTCCAACGGCAGGTAAGTGAGTTGATGGAGAAAGGACACGTGAGAGAAAGCTTGAGCCCGTACGCCGTACCTGTTTTACTTGTGCCTAAGAAAGATGGGACTTGGAGGATGTGCGTTGATTGTCGAGCCATCAACAACATCACGGTAAAGTATCGACATCCCATTCCTCGCTTGGATGACATGTTAGATGAATTGCATGGTGCTTGTGTGTTTTCTAAAATTGATCTAAAGAGTGGATATCATCAAATTTGCATGAAAGAGGGAGACGTGATACGAACCACGCCAAGAACTGACGCGACCCTAACCGAAGTTGGTTTCCAAGATCAACTTTCTAACCGGTTTTGGATGGAACCGCGACCCGATGCCCAACAAGAAGCACGAACCTTGGTATGTGAGGACGCCACAATCAGCTATGGAGAGACCGATTGATAAGTCTTGGTATGTGAGGACGCCACAATCAGCTATGGATGGACTGATTGATAAGTCGATGAACGCCACGGAAATTTCCGATAAGTTCGAATAGTTCGTTTAGGAACTAAAGAGAATTAAACCTCAAAATTATGTGTTATTACTTGTCTCCCATTGATTGAAATTCGTTACAATATATAGGGGTTCCTATGCGAATTTCAGCCCCTAATTCCCATGGAAATTTCGGGAAACTCATTTAACAAAAGTCAAATCTAGACTAAATAAGGAAAGTTCCCTTAATGGCTTAAAAGCCTTACAATAATAGAAATACCAGAAACGGAAAAAAGGAAACTAGACATTAAAAGGTCAAAACTGATTCTTCTCGCCATGTGTCGCCTCAAAATGGGAAAGTAACTGAAATGGAAATTACTCAATCCCTTCTATAGCTTGAATCACGCATTTATTGGTGTGGTTGTCGCATGCAATTCCCTCAATGGGCCTCCATGCAATAGCTTGAGCCCAAGTTGCTTGAATCAGCCCAATAAGTGTTTCTTTAAACTTCTTCGCACGAGCTCTCGTAACCGGACCAATGGGAACTTGAATTGGATCTGAATATGTCTCCCACGTGCTCTTGCTTGTGCTAGTGATGTCCTCATCAAGACGAGTGGAAGACTGCTTTCAAAACAAAACAAGGCTTGTATGAGTGGTTGGTAATGCCTTTCGGTTTAACCAATGTGCCTAGCACATTTATGCATTTAATGAACCATGTCTTGCGAGCTTTTATTGGGAAATTTTTCATTGTTTATTTTGATGATATCCTTATCTATAGCAGTAATTTGGATGATCATATTGAACATTTGAAACTTGTTTTAGATGTTTTACGGAAGGAAAAATTGTATGCTAATCTTAAGAAGTGTACCTTTTGCACGGATAAGCTTGTTTTTCTTGATTTTGTTGTTAGTGCTCAAGGTATACAGGTTGACAAAGAAAAGGTTAGGGCTATCCAAGAATGGCCAAGTCCCACAAGCATTGGAGAAGTATGGAGTTTTCATGGACTTGCCAGCTTTTACCGGCGGTTTGTAAGGGATTTCAGTACTTTGGCTGCACCACTCACGGAAGTAATCAAGAAGAATGTTGGGTTCAAGTGGGGAGAAGAACAAGAGAAGGCGTTTTAGTTTATTAAGCATAAGCTTACTCATGCTCCTTTACTTGCTTTACCTGATTTTTCTAAAACATTTGAAATTGAATGTGATGCTTCTGGTGTAGGTATAGGTGCCATGCTGATGCAAGGAGGACGACCAATCGCGTATTTCAGTGAAAAATTGAGTGGGTCAACACTAAATTACCTGACTTATGACAAGGAGTTGTACGCATTGGTTCAAGCATTAAAGACTTGGCAACACTACCTATGGCCCAAGGAATTCGTGATTCACACTGATCACGAGTCATTGAAACATCTGAAGTGACAACAAAAGTTGAACAAGAGGCATGCCCGCTGGGTGGAATTCGTCGAGACATTTCCTTATGTCATTCGATACAAGCAAGGTAAGGAGAATGTTGTTGCGGATGCACTTTCTCGTAGGTACGCATTACTTTCTTTCCTTGACGCTAAACTGCTTGGTTTTGAGCATATTAAGGATTTATACCCTTTAGACCAAGATTTTAGTGAGGAGTATCGAGCTTGTGAGAAAAACGCAATGGGTAAATTTTATAGACATGATGGATTTTTGTTTCGGGAGAATAAGCTTTGTGTGCCTAATTGTTCTTTGAGAGATTTCTTAGTGAGGGAATCCCATGGTGGCGGATTGATGGGGCATTTTGGAATTGCTAAAACTTTAGCTGTTTTGTAGGAACACTTCTTTTGGCCACACATGAAAAGGGATGTTGAAAGGATATGTAGTAGATGTGTCACGTGTAGGCAAGCTAAATCGAGAGCACAACCCCATGGTTTATACACACCTTTGCCAATTCCTAGTGAGCCTTGGACTGATATTTCAATGGACTTTGTGTTACGTTTACCTAGGACCAAACATGGGAAGGATAGTGTGTTTGTGGTTGTAGATCAGTTTTCTAAGATGGCACATTTTATTCCCTGTCATAAAACTGATGATGCATCGCATGTTGCTGAATTGTTCTTTAGGGAGATTGTGAGAATACATGGCATGCCTAGGACAATTGTTTCAAATAGAGATGCTAAGTTCTTGAGCTACTTTTGGAAGACTTTGTGGAGTAAGTTAGGTACTAAGCTGTTGTTTTCTACTACTTGCCACCCACAAACTGATGGTCAAACTGAGGTGGTAAATAGGACTTTGTCCACCTTATTAAGAGCAATCATCAGTAAGAACATTAAATCATGGGAAGACTGTTTACCGCATGTTGAGTTTGCATATAACCGCTCTGTCCATTCTGATACTAAGTATTCACCTTTTGAAATTGTTTATGGTTTTAATCCTTTATCACCATTGCATTTATCACCACTACCTGTTTCTGAGCGTGTTAATTTAGATGGCAAAAGGAAGGCTGACTCTGTTAAATAGATTCATGAGAAAGCAAGACTCAACATTGAGAGAAGAATGGAACAATATGCAAAGCAAGCCAATAAGGGGCGACACAAGCTGATTTTTGAACCTGGAGACTGGGTGTGGTTGCACTTTAGAAAGAAGCGTTTCCCAGAACAAAGAAAGTCAAAGTTGTTACCATGTGGAGATGGTCCATTTCAAGTCCTTGAAAGAATTAATGACAATGCTTACAAGTTGGATTTGCAAGGTGAGTATAATGTAAGTGCTACCTTCAATGTTTCTGATTTGAGTCCTTTTGATGCAGAGTCTGATTTGAGGACAAATCCTTTTCAAGAGGAGGGGAATGATGGAGACTTAGGGAGCTCAAATGCATGGAAGGTGGTTGACCCAATACAAGTTCCTGCTAGACCAGTCACAAGAGCCCGAGTTAAGAAATTCAAGGAAGCACTAAATTGGCTGATTCACGAAATATGGAATCAAGAAAATTTGTGCAAGCCCATTGACCCAGGCCCACGTCAACCACAACGGTGCGTCAATTTGATCCAAGTTCTAGAAGAATCCCGATAAGTCAAGCTTGAAATCAGCTCAAATTTTGCAAGATCAAGTCAATGGAAGAACTTTGGAAACTTTCCCATTTTGGCAGACATGCGGATTATTTGCACTTTCCTTTAATTGTTGGGCATGTAAATGGCTGAAAGTCAGCCATTAAGACTTTCCTTTCTTTTGGTTTTTATTTTAGGTTTAGTAATAATGTTTGAATTTGTCAACTTTTCCTTTTGGGCAACACTTTGTAATTTTGGCCTATAAATAGGCGTTTCCAAGGTTAATGAAAAGCATGAATGTTTATTTTCTGAGAGAAATAATTCTTTCTTTGGTTCTTTGACGAACTGCACGAACTCTTCGGATCAATCCGAGCGTTCAACCCTGACTTATCAATCAAGCTTTCCATCCTTGATTGTGGCGTCTACGATATACCAAGGTTCTTGCTTCGATATAAGCAACGGGTCACGGTGACTTCCATCCAAATCTGAGTAGAAACGATCTTGGTGCCTTCTTATTGATAACGGGTTTTGTCAGTATATTGGTGAGGTTCTTATCATTATGAGCTAGCAAAATAGACCCGATGGATATATACAGTTTAAGCTCCTATAATTATAAATATAATATCCCAGATACATATTTTATAATTATTAACTCTAACGCTACTCCACTAAAGGCTTAGAGTTGTACTCTTCAACTATATAAAATTACAAAGCTTCAATAAGCTAACCGTCCATAACATATCGTAACGACTCACATCCCCATAGGATATTGAGAATTGGCTTAAGGATAAATTACGTTTTACCTTTTTAATTATTTTTATCTTACATTC
The DNA here is from genome assembly GCA_025403435.1 of Artocarpus heterophyllus. Lineage (NCBI taxonomy): Eukaryota > Viridiplantae > Streptophyta > Magnoliopsida > Rosales > Moraceae > Artocarpus > Artocarpus heterophyllus. The sequence goes on along the minus strand of CM046339.1, from coordinate 6,212,599 downwards.
CATTATCACACCATCAGAATACTTACTATCCATAGATAGTATATCATTCGATTATACTTATGCATCCAAATGATTGAGTGCTCTAGTCTTCCAATTACAGGATAATGCATATAAGAGAATATCATTAACTCTATAAAAAGAGTTATACATTCCATATTTATGAATAATGAGTCAACGTGAATAAGAGTCGTGTCTCCAACATACTGGTATGCATTACATCATTAAGTCAAGATGTCACCCTTTGGTACATCAAAAGACATAAGTCAAGAATATGGGCCAATAGTCATTTTAGGATTAAGACACAATAATATGATTGTCTAAAGTGAATTAATTTACACAAACAAAATTATTAACCAAATCAATTCAACTTTTATGTCCCTAATCCAACACATTATCACCTATGACAATGCACTAATGTTTCTACTTACAAAGCCACTCCAATGATCAAGACAATTCATTTCTTATTAGGGATGTAAACAATATAACATTCTTAGCACGAATAAAGCGTCCAACTTTATTCTCTCGATTGCAGATCTTATGATTTAGACCATCACCTTCAAGATTCATGTCTTGCGTAATCTGTCCATCATATGTATGATTCTTAAAGGTTTAGGCTGACAGTCTCAAACTTGTGTTTGCTTATCATACATTCAAAAAATATGAACATGAAGAGGACAACATTTGGTATATAAATAAATGAATTCTTTATTGATAAGATATCTCCAAAAATATATAACAACATTTTACTCCTTAGGACATCATGTCTAACAGAAGGCTGAGTATGTGGCAGCTAGTGATGCTTCAAAAGTTGTAGTGTGGCTTTGCCAGTTCTTTGGGAATCTTGAGGTAGTTCCTAGTATGGACAAAGTAGCATCGCTGTATTATGATAACATGACAGCGATAGCTAATGCTAAGGAACCAAGATTTAACAAAAAGTGTAAGCATATTCATTGGAAGTATCATGTGATAAAGGACTTTGCATATTCATTGTATGCAAGATCACATCTGAGGATGATTTAGCTGATCCTTTCATGAAGACACTAACTATGAGAGTCTTCAAGAAGCATATAGAGGCTATGGGGATGCAAGATATGTCATATTTACTCACTTAGTGTAAGTGGGAGATTGTTAGACAAAGTGCCTAAGGAGTAAAATGTTGTAATATATTTTTGGAGACATTTTATCAATAGAGTTTATTTATTATCCATATACCAAATTTTGTCCTCTTTATGTTCATTGGTATTTAATATATGATAAGCAAACAAAAGTCAGAGACTATTAGTCTAAACCTTTAAAAATTATGCATATGATAGATAGATTATGCAGAAGACACAAATCTTAATGGTGATGGTCTAAATTATAAGATCCATAATCGAGGGAATAAAGTTGGCGCTTTATTCATGCTAAGATTGTTGATACGAAACCCACCAAGAACTGATGCGACACTAACCAAAATTGGTCTCCAAGGTCGAAATTCCTAATCAGTTTTGAATGGAACCGTGACCCGATGCCTAACAAGAAGCATGAACCTTGGTATGTGAGGACACCACAATCAGCTATGGACAGACTGATTGATGAGTTTATGAATGCCATGGAATAGTCCAATATGTTCAAATAGTTAGTTTAAAGAACCAAAGAGAATTAAAACCTCAAATTGTGTGTTAAAAAAAAAACTCCATTGAATGAAATTCGTTACAATATATAGTGGTTTCCCCTTTGTGAATTTTTAGCTCCTAATTGCCCATGAATTTCGAACAAATCAATTACCTAAAAAAAAAACACCCAGTCTAAAGCAAATAAGGTAAGTTCCCTAAATGGCTTAAAAGCCTTACAATAATATGAAATAAAATTAAAGAAAAGGAAAATAGACAATAAATAGGTAAATAGCTGATTCTTCTTGCCACTTGTCGACTCAAAACGGGAAAGTAACTGAAATGGAAAGTAGCTTGATTATTTGCAGCCATATGGTGCTAATCACTTGTTGATTCTACAAACATGATTTCTCGGTCCTTTCTAGAACTTGAATCATGCATTTGTTGGTTTGGATGTCACATGCAATTCTCTCAATGGGCCTCCATGCAATAGCTTGAGCTCAAGTTGCTTGAATTAGCCCAATAGGTGTTTCTTTGAACTTCTTCGCACGAGCTCTTGTAACCGGACCAATGGGAAGTTGAATTGGATCTGAATATGTCTCATCCCACGTGCTCTTGCTTGTGTTAATGATGTCCTCATCATTCCCCTCCTCTTGAGAGGGATTTGTCCTCAAATCATTGCCTGCATCAAAAGGACTTAGATTAGAAACATTAAAGGTGACACTTACACCATACTCACCTGGCTAGTCTAGCTTGTATGCATTATCATTGATCCTTTCAAGAATTTGAGAAGGACCATCCCCACTAGGCAATAGCTTGGATTTCCTTTGTTCTGGAAACCGTTCCTTGAGTAAGTTCTCATGTATTTGCTTAACAAGGTCAGCTTTTCTTTTTCCATCTAAATTCACACACTCAGACAAAGGTACTGGCATTAAAATCCAAAGGAGTTAAAGGATTAAAACCATAAACAATTTCAAACGGTGAAAATTGAGTAGCAGAATGAACAGATTGATTATAAGCAAACTCAACATATGGTAAACACTCCTCCCAAGTTTTGAAGTTTTGATGTTGTTTTTAATGATAGCCTGCAACAAAGTACACAAGGTTCTATTCACAACTTTTGTTTGACCATCGGTTTGAGGGTGACAAGTAGTTGAAAACAATAGCTTAGTCCCTAACTTAACCCACAAAGTCTTCCAAAAGTAGATTAAGAGCTTAGCATCCCTATCAGCAACATTGAAAGCATCATCTGTCTTGTGGCAAACCTAACACAAAATCTATCGAAATATTAGTCCAGGGTTCACTAGGTATTGGTAAAGGAGTGTACAAACTGTGGGGCTGCACTCTTGGTTTAGCCTGCCTACAAGTTACACATCTACCAATAAGCCTCTCAACATCTCGTTTCATATGTGGCCAATAGAAGTGTTCCTGCAACACCGCCAAAGTCTTCATTTCTCCAAAATGTCCCATCAATCCTCCCCCATGTGATTCTCTCACAAGCAAATCTCTTAATGAACAATTAGGCACAAACAATTTATTCTCCCGAAACAAGTATCCCTCATGCTTAAAGTACTTACCACTAGCAAATCTCTCACAAGCTTGATACTCAGTACTAAAGTAACAGTCATTGATAAGAACCTCGCCAATCTACTGACGAAACCCGTTATCAATAGAAAGGCACCGAGACCATGTCTACTTAGATTTGGATGGAAGTCACCGTGACCTGTTGCTTATATCGAAGCAAGAACCTTGGTATATCATAGACGTCACAATTCAAGGATGGAAAGGTTGATTGATAAGTCAGGGCTGAACACCCGTATTGATCCAAAGAGTTCGTGAAATTTGTCAAAAAACCAAAGAAAGAATTTTCTCTCTCATAAAATAAACATTCATTTGTCCTTTTATTAACCTTGGAAATGCCTATTTATAGGCTAAAATTACAAAGGAAAGTTGACAAATTCAAACATAACTACTAATCCTACTTTTAAGCCTAAAATAAAAATCAAAAGAAAGGAAAGTCTTAATGGCTGATATTTAGCCATTTACACGCCCAACAATTAAAGGAAAGTGCAATTAATGCTCTTTAACAACTTGCACAAATGATCAGCCACATGTGTGCCAATAATGTGAAAGTTTTCGAAATCCTTCCATAGACTTGATCTTGCAAAATTTGAGCTGATTTCAAGCTTGACTCATCTGGATTCTTCTAGAACTTGGATAAAATTGATGCACCTTTATGGCTGACGTGGGCCTAGGTCAATGGGCTTGCACAAATTTACTTGATTCCATATTACATGAATCAACCTATTTAGTGCTTCCTTGAATTTCTTAGCTCGGGCTCTTGTGACTGGTCCAACAGGAACTTATATTGGGTCAGCCACCTTCCATGCATTAGAGCTCCCAACGTCTCCATCATTCCCCTCCTCTTGACAAGGATTTGTACTCAAATCTAACTCTGCATCAAAAAGACTCAAATCAGAAACATTGAAGATAGCACTTACATTATACTCACCTGGCAAATCCAACTTGTAAGCGTTGTCATTAATTCATTCAAGGACTTGAAATGGACCATCTCCCTGTGGTAACAACTTTGATTTTCTTTGTTCCAAAAAATGCTCCTTTCTGAAGTGCAACCACACCCATTCTCCAGGTTCAAAAATCAGCTTGTGTCGCCACTTGTTGGCTTGCTTTTCATATTGTTCCATTCTTCGCTCAATGTTGAGTCTTGCCTTCTCATGAATCTCTTTAACAAAGTCAGCCTTCCCTTTGCTATCTAAATTAACACGTTTAGAAACATGTAGTGGTGATAAATCCAATGGTGACAAAGGATTAAAACTATAAACAATTTGAAAAGGTATACTTAATACTAGAATGGACAGAACTATTATATGCAAACTCAACATGTGGTAAACAGTCTTCCCATGTTGTAATTTTGTTACTGATGATTGCTCCTAATAAGGTTGACAAAGTCTTATTTACGACTTCAGTATGACCATAAGTTTGTGGGTGGCAAGTAGAGGAAAACAACAGCTTAATACCTAACTTACTCCACAAAGTCTCCACAAAGTCCTTTTTCTCGGCCATCTCTTCCTTTTTTCTCTGACTGGCTGAACTCTCTCTCTGCACTCCCACTCTTGATTTTTCTCCGCTCTTCATTTTTTTATCACTTTCTCTCTGTAAGCTCACTTGGTCTTCACCCCTTCCCATGACTTAATAGGTCGCTCTCTATTTTGTCTCCTATTTATAATAAGCTAATCCCACCAAGTAATAGCATAATCAGAAAATTCAATTACAGCCAGTTTTACCTTCTTCGCCTCGGAATAGTTTTGGCAGTCAAAGACGAACTCCATTTTCTTCTCCCATTCTAGGTACGCTTTTGGATTGGATTTGCCTTGAAATGATGGTATCTTCATTTTTATGCCTCTCAAACTATCATTTTTTCGGTTCCTAACTCCTCTATCCTGTCCAAATCTTCGATGACTACCCGCTAAATCTTTTCCTTCGTCAAACTCTTCCCCATCAATCCTGTAGTAGTCATCAACCTCTCCTCTAACCGGAACCCTTTCCCGCCTACGCGCATGAGGAACATGTTGCGGCTGTTCCACACGTGCATTTTCCATCTGGTCTATCCTCTCATGAAGCTGTCCTAACTCTCCCCTCAACAATCGCCTCATCTCCCCCATCATCGCTTCCATGAGAAGTTTTGGATCTGCTGCACCCGAGGTACCCTCAATAGTGTTCTTGCTGTTATTTGAATTTTTTTTTTTTTTGGCAAAGCAAAATAATAAACAATGCAAAGGACCTTACCACACTCCCTTACGTGTTTCACTCGTGAACTCTCGCCTCTTTGCCTTTTTCCACTCGTTAATTCTCACTCAGTTCCTATAAAACTAGTCAAATCAATATCAAAATTTCCTTGACAATTCACAAATAAATTACCAAGGAGGCTCAGATTAGAAACAAGACTATAACAGGAACAGATAATTTAAGCTTTCAAAAATCACACCCAAAAGGAACGAAATTTGAGCAAAAATTTTTGGTCTATGCAAGGAATTCAATTTCGGGTTCCTTAAACAATCAATAACAAGAATCGGAAAAAAGAAAATTTAAGGAAAGTTTCCAGACTTTTTTTTTTTTTTTTTGGATCCTCTTGTTTTTCTTCTTTTCCTTTTTTTTTCTTTCTTTTCTTTTCGGTTCTTTTTTTTTTTTAACCGACTTTGATAATGGGAATCAAAACTCACGAATAACTGAAACAAACATAAACTAAGAGAATGGATAAGCAAAACCTGATTAGAACCTCACTCTAATTACCAAATGATACGAACCCCGTCAAGAACTGACGCGACCCTAACCAGAATTGGTTTCCAAGATCAAAATTCCTAACCGGTTTTGGATGGAACCGCGACCCGATGCCTAACAAGAAGCACGAACCTTGGTATGTGAGGACGCCACAATCAGCTATGGATGGACTGATTGATAAGTCTATGAACGCTGCAAATTTTTTGATAAGTTTGAATAATTCGTTCAGGAACCGAAGAGAATTAAACCTCAAATTGTGTGTTAAAACTTATTTCCCATTGAATGAAATTCGTTACAATATATAGGGGTTCCCCTATGCGAATTTTCAGCTCCTAATTGCCCATGGAATTTCAGGCAAATCAATTACCAAAACGTCTAATCTAAAGCAAATAAGGTAAATTCCCTTAATGGCTTAAAAACCTTACAATAATAGAAATAACACAAATGCATATTTGTAAAAGAAAAAAAGGAAACTAGACATTAAAAGGTAAATAGCTGATTCTTCTCGCCACTTGTCGCCTTAAAACGGGAAAGTAACTGAAAGGGAAATTACTCGGTCCCTTCTAGAGCTTGAATCACGCATTTGTTGGTCTGGATGTCACATGCAATTCCCTCAATGGGCCTCCATGCAATAGCTTGAGCCCAAGTTGCTTGAATCAGCCCAATAAGCATTTCTTTGAACTTCTTCGCACGAGCTCTCGTAACCGGACCAATGGGAACTTGAATTAGATCTGAATATGTCTCATCCCACGTGCTCTTGCTTGTGCTAACGATGTCCTCATCTGATATGAACCCCAACAAGAACTGACGCGACCCTAACCAAAATTGGTTTCCAAGATCAAATTCCTAACCGGTTTTGAATGGAACCGCGATCCGATGCCTAACAAGAAGCACAAACCTTGGTATGTGAGGATGCCACAATCAGCTATGGATGGACTGATTGATAAGTCTATGAATGCCACAGAATTTTCTGATAAGTTTGAATAGTTCGTTTAGGAACCAAAGAGAATTAAACCTCAAATTGTGTGTTAAAACTTATTCCCCATTGAATGAAATTCATGACAATATATAAGGGTTCCCCGATGCGAATTTTCAGTTCCTAATTGCCCATGGAATTTCAGGCAAGTCAATTACCAAAACGTCTAATCTAAAGCAAGAAGAAAAGTTCCCTTAATGGCTTAAAAGCCTTACAATAATAGAAATAAAACAAATACAAAAAAAGGAAACTAGACATTAAAAGGTAAATAGCTGATTCTTCTCGCCACTTGTCATCTCAAAACAGGAAAGTAACTGAAATGGAAATTACTCGGTCCCTTCTAGAGCTTGAATCACGCATTTGTTGGTCTAGATGTCACATGCAATTCCCTCAATGGGCCTCCAAGCAATAGCTTGAGCCCAAGTTGCTTGAATCAGCCCAATAAGCATTTCTTTAAACTTCTTTGCACGAGCTCTCGGGACCGAACAATGGGAACTTGAATTGGATCTGAATATGTCTCATCCCACGTGCTCTTGCTTGTGCTAACGATGTCCTCATCATTCCCCTCCTCTTGAGAGGGATTTGTCCTCAAATCGTCGCCTGCATCAAAAGGACTTAGATCAAAAACATTAAAGGTGGCACTTACACCATACTCACCCAGCAAGTCTAGCTTTTACGCATTATCGTTGATCCTTTCGAGAATTTGAAAAGGACCGTCCCCTCTAGGGAACAGCTTGGATTTCCTTTGTTCCGACAACCATTCCTTACGTAAGTGCAACCACACCAAATTGCTGGGCCTGAAGACGAGCTTGTGGCGCTATTTGTTGGCTTGTTCAGCATATTGTTTAGTTCTTCGCTCGATGTTAAGTCTTGCCTTCTCGTGTATCTACTTAACAAGGTCAGCTTTTATTTTTCCATCTAAATTCACATGCTCAAACAAAGGTAATGGCATTAAATCCAAAGGAGTTAAAGGATTAAAACCATAAACAATTTCAAACGGTGAAAATTGAGTAGCAGAATGAACAGATCGATTATAAGCAAACTCAACATGTGGTAAACACTCCTCCCATGTTTTGATGTTCTTTTAATGATAGCCTGCAACAAAGTAGGCAAGATTCTATTCACAACTTCTGTTTGACCATCGGTTTGAGGGTGACAAGTAGTCAAAAACAATAGCTTAGTCCCTAACTTAGCCCGCAAAGTCTTCCAAAAGTAGCTTAAGAACTTGGTGTCCCTATCAGAAACAATTCTCCTAGGCATACCATGAAGTCTCACAATTTCCCTAAAGAACAAATCAACAACATTGGAAGCATCATCTGTCTTGTGGCATGGAATAAAATGGGCCATCTTGGAAAACCTATCCACGACCACAAATATCGAGTCTCTTCCCCATTTAGACCTAGGCAATCCTAACACAAAATCCACCAAAATATCAATCCAGGGTTCACTAGGTATTGGTAAAGGGGTGTACAAACCGTGGGGCTGCACTCTTGATTTAGCCTGCCTACAAGTTACACATCTACCACAAAGCCTCTTAACATCTCATTTCATATGTGGCCAATAGAAGTGTTCCTGCAACATAGCCAAAGTCTTCATTACTCCAAAATGTCCCATCAATCCTCCCCCATGGGATTTTCTCACTAGCAAATCTCTTAATGAACAATTAGGCACACATAATTTATTCTCCCGAAACAAGTATCCCTCATGCCTAAAGTACTTACCACTAGCAAATCTTTCACAAGCTTGATACTCAGTATTAAAGTAACAGTCATTGATAAGAACCTCGCCAATATACTGACGAAACCCGTTATCAATAGAAAGGCACCAAGACCTTTTCTACTTAGGATTGGATGGAAGTAACTGTGACCTATTGCTTATACCGAAGCAAGAACCTTGGTATCATAGATGCCACAATTCAAGGATGGAAAGGTTGATTGATAAGTCAGGGTTAAACGCCCGGATTGATCCGAAGAGTTCGTGTAGTTTATCCTTTTATTAACCTTGGAAAAGCCTATTTATAGGCAAAAATTACAAAGGAAAGTTGACAAATTCAAACATAACTACTAATCCAAATTTTAAGCCTAAAATAAAAACCAAAAGAAAGGAAAGTCTTAATGGCTGATATTTAGCCATTTACACGCCCAACAATTAAAGGAAAGTGCAATTAATGCTCTTCAACAACTTGCACAAATGATCAGCCACATGTGTTCCAATAATGGGAAAGTTTTTGAAATCCTTCCATAGACTTGGTCTTGCAAAATTTGAGCTGATTTCAAGCTTGACTCATTTGGATTCTTCTAGAACTTGGATAAAATTGATCCACCTTTATGGCTGACATGGGCCTAGGTCAATGGGCTTGCACAAATTTACTTGATTCCATATTACATGAATCAGCCTATTTAGTGCTTCCTTGAATTTCTTAGCTCGGGTTCTTGTGACTGGTCCAACAGGAACTTATATTGGGTCAGCCACCTTCCATGCATTAGAGCTCCCAATGCCTCCATCTTTCCCCTCCTCTTGACAAGGATTTGTCCTCAAATCAAACTCTGCATCAAAAAGACTCAAATCAGAAACATTGAAGATAGCACTTACGTTATACTCACCTAGCAAATCCAACTTGTAAGCGTTGTCATTAATTCGTTCAAGGACTTGAAATGGACCATCTCCCTGTGGGAACAACTTTGACTTTCTTTGCTCCAAAAACTGCTCCTTTCTAAAGTGCAACCACACCCATTCTCCTAGTTTGAAAATCAGCTTGTGTCGCCCCTTGTTGGCTTGCTTTGCATATTGTTCCATTCTTCGCTCAATGTTGAGTCTTGCCTTCTCATGAATCTCTTTAAAAAAGTCAGCCTTCCCTTTGCCATCTAAATTAACATGTTCAGAAACAGGTAGTGGTGATAAATCCAATGGTGACAAAGGATTAAAACTACAAACAATTTGAAAAGGTATACTTAATACTAGAATGGACAGAACTATTATATGCAAACTCAACGTGTGGTAAATAGTCTTCCCATGTTTTAATGTTCTTACTGATGATTGCTCCTAATAAGGTTGACAAAGTCCTATTTACTACCTTAGTATGACCATAGGTTTGTGGGTGGCAAGTAGTGGAAAACAACAGCTTAATACCTAACTTACTGCACAAAGTCTTCCAAAAGTAGCTCAAGAACTTAGCATCTCTGTCTGAAACAATTGTCCTAGGCATGCCATGTATCCTCACAATCTCCCTAAAGAACAATTCAGCAACATGCGACGCATCTCAGTTTTATGACAAGGAATAAAACGTGCCATCTTAGAAAATCGATCTACAACCACAAACACAGTATCCTTCCCACGTTTGGTCCTAGGTAAACCTAACACAAAGTCCATAGAAATAACAATCCAAGGCTCACTAGGAATTGGCAAAGGTGTGTATAAACAAACCATGGGGTTGTGCTCTCGATTTAACTTGCCTACACGTGACACATCTACCACATATCCTTTCAACATCCCTTTTCATGTGTGGCCAAAATAAGTGTTCCTGCAAAATAGCTAAAGTTTTAGCAATTCCAAAATGCCCCATCAATCTGCCACCATGGGATTCCCTCACTAACAAATCTCTCAAAGAACAATTAGGCACACAAAGCTTATTCTCCCGAAACAAAAATCCATCATGTCTATAAAATTTACCCATTGTGTTTTTCTCACAAGCTCGATACTCCTCACTAAAATCTTGGTCTAAAGGGTATAAATCCTTAATATGCTCAAAACCAAGCAGTTTATCGTCAAAGATAGAAAGTAATGCGTACCTACGAGAAAGTGCATCTGCAATGACATTCTCCATACCTTGCCTATGATGGAGACTTAAGGAGCTCAAATGCATGGAAGGTGGTTGACCCAATATAAGTTCCTGTTGGACCTATCACAAGAGCCCGAGCTAAGAAATTCAAGGAAGCACTAAATGGGCTGATTCACAAAATCTGGAATCAAGAAAATTTGTGCTAGCCCATTGACCCAGGCCCACGTCAACCACAAAGGTGCATCAATTTGATCCAAGTTCTAGAAGAATTCCGATGAGTTAAGCTTGAAATCAGCTCAAAATTTGCAAGATCAAGTCAATGGAAGAATATCGAAAACTTTCCCATTTTTGGCACACATGCAGCTGATCATTTGTGCAAATTGTTGACGTGGATTAATTGCACTTTCCTTTAACTGTTGGGCGTGTAAAAGGCTGAATATCAGCCATTAAGACTTTCATTTCTTTTGGTTTTTATTTTAGGCTTAGTAGTTATGTTTGAATTTGTCGACTTTTTTTTTTTGGGCAACAATTTGTAATTTTGGCCTATAAATAGGCGTTTCCAAGGTTAATGAATCATTGACGAATGTTTATTTTCTAAGAGAGATAATTCTTTCTTTGGTTCTTTGACGAACTGCACGAACTCTTCGGATCAATCTGGGTGTTCAACCCCGACTTATCAATCAAGCTTTCCATCCTTGATTGTGGCATCTATCATATACCAAGGTTCTTGCTTCGATAAAAGCAATGGGTCACGGTGACTTCCATCCAAATCTGAGTAGAAATGGTCTTGGTGTCGTTCTATTGATAACAGGATTCGTCAATATATTGGTGAGGTTCTTACCATCTGGTATCAGAGAGAGGTTCTAGCCTCAGGTTTGTCTATCCTTAGTTGTTTCTGAATTCTGATTTATTACTTTGGTTCAATTTTGTTCAAAAAGAAAAGTTGACAAATTCAAAAAGAAAGTCTAAATGGCTGATTTTCAGCCATTTACACGCCCAATAATTAAAGGAAAGTGCAATTAATCCTCGTTAACAATTTACACAAATGATCAGCCACATGTGTGCCAAAAATGGGAAAGTTTCCAAAATTCTTCCATTAACTTGATCTTACAAAATTTGAGCTGATTTCAAGCTTGACTCATCCGGATTCTTCTAGAACTTGGATCAAATTGATGCACCTTTGTGGTTGATGTGGGCCTGGGTCAATAGGCTTGCACAAATTTTCTTGATTCCAGATTTCGTGAATCAAACCATTTAGTGCTTCCTTGAATTTCTTAGCTTGGGCTCTTGTGGCTGGTCCAACAGGAACTTGTATTGGGTCAACCATCTTCCATGCATTTGAGCTCCCTAAGTCTCCATCATTCCCCTCCTCTTGACAAGGATTTGTCCTCAAATTAGACTCTGCATCAAAAGGACTCAAATCAGAAACATTGAAGGTAGCACTTACATTACACTCACCTTGCAAATCCAACTTGTAGGCATTGCCATTAATTCATTCAAGGACTTGAAATGGACCATCTCCCCGTAGTAACAACTTTGACTTTCTTTGCTCCAAAAAATGCTCGTTTCTAAAGTGCAACCACACCCATTCTCCTAGTTTGAAAATCAGCTTGTGTCGCCCCTTGTTGGCTTCCTTTGCATATTGTTCCATTCTTCGCTCAATGTTGAGTCTTGCCTTCTCATGAATCTCTTTAAAAAAGTCAGCCTTCCCTTTGCCATCTAAATTAACACGTTCAGAAACAGGTAGTGGTGATAAATCCAATGGTGACAAAGGATTAAAACTACAAACAATTTGAAAAGGTATACTTAATACTAGAATGGACAGAACTATTATATGCAAACTCAACATGTGGTAAACAGTCTTCCCATGTTTTAATGTTCTTACTGATGATTGCTCCTAATAAGGTTGACAAAGTCCTATTTACTACCTTAGTATGACCATAAGTTTGTGGGTGGCAAGTAGTGGAAAACAACAGCTTAATACCTAACTTACTGCACAAAGTCTTCCAAAAGTAGCTCAAGAACTTAGCATCTCTGTCTGAAACAATTTTCCTAGGCATGCCATGTATCCTCACAATCTCCCTAAAGAACAATTCAGCAACATGCGACGCATCTCAGGTTTATGACAAGGAATAAAACGTGCCATCTTAGAAAATCGATCTACAACCACAAACACAGTATCCTTCCCACATTTGGTCCTAGGTAAACCTAACACAAAGTCCATTGAAATATCAATCCAAGGCTCACTAGGAATTGGCAAAGGTGTGTATAAACCATGGGGTTGTGCTCTCGATTTAGCTTGCCTACACATGACACATCTACCACATATCCTTTCAACATCCCTTTTCATGTGTGGCCAAAATAAGTGTTCCTGCAAAATAGCTAAAGTTTTAGCAATTCCAAAATGCCCCATCAATCCGCCACCATGGGATTCCCTCTCTAACAAATCTCTCAAAGAACAATTAGGCACACAAAGCTTATTCTCCCGAAACAAAAATCCATCATGTCTATAAAATTTACCCATTGTGTTTTTCTCACAAGCTCGATACTCCTCACTAAAATCTTGGTCTAAAGGGTATAATGATGAGGACATCACTAGCACAAGCAAGAGCACGTGGGAGACATATTCAGATCCAATTCAAGTTCCCATTGGGCCGGTTACGAGAGCTCGTGCAAAGAAATTTAAAGAAACACTTATTGGGCTGATTCAAGCAACTTGGGCTCAAGCTATTGCATGGAGGCCCATTGAGGGAATTGCATGCGACAACCACACCAATAAATGCGTGGTTCAAGCTATAGAAGGGATTGAGTAATTTCCATTTCAGTTACTTTCCCATTTTGAGGCGACACATGGCGAGAAGAATCAGTTTTGACCTTTTAATGTCTAGTTTCCTTTTTTTCGTTTCTGGTATTTCTATTATTGTAAGGCTTTTAAGCCATTAAGGGAACTTTCCTTATTTAGTCTAGATTTGACTTTTGTTAATTGAGTTTCCCGAAATTTCCATGGGAATTAGGGGCTGAAAATTCGCATAGGAACCCCTATATAATTGTAACGAATTTCAATCAAGAGGGACAAGTAATAACACATAATTTTGAGGTTTAATTCTCTTTAGTTCCTAAACGAACTATTCGAACTTATCGGAAATTTCCGTGGCATTCATCGACTTATCAATCAGTCCATCCATAGCTGATTGTGGCGTCCTCACTTACCAAGACTTATCAATCAGTCCCTCCATAGCTGATTGTGGCGTCCGCACATACCAAGGTTCGTGCTTCTTGTTGGGCATCGGGTCGCGGTTCCATTCAAAACCGGTTAGAAATTTGATCTTGGAAACCAACTTCGGTTAGGGTCGCGTCAGCTCTTGGCGTGGTTCGTATCATTTGGTATCAGAGCGAGGTTCTAATCAGGTTTTGCTTATCCGTTCTCTTAGTTTTTTTTGTTTGTTTCAATTGTTCGTGAGTTTTGATTTCCATTATCAAAGTCGGTTAAAAAAAAAAAAAAAAGATCCGAAAAGAAAAGAAAGAAAGAAAGAAAAGAAACGAAAAGAAAAAAAAAAAAAAGAAGGAAAAGAAGAAAAACAAGAGGATCCGAAAAAAAAAAAAAAAAAAAAAAAAAAAACAAGAGTCTGGAAACCTTTCTTAAATTTTTATTTCAGATTCTTGTTATTTATTGTTTAAGGAATCCAAAACTGAATTCCTTGCATAGACCAAAAAATTTTTGCTGAAATTTTGTTCCTTTTGGGTGTGATTTTGAAAGCCTAAATTCTTTGTTCCAGTTATAGTCTTGTCTTTTGGTAATCTATTTGTGAATTGTCAAGGAAATTTTTAATATTGATTTGACTAGTTTTATAGGAACTGAGTGAGAATTAAAGAGTGGAAAAAGGCATAGAGGCGAGAGCATTTGAGTGGACAAAAGCCGAAAGTATTGAGTGCAAACACGAGTGAAATTGAGTGAACCATTTCACGAGTGAAACACGTAAGGGAGTGTGGTAAGGTCCTTTGGAAAATGTCAAACAACAGCAAGAACACTAATGAGGGTACCTCGGGTGCAGCAGACCCAAAACTTCTTATGGAAGCAATGTTGGGGGAGATGAGGCGATTGTTGAGGGGAGAGATAGGACAGCTTCATGAGAGGATAGACCGGATAGAGAATGCACGTGTGGAACAGCCACAACATGTTCCTCATGCGCGAAGGCGAGAAAGGGTTCCGGTTAGAGGAGAGGTTGATGACTACTATAGGAATGATGGGGAAGAGTTTGACGAAGGAGAAGATTCAGCGGGTAGTCACCGAAGATTTGGACGGGATAGAGGAGTTAGGAACAGGGAAGATGATAGTCTGAGAGGCATAAAAATGAAGATACCATCATTTCAAGGCAAATCCAATCCAGAAGCGTACCTAGAATGGGAGAAGAAAATGGAGTTCATCTTTGACTGCCACTACTATTCCGAGGCGAAGAAGGTAAAATTGGCTGTAATTGAATTTTCTGATTATGCTATCACTTGGTGGGATCAGCTTGTTATAAACAGGAGACGAAATAGAGAGCGACCTATTGAGTCATGGGAAGAGATGAAGACGGTGATGAGAAAGCGATTTGTGCCAACTTACTACTACCGGGAGTTGTACAACAAGCTACAACACCTTAAGCAGGGCAACCGGAGTGTAGAGGAGTACTATAAGGAGATGGAGGTTATGATGATTCGGGCTAATATAGAGGAGGATCGGGAGGCTACAATGGCAAGGTTTTTGGCGGGCTTGAACCGAGATATTCACAATGCCGTTGAGTTGCAACATTATGTGGAGTTGGAGGACATGGTGCACATGGCTATTAAAATTGAGAATCAACTTATGAGGAGGGGCAGTAGCACACGTCCAAGCCAAAACCCGAATACATCGGCTTGGAAAACCAACCAATGGAAGAGGGATGAGAAGCAATCCAACCCCAAGCCAAAGATCGAGCAAAAACAAGAGGTGGCCAGCCATGGGAATCAAGGTAAATCCGATTCTTCCACTACTCGGACTCGTGATATTAAATGTTTTAAATGTCAAGGCAGGGGTCATATGGCAAGCCAATGTCCGAACAAACGAGTTATGGTGATGCGGGACAATGGAGACATTGAAACCGAGGAAGATTCGGACAATGATTCTATGCCTTCATTAGAGGATGTCGACGATGAGGAGTGCGCTGTCCAAGGAGAATTGTTGGTCACAAGGAGAGCTTTAAGTGTGCAAGCCAAAGAAGAAGATGAAGAGGTGCAACGGGAAAACATCTTCCACACTAGGTGCCACGTTCAAAACAAGGTATGTAGTGTGATTATTGATGGTGGGAGTTGTACTAATGTTGCAAGCACAACCATGGTAGAGAAGTTAGGGCTGCCAACAATTAAGCATCCTCGGCCATATAAATTGCAATGGTTAAATGATACTGGTGAGGTAAAGGTGCATAAACAGGTGTTAGTTCCTTTTCGCATTGGAAGATATGAAGATGAAGTTTTGTGCGATGTGGTTCCGATGCAAGCTGGGCACTTGTTGTTAGGCAGACCATGGCAATTTGATCGGCGAGTTAAGCATGATGGTTTTACCAACAAGTACTCATTTGTTCACAATCAAAAGACGATCACTCTTGTTCCATTAACACCAAAACAGGTCTATGAAGACCAAGTGAGCTTACAGAGAGAAAGTGATAAAAAAATAAAGAGTGAAGAAAAATCAAGAGTGGGAGTGCAGAGAGAGAGTTCGGCCAGTGAGAGAAAAAAAGAAGAGATGGCCGAGAAAAAGGAGAGCAAAGAGAGCAAGGGAGAGAAAATTGAGAGGGCTGAAAAGAATTCACAATCAGCCAATGAGAGAAAAGTAGAGAGAAAAACAAACTTTTATGCAAGAAAGAGTGATGTGAGAAGAGCTTTGTTTTCTAATCAGCCGATGATTTTACTCATGTACAAGGAGGCGTTATTAAACACTAACGATCTTGATTCCACCTTGCATAGTTCTGTTGTTTCTCTTTTGCAGGATTTTGAGGATATCTTTCCCGAGGAAACACCGCAAGGTTTACCTCCAATCCGTGGGATTGAACATCAAATCGACTTCATACCTGGAGCTACAATCCCAAACCGACCAGCCTATAGGAGTAATCCCGAGGAGACAAAGGAACTCCAACGGCAGGTAAATGAGTTGATGGAGAAGGGACACGTGAGAGAAAGCATGAGCCCGTGCGCCGTACCAGTTTTACTTGTGCCTAAGAAAGATGGGACTTGGAGGATGTGCGTTGATTGTCGAGCCATCAACAACATCACGGTAAAGTATCGACATCCCATTCCTCGCTTGGATGACATGTTAGATGAATTGCATGGTGCTTGTGTGTTTTCTAAAATTGATCTAAAGAGTGGATATCATCAAATTCGCATGAAAGAGGGAGATGAGTGGAAGACGGCTTTCAAAACAAAACAAGGCTTGTATGAGTGGTTGGTAATGCCTTTCGGTTTAACCAATGCGCCCAGCACATTTATGCGTTTAATGAACCATGTTTTGCGAGCTTTTATTGGAAAATTTGTTGTTGTTTATTTTGATGATATCCTTATCTATAGCAGCAATTTGGACGAACATATTGAACATTTGAAACTTGTTTTAGATGTTTTGCGGAAGGAAAAGTTGTATGCTAACCTCAAGAAATGTACCTTTTGCACAGATAAGCTTGTGTTTCTTGGTTTTGTTGTTAGTGCTCAAGGTATACAGGTTGATGAAGAAAAGGTGCGAGCCATCCAGGAATGGCCGAGTCCAACTAGTGTGGGAAACGTACTGAGTTTTCATGGACTTGCTAGTTTCTACCGGCGGTTTGTGAAAGATTTCAGTACTATAGCCGCACCACTGACTGAAGTGATCAAAAAGAATGTTGGGTTTAGATGGGGAGAAGAGCAAGAAAAGGCATTTCAGCTACTCAAGGAGAAGTTGACAAATGCTCCATTGTTATCTTTACCTAATTTTGCCAAAACTTTTGAGATTGAATGTGATGCTTCAGGTGTTGGAATTGGTGCTGTTTTAATGCAGGAGGGGAGACCAATAGCATATTTCAGTGAGAAGCTGAATGGGGCAACTCTTAATTACC
Organism: Artocarpus heterophyllus; assembly: GCA_025403435.1. Classification (NCBI taxonomy): domain Eukaryota; kingdom Viridiplantae; phylum Streptophyta; class Magnoliopsida; order Rosales; family Moraceae; genus Artocarpus; species Artocarpus heterophyllus. The sequence continues at coordinate 6,194,857 of CM046339.1, read as the reverse complement.
CAACTTATGATAAAGAGATGTATGCATTGGTTCGGGCATTAGAGACGTGGCAGCACTACCTATGGCCTAAGGAGTTCGTGATTCACACTGATCATGAGTCCCTGAAACACTTGAAGGGCCAGCACAAGCTGAACAAGAGGCATGCTCGTTGGGTAGAATTCATAGAGACGTTTCCATATGTCATTCGCTACAAGCAAGGTAAGGAAAACGTCGTTGCCGATGCACTTTCTCGCAGGTATGTCTTAATCTCAACTCTTAATGCTAAACTACTGGGTTTTGAACACATTAAAGAGTTATATGCTGATGACCATGACTTTCGTACTGAGTATCAAGCTTGTGAGAGATCTGCTAGTGGTAAATACTTTAGGCATGAGGGATACTTGTTTCGGGAGAATAAATTATGTGTGCCTAATTGTTCATTAAGAGATTTGCTAGTGAGGGAATCCCATGGGGGAGGATTGATGGGACATTTTGGAGTAGTGAAAACTTTAGCTATGTTGCAGGAACACTTCTTTTGGCCACATATGAAACGAGATGTTGAGAGGCTTTGTGGTAGATGTGTAACTTGTAGGCAGGCTAAATCAAGAGTGCAGCCCCATGGTTTATACACCCCTTTACCAATACCTAGTGAACCTTGGATTGATATTTCGATGGATTTTGTGTTAGGTTTGCCTAGGTCTAAACGGGGAAGAGACTCAATATTTGTGGTCGTGGATAGGTTTTCAAAGATGGCTCATTTTATTCCATGCCACAAGACAGATGATGCTTCCAATGTTGCTGATTTGTTCTTTAGGGAAATTGTGAGACTTCATGGTATGCCTAGGACAATTGTTTCTGATAGGGACCCCAAGTTCTTAAGCTACTTTTGGAAGACTTTGTGGGCTAAGTTAGGGACTAAGCTATTGTTTTCAACTACTTGTCACCCTCAAACCGATGGTCAAACAGAAGTTGTGAATAGAACCTTGTCCACTTTGTTAAGGGCTGTCATTAAAAAGAACATCAAAACATGGGAGGAGTGTTTACCACATGTTGAGTTTGCTTATAATCGATCTGTTCATTCTGCTACACAATTTTCACCGTTTGAAATTGTTTATGGTTTTAATCCTTTAACTCCTTTGGATTTAATGCCATTACCTTTGTCTGAGCATGTGAATTTAGATGGAAAAAGAAAAGCTGATCTTGTTAAGCAGATACACGAGAAGGCAAGACTCAACATCGAGCGAAGGACTAAACAATATGCTGAACAAGCCAACAAAGGGCGTCACAAGCTCGTCTTCGAGCCCGGTGATTGGGTGTGGTTGCACTTACGCAAGGAACGGTTTCCGGAGCAAAGGAAATCCAAGCTATTGCCTAGAGGGGATGGTCCTTTTCAAATTCTCGAAAGGATCAATGATAATGCGTACAAGCTAGACTTGCCAGGTGAGTATGGTGTAAGTGCCTCCTTTAATGTTTCTGATCTAAGTCCTTTTGATGTAGGCGACGATTTGAGGACAAATCCTTCTCAAGAGGAGGGGAATGATGAGGACATCACTAGCACCAGCAAGAGCACGTGGGAGACATATTCAGATCCAATTCAAGTTCCCATTGGGCCGGTTACGAGAGCTCGTGCAAAGAAATTTAAAGAAACACTTATTGGGCTGATTCAAGCAACTTGGGCTCAAGCTATTGCATGGAGGCCCATTGAGGGAATTGCATGCGACAACCACACCAATAAATGCGTGGTTCAAGCTATAGAAGGGATTGAGTAATTTCCATTTCAGTTACTTTCCCATTTTGAGGCGACACATGGCGAGAAGAATCAGTTTTGACCTTTTAATGTCTAGTTTCCTTTTTTTCGTTTCTGGTATTTCTATTATTGTAAGGCTTTTAAGCCATTAAGGGAACTTTCCTTATTTAGTCTAGATTTGACTTTTGTTAATTGAGTTTCCCGAAATTTCCATGGGAATTAGGGGCTGAAAATTCGCATAGGAACCCCTATATAATTGTAACGAATTTCAATCAAGAGGGACAAGTAATAACACATAATTTTGAGGTTTAATTCTCTTTAGTTCCTAAACGAACTATTCGAACTTATCGGAAATTTCCGTGGCGTTCATCGACTTATCAATCAGTCCATCCATAGCTGATTGTGGCGTCCTCACTTACCAAGACTTATCAATCAGTCCCTCCATAGCTGATTGTGGCGTCCGCACATACCAAGGTTCGTGCTTCTTGTTGGGCATCGGGTCGCGGTTCCATTCAAAACCGGTTAGAAATTTGATCTTGGAAACCAACTTCGGTTAGGGTCGCGTCAGCTCTTGGCGTGGTTCGTATCATATAAATCCTTAATATGCTCAAAACCAAGCAGTTTATCGTGAAAGATAGAAAGTAATGCGTACCTACGAGAAAGTGCATCTGCAATGACATTCTCCATACCTTGCCTATGATGGAGACTTAAGGAGCTCAAATGCATGGAAGGTGGTTGACCCAATATAAGTTCCTGTTGGACCTATCACAAGAGCCCGAGCTAAGAAATTCAAGGAAGCACTAAATGGGCTGATTCACAAAATCTGGAATCAAGAAAATTTGTGCTAGCCCATTGACCCAGGCCCACGTCAACCACAAAGGTGCATCAATTTGATCCAAGTTCTAGAAGAATTCCGATGAGTTAAGCTTGAAATCAGCTCAAAATTTGCAAGATCAAGTCAATGGAAGAATATCGAAAACTTTCCCATTTTTGGCACACATGCAGCTGATCATTTGTGCAAATTGTTGACGTGGATTAATTGCACTTTCCTTTAACTGTTGGGCGTGTAAAAGGCTGAATATCAGCCATTAAGACTTTCATTTCTTTTGGTTTTTATTTTAGGCTTAGTAGTTATGTTTGAATTTGTCGACTTTTTTTTTTTGGGCAACAATTTGTAATTTTGGCCTATAAATAGGCGTTTCCAAGGTTAATGAATCATTGACGAATGTTTATTTTTTAAGAGAGATAATTCTTTCTTTGGTTCTTTGACGAACTGCACGAACTCTTCGGATCAATCTGGGTGTTCAACCCCGACTTATCAATCAAGCTTTCCATCCTTGATTGTGGCATCTATCATATACCAAGGTTCTTGCTTCGATAAAAGCAATGGGTCACGGTGACTTCCATCCAAATCTGAGTAGAAATGGTCTTGGTGTCGTTCTATTGATAACAGGTTTTGTCAATATATTGGTGAGGTTCTTACCATCTGGTATCAGAGAGAGGTTCTAGCCTCAGGTTTGTCTATCCTTAGTTGTTTCTGAATTCTGATTTATTACTTTGGTTCAATTTTGTTCAAAAAGAAAAGTTGACAAATTCAAAAAGAAAGTCTAAATGGCTGATTTTCAGCCATTTACACGCCCAATAATTAAAGGAAAGTGCAATTAATCCTCGTTAACAATTTACACAAATGATCAGCCACATGTGTGCCAAAAATGTGAAAGTTTCCAAAATTCTTCCATTAACTTGATCTTGCAAAATTTGAGCTGATTTCAAGCTTGACTCATCCGGATTCTTCTAGAACTTGGATCAAATTGATGCACCTTTGTGGTTGATGTGGGCCTGGGTCAATAGGCTTGCACAAATTTTCTTGATTCCAGATTTCGTGAATCAAACCATTTAGTGCTTCCTTGAATTTCTTAGCTTGGGCTCTTGTGGCTGGTCCAACAGGAACTTGTATTGGGTCAACCATCTTCCATGCATTTGAGCTCCCTATGTCTCCATCATTCCCCTCCTCTTGACAAGGATTTGTCCTCAAATTAGACTCTGCATCAAAAGGACTCAAATCAGAAACATTGAAGGTAGCACTTACATTACACTCACCTTGCAAATCCAACTTGTAGGCATTGCCATTAATTCATTCAAGGACTTGAAATGGACCATCTCCCCGTAGTAACAACTTTGACTTTCTTTGCTCCAAAAAATGCTCCTTTCTAAAGTGCAACCACACCCATTCTCCTAGTTTGAAAATCAGCTTGTGTCGCCCCTTGTTGGCTTGCTTTGCATATTGTTCCATTCTTCGCTCAATGTTGAGTCTTGCCTTCTCATGAATCTCTTTAAAAAAAGTCAGCCTTCCCTTTGCCATCTAAATTAACACGTTCAGAAACAGGTAGTGGTGATAAATCCAATGGTGACAAAGGATTAAAACTACAAACAATTTGAAAAGGTATACTTAATACTAGAATGGACAGAACTATTATATGCAAACTCAACATGTGGTAAACAGTCTTCCCATGTTTTAATGTTCTTACTGATGATTGCTCCTAATAAGGTTGACAAAGTCCTATTTACTACCTTAGTATGACCATAAGTTTGTGGGTGGCAAGTAGTGGAAAACAACAGCTTAATACCTAACTTACTGCACAAAGTCTTCCAAAAGTAGCTCAAGAACTTAGCATCTCTGTCTGAAACAATTTTCCTAGGCATGCCATGTATCCTCACAATCTCCCTAAAGAACAATTCAGCAACATGCGACGCATCTCAGGTTTATGACAAGGAATAAAACGTGCCATCTTAGAAAATCGATCTACAACCACAAACACAGTATCCTTCCCACGTTTGGTCCTAGGTAAACCTAACACAAAGTCCATTGAAATATCAATCCAAGGCTCACTAGGAATTGGCAAAGGTGTGTATAAACCATGGGGTTGTGCTCTCGATTTAGCTTGCCTACACGTGACACATCTACCACATATCCTTTCAACATCCCTTTTCATGTGTGGCCAAAATAAGTGTTCCTGCAAAATAGCTAAAGTTTTAGCAATTCCAAAATGCCCCATCAATCCGCCACCATGGGATTCCCTCTCTAACAAATCTCTCAAAGAACAATTAGGCACACAAAGCTTATTCTCCCGAAACAAAAATCCATCATGTCTATAAAATTTACCCATTGTGTTTTTCTCACAAGCTCGATACTCCTCACTAAAATCTTGGTCTAAAGGGTATAAATCCTTAATATGCTCAAAACCAAGCAGTTTATCGTCAAAGATAGAAAGTAATGCGTACCTACGAGAAAGTGCATCTGCAATGACATTCTCCATACCTTGCCTATGATGGAGACTTAAGGAGCTCAAATGCATGGAAGGTGGTTGACCCAATATAAGTTCCTGTTGGACCTATCACAAGAGCCCGAGCTAAGAAATTCAAGGAAGCACTAAATGGGCTGATTCACAAAATCTGGAATCAAGAAAATTTGTGCTAGCCCATTGACCCAGGCCCACGTCAACCACAAAGGTGCATCAATTTGATCCAAGTTCTAGAAGAATTCCGATGAGTTAAGCTTGAAATCAGCTCAAAATTTGCAAGATCAAGTCAATGGAAGAATATCGAAAACTTTCCCATTTTTGGCACACATGCAGCTGATCATTTGTGCAAATTGTTGACGTGGATTAATTGCACTTTCCTTTAACTGTTGGGCGTGTAAAAGGCTGAATATCAGCCATTAAGACTTTCATTTCTTTTGGTTTTTATTTTAGGCTTAGTAGTTATGTTTGAATTTGTCGACTTTTTTTTTTTGGGCAACAATTTGTAATTTTGGCCTATAAATAGGCGTTTCCAAGGTTAATGAATCATTGACGAATGTTTATTTTTTAAGAGAGATAATTCTTTCTTTGGTTCTTTGACGAACTGCACGAACTCTTCGGATCAATCTGGGTGTTCAACCCCGACTTATCAATCAAGCTTTCCATCCTTGATTGTGGCATCTATCATATACCAAGGTTCTTGCTTCGATAAAAGCAATGGGTCACGGTGACTTCCATCCAAATCTGAGTAGAAATGGTCTTGGTGTCGTTCTATTGATAACAGGTTTCGTCAATATATTGGTGAGGTTCTTACCATCTGGTATCAGAGAGAGGTTCTAGCCTCAGGTTTGTCTATCCTTAGTTGTTTCTGAATTCTGATTTATTACTTTGGTTCAATTTTGTTCAAAAAGAAAAGTTGACAAATTCAAAAAGAAAGTCTAAATGGCTGATTTTCAGCCATTTACACGCCCAATAATTAAAGGAAAGTGCAATTAATCCTCGTTAACAATTTACACAAATGATCAGCCACATGTGTGCCAAAAATGTGAAAGTTTCCAAAATTCTTCCATTAACTTGATCTTGCAAAATTTGAGCTGATTTCAAGCTTGACTCATCCGGATTCTTCTAGAACTTGGATCAAATTGATGCACCTTTGTGGTTGATGTGGGCCTGGGTCAATAGGCTTGCACAAATTTTCTTGATTCCAGATTTCGTGAATCAAACCATTTAGTGCTTCCTTGAATTTCTTAGCTTGGGCTCTTGTGGCTGGTCCAACAGGAACTTGTATTGGGTCAACCATCTTCCATGCATTTGAGCTCCCTATGTCTCCATCATTCCCCTCCTCTTGACAAGGATTTGTCCTCAAATTAGACTCTGCATCAAAAGGACTCAAATCAGAAACATTGAAGGTAGCACTTACATTACACTCACCTTGCAAATCCAACTTGTAGGCATTGCCATTAATTCATTCAAGGACTTGAAATGGACCATCTCCCCGTAGTAACAACTTTGACTTTCTTTGCTCCAAAAAATGCTCCTTTCTAAAGTGCAACCACACCCATTCTCCTAGTTTGAAAATCAGCTTGTGTCGCCCCTTGTTGGCTTGCTTTGCATATTGTTCCATTCTTCGCTCAATGTTGAGTCTTGCCTTCTCATGAATCTCTTTAAAAAAAGTCAGCCTTCCCTTTGCCATCTAAATTAACACGTTCAGAAACAGGTAGTGGTGATAAATCCAATGGTGACAAAGGATTAAAACTACAAACAATTTGAAAAGGTATACTTAATACTAGAATGGACAGAACTATTATATGCAAACTCAACATGTGGTAAACAGTCTTCCCATGTTTTAATGTTCTTACTGATGATTGCTCCTAATAAGGTTGACAAAGTCCTATTTACTACCTTAGTATGACCATAAGTTTGTGGGTGGCAAGTAGTGGAAAACAACAGCTTAATACCTAACTTACTGCACAAAGTCTTCCAAAAGTAGCTCAAGAACTTAGCATCTCTGTCTGAAACAATTGTCCTAGGCATGCCATGTATCCTCACAATCTCCCTAAAGAACAATTCAGCAACATGCGACGCATCTCAGGTTTATGACAAGGAATAAAACGTGCCATCTTAGAAAATCGATCTACAACCACAAACACAGTATCCTTCCCACGTTTGGTCCTAGGTAAACCTAACACAAAGTCCATTGAAATATCAATCCAAGGCTCACTAGGAATTGGCAAAGGTGTGTATAAACCATGGGGTTGTGCTCTCGATTTAGCTTGCCTACACGTGACACATCTACCACATATCCTTTCAACATCCCTTTTCATGTGTGGCCAAAATAAGTGTTCCTGCAAAATAGCTAAAGTTTTAGCAATTCCAAAATGCCCCATCAATCCGCCACCATGGGATTCCCTCTCTAACAAATCTCTCAAAGAACAATTAGGCACACAAAGCTTATTCTCCCGAAACAAAAATCCATCATGTCTATAAAATTTACCCATTGTGTTTTTCTCACAAGCTCGATACTCCTCACTAAAATCTTGGTCTAAAGGGTATAAATCCTTAATATGCTCAAAACCAAGCAGTTTATCGTCAAAGATAGAAAGTAATGCGTACCTACGAGAAAGTGCATCTGCAATGACATTCTCCATACCTTGCCTATGATGGAGACTTAAGGAGCTCAAATGCATGGAAGGTGGTTGACCCAATATAAGTTCCTGTTGGACCTATCACAAGAGCCCGAGCTAAGAAATTCAAGGAAGCACTAAATGGGCTGATTCACAAAATCTGGAATCAAGAAAATTTGTGCTAGCCCATTGACCCAGGCCCACGTCAACCACAAAGGTGCATCAATTTGATCCAAGTTCTAGAAGAATTCCGATGAGTTAAGCTTGAAATCAGCTCAAAATTTGCAAGATCAAGTCAATGGAAGAATATCGAAAACTTTCCCATTTTTGGCACACATGCAGCTGATCATTTGTGCAAATTGTTGACGTGGATTAATTGCACTTTCCTTTAACTGTTGGGCGTGTAAAAGGCTGAATATCAGCCATTAAGACTTTCATTTCTTTTGGTTTTTATTTTAGGCTTAGTAGTTATGTTTGAATTTGTCGACTTTTTTTTTTTGGGCAACAATTTGTAATTTTGGCCTATAAATAGGCGTTTCCAAGGTTAATGAATCATTGACGAATGTTTATTTTTTAAGAGAGATAATTCTTTCTTTGGTTCTTTGACGAACTGCACGAACTCTTCGGATCAATCTGGGTGTTCAACCCCGACTTATCAATCAAGCTTTCCATCCTTGATTGTGGCATCTATCATATACCAAGGTTCTTGCTTCGATAAAAGCAATGGGTCACGGTGACTTCCATCCAAATCTGAGTAGAAATGGTCTTGGTGTCGTTCTATTGATAACAGGTTTCGTCAATATATTGGTGAGGTTCTTACCATCTGGTATCAGAGAGAGGTTCTAGCCTCAGGTTTGTCTATCCTTAGTTGTTTCTGAATTCTGATTTATTACTTTGGTTCAATTTTGTTCAAAAAGAAAAGTTGACAAATTCAAAAAGAAAGTCTAAATGGCTGATTTTCAGCCATTTACACGCCCAATAATTAAAGGAAAGTGCAATTAATCCTCGTTAACAATTTACACAAATGATCAGCCACATGTGTGCCAAAAATGTGAAAGTTTCCAAAATTCTTCCATTAACTTGATCTTGCAAAATTTGAGCTGATTTCAAGCTTGACTCATCCGGATTCTTCTAGAACTTGGATCAAATTGATGCACCTTTGTGGTTGATGTGGGCCTGGGTCAATAGGCTTGCACAAATTTTCTTGATTCCAGATTTCGTGAATCAAACCATTTAGTGCTTCCTTGAATTTCTTAGCTTGGGCTCTTGTGGCTGGTCCAACAGGAACTTGTATTGGGTCAACCATCTTCCATGCATTTGAGCTCCCTATGTCTCCATCATTCCCCTCCTCTTGACAAGGATTTGTCCTCAAATTAGACTCTGCATCAAAAGGACTCAAATCAGAAACATTGAAGGTAGCACTTACATTACACTCACCTTGCAAATCCAACTTGTAGGCATTGCCATTAATTCATTCAAGGACTTGAAATGGACCATCTCCCCGTAGTAACAACTTTGACTTTCTTTGCTCCAAAAAATGCTCCTTTCTAAAGTGCAACCACACCCATTCTCCTAGTTTGAAAATCAGCTTGTGTCGCCCCTTGTTGGCTTGCTTTGCATATTGTTCCATTCTTCGCTCAATGTTGAGTCTTGCCTTCTCATGAATCTCTTTAAAAAAAGTCAGCCTTCCCTTTGCCATCTAAATTAACACGTTCAGAAACAGGTAGTGGTGATAAATCCAATGGTGACAAAGGATTAAAACTACAAACAATTTGAAAAGGTATACTTAATACTAGAATGGACAGAACTATTATATGCAAACTCAACATGTGGTAAACAGTCTTCCCATGTTTTAATGTTCTTACTGATGATTGCTCCTAATAAGGTTGACAAAGTCCTATTTACTACCTTAGTATGACCATAAGTTTGTGGGTGGCAAGTAGTGGAAAACAACAGCTTAATACCTAACTTACTGCACAAAGTCTTCCAAAAGTAGCTCAAGAACTTAGCATCTCTGTCTGAAACAATTGTCCTAGGCATGCCATGTATCCTCACAATCTCCCTAAAGAACAATTCAGCAACATGCGACGCATCTCAGGTTTATGACAAGGAATAAAACGTGCCATCTTAGAAAATCGATCTACAACCACAAACACAGTATCCTTCCCACGTTTGGTCCTAGGTAAACCTAACACAAAGTCCATTGAAATATCAATCCAAGGCTCACTAGGAATTGGCAAAGGTGTGTATAAACCATGGGGTTGTGCTCTCGATTTAGCTTGCCTACACGTGACACATCTACCACATATCCTTTCAACATCCCTTTTCATGTGTGGCCAAAATAAGTGTTCCTGCAAAATAGCTAAAGTTTTAGCAATTCCAAAATGCCCCATCAATCCGCCACCATGGGATTCCCTCACTAACAAATCTCTCAAAGAACAATTAGGCACACAAAGCTTATTCTCCCGAAACAAAAATCCATCATGTCTATAAAATTTACCCATTGTGTTTTTCTCACAAGCTCGATACTCCTCACTAAAATCTTGGTCTAAAGGGTATAAATCCTTAATATGCTCAAAACCAAGCAGTTTATCGTCAAAGATAGAAAGTAATGCGTACCTACGAGAAAGTGCATCTGCAATGACATTCTCCATACCTTGCCTATGATGGAGACTTAAGGAGCTCAAATGCATGGAAGGTGGTTGACCCAATATAAGTTCCTGTTGGACCTATCACAAGAGCCCGAGCTAAGAAATTCAAGGAAGCACTAAATGGGCTGATTCACAAAATCTGGAATCAAGAAAATTTGTGCTAGCCCATTGACCCAGGCCCACGTCAACCACAAAGGTGCATCAATTTGATCCAAGTCCTAGAAGAATTCCGATGAGTTAAGCTTGAAATCAGCTCAAAATTTGCAAGATCAAGTCAATGGAAGAATATCAAAAACTTTCCCATTTTTGGCACACATGCAGCTGATCATTTGTGCAAATTGTTGACGTGGATTAATTGCACTTTCCTTTAACTGTTGGGCGTGTAAAAGGCTGAATATCAGCCATTAAGACTTTCATTTCTTTTGGTTTTTATTTTAGGCTTAGTAGTTATGTTTGAATTTGTCGACTTTTTTTTTTTGGGCAACAATTTGTAATTTTGGCCTATAAATAGGCGTTTCCAAGGTTAATGAATCATTGACGAATGTTTATTTTCTAAGAGAGATAATTCTTTCTTTGGTTCTTTGACGAACTGCACGAACTCTTCGGATCAATCTGGGTGTTCAACCCCGACTTATCAATCAAGCTTTCCATCCTTGATTGTGGCATCTATCATATACCAAGGTTCTTGCTTCGATAAAAGCAATGGGTCACGGTGACTTCCATCCAAATCTGAGTAGAAATGGTCTTGGTGTCGTTCTATTTATAACAGGTTTCGTCAATATATTGGTGAGGTTCTTACCATCTGGTATCAGAGAGAGGTTCTAGCCTCAGGTTTGTCTATCCTTAGTTGTTTCTGAATTCTGATTTATTACTTTGGTTCAATTTTGTTCAAAAAGAAAAGTTGACAAATTCAAAAAGAAAGTCTAAATGGCTGATTTTCAGCCATTTACACGCCCAATAATTAAAGGAAAGTGCAATTAATCCTCGTTAACAATTTACACAAATGATCAGCCACATGTGTGCCAAAAATGTGAAAGTTTCCAAAATTCTTCCATTAACTTGATCTTGCAAAATTTGAGCTGATTTCAAGCTTGACTCATCCGGATTCTTCTAGAACTTGGATCAAATTGATGCACCTTTGTGGTTGATGTGGGCCTGGGTCAATAGGCTTGCACAAATTTTCTTGATTCCAGATTTCGTGAATCAAACCATTTAGTGCTTCCTTGAATTTCTTAGCTTGGGCTCTTGTGGCTGGTCCAACAGGAACTTGTATTGGGTCAACCATCTTCCATGCATTTGAGCTCCCTATGTCTCCATCATTCCCCTCCTCTTGACAAGGATTTGTCCTCAAATTAGACTCTGCATCAAAAGGACTCAAATCAGAAACATTGAAGGTAGCACTTACATTACACTCACCTTGCAAATCCAACTTGTAGGCATTGCCATTAATTCATTCAAGGACTTGAAATGGACCATCTCCCCGTAGTAACAACTTTGACTTTCTTTGCTCCAAAAAATGCTCCTTTCTAAAGTGCAACCACACCCATTCTCCTAGTTTGAAAATCAGCTTGTGTCGCCCCTTGTTGGCTTGCTTTGCATATTGTTCCATTCTTCGCTCAATGTTGAGTCTTGCCTTCTCATGAATCTCTTTAAAAAAAGTCAGCCTTCCCTTTGCCATCTAAATTAACACGTTCAGAAACAGGTAGTGGTGATAAATCCAATGGTGACAAAGGATTAAAACTACAAACAATTTGAAAAGGTATACTTAATACTAGAATGGACAGAACTATTATATGCAAACTCAACATGTGGTAAACAGTCTTCCCATGTTTTAATGTTCTTACTGATGATTGCTCCTAATAAGGTTGACAAAGTCCTATTTACTACCTTAGTATGACCATAAGTTTGTGGGTGGCAAGTAGTGGAAAACAACAGCTTAATACCTAACTTACTGCACAAAGTCTTCCAAAAGTAGCTCAAGAACTTGGCATCTCTGTCTGAAACAATTGTCCTAGGCATGCCATGTATCCTCACAATCTCCCTAAAGAACAATTCAGCAACATGCGACGCATCTCAGGTTTATGACAAGGAATAAAACGTGCCATCTTAGAAAATCGATCTACAACCACAAACACAGTATCCTTCCCACGTTTGGTCCTAGGTAAACCTAACACAAAGTCCATTGAAATATCAATCCAAGGCTCACTAGGAATTGGCAAAGGTGTGTATAAACCATGGGGTTGTGCTATCGATTTAGCTTGCCTACACGTGACACATCTACCACATATCCTTTCAACATCCCTTTTCATGTGTGGCCAAAATAAGTGTTCCTGCAAAATAGCTAAAGTTTTAGCAATTCCAAAATGCCCCATCAATCCGCCACCATGGGATTCCCTCACTAACAAATCTCTCAAAGAACAATTAGGCACACAAAGCTTATTCTCCCGAAACAAAAATCCATCATGTCTATAAAATTTACCCATTGTGTTTTTCTCACAAGCTCGATACTCCTCACTAAAATCTTGGTCTAAAGGGTATAAATCCTTAATATGCTCAAAACCAAGCAGTTTATCGTCAAAGATAGAAAGTAATGCGTACCTACGAGAAAGTGCATCTGCAATGACATTCTCCATACCTTGCCTATGATGGAGACTTAAGGAGCTCAAATGCATGGAAGGTGGTTGACCCAATATAAGTTCCTGTTGGACCTATCACAAGAGCCCGAGCTAAGAAATTCAAGGAAGCACTAAATGGGCTGATTCACAAAATCTGGAATCAAGAAAATTTGTGCTAGCCCATTGACCCAGGCCCACGTCAACCACAAAGGTGCATCAATTTGATCCAAGTTCTAGAAGAATTCCGATGAGTTAAGCTTGAAATCAGCTCAAAATTTGCAAGATCAAGTCAATGGAAGAATATCAAAAACTTTCCCATTTTTGGCACACATGCAGCTGATCATTTGTGCAAATTGTTGACGTGGATTAATTGCACTTTCCTTTAACTGTTGGGCGTGTAAAAGGCTGAATATCAGCCATTAAGACTTTCATTTCTTTTGGTTTTTATTTTAGGCTTAGTAGTTATGTTTGAATTTGTCGACTTTTTTTTTTTGGGCAACAATTTGTAATTTTGGCCTATAAATAGGCGTTTCCAAGGTTAATGAATCATTGACGAATGTTTATTTTCTAAGAGAGATAATTCTTTCTTTGGTTCTTTGACGAACTGCACGAACTCTTCGGATCAATCTGGGTGTTCAACCCCGACTTATCAATCAAGCTTTCCATCCTTGATTGTGGCATCTATCATATACCAAGGTTCTTGCTTCGATAAAAGCAATGGGTCACGGTGACTTCCATCCAAATCTGAGTAGAAATGGTCTTGGTGTCGTTCTATTGATAACAGGTTTCGTCAATATATTGGTGAGGTTCTTACCATCTGGTATCAGAGAGAGGTTCTAGCCTCAGGTTTGTCTATCCTCAGTTGTTTCTGAATTCTGATTTATTACTTTGGTTCAATTTTGTTCAAAAAGAAAAGTTGACAAATTCAAAAAGAAAGTCTAAATGGCTGATTTTCAGCCATTTACACGCCCAATAATTAAAGGAAAGTGCAATTAATCCTCGTTAACAATTTACACAAATGATCAACCACATGTGTGCCAAAAATGTGAAAGTTTCCAAAATTCTTCCATTAACTTGATCTTGCAAAATTTGAGCTGATTTCAAGCTTGACTCATCCGGATTCTTCTAGAACTTGGATCAAATTGATGCACCTTTGTGGTTGATGTGGGCCTGTGATGAGAACATTGTTAGCACAAGCAAGAGCACGTGGGAGACTTATTCAGATCCATTTCAAGTTCCAATTGATCCGGTTACGAGAGCTCGTGCGAAGAAGTTTAAAGAAACGCTTATTGGGCTGATTCAAGCAACTTGGGCTCAAGCCATTGCATGGAGGCCCATTGAGGGAATTGCATGCGAAAATCAGACTAACAAATGCGTGATTCAAGCTATAGAAGGGATTGAGTAATTTCCATTTCAGTTACTTTCCCATTTTGAGGCGACACATGGCAAGAAGAATCAGTTTTGACCTTTTAATGTCTAGTTTCCTTTTTTTCGTTTCTGGTATTTCTATTATTGTAAGGCTTTTAAGCCATTAAGGGAACTTTCCTTATTTAGTCTAGATTTGACTTTTGTTAAATGAGTTTCTCGAAATTTCCATGGGAATTAGGGGCTGAAATTCGCATAGGACCCCCTATATATTGTAACGAATTTCAGTCAATGAGAGACAAGTAATAACACATTATTTTGAGGTTTAATTCTCTTTAGTTCCTAAACGAACTATTCGAACTTATCGGAAATTTCCGTGGCGTTCATCGACTTATCAATCAGTCCATCCATAGCTGATTGTGGCGTCCTCACTTACCAAGACTTATCAATCAGTCCCTCCATAGCTGATTGTGGCGTCCGCACATACCAAGGTTCGTGCTTCTCGTTGGGCATCGGGTCGCGGTTCCATCCAAAACCGGTTAGAAATTTGATCTTGGAAACCAACTTCGGTTAGGATCGCGTCAATTCTTGGCGTGGTTCGTATCATATGGTATCAGAGCCAAACCTCTACTGGTCGGTGGGCGCATGTACAAAGGTTCCCTGCCACTCGTGTGGGTTAACGACGGAGTTGGCACGAGGATTCCTTGCCGCTCGTGTGGGTTAACGACGGAGTTGGCACGAGTTGGCACGAGGACGTGCAGTCTAAAGGGGTCGGGAATGATGTGTCCCACATCGGTTAGAGAGGGTGGTCTTGGGTGTTTTATATATGGGTTCACAATCCTCCCCTCACAAGCTAGCTTTTGGGGTGGAGTTAGGTGGGTTCATAAAATTTTATTCATTGTTTTTCATTGTTATTCAGAGTCTGGAAACCCTTCTTAAATTTTTATTTCAGATTCTTGTTATTCATTGTTTAAGGAATCCAAAACTGAATTCCTTGCATAGACCAAAAAATTTTTGCTGAAATTTTGTTCCTTTTGGGTGTGATTTTGAAAGCCTAAATTCTTTGTTCCAGTTATAGTCTTGTCTTTTGGTAATCTATTTGTGAATTGTCAAGGAAATTTCGATATTGATTTGACTAGTTTTATCGGAACTGAGTGAGAATTAACGAGTGGAAAAAGGCATAGAGGCGAGAGCATTTGAGTGGACAAAAGCCGAAAGTATTGAGTGCAAACACGAGTGAAATTGAGTGAACCATTTCACGAGTGAAACACGTAAGGGAGTGTGGTAAGGTCCTTTGGAAAATGTCAAACAACAGCAAGAACACTAATGAGGGTACCTCGGGTGCAGCAGACCCAAAACTTCTTATGGAAGCAATGTTGGGGGAGATGAGGCGATTGTTGAGGGGAGAGATAGGACAGCTTCATGAGAGGATAGACCGGATAGAGAATGCACGTGTGGAACAGCCACAACATGTTCCTCATGCGCGAAGGCGAGAAAGGGTTCCGGTTAGAGGAGAGGTTGATGACTACTATAGGAATGATGGGGAAGAGTTTGACGAAGGAGAAGATTCAACGGGTAGTCACCGAAGATTTGGACGGGATAGAGGAGTTAGGAACAGGGAAGATGATAGTCTGAGAGGCATAAAAATGAAGATACCATCATTTCAAGGCAAATCCAATCCAGAAGCGTACCTAGAATGGGAGAAGAAAATGGAGTTCATCTTTGATTGCCACTACTACTCCGAGGCAAAGAAGGTAAAATTGGCTGTAATTGAATTTTTTGATTATGCTATTACTTGGTGGGATCAGCTTGTTATAAACAGGAGACGAAATAGAGAGCGGCCTATTGAGTCATGGGAAGAGATGAAGACCGTGATGAGAAAGCGATTTGTGCCAACTTACTACTACCGGGAGTTGTACAACAAACTACAAAACCTTAAGCAAGGCAACCGGAGTGTAGAGGAGTACTATAAGGAGATGGAGGTTATGATGATTCGGGCTAATATAGAGGAGGATCGGGAGGCTACAATGGCAAGGTTTTTGGCGGGCTTGAACCGAGAAATTCACAATGCCGTTGAGTTACAACATTATGTGGAGTTGGAGGACATGGTGCACATGGCTATTAAAATTGAGAATCAACTTATGAGGAGGGGCAGTAGCACACGTCCAAGCCAAAACCCGAATACATCGGCTTGGAAAACCAACCAATGGAAGAGGGATGAGAAGCAATCCAACCCCAAGCCAAAGATCGAGCAAAAACAAGAGGTGGCCAGCCATGGGAATCAAGGTAAATCCGATTCTTCCACTACTCGGACTCGTGATATTAAATGTTTTAAATGTCAAGGCAGGGGTCATATGGCAAGCCAATGTCCGAACAAACGAGTTATGGTGATGCGGGACAATGGAGACATTGAAACCGAGGAAGATTCGGACAATGATTCTATGCCTTCATTAGAGGATGTCGACGATGAGGAGTGCGCTGTCCAAGGAGAATTGTTGGTCACAAGGGGAGCTTTAAGTGTGCAAGCCAAAGAAGAAGATGAAGAGGTGCAACGGGAAAACATCTTCCACACTAGGTGCCACGTTCAAAACAAGGTATGTAGTGTGATTATTGATGGTGGGAGTTGTACTAATGTTGCAAGCACAACCATGGTAGAGAAGTTAGGGCTGCCGACAATTAAGCATCCTCGGCCATATAAATTGCAATGGTTAAATGATACTGGTGAGGTAAAGGTGCATAAACAGGTGTTAGTTCCTTTTCGCATTGGAAGATATGAAGATGAAGTTTTGTGCGATGTGGTTCCGATGCAAGCTGGGCACTTGTTGTTAGGCAGACCATGGCAATTTGATCGGCGAGTTAAGCATGACGGTTTCACCAACAAGTACTCATTCGTTCACAATCAAAAGACGATCACTCTTGTTCCATTAACACCAAAACAGGTCTATGAAGACCAAGTGAGCTTACAAAGAGAAAGTGATAAAAAAATAAAGAGTGAAGAAAAATCAAGAGTGGGAGTGCAGAGAGAGAGTTCGGCCAGTGAGAGAAAAAAGGAAGAGATGGCCGAGAAAAAGGAGAGCAAAGAGAGCAAGGGAGAGAAAATTGAGAGGGCTGAAAAGAATTCACAATCAGCCAATGAGAGAAAAGTAGAGAGAAAAACAAACTTTTATGCAAGAAAGAGTGATGTGAGAAGAGCTTTGTTTTCTAATCAGCCGATGATTTTACTCATGTACAAGGAGGCGTTATTAAACACTAACGATCTTGATTCCACCTTGCATAGTTCTGTTGTTTCTCTTTTGCAGGATTTTGAGGATATCTTTCCCGAGGAAACACCGCAAGGTTTACCTCCAATCCGCGGGATTGAACATCAAATCGACTTCATACCTGGAGCTACAATCCCAAACCGACCAGCCTATAGGAGTAATCCCAAGGAGACAAAGGAACTCCAACGGCAGGTAAATGAGTTGATGGAGAAGGGACACGTGAGAGAAAGCATGAGCCCGTGCGCCGTACCAGTTTTACTTGTGCCTAAGAAAGATGGGACTTGGAGGATGTGCGTTGATTGTCGAGCCATCAACAACATCACGGTAAAGTATCGACATCCCATTCCTCGCTTGGATGACATGTTAGATGAATTGCATGGTGCTTGTGTGTTTTCTAAAATTGATCTAAAGAGTGGATATCATCAAATTCGCATGAAAGAGGGAGATGAGTGGAAGACGGCTTTCAAAACAAAACAAGGCTTGTATGAGTGGTTGGTAATGCCTTTCGGTTTAACCAATGCGCCTAGCACGTTTATGCGTTTAATGAACCATGTTTTGCGAGCTTTTATTGGAAAATTTGTCGTTGTTTATTTTGATGATATCCTTATCTATAGGAGCAATTTGGATGAACATATTGAACATTTGAAACTTGTTTTAGATGTTTTGCGGAAGGAAAAGTTGTATGCTAACCTCAAGAAATGTACCTTTTGCACAGATAAGCTTGTGTTTCTTGGTTTTGTTGTTAGTGCTCAAGGTATACAGGTTGATGAAGAAAAGGTGCGAGCCATCCAGGAGTGGCCGAGTCCAACTAGTGTGGGAAACGTACGGAGTTTTCATGGATTTGCTAGTTTCTACCGGCGGTTTGTGAAAGATTTCAGTACTATAGCCGCACTACTGACTGAAGTGATCAAGAAAAACGTTGGGTTTAGATGGGGAGAAGAGCAAGAAAAGGCATTTCAGCTACTCAAGGAGAAGTTGACAAATGCTCCATTGTTATCTTTACCTAATTTTGCCAAAACTTTTGAGATTGAATGTGATGCTTCAGGTGTTGGAATTGGTGCTGTTTTAATGCAGGAAGGGAGACCAATAGCATATTTCAGTGAGAAGCTGAATGGGGCAACTCTTAATTACCCAACTTATGATAAAGAGATGTATGCATTGGTTCGGGCATTAGAGACGTGGCAGCACTACCTATGGCCTAAGGAGTTCGTGATTCACACTGATCATGAGTCCCTGAAACACTTGAAGGGCCAGCACAAGCTGAACAAGAGGCATGCTCGTTGGGTAGAATTCATAGAGACGTTTCCATATGTCATTCGCTACAAGCAAGGTAAGGAAAACGTCGTTGCCGATGCACTTTCTCGCAGGTATGTCTTAATCTCAACTCTTAATGCTAAACTACTGGGTTTTGAACACATTAAAGAGTTATATGCTGATGACCATGACTTTCATCAAGCTTGTGAGAGATCTGCTAGTGGTAAATACTTTAGGCATGAGGGATACTTGTTTCGGGAGAATAAATTATGTGTGCCTAATTGTTCATTAAGAGATTTGCTAGTGAGGGAATCCCATGGGGGAGGATTGATGGGACATTTTGGAGTAGTGAAAACTTTAGCTATGTTGCAGGAACACTTCTATTGGCCACATATGAAACGAGATGTTGAGAGGCTTTGTGGTAGATGTGTAACTTGTAGGCAGGCTAAATCAAGAGTGCAGCCCCATGGTTTATACACCCCTTTACCAATACCTAGTGAACCCTGGATTGATATTTCGATGGATTTTGTGTTAGGTTTGCCTAGGTCTAAACGGGGAAGAGACTCGATATTTGTGGTTGTGGATAGGTTTTCCAAGATGGCTCATTTTATTCCATGCCACAAGACAGATGATGCTTCCAATGTTGCTGATTTGTTCTTTAGGGAAATTGTGAGACTTCATGGTATGCCTAGGACAATTGTTTCTGATAGGGACCCCAAGTTCTTAAGCTACTTTTGGAAGACTTTGTGGGCTAAGTTAGGGACTAAGCTATTGTTTTCAACTACTTGTCACCCTCAAACCGATGGTCAAACAGAAGTTGTGAATAGAACCTTGTCCACTTTGTTAAGGGCTGTCATTAAAAAGAACATCAAAACATGGGAGGAGTGTTTACCACATGTTGAGTTTGCTTATAATCGATTTGTTCATTCTGCTACACAATTTTCACCGTTTGAAATTGTTTATGGTTTTAATCCTTTAACTCCTTTGGATTTAATGCCATTACCTTTGTCTGAGCATGTGAATTTAGATGGAAAAAGAAAAGCTGATCTTGTTAAGCAGATACACGAGAAGGCAAGACTCAACATCGAGCGAAGGACCAAACAATATGCTGAACAAGCCAACAAAGGGCGTCACAAGCTCGTCTTCGAGCCCGGTGATTGGGTGTGGTTGCACTTACGCAAGGAACGGTTTCTGAAACAAAGGAAATCCAAGCTATTGCCTAGAGGGGCGGTCCTTTTCAAATTCTCGAAAGGATCAATGATAATGCGTACAAGCTAGACTTGCCAGGTGAGTATGGTGTAAGTGCCTCCTTTAATGTTTCTGATCTAAGTCCTTTTGATGCAGGCGACGATTTGAGGACAAATCCTTCTCAAGAGGAGGGGAATGATGAGAACATTGTTAGCACAAGCAAGAGCACGTGGGAGACTTATTCAGATCCAATTCAAGTTCCAATTGATCCGGTTACGAGAGCTCGTGCGAAGAAGTTTAAAGAAACGCTTATTGGGCTGATTCAAGCAACTTGGGCTCAAGCCATTGCATGGAGGCCCATTGAGGGAATTGCATGCGAAAATCAGACTAACAAATGCGTGATTCAAGCTATAGAAGGGATTGAGTAATTTCCATTTCAGTTACTTTCCCATTTTGAGGCGACACATGGCGAGAAGAATCAGTTTTGACCTTTTAATGTCTAGTTTCCTTTTTTCCGTTTCTGGTATTTCTATTATTGTAAGGCTTTTAAGCCATTAAGGGAACTTTCCTTATTTAGTCTAGATTTGACTTTTGTTAAATGAGTTTCCCGAAATTTCCATGGGAATTAGGGGCTGAAATTCGCATAGGACCCCCTATATATTGTAACGAATTTCAGTCAATGAGAGACAAGTAATAACACATTATTTTGAGGTTTAATTCTCTTTAGTTCCTAAACGAACTATTCGAACTTATCGGAAATTTCCGTGGCGTTCATCGACTTATCAATCAGTCCATCCATAGCTGATTGTGGCGTCCTCACTTACCAAGACTTATCAATCAGTCCCTCCATAGCTGATTGTGGCGTCCGCACATACCAAGGTTCGTGCTTCTCGTTGGGCATCGGGTCGCGGTTCCATCCAAAACCGGTTAGAAATTTGATCTTGGAAACCAACTTCGGTTAGGATCGCGTCAATTCTTGGCGTGGTTCGTATCATATGGTATCAGAGCCAAACCTCTACTGGTCGGTGGGCGCATGTACAAAGGTTCCCTGCCACTCGTGTGGGTTAACGACGGAGTTGGCACGAGGATTCCTTGCCGCTCGTGTGGGTTAACGACGGAGTTGGCACGAGTTGGCACGAGTTGGCACGAGGACGTGCAGTCTAAAGGGGTCGGGAATGATGTGTCCCACATGGGTTAGAGAGGGTGGTCTTGGGTGTTTTATATATGGGTTCACAATCCTCCCCTCACAAGCTAGCTTTTGGGGTGGAGTTAGGTGGGTTCATATCAACCTGGGTCAATAGGCTTGCACAAATTTTCTTGATTCCAGATTTCGTGAATCAAACCATTTAGTGCTTCCTTGAATTTCTTAGCTTGGGCTCTTGAGGCTGGTCCAACAGGAACTTGTATTGGGTCAACCATCTTCCATGCATTTGAGCTCCCTATGTCTCCATCATTCCCCTCCTCTTGACAAGGATTTGTCCTCAAATTAGACTCTGCATCAAAAGGACTCAAATCAGAAACATTGAAGGTAGCACTTACATTACACTCACCTTGCAAATCCAACTTGTTGGCATTGCCATTAATTCATTCAAGGACTTGAAATGGACCATCTCCCCGTAGTAACAACTTTGACTTTCTTTGCTCCAAAAAATGCTCCTTTCTAAAGTGCAACCACACCCATTCTCCTAGTTTGAAAATCAGCTTGTGTCGCCCCTTGTTGGCTTGCTTTGCATATTGTTCCATTCTTCGCTCAATGTTGAGTCTTGCCTTCTCATGAATGTCTTTAAAAAAAGTCAGCCTTCCCTTTGCCATCTAAATTAACACGTTCAGAAACAGGTAGTGGTGATAAATCCAATGGTGACAAAGGATTAAAACTACAAACAATTTGAAAAGGTATACTTAATACTAGAATGGACAGAACTATTATATGCAAACTCAACATGTGGTAAACAGTCTTCCCATGTTTTAATGTTCTTACTGATGATTGCTCCTAATAAGGTTGACAAAGTCCTATTTACTACCTTAGTATGACCATAAGTTTGTGGGTGGCAAGTAGTGGAAAACAACAGCTTAATACCTAACTTACTGCACAAAGTCTTCCAAAAGTAGCTCAAGAACTTAGCATCTCTGTCTGAAACAATTGTCCTAGGCATGCCATGTATCCTCACAATCTCCCTAAAGAACAATTCAGCAACATGCGACGCATCTCAGGTTTATGACAAGGAATAAAACGTGCCATCTTAGAAAATCGATCTACAACCACAAACACAGTATCCTTCCCACGTTTGGTCCTAGGTAAACCTAACACAAAGTCCATTGAAATATCAATCCAAGGCTCACTAGGAATTGGCAAAGGTGTGTATAAACCATGGGGTTGTGCTCTCGATTTAGCTTGCCTACACGTGACACATCTACCACATATCCTTTCAACATCCCTTTTCATGTGTGGCCAAAATAAGTGTTCCTGCAAAATAGCTAAAGTTTTAGCAATTCCAAAATGCCCCATCAATCCGCCACCATGGGATTCCCTCACTAACAAATCTCTCAAAGAACAATTAGGCACACAAAGCTTATTCTCCCGAAACAAAAATCCATCATGTCTATAAAATTTACCCATTGTGTTTTTCTCACAAGCTCGATACTCCTCACTAAAATCTTGGTCTAAAGGGTATAAATCCTTAATATGCTCAAAACCAAGCAGTTTATCGTCAAAGATAGAAAGTAATGCGTACCTACGAGAAAGTGCATCTGCAATGACATTCTCCATACCTTGCCTATGATGGAGACTTAAGGAGCTCAAATGCATGGAAGGTGGTTGACCCAATATAAGTTCCTGTTGGACCTATCACAAGAGCCCGAGCTAAGAAATTCAAGGAAGCACTAAATGGGCTGATTCACAAAATCTGGAATCAAGAAAATTTGTGCTAGCCCATTGACCCAGGCCCACGTCAACCACAAAGGTGCATCAATTTGATCCAAGTTCTAGAAGAATTCCGATGAGTTAAGCTTGAAATCAGCTCAAAATTTGCAAGATCAAGTCAATGGAAGAATATCGAAAACTTTCCCATTTTTGGCACACATGCAGCTGATCATTTGTGCAAATTGTTGACGTGGATTAATTGCACTTTCCTTTAACTGTTGGGCGTGTAAAAGGCTGAATATCAGCCATTAAGACTTTCATTTCTTTTGGTTTTTATTTTAGGCTTAGTAGTTATGTTTGAATTTGTCGACTTTTTTTTTTTGGGCAACAATTTGTAATTTTGGCCTATAAATAGGCGTTTCCAAGGTTAATGAATCATTGACGAATGTTTATTTTCTAAGAGAGATAATTCTTTCTTTGGTTCTTTGACGAACTGCACGAACTCTTCGGATCAATCTGGGTGTTCAACCCCGACTTATCAATCAAGCTTTCCATCCTTGATTGTGGCATCTATCATATACCAAGGTTCTTGCTTCGATAAAAACAATGGGTCACGGTGACTTCCATCCAAATCTGAGTAGAAATGGTCTTGGTGTCTTTCTATTGATAACAGGTTTCGTCAATATATTGGTGAGGTTCTTACCATCTGGTATCAGAGAGAGGTTCTGGTTTGTCTATCCTTAGTTGTTTCTGAATTCTGATTTATTACTTTGGTTCAATTTTGTTCAGAAAGAAAAGTTGACAAATTCAAAAAGAAAGTCTAAATGGCTGATTTTCAGCCATTTACACGCCCAATAATTAAAGGAAAGTGCAATTAATCCTCGTTAACAATTTACACAAATGATCAGCCACATGTGTGCCAAAAATGTGAAAGTTTCCAAAATTCTTCCATTAACTTGATATCGCAAAATTTGAGCTGATTTCAAGCTTGACTCATCCGGATTCTTCTTGAACTTGGATCAAATTGATGCACCTTTGTGGTTGATGTGGGCCTGGGTCAATAGGCTTGCACAAATTTTCTTGATTCCAGATTTCGTGAATCAAACCATTTAGTGCTTCCTTGAATTTCTTAGCTTGGGCTCTTGTGGCTGGTCCAACAGGAACTTGTTTTGGGTCAACCATCTTCCATGCATTTGAGCTCCCTAAGTCTCCATCATTCCCCTCCTCTCGACAAGGATTTGTCCTCAAATTAGACTCTGCATCAAAAGGACTCAAATCAGAAACATTGAAGGTAGCACTTACATTACACTCACCTTGCAAATCCAACTTGTAGGCATTGCCATTAATTCATTCAAGGACTTGAAATGGACCATCTCCCCGTAGTAACAACTTTGACTTTCTTTGTTTCAGAAAATGCTCCTTTCTGATGTGCAACCACACCCATTCTCCTAGTTTGAAAATCAGCTTGTGTCGGCCCTTGTTGGCTTCCTTTGCATATTGTTCCGTTCTTCGCTCAATGTTGACTCTTGCTTTCTCATGAATCTATTTAACAATGTTGGGTTCATATCATTTGCCTCATTAAAGCTTGCAACTGAAGATTGGGAACATTTTGTTGTGGAAGATCATCTTCAGCTTCTCTTTCTTGATTCGGATTCATTTTTATTTTTTTTTATACCTGCAAAACAATGTTAGATAATAAAAGGACCTTACTTCTCTCCCTCACGTGTTTCACTCTATCACTTGGTCACTCCGTTCACTCGTGTTTCACTCGAATGATTGGCTTTTACCCTCGAATGTTCTCACCACTCTTGCCTTTTTTTTTTTTTTTAACTCACTTATTTTCTCTTTCAGTTCTTTCGGAATTACACAAACAACAATAAAATCTATCCGGCAACAAATTCAGCAACACGTTTTGATACCCAGTTCAAAATAAAGCAAATTTTTTTTTTTTTTTTTTTTTTAGATCCTCTTGATTTTTCTTTTCTTTTTCTTTCTTTTCGTTTTTCTTTTCTTTTCTTTTCTTTTCTTCTTGTGAAATTCGGTGAGAACAAGAATAATAAACCAAGAAACACAAAATAGGAAACTACCACCTAAACTTGAAACCCAATATACTAGTTACCCAAAACCAAACTAACCAACTTTTTTTTTTTTTTTGAACGGAATAGAACCTAAGTAATAAATTAGAATTCAAAAACAAATAAGGATAGACAAACCTGAGGCTAGAACCGAGGCTCTGATACCAAATGATAAGAACCTCGCCAATATACTGACGAAACCCGTTATCAATAAGAAGGAACCAAGACCGTTTCTACTCAGATTTGGATGGAAAACACCGCGACCCGTTGCTTATATCGAAGCAAGAACCTTGGTATATCGAAGACGCCACAATCAAGGATGGAAAGCCTGATTGATAAGTCGGGGGTTGAACGCTCGGATTGATCCGAAGAGTTCGTGCAGTTCGTCAAAGAACCAAAGAAAGAATTATTTCTCTCAGAAAATAAACATTCATTCATTCCCCCCATTAACCTTGGGAACGCCTATTTATAGGCCAAAATTACAAAGTGTTGCCCAAAAAAAGAAAAGTTGACAAATTCAAACATAATTACTAAGCCTAAAATAAAAACCAGAAGAAAGGAAAGTCTTTAATGGCTGATTTTCAGCCATTTACACGCCCAACAATAAACGGAAAGTGCAATTAATCCTCGTCAACAATTTGCATAAATGATTAGCCGCGTGTGCCAAAATGAGAAGGTTTTCAAAAGTCTTCCATTGACTTGATCTTGCAAAATTTGAGCTGATTTCAATCAGGCTTGACTCATCCGGATTCTTCTAGAACTTGGATCAAATTGATGCACCGTTGTGGTTGGCGTGGGCCTGGGTCAATGGGTTTGCACAAATTTTCTTGATTCCAGATTTCATGAATCAGCCCATTTAGTGCTTCCTTCAATTTCTTAGCTCGGGCTCTTGTGACTGGTCCAATAGGAATTTGTATTGGGTCAACCACCTTCCATGCATTTGAGCTCCCTAAGTCTCCATCATTCCCCTCCTCTTGAAAAGGATTTGTCCTCAAATCAGACTCTGCATCAAAAGGACTCAAATCAGAAACATTGAAGGTAGCACTTACATTATACTCACCTTGCAAATCCAACTTGTAAGCATTGTCATTAATTCTTTCAAGGACTTGAAATGGACCATCTCCCAGTGGTAACAACTTTGACTTTCTTTGTTCTGGAAAACGCTCCTTTCTCATGTAGCTCCAGGTATGAAGTCGATATGATGTTCAATCCCGCGGATTGGAGGTAAACCTTGCGGTGTTTCCTCGGGAAAGATATCCTCATACTCCTGCAAAAGAGAAACAACAGAACTATGCAAGGTGGAATCAAGATCGTTAGTGTTTAATAACGCCTCCTTGTACATGAGTAAAATCATCGGCTGATTAGAAAACAAAGCTCTTCTCACATCACTCTCTCTTGCATAAAAGTTTGTTTTTCTCTCTAATTTTACCTCATTGGCCAAGTCTTCTTTTGTACTGGCTCTCTCAATGTTCTCTCCTTTTTTTTCCTTTTTCTCGGCCCCTCTATCTTTTTTCCCTCTCTGGCCGAACTCTCTCTCTGCACTCCAACACTCATTATTTTCACTCCCTTTCTCTCTCTTTTTCTCATTCGCTCCTTTTTGTTCACTCTCCTTTTGTAACCAAACTTGATCTTCATGAACCTGTTTTGGTGTCATTGGCACAAGAGTGAATGTTCTCTGGTTGTGCACAAGAGAATATTTATTGGTGTAGCCATCATGTTTGACCCGACGATCAAATTGCCATGGTCGACCTAGTAACAAGTGTCCGGCTTCCATTGGAGCTACATCGCATAAAACTTCATCTTCGTATCTACCAATGCGAAATGAAATTAATGCCTGTTTAGTTACCTTCACTTCACCACTATTATGCAACCATTGCAACTTGTAAGGTCGAGGATGTTTGGTCGTTGGCAGCCCTAATTTGTCAACCATAGTACTGCTAGCAACGTTCGTACAACTCCCTCCATCTATTATCACACTACATACCTTGTTCTGCACGTGGCACCTAGTATGAAAAATGTTCTCACGTTGCTCTTCTTCTTCCTCTTTGGCTTGCACACTAAGGGCTCGTCGAGTGACCAACAATTCACCTTGGACAGCACACTCCTCCTCATCCACATCCTCCAATGGTGGCATGGAGTCCTCGTCTGATTCGTCATCCGTAACAACCTCTCCGTCGTCCCGTAGCACCATCACCCTTTTGTTCGGACATTGGCTTGAGATGTGACCCCTTCCTTGGCATTTGAAACATTTAATATCACGGTTTTGAGAAGTGGATGAATCATATTTACCTTGGTTTGAAGGGCTAGCCGTGGCTGGTTTTGGCTCAAACTTTGGCCTAGCAACCGATTTCTCTTCTCTCTTCCCATAATTCGGCTTCCATGAAGAAGGTGCCGAACTAACATTCGCACGTGAGCTACCCCTCCTCTTGAGCTGCTGCTCTACTATGATGGCCATGTGCAACATGTCTTCTAACTCTACATAGTGTTGCATCTCCACCCTATCTTGAATATCCAGATTTAGCCCTTGCAAAAATCTTGCCATGGTTGCTTCTCGATCTTCTTCAACATTGGCTTGTATCATGGCTATTTCCATCTCTTGATAATATTCCTCCACACTCCTGTTTCCTTGTCTAAGTCCTTGCCACTTTTTGTACAAATCCCGATAGTAATGGCTGGGTACAAATCGCTTTCTCATCACTGTTTTCATCTCCTCCCATGTCTCAATCGGGTGTTCTCGGTTCCGTCGCCTATTCATTACCAACTGATCCCACCATACAACCGCATAATCAGAGAACTCAATTGCAGCAAGCTTAACTTTCTTTAACTCTGAATAGTTATGGCAATCAAACACTAGCTCCACTTTCTTCTCCCACTCTAGGTATGCTCCGGGGTCATTTTTCCCTTGGAATGGCGGAATCTTCATTTTAATACCTCCCATATTATTGTCTTCCCGGTTCCTAGCTTCTCTATTCCCATTTCCACGCCTAAAACTGCCCCTATTTATCGATGGTTCCTCCAACTCTTCTAATTCATCTTCCTCCGAAAGATCACATCCACCCCTCCGCCTATTTTCCATGTTTTGTGGCTGCCTATTGCGTGTCCTGGCATCAACCTCATCTAATCTCTCATGAATGGGCTCTAGAGCTCGCGTCAACAACCATTCCATTTGCCTCATTAAAGCTTGCAACTGAAGATTGGGAACATTTTGTTGTGGAAGATCATCTTCAGCTTCTCTTTCTTGATTCGGATTCATTTTTATTTTTTTTTATACCTGCAAAACAACGTTAGATAATAAAGGACCTTACTTCTCTCCCTCACGTGTTTCACTCTATCACTTGGTCACTCCGTTCACTCGTGTTTCACTCGAATGATTGGCTTTTACCCTCGAATGTTCTCACCACTCTTGCCTTTTTTTTTTTTAACTCACTTATTTTCTCTTTCAGTTCTTTCGGAATTACACAAACAACAATAAAATCTATCCGGCAACAAATTCAGCAACACGTTTTGATACCCAGTTCAAAATAAAGCAAATTTTTTTTTTTTTTTTTAGATCCTCTTGATTTTTCTTTTCTTTTTCTTTCTTTTCATTTTTCTTTTCTTTTCTTTTCTTTTCTTCTTGTGAAATTCGGTGAGAACAAGAATAATAAACCAAGAAACACAAAATAGGAAACTACCACCTAAACTTGAAACCCAATATACTAGTTACCCAAAACCAAACTAACCAACTTTTTTTTTTTTTTTTGAACGGAATAGAACCTAAGTAATAAATTAGAATTCAAAAACAAATAAGGATAGACAAACCTGAGGCTAGAACCGAGGCTCTGATACCAAATGATAAGAACCTCGCCAATATACTGACGAAACCCGTTATCAATAAGAAGGAACCAAGACCGTTTCTACTCAGATTTGGATGGAAATCACCGCGACCCGTTGCTTATATCGAAGCAAGAACCTTGGTATATCGAAGATGCCACAATCAAGGATGGAAAGCCTGATTGATAAGTCGGGGGTTGAACGCTCGGATTGATCCGAAGAGTTCGTGCAGTTCGTCAAAGAACCAAAGAAAGAATTATTTCTCTCAGAAAATAAACATTCATTCATTCCCCCCATTAACCTTGGGAACGCCTATTTATAGGCCAAAATTACAAAGTGTTACCCAAAAAAAGAAAAGTTGACAAATTCAAACATAATTACTAAGCCTAAAATAAAAACCAGAAGAAAGGAAAGTCTTTAATGGCTGATTTTCAGCCATTTACACGCCCAACAATAAACGGAAAGTGCAATTAATCCTCGTCAACAATTTGCATAAATGATTAGCCGCGTGTGCCAAAATGAGTAGGTTTCCGAAAGTCTTCCATTGACTTGATCTAGCAAAATTTGAGCTGATTTCAATCAGGCTTGACTCATCCGGATTCTTCTAGAACTTGGATCAAATTGATGCACCGTTGTGGTTGGCGTGGGCCTGGGTCAATGGGTTTGTACAAATTTTCTTGATTCCAGATTTCATGAATCAGCCCATTTAGTGCTTCCTTCAATTTCTTACCTCGGGCTCTTGTGACTGGTCCAATAGGAATTTGTATTGGGTCAACCACCTTCCATGCATTTGAGCTCCCTAAGTCTCCATCATGTCAAATTTGTGTTTTGGAAATTACTCTGATGAAAATTTTTTTCTTAAAAATTCCGCTGTGCACTTTGTTTCCAACAATTGGTATAAGAGACAAAGTTTTTACATAAATTTGCAAGTTTGTGATCACGTTATATGCATAAATTTTGTGATCTTAGTCTCTCCTATGCTTGAATTAAATTTTATAGAGAGATGGCACTCTAGGTTTCTATATAATATATATGTTGTCATGGATTATGTGGTGAATGTTTATTAAATAATTATGGTTGATTAAATTGTTGTTTAATTATTTATTAATTAATTAATACCGGTTATGGTTCCTTAGAGGTTAGAATGTGTATCTAGGTTTTTCATGTAATTAGATGGCGGACTATCATCTCCGTCTAGGAATTATTATTTAATTTTTAAATTGTAAGAATTTTGTAATTAAATAATTATTCAGAGAAGACAGAACGAGAAGTCGGATCTTAAAGATTGATGATGACGCCTCTAAGTATTTCCTGAGTCTCTAATTTTAGGTTTTTGAATTGTTGAAAATAAAATTGATGAATTACATTAAAATTGTATTTTCTGGAATGTGCGTTTTCTGCTCGGTCGCCATGCCGGACCTCACAGTTCGGCAGGCCGACAGTGGGGCAGAAATTTTGGTGCTCTGCCGGTAGGCCGAACCTTCATGTTCGGCAGGCCGAACCACCATGATCGGCAAACCGATCATCCAGATCGGACTGCCGACCGAGAGCTGCCAGGTCTCCAGAAAAGGTGCAATTTTTTCAATGCAGTGTTAATTTTATTTTTGGGACGATTCTGAGAAACATTAAATTTGGATTTGACCGGAAATATGAAGTGTTCGATTCATACAGGATTGAGGACTTGAAGATGGATATTACATGAAGAAGGATACAACTTGAGGATTCAAGGATGAAGAATCGATAAATGTCTCGATTATTCTCTTGTAATCTTAGTTTTCTATTCTCTAGGGTGGAACCATAATATTACGGTTATTATTATTATTATGCTTGTAGCTTTGCTTGATTGCTTTGCTTGTTTGCATTATAATATGATTTACCATGTATATTGATAACATGCCATATAGAATAGGGAGTGCCGCTCATATTAAAATTGTTCATGCATAATTTTAAAATAAAACCTTGACTTCAAAAGATTGAGTGGGAGAAGGTTTTCGAAGAAAGAACCTAAGGCCTCCATCGTTGTTCCATAGGAAGAACATGGTGGTCCTGACCCCTAGGAAGGGATTTCTATCATGTACCAGATTGGATCTCTGAAAGGATAAGGTATTTTAGTATGATTTATGGTTGCACACCCCTAGGTGGTGATTATAAATCATGGATAAAATATTGAAACGGTGGTTATACACTCACGTTAATTTTATTATTAACCTCCCCTAGGAGCTCTGTTAATAAAATTAATGGCCAAAGAAACGATTATTAGTATATGCTAGATCATACGGGTCTTGGATGGCATATATTAATCAGGAGGGGATCCGTGTTCCTAATTGAATTTAGCATGACTCCCCTAGGAGTTTGTTGAATTCTGAGTTG
The DNA here is from genome assembly GCA_025403435.1 of Artocarpus heterophyllus. NCBI lineage: Eukaryota > Viridiplantae > Streptophyta > Magnoliopsida > Rosales > Moraceae > Artocarpus > Artocarpus heterophyllus. Next base: position 6,163,757 of record CM046339.1, on the reverse strand, counting down.
GGAATTATCATTGTAAGGTTGTGATATTTTCAAGGTTTTGACACATAAACACATTTGTATGATTTTACATGATTGTGTTATCTTACTAAATTATTATATATGTTTGCTTATGTTTGGTATATGATTCTTTATTGTAGATTGAAAATGTCTAAAAACGCTTTATCATCAATACTTGACAAAAACCAATTAACCGGTGAGAACTATAACGATCGGAAACGGAACCTGGACATCGTCCTTTCCTTTGAGAAACTGAAATATGTTCTGACAACTCCTAGTCCTCCCGAGCCTACGGGAGACTCAACTAATGAGCAATTCCAAGCATACGATAGTTGGAAAGATGCTAATGATCAGGCCCGCTGCTATGTTATGGCTAGCATGAACAATGTGCTGCAGGCTCAACATCAGGATTATGAGACTGCGAAGCAGACCTTGGATAATCTTGAGGACATGTTTGGAGGCCAAGCCATAACAAAGCGGCAAGGGGCGCTTCGGAAACTCTTAAACTGTAGACAGAGACCGGGGACATCTGTAAAGGAGCATATGATGTTGGTCATGGGTTACCTCGCTGAGGCACAAACCAATGGAGCCGACATCGATGCTGAAACTCAGATGACTATGGTCTTTGAGACTCTGTCTAAGGAATTTATTCTGTTTAGAGCTACTTTTAATTTAAGCAATAGACGGGATATGACCTTAACAGAACTGATAAAACAGTTACAAGAGTTTGAACTGCTGATCAGGGAGTCTTCTGCTAGTGGAGAGGCCAATATGTTAGCTGCTTCTGGTTCCAATCCTAACTCTGGGAATGGAAAGAAGCAACGGGTCAAGAGTGGTAAGTCTTCTATTTCTGTTGCTACCAAGAGCAAGAAGAAGAAGAAGAAGAACCCAAAGAAGCTTAAGTGCTTCTTTTGTGGTAAGGTCGGGTAAATAAAGAAGCATTGCAAGGACTTCCTTTCCAAGGGAGGTAGGTGTGATCTTCTATATTTAGAAACTTGTTTGGTTGAGGAATCCAGTGACATTTGGGTCATAGATTCCGGTGCAACTAATCATGTTTGTGTTTCTCTGCAGGGATTCAAAGAAACGAGAAGTCTACTTCGTGAAGACTTAACGCTTCAGATGGGTGATGGATCCTTGGTCTCAGCGGAAGCAGTGGGAGATGTCCATCTTTACTTTGATAATTATAGGAATTTAATTTTGCGAGATTGTTTTTATGTTCTTAAATTTAAAAGGAATTTAATTTCTGTATCTTCTTTATTTAAAGACTCCTACGTGGTATCTTTTAATGAAAAAGTGGTGATTCATAAAAACAAATCTTTTATCTGTTCTGGATGGATGCAAAATAATCTATATTTTATCAAACCTAAGATGGACTTATTGCTTAATGCTGAGATAAAAGATAATAACTCAAAAAGACTTAAAACTTCTCACTCTAATAAGACTTATCTTTGGCATTTGCGCCTTGGCCATATTAACCTGAATAGGATTCAAAGGTTGGTAAGGGATGGACCTTTAAGTCACTTAAAGGTGGAATCTATACCTCAATGTGAGTCTTGTTTGGAGGGTAAAATGACCAAAAGACCATACAGGTCTAAGGGCAATAGGGCCGAAGGGGTTCTAGAACTAGTGCATAGTGATGTTTGCGGACCGATGAACATCCGGGCACGAGGAGGGTATGAGTACTTCGTCACTTTTATTGACGATTACTCAAGATATGGGTATGTGTACCTAATGCACCACAAAAACGAAACTTATGATAAGTTCAGGGAGTTTCGGGCTGAAGTGGAAAAGCAATTGGGTAAACCCATAAAGGCACTTTGATCTGATCGAGGTGGGGAATACCTTTCTGATGAGTTCTTGGGACACTTGTTAGAGAATGGGATTTTATCCCATTTGACTGCGCCGGGCACTCCGCAGCAGAATGGCGTAGTGGAGAGAAGGAATAGGACTTTGTTGGACATGATTTGGTCCATGATGAGTTATTCATCATTGCCTTTATCCTTTTGGGGATATGCACTACAAACCGCATGTTATCTTTTGAACAATGTGCCTTCAAAATCGGTCCCTAAAACTCCTCAAGAGTTGTGGACAAGACGGAAGACATCCTTAAACCATATTCGCATATGGGAATGTCCAGCTCATGTCCTGTTTAAGGATCCGAATAAGTTGGAAGCACGTTCAGAAGTTTGCGTGTTTGTAGGATATCCAAAAGGGACTAAAGGGGGTTATTTTTATAACCCAAAGGAAAATAAAGTCGTGGTTTCAACTAATGCAACTTTCCTTGAGGAGAGTTACATGAACGACTTTAAACCTCGAAGCAAAGTGGTGCTTGAGGAGTTGAGGGGTGATCCGTTTACTCCGGAGGTTCCGAATGAAACCATTCCGATCGGTGTAGAAAAACCAAACAAACCTAAACAACAACCTCAGGGGCTTCGGCGTAGTGGGAGGATCGGGCGTCAACCTGAAAGGTATATGTTCAATGGGGAAGTCTTTTTGGCTGAACCGGATGAACATGACAGGGATCCTTATACTTACGCTGAAGCTATGGAGGATGTTGATTCAAGACTCTGGACAGAGGCCATGAACATAGAGATGAAGTCTATGGAGACTAATCGGGTCTGGGAGCTTATGGATCTTCCCGAAGGGGTAAAACCCATAGGGTGTAAATGGATCTACAAGAGGAAAAGAGGAGTGGATGGAAAGGTCGAAACCTTGAAGGCTAGACTGGTAGCTAAGGGTTATACGCAAAAGGAAGGAATCGATTATGAGGAAACCTTTTCGCCTGTAGCCATGCTTAAGTCCATCCGGATTCTCTTGTCCATAGCTGCCGCTCTCGACTACGAGATTTGGCAGATGGATGTCAAGACGGCTTTTCTGAATGGCTATCTTGATGAGTCCATTTATATGGAACAACCAGACGGGTTCAAGGTCGCGGGTCAAGAGGGTAAGGTTTGTAAGCTGCTAAAGTCAATTTATGGACTTAAGCAGGCTTCTCGTTCTTGGAACATAAGATTTGATCAAGTGATCAAGACTTATGGGTTCTCACAAAATGTGGATGAACCATGTGTTTACAAACACATTAAGAATGGGAAGGTGGTTTTTCTACTACTCTATGTAGATGACATTCTGCTAAAGGGCAATGATGTTGGGGCATTGTCATCGGTCAAATTATGGTTGACCAAGCAGTTTGACATGAAGGACTTAGGTGAGGCTAATTTTGTTCTCGGTATCCAGATCTTTCGGAATAGGAAGAACAAAATGATAGCTTTGTCACAGGCCGACTACATAGATAAAATTCTCAGGAGGTTTGCAATGCAGGATTCCAAGAAAGGTGGGCAACCATCTAGGTCTGGAATTACTCTTTCTAAGAAAGACTCTCCAAAGTCTTATGAAGAAAGAGAATACATGAAGAAGGTACCTTATGCTTCTACAGTGGGTAGTCTCATGTATGCCATGCTTTGCACTCGACCGGATATTAGCTATGTGGTCGGGATTGTGAGTCGATTTCAGGAGGATCCAGGACCGAACTATTGGGTTGCGGTAAAGCATATTTTCAAGTACTTGAGAAGTACTCGAAGGTAAATGCTTGTGTATTCGGGTGAGGATTTAACTCCTCTAGGATACACTGATTAGGATTTTCAATCCTGCCTGGATTCTAGGAAATCGACTTCGGGGTTTGTGTTTACTCTAGGTGGCGGTGCCATCAGTTGGAGAAGTGCGAAGCAAGATTGCACTCGGATTCAACGATGGAGGCCGAGTATGTGGCAGCTAGTGATGCTTCGAAAGAAGCAGTGTGGCTCTGCAAGTTCCTTGGGGATCTTGAGGTAGTTCCTGGCATGGATAAGGCGGTATCACTGTACTGTGATAACAGTGCGGCGGTAGCTAATGCTAAGGAACCAAGATTTCACAAGAAGAGTAAGCATATTGATCGGAAGTATCATGTGATAAAGGACTTCGTTGAGAGCGGGCATGTCACGGTGTGCAAGATCGCGTCAGAGGACAATTTAGCTGATCCATTCACAAAGACACTTACTGGGAGAGTCTTCGAGAGGCATGTGGAAGCTATGGGGATGCAAAATTTGCAGTATTTACTCACTTAGTGCAAGTGGGAGATTGTTAGACATGTATGCTCTAAGGAGTAAAAATGTAATACGTTTTTGGAGACATTTTTATCAATAAAGAATTTATTCATTTATATATACCAAATATTGTCCTCTTTACATTCATATTTGTTGAATGTATGATAAGCAAATAGTAGTCTGAGACTGTCAGCCTAAACCTTAAGAATCGGGCATATGATGGGATGATTATGTAGAAGACACAATTCTTAGGGTGACGGTCTAAAACATATGATCCGCAATCGAGGGAATAAAGTTGGGTGCTTTATTCATGTAAAGATTGTTATGTTATCTATATCCCTTTTGGGAGATGGTTTGTCTTGACCATCGGAGTTGGACTCCATGAATAGAAACATTGGCACGTTGTCAAAGGTGACGATGTGTTGGATCGGGACATAAAGTGAATTGATTTGGATTAATAATTCTGTCTTGGCAAATCGATTCACTTTAGACAATCATTTGTATTGTATCTTAATCCTGAGATGAATAATAGGCCTGTTGTCTCGACTTGTGTCTTTTGATGTACCAATGGGTGACTCCCACATCTCTATAGTGGCATGCATGCCGGTACGTTGGAGGCATGACCCTTGATAGCGTAGACTTGTTATTCATAGATATGGAATCCATAGCTCCTCTTTAGGAGTAGTGATATCCTCTTATATGCGTTGTCCTGTAATTGGAAAACTGGAGCGCTCAACCATTTGGATACATAGGTGTAACCGAATGGTATACTATCTTTGGATGGTAAGTTTTCTAATGGTGAGACAATGGAACGTAAGATAAAAATAATCGGGAAGGTAAGACAAAACTTGTCCTTAAGCCGATTATGGATGATCATATGGGGATGCGATACACTATGATTTGTCATGGAGACTTGGCTACAGGAGCTTCTAATTCTATAAAGTTCGAGAGTGCAGCTCCAAGCTTTTAATGGAGTAGCGTTGGAGTTGATAATTGTGAAATGTATATCTGGGATATTGGTTTTCATAATTATCATGAGCTTGAACTTTAGGACCAATAGGTATAAAAAGGGAGTGAGTCTAATGATTTACTCAGATCAATTTGAGAGATTAAGAGTGATACTCTTCGAGTGAGCATCTGAAAACTCCCTGAGAGCTTTTGTTCACAAATCACGAACACTAGCTTTGGGTTCTCTCTATTGGTTGGAAGGAGAGTCACCGGTGGAAGAGCTGCACGTGTGAGCCCACACTCACTCCGGTTGTGGATAGAGAATAGCAAAGAAGACCAGCTGGTTGAGGCTCTTCTGGAACGTTACTTCTCTACACAGGTCACGGAGGTTCTTTGGCACACTGAGGTTAGTAAGTTCTGTTTAATTTATACATATAACATGTCAAATTCGTGTTTTGGAAATTACTCTGATGAAATTTTTTTAAAAAAAAATTTCGCTGCGCACTTTGTTTCCAACATCAACAACCGTTCCATTTGCCTCATTAATGTTTGCAACTGAAGATTTGGAACGTTTTGTTGTGGAAGGTCATCTTCGGCTTCTCTTTCTAGATTTAGATTCATTTTTTTTAAACCTGCAAAACAACGTTAGATAATAAAGGACCTCACTTCTCTCCCTCATGTGTTTCACTCTATCCCTTGGTCACTCAGTTCACTCATGTTTCACTCCAATAATTAGCTTTTACCCTCAAATGTTCTCACCACTCTTGCCTTTTTTTTTTTACTTGTTTATTCTCTCTTTTGGGTCTTTTGAAATTACGCAAACAACAATCAAATCTATCCGGTAAGAAATTCAGCAACCCATTTTGATACGTAGTTTGGAATGAAGCAAATTTTTGCACTATGAGGAGAGGTCAAATTCGGACTCTTGGACACTCAAACAATGGAAATGAAACAACAAATTTTAACGAGGGAGTGAAACACGTGAGGGAGAGAAGTGAGGTCCCTTTATTATCTAACATTGTTTTGCAGGTTTTTTTTTTTTTTTTTTTAAATGAATCTGAATCAAGAAAGAGAAGCCAAAGATGACCTTCCACAACAAAATGTTCCCAATCTTCTGTTGCAAGCATTAATGAGGCAAATGGAATGGTTGTTGACGCGAGCGCTAGATCCCATTAAGGAGAGACTAGATGTGGTTGATGCCAGAACACGTAATAGGCAACCACAAAACATGCAAAATAGGTGGAGGGGTGGATGTGATCTTTCGGAGGAAGTTGAATTAGAAGAGTTGGAGGAACCACCGATAAATAGGGGCATATTTAGGCATGGAAATGGGAATAGAGAAGCTAGGGACCGGGAAGACAATAATATGGGAGGTATTAAAATGAAGATTCCGCGATTCCAAGGGAAAAATGACCCCAGAGCTTACCTAGAGTGGCAGAAGAAAGTGGCGCTAGTGTTTGATTGCCATAACTACTCAGAGTTAAAGAAAGTTAAGCTTGCTGCAATTGAGTTCTCTGATTATGCGGTTGTATGGTGGGATCAGCTGGTAATGAATAGGCGATAGAACCGAGAACACCTGATTAAGACATGGGAGGAGATGAAAACAATTATGAGAAGGCGATTTGTGCCTAGCCATTACTACCGGGAAGTGTACAAAAAGTTGCAAGGACTGAGACAAGGAAACAGGAGTGTGGAGGAATATTATCAAGAAATGGAAATAGCCATGATACGAGCTAATGTTGAAGAAGATCGAGAAGCAACCATGGCAAGATTTTTGCAAGAGCTAAATTCGGATATTCAAGATACGGTGGAGATGCAACACTACGTAGAATTAGAAGACATGTTGCACATGGCCATCACAGTAAAGCGGCAGCTCACGTGCGTATGTTAGTTCGGTACCTTCTTCACGAAAGTCGAATTATGGGAAGAGAGAAGAAAAACCGGTCGCTAGGCCCAAGTTGGAGCCAAAACCAGCCACGGCTAGCCCTTCAAACCATGGTAAACATGATTCATCCACTTCTCAAAACGGTGATATTAAATGTTTCAAATGCCAAGGCAGGGGTCACATCTCAAGTCAATGTCCGAACAAAAGGATGATGATGTTACGGGATGAAGAAGAAGTTGTTACATATGACGAATCGGACGAGGACTCCATGCCACCATTGGAGGACATGGATGAGGAGGAGTATGCTGCCCAAGGTGAATTGTTGGTCACTCGATGAGCCCTTAGTGTGCAAGCCAAAGAGGAAGAAGAAGAGCAACGTGAGAACATTTTTCATACTAGGTGCCACGTGCAGAACAAGGTATGTAGTGTGATAATAGATGGAGGGAGTTGTACGAATGTTGCTAGCACTACTATGGTTGACAAATTAGGGTTGCCAATGACCAAACATCCTCGACCTTACATGTTGCAATGGTTGAATAATAGTGGTGAAGTGAAGGTAACTAAACAGCCATTAATTTCGTTTTGCATTGGAAGATATGAAGACGTAGTTTTGTACGATGTAGTCCCAATGCAAGCCGAGCACTTGTTACTAGGTCGACCATGGCAATTTGATCGTCAAGTCAAACATGATGGCTACACCAACAAATATTCTCTTGTGCACAACCAGAGACCATTCACCCTTGTACCAATGACACCTAAACAGGTTCATGAAGATCAAGTGTGGTTACAAAAGGAGAGTGAACAAAAAGGAGAGAATGAGAAAAAGAGAGAGAAAGGGAGTGAAAATAATGAGTGTTGGAGTGCAGAGAGAGAGTTTGGCCAGAGAGGGAAAAAAGATAGAGGGACCGAGAAAAAGGAGAGAACATTGAGAGAGCCAATACAAAAGAAGATTTGGCCAATGAGGTAAAATAGAGAGAAAAACAAACTTTTATGCAAGAGAGAGTGATGTGAAAAGAGCTTTGTTTAATAATCAGCCGATGATTTTACTCATGTACAAGGAGGCGTTACTAAACACTAACGATCTTGATTCCACCTTGCGTAGTTCTATTGTTTCTCTTTTACAGGAATATGAGGATATCTTTCCCGAGGAAACACCACAAGGTTTACCTCCAATCCGCAGGATTGAACATCGAATCGACTTCATACCTGGAGCTACAATTCCAAACCGACTAGCCTATAGGAGTAATCTTGAGGAGACAAAAGAACTCCAATGGCAGGTAAGTGAGTTGATGGAGAAGGGACACGTGAGAGAAAGCATGAGCCCGTGTGCCGTACCAGTTTTACTTGTGCCTAAGAAAGATGGGACTTAGCGGATATGCATTGATTGTCAAGCCATCAACAACATCATGGTAAAGTATCGACATCCCATTCCTCACTTGGATGACATGTTAGATGAATTGCATGGTGCTTGTGTATTTTCCAAAATTGATCTTAAAAGTGGATATCATCAAATTTGCATGAAAGAGGGAGACGAGTGGAAGATGGCTTTCAAAACAAAACAAGGTTTGTATGAGTGGTTGGTAATGCCTTTCGGTTTAACCAATGCGCCTAGCACATTTATATGTTTAATGAACCATGTTTTGTGAGCTTTTATTAGAGAAATGTTTGTTTTTCTATGAGAAATTATTTCTTTGGTTCTTTGACGAACTACGCAAACTCATCGGATCAATCCAGGCGTTCATACCCAACTCATCAATCAAGCTTTCCATCCTTGATTGTGGCGTCAATGATATACCAAGGTTCTTGCTTCGATATAAGCAACGGGTTGCGGTGACTTCCATCCAAATCTTTGTAGAAACCATCTTGGTGCCTTTCTATTGATAACAAGTTTTGTTAGTGTATTGGCGAGGTTCTTATTAATCAGCTTACATCAGATGACGTAAGGAAATGTCTCGATGAATTCCACCTAGCGGGCATGCTTCTTGTTCAACTTTTGTTGCCCCCTCAAATGTTTCAATGACTCGTGATCAGTGTGAATCATGAATTCCTTGGGCCATAGGTAGTGTTGCCAAGTCTTTAATATTCGAACCAACACGTACAACTCCTCATCATAAGTCGGGTAATTTAGTGTTGACCCACTCAATTTTTCACTGAAATACGCGATTGGTCATCCTCCTTGCATCAGCACGGCACCTATACCTACACCAGAAGCATCACATTCAATTTCAAACGTTTTAGAAAAATCAGGTAAAGCAAGTAAAGGAGCATGAGTAAACTTATGCTTAATAAGCTGAAACGGCTTCTCTTGTTCTTCTCCCCACTTGAACCCAACGTTCTTCTTGATTACTTCTATGAGTGGTGCAGCCAAAGTATTGAAATCCCTTACAAACCGTCGATAATAGTTGGCAAGTCCATGAAAAGTCCTTACATCTCCAATTCTTGGATAGCCCTAACCTTTTCTTCGTCGACCTATATACCTTGAGCACTAACAACAAAACCAAGAAATACAAGCATAACCGTGCAAAAGGTACACTTCTTAAGATTTGTATACAACTTTTCCTTTTGTCAAACATCTAAAACAAGTTTCAAATGTTCAATATGATCGTCCAAGTTGCTGCTATAGATCAGGATATCATCAAAATAAATGACAACAAATTTCCCAATAAAAGCTTACAAAACATGGTTCATTAAACACATAAATGTGCTAGGCGCATTGGTTAAACCAAAAGGCATTACCAACAACTCATACAAACCTTGTTTTGTTTTGAAAGCCGTCTTCCACTCGTCTCCCTCTTTCATGCAAATTTGATGATATCCACTTTTCAGATCAATTTTTGAAAATACACAAGAACCTTGCAATTCATCTAACATGTCATCCAAGCTAGGAATGGGATGTTGATACTTTACCGTGATGTTGTTGATGGCTCGACAATCAACGTACATCCTCCAAGTCCCATCTTTCTTAGGCACAAGTAAAACTAGTACGGCGCATGGGCTCATGCTTTCTCTCATGTGCCCCTTCTCCATCAACTCACCTACCTGCCGTTGGAGTTCCCTTGTCTCCTCAGGATTACTCCTATAGGCTAGTCGGTTTGGAATTGTAGCTCCAAGTATGAAGTCGATTTGATGTTCAATCCTATAGATTAGAGGTAAACCTAGCGGTGTTTCCTCGGGAAAGATATCCTCATATTCCTTTAAAAGAGAAACAACAGAACAATGCAAGGTAGAATTAAGATCGTTAGTGTTTAATAATGTCTCCTTGTACATGAGTGAAATCATTGGCTGATTAGAAAACAAAGCTCTTCTCACATCACTCTCTCTTGCATAAAAGTTTATTTTTCTCTCTATTTTTACCTCAGTGGCCGAATCTTCTTTTCTATTGGCTCTCTCAATGTTCTCTCCGTTTCTCTCATTTTTCCCTGCCCCTCTATCTTTTTTCCCTCTCTGGCCGAACTCTCTCTTTGCACTCCAACACTCATTATTTTCACTCCCTTTCTCTCTCCTTTTTGTTCACTCTCCTTTTGTAACCACACTTGATCTTCATGAACCTGTTTAGTTGTCATTGGTACAAGGGTGAATGGTCTCTGGTTGTGCACAAGAGAATATTTGTTGGTGTAGCCATCATGTTTGACTCGACGATCAAATTGCCATGGTCGACCTAGTAACAAGTGCCCGGCTTGAATTCGGACTACATCGCACAAAACTACGTCTTCATATCTTCCAATGCAAAACGAAATTAATGGCTGTTTAGTTACCTTCACTTCACCACGATTATTCAACCATTGCAACATGTAAGGTCGAGGATGTTTGGTCATTGGCAACCCTAATTTGTCAACCATAGTAGTGCTAGCAACATTCGTACAACTCCCTCCATCTATTATCACACTACATACCTTGTTCTGCACGTGGCACCTAGTATGAAAAATGTTCTCACGTTGCTCTTCTTCTTCCTCTTTGGCTTGCACACTAAGGGCTCGTCGAGTGACCAACAATTCACCTTGGGCAGCATACTCCTCCTCATCCATGTCCTCCAATGGTGGCATGGAGTCCTCGTCCGATTCGTCATATGTAACAACTTCTTCATCATCCCGTAACATCATCATCCTTTTGTTTGGACATTAACTTGAGATGTGACCCCTGCCTTGGCATTTGAAACATTTAATATCACAGTTTTGAGAAGTGGATGAATCATGTTTACCATGGTTTGAAGGGCTAGCCGTGGCTGGTTTTGGCTCGAACTTAGGCCTAGCGACCGATTTCTCTTCTCTCTTCCCATAATTCGGCTTCCACGAAGAAGGTGACAAACTAACATTCGCCCGTGAGCTACCCCTACTCTTGAGCTTTCGCTCTACCGTGATGGCCATGTGCAACATGTCTTCTATTTCTACAAAGTGTTGCATATCCACCCTATCTTGAATATCTAGATTTAGCCCATGCAAAAATCTTGCCATGGTTGCTTCTCGATCTTCTTCAACATTGGCTCGTATCATGGCTATTTCCATTTCTTGATAATATTCCTCCACAATCCTGTTTCCTTGTCTCAGTCCTTGCAACTTTTTGTACAATTCTCGATAGTAATGGGTAGGTACAAATTGCTTTCTCATTACCGCTTTCATCTCCTCCCATGTCTCAATCGGGTGTTCTCGGTTCCGTCGCCTATTCATTACCAGTTGATCCCACCACACAACCGCATAATCAGATAACTCAATTGTAGCAAGCTTAACTTTCTTTAACTCTGAGTTGTTAGGGTAATCAAACACTAGCTCCACTTTCTTCTCCCACTCTAGGTAAGCTTCGGGGTCATTTTTCCCTTGGAATGGCAGAATCTTCATTTTAATACCTCCCATATTATTGTCTTCCCGGTCCCTAGCCTCTCTATTCCCATTTCCATGCCTAAATCTGCCCCTATTTATCGGTGGTTCCTCCAACTCTTCTAGTTCATCTTCCTCCAAAAGATCGCATCCCCCCCTCCGCCTATTTTGCATGTTTTGTGGCTGCCTATTACGTGTTCTGGCATCAACCTCATCTAATCTCTCCTGAATGGGCTCTAGCGCTCGCGTCAACAACCGTTCCATTTGCCTCATTAATGCTTGCAACTGAAGATTTGGAACGTTTTGTTGTGGAAGGTCATCTTCGGCTTCTCTTTCTAGATTTAGATTCATTTTTTTTAAACCTTCAAAACAACGTTAGATAATAAAGGACCTCACTTCTCTCCCTCACGTGTTTCGCTCCCTCCTTAAAATTTGTTGTTTCATTTCCATTGTTTGAGTGTCCAAGAGTCCGATTTGGAACGTTAGAGTGAAACATGTGAGGGAAACAAGTGAGGTCCCTTTATTATCTAATGTTGTTTTGTAGGTTTTTTTTAAAAAAAAATGAATCCAAATCAAGAAAGAGAAGCCGAAGATGACCTTCCATAACAAAATGTTCCAAATCTTCAGTTGCAAGCATTAATGAGGCAAATGGAATGGTTGTTGACGCGAGCGCCAGAGCCCATTAAGGAGAGACTAGATGGGGTTTGATACGAACCACGCCAAGAACTGACGCGACCCTAACCGAAGTTGGTTTCCAAGATCAAATTTCTAACCGGTATTGAATGGAACCGCGACCCGATGGCCAACAAGAAGCTCGAATCTTGGTATGTGAGGACGCCACAATCAGCTATGGAGAGACCGATTGATAAGTCTTGGTATGTGAGGACGCCACAATCAGCTATGGATGGACTGATTGATAAGTCTATGAACGCCACGGAAATTTCTGATAAGTTCGAATAGTTCGTTTAGGAACTAAAGAGAATTAAACCTCAAAATTATGTGTTATTACTTGTATCCCATTGAATGAAATTCGTTACAGTATATAGGGGTTCCTATGCGAATTTTCAGCTCCTAATTCCCCATGGAATTTCGGCAAATCAATTACCAAATCACCTAATCTAAAGCAAATAAGGTAAGTGTCCTTAATGGCTTAAAAACTTTACAATAATAGAAATAAACAAACGAAAATAAAGGAAACTAGACATTAAAAAGGTCAAAAGCTGAGTCTTCTCGCCATGTGTCGCCTCAAAATGGGAAAGTAACTGAAATGGAAATTACTCAATCCCTTCTATAGCTTGAATCATGCATTTATTGGTCTGGTTGTCGCATGCAATTCCCTCAATGGGCCTCCATGCAATAGCTTGAGCCCAAGTTGCTTGAATCAGCCCAATAAGCGTTTCTTTAAACTTCTTCGCACGAGCTCTCGTAACCGGACCAATGGGAACTTGAATTGGATCTGAATATGTCTCCCACGTGCTCTTGCTTGTGCTAACGATGTCCTCATCAGGGTTGAAACCAGAACACGTAATAGGCAACCACAAAACATGCAAAATAGGTGGAGGGGTGGATGTGATCTTTCGGAGGAAGTTGAATTAGAAGAGTTGGAGGAACCATCGATAAATAGGCGTAGATTTAGGAATGGAAATGGGAATAGAGAACCTAGGGACTAGGAAGACGATAATATGGGAGGTATTAAAATGAAGATTCCGCCATTCCAAGGGAAAAATGACCCCGGAGTTTACCTAGAGTGGGAGAAGAAAGTGGAGCTAGTGTTTGATTGCCATAACTACTCAGAGTTAAAGAAAGTTAAGCTTGCTGCAATTGAGTTCTCTGTTTATGCAGTTGTATGGTGGGATCAGCTGGTAATGAATAGGCGATGGAACCGAGAACACCCAATTAAGACATGGGAGGAGATGAAAACAATGATGAGATGGCAATTTGTGCCTAGCCATTACTACCGGGAATTGTACAAAAAGTTGCAAGGACTGAGATAAGGAAACAAGAGTGTGGAGGAATATTATCAAGAAATGGAAATAGCATGATACGAGCCAATGTTGAAGAAGATCAAGAAGCAACCATGGCAAGATTTTTGCAAGGGCTAAATCCGGATATTCAAGATTGGGTGGAGATACAACACTACGTAGAATTAGAAGACAAGTTGCACATGGCCATCACAGGAGAGCGGCAGCTCAAGAGGAGGGGTAGCTCATGTGAGGATGTTAGTTCGGCACCTTCTTGATGGAAGTCGAATTATGGGAAGAGAGAAGAGAAATCGGTCGCTAGCCCTAAGTTGGAGCCAAAACCAGCCACAGCTAGCCCATCAAACCAAGCTAAACATGATTCATCCACTTCTTGAAACTGTGATATTAAATGTTTCAAATGCCAAGGCAAGGGTCACATCTCAAGTCAATGTCCAAACAAAGGGGTGATGGTGTTACGGGATGACGGAGAAGTTGTTACGGATGACGAATTAGATGAGAACTCCATGCCACCATTGGAGGACATGAATGAGGAGTATGCTGCCCAAGGTGAATTGTTGGTCACTCGATGAGCCCTTAGTGTGCAAGCCAAGGAGGAAGAAGAAGAGAAACGTGAGAACCTTTTTCATACTAGGTGCCACGTGCGGAACAAGGTATGTAGTATGATAATAGATGGAGGGAGTTATACGAATGTTGCTAGCACTACTATGGTTGACAAATTAGGGCTGCCAATGACCAAACATCCTCGACCTTATAAGTTGCAATGGTTGAATAATAGTGGTGAAGTGAAGGTAACTAAATAGGCATTAATTTCATTTCACATTGGTAGATATAAAGACGAAGTTTTGTGTGATGTAGTCCCAATGCAAGCCGGGCACTTGTTACTAGGTCGACCATGGCAATTTGATCGTCGAGTCAAACATGATGGCTACACCAACAAATATTCTCTTGTGCACAACTGGAGACCATTCACTCTTGTACCAATGACACCTAAACAGGTTCATAAAGATCAAGTGTGGTTACAAAAGGAGAGCGAACAAAAAGGAGAGAATGAGAAAAAGAGAGAGAAAGGGAATGAAAATAATGAGTGTTGGAGTGCAGAGAGAGAGTTCGGCCAGAGAGGGAAAAAAGATAGTGGGACCGAGAAAAAGGAGAGAAAAGGAGAGAACATTGAGAGAGCCAATTCAAAAGAAGATTTGGCCAATGAGGTAAAAATAGAGAGAAAAATAAACTTTTATGCAAGAGAGAGTGATGTGAAAAAAGCTTTGTTTTCTAATCAGCTGATGATTTTACTCTTGTACAAGGAGGCATTTTTAAACACTAACAATCTTGATTCCACCTTGCGTAGTTCTATTGTTTCTCTTTTATAGGAATATGAGGATATCTTTCCCGAGGAAACACCGCAAGGTTTACCTCCAATCTGCAGGATTGAACATCAAATCGACTTCATACTTGGAGCTACAATTCCAAACCCACTAGCCTATAGGAGTAATCCTGAGGAGACAAAAGAACTCCAACGGCAGGTAAGTGAGTTAATGGAGAAGGGACACATGAGAGAAAGCATGAGCCCGTGTGCCGTACCAGTTTTACTTGTGCCTAAGAAAGATGGGACTTAGAGGATGTGCGTTGATTGTCGAGCCATCAACAACATCACGGTAATGTATCGACATCCCATTCCTCGCTTGGATGACATGTTAGATGAATTGCATGGTGCTTGTGTATTTGCCAAAATTGATCTGGAATGTGAATATCATCAAATTCGCATGAAAGAGGGAGACGAGTGGAAGACAGCTTTCAAAACAAAACAAGGTTTGTATGAGTGGTTGGTAATGCCTTTCGGTTTAACCAATGTGCCTAGCACATTTATAAGTTTAATGAGCCATGTTTTGCAAGCTTTTATTAGAGAAATGTTTGTTTTTCTGAGAGAAATTCTTTCTTTGGTTCTTTGATGAACTACACAAACTCATCGGATCAATCCACGATTTCATACCCAACTTATCAATTAAGCTTTCCATCCTTGATTGTAGCATCTATGATATACCAAGGTTCTTGCTTCGATATAAGCAACGGGTTGCGGTGACTTCCATCCAAATCTTTGTAGAAACGGTCTAGGTTCCTTTTTATTGATAACGGGTTTTGTCAGTGTATTGGCAAGGTTCTTATCAATCAGCTTATATCAGATGACGTAAGGAAATGTCTCGATGAATTCCACCCAGCGGGCATGCCTCTTGTTCAACTTTTGTTGCCCCCTCAGATGTTTCAATGACTCGTGATCAGTGTGAATCATGAATTCCTTGGGCCATAGGTAGTGTTGCCAAGTCTTTAATGCTCGAACTAATGTGGTAATTTAGTGTTGACCCACTCAATTTTTCAATGAAATACGCGATTGGTCATCCTCCTTGCATTAGCACGGCACATATACCTACACCAGAAGCATCACATTCAATTTCAAACGTTTTAGAAAAATCAGGTAAAGCAAGTAAAGGAGCATGAGTAAACTTATGCTTAATAAGTTGAAACACCTTCCCTTGTTCTTCTCCCCACTTGAACCCAACGTTCTTCTTGATTACTTCTGTGAGTGGTGCAGCCAAAGTACTGAAATCCCTTACAAACCGCTGATAAAAGCTGGCAAGTCCATGAAAAGTCCTTACATCTCCAATTCTTGGATAGTCCTAACCTTTTCTTCGTCGACCTGTATACCTCGAGCACTAACAACAAAACCAATAAATACAACCTTATCTGTGCAAAAGGTACACTTCTTAAGATTCTTATACAACTTTTCCTTCTGTAAAACATCTAAAACAAGTTTCAAATGTTCAATATGATCGTCCAAGTTGCTACTATAGATGACGATATCATCAAAATAAATGACAACAAATTTCCCAATAAAAGCTTGCAAAACATGGTTCATTAAACACATAAATGTGCTAGGCGCATTGGTTAAACCGAAAGGCATTACCAACCACTCATACAAACCTTGTTTTGTTTTGAAAGCCGTCTTCCACTCGTCTCCCTCTTTCATGAAAATTTGATGATATCCACTTTTCAGATCAATTTTAGAAAATACACAAGCACCTTGCAATTCATCTAACATGTCATCCAAGCTTGGAATGGGATGTCGATACTTTACCATGATGTTGTTGATGGCTCGACAATCAACGTACATCCTCCAAGTCCCATCTTTCTTAGGCACAAGTAAAACTAGTACGGCGGATGGGCTCATGCTTTCTCTCACGTACCCCTTCTCCATCAACTCACTTACCTGCTGATAAGAACCTCACCAATATACTGACGAAACCCGTTATCAATAAGAAGGAACCAAGACCGTTTCTACTCAGATTTGGATGGAAGTCACCGCGACCCGTTGCTTATATCGAAGCAAGAACCTTGGTATATCGAAGACGCCACAATCAAGGATGGAAGCTTGATTGATAAGTCAGGTTTGAACGCCCGGATTGATCCGATGAGTTCGTGTAGTTCGTCAAAGAACCAAAGAAAGAATTTTCTCTCTCAGAAAAATAAACATTCATTCATTCATGTCCTCCCATTAACCTTGGGAACGCCTATTTATAGGCCAAAATTACAAAGTGTTGCCCAAAAAAAGAAAAGTTGACAAATTCAAACATAATTACTAAGCCTAAAATAAAAACCAGAAGAAAGGAAAGTCTTTAATGGCTGATTTTCAGCCATTTACACGCCCAACAATAAACGGAAAGTGCAATTAATCCTCGTCAACAATTTGCATAAATGATTACCGCGTGTGCCAAAATGAGAAGGTTTCCGAAAGTCTTCCATTGACTTGATCTTGCAAAATTTGAGCTGATTTCAATCAGGCTTGACTCATCCGGATTCTTCTAGAACTTGGATCAAATTGATGCACCGTTATGGTTGGCGTGGGCCTGGGTCAATGGGTTTGCACAAATTTTCTTGATTCCAGATTTCATGAATCAGCCCATTTAGTGCTTCCTTGAATTTCTTAGCTCGGGCTCTTGTGACTGGTCCAATAGGAATTTGTATTGGGTCAACCACCTTCCATGCATTTGAGCTCCCTAAGTCTCCATCATTCCCCTCCTCTTGAAAAGGATTTGTCCTCAAATCAGACTCTGCATCAAAAGGACTCAAATCAGAAACATTGAAGGTAGCACTTACATTATACTCACCTTGCAAATCCAACTTGTAAGCATTGTCATTAATTCTTTCAAGGACTTGAAATGGACCATCTCCCCGTGGTAACAACTTTGACTTTCTTTGTTCTGGAAAACGCTCCTTTCTAAAGTGCAACCACACCCAGTCTCCAGGTTCAAAAATCAGCTTGTGTCGCCCCTTATTGGCTTGCTTTGCATATTGTTCCGTTCTTCGCTCAATGTTGAGTCTTGCTTTCTCATGAATCTGTTTAACAAAGTCAGCCTTCCTTTTGCCATCTAAATTAACACACTCAGAAACAGGTAGTGGTGATAAATCCAGTGGTGATAAAGGATTAAGACCATAAACAATTTCAAAAGGTGAATACTTAGTAGCAGAATGGACAGAGCGATTATATGCAAACTCAACATGTGGTAAACAGTCTTCCCATGATTTAATGTTCTTACTGATGATTGCTCTTAATAAGGTTGACAAAGTCCTATTTACTACCTCAGTTTGACCATCAGTTTGTGGGTGGCAAGTAGTAGAAAACAACAGCTTAGTACCTAACTTACTCCACAAAGTCTTCCAAAAGTTGCTCAAGAACTTAGCATCTCTATCTGAAACAATTGTCCTAGGCATGCCATGTATTCTCACAATCTCCCTAAAGAACAATTCAGCAACATGCGATGCATCATCAGTTTTATGATAGGGAATAAAATGTGCCATCTTAGAAAACCGATCTACAACCACAAACACACTATCCTTCCCACGTTTGGTCCTAGGTAAACCTAACACAAAGTCCATTGAAATATCAGTCCAAGGCTCACTAGGAATTGGCAAAGGTGTGTATAAACCATGGGGTTGTGCTCTTGATTTAGCTTGCCTACACGTGACACATTTACTACATATTCTTTCAACATCCCTTTTCATGTGTGGCCAAAAGAATTGTTCCTGCAAAACAGCTAAAGTTTTAGCAATTCCAAAATGCCCCATCAATCCGCCACCATGGGATTCCCTTACTAACAAATCTCTCAAAGAACAATTAGGCACACAAAGCTTATTCTCCCGAAACAAAAATCCATCATGCCTATAAAATTTACCCATTGCGTTTTTCTCGCAAGCTCGATAATCCTCACTAAAATCTTGGTCTAAAGGGTATAAATCCTTAATATGCTCAAAACCAAGCAGTTTAGCGTCAAGGATAGAAAGTAATGCGTACCTGCGAGAAAGCGCATCCGCAACAACATTCTCCTTACCTTGCTTGTATCGAATGACATAAGGAAATGTCTCGATGAATTCCACCCTGCGGGCATGCCTCTTGTTCAACTTTTGTTGTCCCTTCAGATGTTTCAATGACTCGTGATCAGTGTGAATCACGAATTCCTTGGGCCATAGGTAGTGTTGCCAAGTCTTTAATGCTCGAACCAACGCGTACAACTCCTTGTCATAAGTAGGGTAATTAAGTGTTGACCCACTCAATTTTTCACTGAAATACGCAATTGGTCGTCCTTCTTGCATCAGCACGGCACCTATACCTACACCAGAAGCATCACATTCAATTTCAAATGTTTTAGAAAAATCAGGTAAAGCAAGTAAAGGAGCATGAGTAAGCTTATGCTTAATAAGCTGAAACGCCTTCTCTTGTTCTTCTCCCCATTTAAACCCAAAATTCTTCTTGAGTACTTCTATGAGTGGTGCAGCCAAAGTACTGAAATCCCTTACAAACCGCCGGTAAAAGCTAGCAAGTCCATGAAAACTTCGTACTTCTCCAACGCTTGTGGGACTTGGCCATTCTTGGATAGCCCTAACCTTTTCTTTGTCAACCTGTATACCTTGAGCACTAACAACAAAATCAAGAAAAACAAGCTTATCCGTGCAAAAGGTACACTTCTTAAGATTAGCATACAACTTTTCCTTCCGTAAAGCATCTAAAACAAGTTTCAAATGTTCAATATGGTCATCCAAATTGGTGCTATAGATCAGGATATCATCAAAATAAACAACAACAAATTTCCCAATGAAAGCTCGCAAAACATGGTTCATTAAACGCATAAATGTGCTAGGGGCATTGGTTAAACCGAAAGGCATTACCAACTACTCATACAAACCTTGTTTTGTTTTGAAAGCTGTCTTCCACTCGTCTCCCTCTTTCATGCGAATTTGATGATATCCACTCTTCAGATCAATTTTAGAAAATACACAAGCACCATGCGATTCATCTAACATGTCATCCAAGCGAGGAATGGGATGTCGATATTTTACCGTGATGTTGTTGATGGCTCGACAATCAACGCACATCCTCCAAGTCCCATCTTTCTTAGGCACAAGTAAAACTGGTACGGCGCACGGGCTCATGCTTTCTCTCACGTGTCCCTTCTCCATCAACTCACTTACTTGCCGTTGGAGTTCCTTTGTCCCCTCGGGATTGCTTCTATAGGCTGGTCGGTTTGGAATTGTAGCTCCAGGTATGAAGTCGATTTGATGTTCAATCCCGCGGATTGGAGGTAAACCTTGCGGTGTTTCCTCGGGAAAGATATCCTCATACTCCTGCAAAAGAGAAACAACAGAACTATGCAAGGTGGAATCAAGATCGTTAGTGTTTAATAACGCCTCCTTGTACATGAGTAATATCATCGGCTGATTAGAAAACAAAGCTCTTCTCACATCACTCTCTCTTGCATAAAAGTTTGTTTTTCTCTCTATTATTCAATGCGGAATGAAATTAATGCCTGTTTAGTTACCTTCACTTCACCACTATTATTCAACCATTGCAACATGTAAGGTCGAGGATGTTTGGTCATTGGCAACCCTAATTTGTCAACCATAGTAGTGCTAGCAACATTCGTACAACTCCCTCCATCTATTATCACACTACATACCTTGTTCTGCACGTGGCACCTAGTATGAAAAATGTTCTCACGTTGCTCTTCTTCTTCCTCTTTGGCTTGCACACTAAGGGCTCGTCGAGTGACCAACAATTCACCTTGGACAGCACACTCCTCCTCATCCACATCCTCCAATGGTGGCATGGAGTCCTTGTCCGATTCGTCATCTGTAACAACCTCTCCGTCGTCCCGTAACACCATCACCCTTTTGTTCGGACATTGGCTTGAGATGTGACCCCTGCCTTGGCATTTGAAACATTTAATATCACGGTTTCGAGAAGTGGATGAATCATATTTACCTTGGTTTGAAGGGCTAGCCGTGGCTGGTTTTGGCTCAAACTTTGGCCTAGCAACCGATTTCTCTTCTCTCTTCTCATAATTCGGCTTCCATGAAGAAGGTGCCGAACTAACATTTTTACGTGAGCTACCCCTCCTCTTGAGCTGCTGCTCTACTGTGATGGCCATGTGCAACATGTCTTCTAACTCTACATAGTGTTGCATCTCCACCCTATCTTGAATATCCAGATTTAGCCCTTGCAAAAATCTTGCCATGGTTGCTTCTCGATCTTCTTCAACATTGGCTTGTATCATGGCTATTTCCATCTCTTGATAATATTCCTCCACACTCCTGTTTCCTTGTCTAAGTCCTTGCAACTTTTTGTACAAATCCCGATAGTAATGGCTGGGTACAAATCGCTTTCTCATCACTGTTTTCATCTCCTCCCATGTCTCAATCGGGTGTTCTCGGTTCCGTCGCCTATTCATTACCAACTGATCCCACCATACAACCGCATAATCAGAGAACTCAATTGCAGCAAGCTTAACTTTTTTTAACTCTGAATAGTTATGGCAATCAAACACTAGCTCCACTTTCTTCTCCCACTCTAGGTATGCTCCGGGGTCATTTTTCCCTTGGAATGGCGGAATCTTCATTTTAATACCTCCCATATTATTGTCTTCCCGGTTCCTAGCTTCTCTATTCCCATTTCCACGCCTAAATCTGCCCCTATTTATCGATGGTTCCTCCAACTCTTCTAATTCATCTTCCTCCGAAAGATCACATCCATCCCTCCGCCTATTTTGCATGTTTTGTGGCTGCCTATTGCGTGTTCTGGCATCAACCTCATCTAATCTCTCATGAATGGGCTCTAGAGCTCGCGTCAACAACCGTTCCATTTGCCTCATTAAAGCTTGCAACTGAAGATTGGGAACATTTTGTTGTGGAAGATCATCTTCAGCTTCTCTTTCTTGATACGGATTCATTTTTATTTTTTTTTATACCTGCAAAACAACGTTAGATAATAAAGGACATTACTTCTCTCCCTCACGTGTTTCACTCTATCACTTGGTCACTCCGTTCACTCGTGTTTCACTCGAATGATTGGCTTTTACCCTCGAATGTTCTCACCACTCTTGCCTTTTTTTTTTTAACTCACTTATTTTCTCTTTCAGTTCTTTCAGAATTACACAAACAACAATAAAATCTATCCGGCAACAAATTCAGCAACACGTTTTGATACCCAGTTCAAAATGAAGCAAATTTTTTTTTTTTTTTTACTATGAGGTGAGATCAAATTTGGACACCTGGACACTCAAACAATGGAAAGGAGACAAAAAAATTTGGACACCTGGACACTCAAATTTTTTTTTTTTTTTTGGATCCTCTTGATTTTTCTTTTCTTTTCTTTTCTTTTCTTTTCTTCTTGTGAAATTCGGTGAGAACAAGAATAATAAACCAAGAAACACAAAATAGGAAACTACCACCTAAACTTGAAACCCAATATACTAGTTACCCAAAACCAAACTAACCAACTTTTTTTTTTTTTTGAATGGAATAGAACCTAAGTAATAAATTAGAATTTCAAAAACAAATAAGGATAGACAAACCTGAGGCTAGAACCGAGGCTCTGATACCAAATGATAAGAACCTCGCCAATATACTGACGAAACCCGTTATCAATAAGAAGGAACCAAGACCGTTTCTACTCAGATTTGGATGGAAGTCACCGCGACCCGTTGCTTATATCGAAGCAAGAACCTTGGTATATCGAAGACGCCACAATCAAGGATGGAAGCTTGATTGATAAGTCAGGTTTGAACGCCCGGATTGATCCGATGAGTTCGTGTAGTTCGTCAAAGAACCAAAGAAAGAATTTTCTCTCTCAGAAAAATAAACATTCATTCATTCATGTCCCCCCATTAACCTTGGGAACGCCTATTTATAGGCCAAAATTACAAAGTGTTGCCCAAAAAAAGAAAAGTTGACAAATTCAAACATAATTACTAAGCCTAAAATAAAAACCAGAAGAAAGGAAAGTCTTTAATGGCTGATTTTCAGCCATTTACACGCCCAACAATAAACGGAAAGTGCAATTAATCCTCGTCAACAATTTGCATAAATGATTAGCCGCGTGTGCCAAAATGAGAAGGTTTCCGAAAGTCTTCCATTGACTTGATCTTGCAAAATTTGAGCTGATTTCAATCAGGCTTGACTCATCCAGATTCTTCTAGAACTTGGATCAAATTGATGCACCGTTGTGGTTGGCGTGGGCCTGGGTCAATGGGTTTGCACAAATTTTCTTGATTCCAGATTTCATGAATCAGCCCATTTAGTGCTTCCTTGAATTTCTTAGCTCGGGCTCTTGTGACTGGTCCAATAGGAATTTGTATTGGGTCAACCACCTTCCATGCATTTGAGCTCCCTAAGTCTCCATCACCTGCCGTTGGAGTTCCTTTGTCTCCTTAGGATTACTCCTATAGGCTAGTCGGTTTGGAATTGTAGCTCCAGGTATGAAGTCGATTTGATGTTCAATCCTATAGATTAGAGGTAAACCTTGCTGTATTTCCTCGGGAAAGATATCCTCATATTCCTATAAAAGAGAAACAACAGAAAATACAAGGTGGAATTAAGATCGTTAGTGTTTAATAATGTCTCCTCGCACATGAGTAAAATCATCGGTTGATTAGAAAACAAAGCTCTTCTCACATCACTCTCTCTTGCATAAAAGTTTGTTTTTCTCTCTATTTTTACCTCATTGGCCGAATCTTCTTTTGTATTGGCTCTCTCAATGTTCTCTCCTTTTCTCTCCTTTTTCTCTGCCCCTCTATCTTTTTTCCCTCTCTGGCCGAACTCTCTCTCTGCACTCCAAGACTCATTTTTTCACTCCCTTTCTCTCTCTTTTTCTCATTCTCTCCTTTTTGTTCACTCTCCTTTTGTAACCACACTTGATCTTCATGAACCTGTTTAGGTGTCATTGGTACAAGGGTGAATGGTCTCTGGTTGTGCACAAGAGAATATTTATTGGTGTAGCCATCATGTTTGACTAGACGATCAAATTGCCATGGTCGACCTAGTAACAAGTGACCTGCTTGCATTGGGACTACATCGCACAAAACTACGTCTTCATATCTTCCAATGCAAAATGAAATTAATGGCTGTTTAGTTACCTTCACTTCACCACTATTATTCAACCATTGCAACTTGTAAGGTGATGAGGGCATCATAAGCACAAGCAAGAGCACGTGGGATGAGACATATTCAGATTCAATTCAAGTTCCCATTCATTCAGTTACGAGAGCTCGTGCGAAGAAGTTCAAAGAAACGCTTATTGGGTTGATTCAAGCAACTTGGGCTCAAGCTATTGCATGGAGGCCCATTGGGAGAATTGCATGTGACATCCAAACCAACAAGTGATTAGCACCATATGGCTGCGAATAATCAAGCTACTTTCCATTTTACTTACTTTCCCATTTTGAGACGACAAGTGGCGAGAAGAATCAGCTATTTACCATTTTATTATCTAGTTTCCTTTTTCTTTTTAGAAAACATGTGTTTCTTTTATTTCCTATTTTTGTAAGGCTTTAAGCCATTAAGGGAACTTACCTTATTTGCTTTAGATTAGACATTTTTTTTTTGGTAATTGATTTGCCCGAAATTCCATGGGCAATTAGGAGCTAAAAATTCGCATAGGGGAACCCCTATATATTGTAACGAATTTCATTCAATGGGAAATAAGTTTTAACACACAATTTGACGTTTAATTCTCTTCGGTTCCTAAACGAACTATTCAAACTTATTAGAAAATTTCATGGCGTTCATAGACTTATCAATCAGTCCATCCATAGCTGATTGCGGTATCCTCGCATACCAAGGTTTGAGCTTCTTGTGAGGCATTGGGTCGCGGTTCCATCCAAAACTGGTTAGGAATTTTGATCTTGGAAACCAATTTTGGTTAGGGTTGCGTCAGTTCTTGGTGGGGTTCGTATCATTTGGTATCAGAGCGAGGTTCTAATTAGGTTTTGGTTATCAGTTTCCTTAGTTTATGTTTGTTTCAATTATTCGTGAGTCTTGATTTCCATTATCAAAATCAGGTTTAAAAAAAAGAAAGATCCGAAAAGAAAAGAAAGAAAAAAAAAAGGGAAAGAAGAAAAATAAGAGGATCCAAAAAAAAAAGTATGGGAACCTTCCTTAAATTTTTTCTTTTAGATTCTTGTTATTCATCATTTTGGAACCCAAAATTGAATTCCCTACAAAGACTAAAAATTTTTGCTCAAATTTCGTTGCTGTTGGGTGTGATTTTCGAAAGCCTAAATTATCTGTTCCTGTTATATTCTTGTTTCTAATCTAAGCCTCCTTGGTAATCTATTTGTGAATTGTCAAGGAAATTTTGATATTGATTTGACTAGTTTTATAGGAACTGAGTGAGAATTAGCGAGTGGAAAAAGGCAAAGAGGCAAGAGAATTAGAGTGGACAAAAGCCGAAAGTATTGAGTGTAAAAGTGAAACATGCAAGGGAGTGTGGTAAGGTCCTTTGCATTGTTTCTTACTTTGTTTTGCAAAAAACAAATGTTAAACAACAGCAAGAACACTATTGAGGGTAGCTCGGGTGCAGCAGATCCAAAACTTATTATGGAAGTGATGATAGGGGAGATGAGGCAATTGTTGAGGGGGGAGTTAGGATAGCTTCATGAGAGGATAGACCGGATAGCAAACGCATGTGTTGAACAGCCACAACATGTTCCTCATACGCATAGGCGAGAAAGGGTTCCGGTTAGAGGAGAGGTTGATGACTACTACGGGTTTGATGGGGAAGAGTTTGATGAAGGAGAAGATTCAGCAGGTAGTCATCGGAGATTTGGACGGGATAGAGAAGTTAGGAACCGGGAAAATGATAGTTTGAGAGGCATAAAAATGAAGATACCATCATTTCAAGGCAAATCCAATCCAGAAGCGTACCTAGAATGGGAGAAGAAAATGGAGTTCGTCTTTGACTGCCAAAACTATTCTGAGGCGAAGAAGGTAAAACCGGCTGTAAATGAATTTTCTAATTATGCTATTACTTGGTGGGATCAGCTTGTTATAAACAGTAGATGAAATAGAGAGCGACCTATTGAGTCATGGGAAGAGATGAAGGCCGTGATGAGGAAGCGATTTGAACCAACTTACTACTACCGGGAGTTGTACAACAAACTACAAAATCTTAAGCAAGGCAACCGAGTGTAGAGGAGTACTATAAGGAGATGGAGGTTATGATGATCTGGGCAAATATAGAGGACGATCGGGAGGCTACAATGGCAAGGTTTTTGGCAGGCTTGAACCGAGATATTCACAATGCCGTTGAGTTACAACATTATGTGGAGTTGGAGGACATGGTGCACATGGCTATTAAAATTGAGAATCAACTTATGAGGAGGGGCAGTAACACACGTCCTATCCAAAACCCAAGTACATTCGCTTGGAAAATGAACCAATGGAAGAGGGATGAGAAGCAATCAAACACCAAGCCAAAGATCGAGCAAAAACAAGAGGTGGCCAGCCATGGGAATCAAGGTAAACCCGATTCTTCCACTAGTCAGAATCATGATATTAAAAGTTTTAAATGTCAAGGCAGGGGTCACATAGCAAGCCAATGTCTGAACAAACGAGCTATGGTGATATGGGACAATGGAGAGATTGAAACCGACGAGGATTAGAACAATGATTCTATGCCTTCATTAGAGGATGCCGATGATGAGGAGTGCGTTGTCCAAGGAGAATTGTTGGTCACAAGGAGAGCTTTAAGTGTGCAAGCCAAAGAAGAAGATGAAGAGGTGCAACGGGAAAACATCTTCCACACTAGGTGCCACGTCCCAAACAAGGTATGTAGTGTGATTATTGATGGTGGGAGTTGTACTAATGTTGCTAGCACAACCATGGTAGAGAAGTTAGGGCTGCCAACAATTAAGCATCCTCGGCCATATAAATTGCAATGGTTAAATGATACGGGAGAGGTAAAGGTGCATAAGCAAGTGTTAGTTTCTTTTCGCATTGGAAGATATGATGATGAAGTTTTGTGCGATGTGGTTCCGATGCAAGCTGGGCACTTGTTATTAGGCAGACCAGGGCAATTTGATCGGTGAGTTAAACATGATGGTTTCACCAACAAGTACTCATTTGTTCACAATCAAAAAATGATCACTCTTGTTCCGTTAACACCAAAACAGGTCTATGAAGACCAAGTGAGCTTACAGAGAGAAAGTGATAAAAAAATGAAGAACGGAGAAAAATCAAGAGTGGGAGTGCAGAGAGAGATTTCGGCCAGTGAGAGAAAAAAGGAAGAGATGGCCGAGAAAAAGGAGAGCAAAGAGAGCAAGGGAGAGAAAATTGAGAGGGCTGAAAAGAATTTACAATCAGCCAATGAGAGAAAAGCAGAGAGAAAAAAAAACTTCTATGCGAAAGGCAGTGAAATTAAAAGGGCCTTGTTTTCAAATCAGCCAATGATTGTACTTTTGCACAAAGAGGCGCTTTTAAACACTAACGAACTTGACCCTGTATTGCCTAGTTTTGTTGTTTCTCTGTTGCAGGAGTTTGAGGATGTATTTCCAGATGAGGTGCCTGATGGTTTGCCACCAATACGGGGAATAGAACATCAGATTGATTTTGTACCTGGCGTTCCATTCCAAACCGACCAGCTTATAGAAGGAACCCCGAGGAGACAAAAGAGCTTCAAAGGCAGGTCAGTGAGTTCATGAAAAAGGACACCTGAGAGAAAGCATAAGCCTGTGCGCCGTACCAGTTTTACTTGTGCCTAGGAAAGATGGGACTTGGAGGATGTGTGTTGATTGTTGAGCCATCAACAACATCACGGTAAAGTATCGACATCCCATACCTCGCTTGGATGACATGTTAGATGAATTGCATGGTGCTTGTGTGTTTTCTAAAATTGATCTGAAGAGTGGATATCATCAAATTCGCATGAAAGAGGGAGACGAGTGGAAGACGGCTTTCAAAACAAAACAAGGCTTGTATGAGTGGTTGGTAAAGCCTTTCGGTTTGACCAATGCGCCTAGCACATTTATGCGTTTAATGAACCATGTTTTGGGAGCTTTTATTGGGAAATTTGTTGTTGTTTATTTTGATGATATCCTTATCTATAGCAGCAATTTGGATGATCATATTGAACATTTGAAACTTGTTTTAGATGTTTTATGGAAGGAAGAGTTGTATGCGTTAAACCTCAAGAAGTGTACCTTTTGCACAGATAAGCTTGTGTTTCTTGGTTTTGTTGGTAGTGCTCAAGGTATGCAGGTTGATGAAGAAAATGTCTGAGCCATCCAGGAGTGGCCGAGTCCAACTAGTGTGGGAAAGGTACAGAGTTTTCATGGACTTGCTAGTTTTTACCGGCGGTTTGTGAAAGATTTCAGTACTATAGCCGCACCACTGACTGAAGTGATCAAGAAGAACGTTGGGTTTAGATGGGGAGAAGAGCAAGAAAAGGCATTTCAGTTAATCAAGGAGAAGTTGACTAATGCTCCATTGTTATCTTTACCTAATTTTTCCAAAACTTTTGAGATTACATGTGATGCTTCAGGTGTTGGAATCGATGCTGTTTTAATGCGGGAAGGGAGACCAGTAGCATATTTCAGTGAGAAGCTGAATGGGGCAACTCTTAATTACCCAACTTATGATAAAGAGATGTATGCAATGGTTCGGGCCTTAGAGACGTGGCAGCACTACCTATGGCCTAAGGAGTTTGTGATTCACACCGATCATGAGTCCCTGAAACACTTGAAGGGCCAACACAAGCTGAACAAGAGGCATGCTCGTTGGGTGGAATTCATAGAGACGTTTCCGTATGTCATTCGCTACAAGCAAGGTAAGGAAAATGTCGTTGTCGATGCACTTTCTAGCAGGTATGTCTTAATCTCAACTCTTAATGCTAAACTACTAGGTTTTGAACACATTAAAGAGTTATATGCTGATGACCGTGACTTTAGCACTGAGTATCAAGCTTGTGAGAGATTTGCTAGTGGTAAGTACTTTAGGCATGAGGGATACTTGTTTCGGGAGAATAAATTATGTGTGCCTAATTGTTCATTAAGAGATTTGCTAGTGAGAGAATCCCATGGGGGAGGATTGATGAGACATTTTGGAGTAATGAAGACTTTGGCTATGTTGCAGGAACACTTCTATTGGCCACATATGAAACGAGATGTTGAGAGGCTTAGCGGTAGACGTGTAACTTGTAGGCAGGCTAAATCAAGAGTGCAGCCCCACGGTTTGTACACCCCTTTACCAATACCTAGTGAACCCTGGATTGATATTTCGATGGATTTTGTGTTAGCATTGCCTAGGTCTAAACGGGGAAGAGACTCGATATTTGTGGTCGTGGATAGGTTTTCCAAGATGGCCCATTTTATTCCATGCCACAAGACAGATGATGCTTCCAATGTTGCTGATTTGTTCTTTAGGGAAATTGTGAGACTTCATGGTATGCCTAGGAAAATTGTTTCTGATAGGGACACCAAGTTTTTAAGCTACTTTTGGAAGACTTTGTGGGCTAAGTTAGGGACTAAGCTATTGTTTTCGACTACTTGTCACCCTCAAACCGATGGTCAAACGGAAGTTGTGAATAGAACCTTGTCTACTTTGTTGCGGGCTGTCATTACAAGAACATCAAAACATGGGAGGAGTGTTTACCACATGTTAAGTTTGCTTATAATCGATCTGTTCATTCTGCTACTCAATTTTCACCGTTTGAAATTGTTTATGGTTTTAATCCTTTAACTCCTTTGGATTTAATGCCATTACCTTTGTTTGAGCATGTGAATTTAGATGGAAAAAGAAAAGCTGACCTTGTTAAGTAGATACACGAGAAGGCAAGACTTAACATCGAGCGAAGAACTAAACAATATGCTAAACAAGCAAACAAAGGGCGTCACAAGCTCGTCTTTGAGCCCGGCGATTGGGTGTGGTTGCACTTACATAAGGAACGGTTTTCGGAACAAAGGAAATCCAAGCTGTTGCCTAGAGGGGACGGTCCTTTTCAAATTCTCGAATGGATCAACGATAATGCGTAAAAGCTAGACTTGCCAGGTGAGTATGGTGTAAGTGCCACCTTTAATGTTTCTAATCTAAGTCCTTTTGATGCAGGCGACGATTTGAGGACAAATCCCTCTCAAGCTGCAATTCAAGCTCCCATTGGTCCGGTTGCGAGAGCTCGTGCGAAGAAGTTTAAAGAAATGCCTATTGGGCTGATTCAAGCAACTTGGGCTCAAGTTATTGCATGGAGGCCCATTGAGGGAATTGCATGTGACATCCAGACCAACAAATGCGTGATTCAAGCTGTAGAAGGGACCGAGTAATTTCCATTTCAGTTACTTTCCCGTTTTGAGGCGACAAGTGGCGAGAAGAATCAGCTATTTACCTTTTAATGTCTAGTTTCCTTTTTTTCTTTTACAAGTATGCGTTTGTGTTATTTCAATTATTGTAAGGTTATTAAGCCATTAAGGGAACTTACCTTATTTGCTTTAGATTAGACGTTTTGGTAATTGATTTGCCTGAAATTCCATGGGCAATTAGGAGCTAAAAATTCGCATAGGGGAACCCCTATATATTGTAACGAATTTCATTCAATGGGAAATAAGTTTTAACACACAATTTGACGTTTAATTCTCTTCGGTTCCTAAACGAACTATTCAAACTTATTAGAAAATTTCATGGCGTTCATAGACTTATCAATCAGTCCATCCATAGCTGATTGCGGTATCCTCGCATACCAAGGTTTGAGCTTCTTGTGAGGCATTGGGTCGCGGTTCCATCCAAAACTGGTTAGGAATTTTGATCTTGGAAACCAATTTTGGTTAGGGTCGCGTTAGTTCTTGGCGGTGTTCGTATCATTTGGTAATCAGAGTGAGGTTCTAATCAGGTTTTGCTTATTCATTCTCTTAGTTTATGTTTGTTTCAGTTATTCATGAGTTTTGATTTCCATTATCAAAGTCGGTTAAAAAAAAAGAACCGAAAAGAAAAGAAAGAAAAGAAAAAAAAAGGAAAGGAGGAAAAACAAGAGGATCCGAAAAAAAAAAAAAAAAAAAAAGTCTGGAAACTTTCCTTAAATTTTTTTTTTCAAATTCTTGTTATTCATCGTTTAAGGAACCCGAAATTGAATTCCTTACACAGACCAAAAATTTTTGCTCAAATTTATCTGTTCCTGTTATAGTCTTAAATCTAATCTATTTGTGAATTGTCAAGGAAATTTTGATATTGATTTGACTATTTTTATAGGAACTGAGTGAGAATTAATGAGTGAAAAAAGGCAAAGAGGCAAGAG
The DNA here is from genome assembly GCA_025403435.1 of Artocarpus heterophyllus. Classification (NCBI taxonomy): domain Eukaryota; kingdom Viridiplantae; phylum Streptophyta; class Magnoliopsida; order Rosales; family Moraceae; genus Artocarpus; species Artocarpus heterophyllus. The sequence goes on along the minus strand of CM046339.1, from coordinate 6,132,459 downwards.
CATTAGAGTGGACAAAAGCCGAAAGTATTGAGTGTAAACACGAGTGAAATTGAGTGAACCATTTGCATTGTGGTAAGGGAGTGTGGTAAGGTCCTTTGCATTGTTTCTTATTTTGTTTTGCCAAAAAAAAATGTCAAACAACAGCAAGAACACTATTGAGGGTACCTTGGGTGCAGCAGATCCAAAACTTCTTATGGAAGCGATGATGGAGGAGATGAGGCGATTGTTGAGGGGAGAGTTAGGACAGCTTCATGAGAGGATAGACCGGATAGAAAACGCAAGTGTGGAACAGCCGCAACATGTTCCTCATGCACGTAGGTGGGAAAGGGTTCCGGTTAGAGGAGAGGTTGATGACTACTACAGGATTGATGGGGAAGAGTTTGACGAAGGAGAAGATTCAGCGGGTAGTCACCGAAGATTTGGACGGGATAGAGGAGTTAGGAACAGGGAAAATGATAGTTTGAGAGGCATAAAAATGAAGATACCATCATTTCAAGGCAAATCCAATCCAGAAGCGTACCTAGAATGGGAGAAGAAAATGGAGTTTGTCTTTGACTGCCAAAACTATTCCAAGGCAAAGAATGTAAAACTGGCTCTAATTGAATTTTCTGATTATGCTATTACTTGGTGGGATCAGCTTGTTATAAACGGGAGACGAAATAGAGAGCGACCTATTGAGCCATGGGAAGAGATGAAGACCAAGTGAGCTTACAGAGAGAAAGTGATAAAAAATGAAGAGCGGAGAAAAATCAAGAGTGGGAGTGTAGAGAGAGAGTTCGGCCAGTGAGAGAAAAAAGGAAGAGATGGCCGAGAAAAAGGAGAGCAAAGAGAGCAAGGGAGAGAAAATTGGGAGGGCTGAAAAGAATTCACAATCAGCCAATGAGAGAAAATCAGAGAGAAAAACAAACTTCTATGCGAGAAGCAGTGAAATTAAAAGGGCCTTGTTTTCAAATCAGCCAATGATTGTAATTTTGTACAAAGAGGCACTTTAAAACACTAACGAACTTGTCCCTGCATTGCCTAGTTCTGTTGTTTCTCTTTTGCAGGAATATGAGGATATCTTTCCCGAGGAAACACCGCAAGGTTTACCTCCAATCCGCGGAATTGAACATCAAATCGACTTCATACCTGGAGCTACAATCCCAAACCGACCAGCCTATAGGAGTAATCCCGAGGAGACAAAGGAACTCCAACGGTAGGTAAGTGTGTTGATGGAGAAGGGACACGTGAGAGAAAGCATGAGCCCATGCGCTGTACCAGTTTTACTTGTGCCTAAGAAAGATGGGACTTGGAGGATATGCGTTGATTGTTGAGCCATCAACAACATCACTATAAAGTATCAACATCCCATTCCTCGCTTGGATGACATGTTAGATGAATTGCATAGTGCTTGTGTGTTTTTTGAAATTGATCTGAAGAGTGGATATCATCAAATTCACATGAAAGAGGTAGACGAGTGGAAGACGGCTTTCAAAATAAAACAAGGCTTGTATGAGTGGTTGGTAATGCCTTTCGTTTTAACCAATGCGCCTAGCACATTTATACGTTTAATGAACCATGTTTTGCGAGCTTTTATTAGGAAATTTGTCGTTGTTTATTTTGATGATATCCTTATCTATAGCAGCAATTTGGATGATCATATTGAACATTTGAAACTTGTGTTAGATGTTTTATGGAAGGAAAAGTTGTATGCTAACCTCAAGAAGTGTACCTTTTGCACATATAAGCTTGTGTTTCTTGGTTTTGTTGTTAGTGCTCAAGGTATACAGGTTGATGAAGAAAATGTGCGAGCCATCCGGGAGTGGCCGAGTCCAACTAGTGTGGGAAATGTATGGAATTTTCATGGACTTGCTAGTTTCTACCGGTGGTTTGTGAAAGATTTTAGTACTATAGCCGCACCACTGACTAAAGTGATCAAGAAGAACGTTGGGTTTAGATGGGGAGAAGAGCAAGAAAAGGCACTTCAGTTAATCATGGAGAAGTTGACTAATGCTCCATTGTTATCTTTACCTAATTTTTCCAAAACTTTTGAGATTGAAAGTGAAGCTTCAGGTGTTGGAATTGGTGCTATTTTAATGCAGGAAGGGAGACCAGTAGCATATTTTAGTGAGAAGCTAAATGGGGCAACTCTTAATTACCCAACTTATGATAAAGAGATGTATGCATTGGTTCGGGCCTTAGAGACGTGGCAGCACTACCTATGGCCTAAGGAGTTCGTGATTCACACCGATCATGAGTCCCTGAAACACTTGAAGGGCCAACACAAGCTGAATAAGAGGCATGCTCGTTGGGTGGAATTCATAGAGACGTTTCCGTATGTCATTCGCTACAAGCAAGGTAAGGAAAACGTCGTTACCGATGCACTTTCTCGCAGGTATGTCTTAATCTCAACTCTTAATGCTAAACTACTGGGTTTTGAACACATTAAAGAGTTATATGCTGATGACCGTGACTTTAGTACTGAGTATCAAGCTTGTGAGAGATTTGCTAGTGGTAAGTACTTTAGGCATGAGGGATACTTGTTTCGGGAGAATAAATTATGTGTTCCTAATTGTTCATTAAGAGATTTGCAAGTGAGAGAATCCCATGGGGGAGGATTGATGGGACATTTTGGAGTAATGAAGACTTTGGCTATGTTGTAGGAACGCTTCTATTGGCCACATATGAAACGAGATGTTGAGAGGCTTTATGGTAGATGTGTAACTTGTAGGCAGGCTAAATCAAGAGTGTAGCCCCACAGTTTGTACACCCCTTTACCAATACCTAGTGAACCCTGGATTGATATTTTGATGGATTTTGTGTTAGGTTTGCCTAGGTCTAAACGGGGAAGAGACTTGATATTTGTGGTCGTGGATAGGTTTTCCAAGATGGCCCATTTTATTCCATGCCACAAGACAGATGATGCTTCCAATGTTGCTGATTTGTTCTTTAGGGAAATTGTGAGACTTCATGGTATGCCTAGGACAATTGTTTCTGATAGGGACACCAAGTTTTTAAGCTACTTTTGGAAGACTTTGTGGGCTAAGTTAGGGACTAAGCTATTGTTTTTGACTACTTGTCACCCTCAAACCTATGCTCAAACAAAAGTTGTGAATAGAACCTTGTCTACTTTGTTGCAGGCTGTCATTAAAAAGAGCATCAAAACATGGGAGGAGTGTTTACCACATGTTGAGTTTGCTTATAATTGATCTGTTCTTTCTGCTACTCAATTTTCACCGTTTGAAATTGTTTATGGTTTTAATCCATTAAGCAGATACACGAGAAGGCAAGACTCAACATCGGGCGAAGAACTAAACAATATTCTGAACAAGCCAACAAAGGGCGTCACAAAGGAAATCCAAGCTGTTGCCTAGAGGGGACGGTCCTTTTCAAATTCTCGAAAGGATCAATGATAATGCGTACAAGCTAGACTTGCCAGGTGAGTATGGTGTAAGTGCCACCTTTAATGTTTCTTATCTAAGTCCTTTTGATGCAGGCGACGATTTGAGGACAAATCCCTCTCAAGAGGAGGGGAATGATGAGGACATCGTTAGCACAAGCAAGAGCACGTGGGATGAGACATTTTCAGATCCAATTCAAGTTCCCATTGGTCTAGTTACGAGAGCTCATGCGAAGAAGTTTAGAGAAACGCTTATTGGGCTGATTCAAGCAACTTGGGCTCAAGCTATTGCATGGAGGCCCATTGAGGGAAGTGCATGTGACACCAGACTAACAAATGCATGATTCAAGCTCTAGAAGGGACTGAGTAATTTCCATTTCAGTTCTTGGTGGGGTTCGTATCATTTGGTAATAAGAGTGAGGTTCTAATCAGGTTTTGCTTATCCATTCTCTTAGTTTATGTTTGTTTTAGTCATTTGTGAGTTTTGATTTCCATTATCGAAGTCAGTTAAAAAAAAAAGAACCAAAAAGAAAAGAAAGAAAAAAAAAGAAAAAAAAAGGAAAAGAAGAAAAACAAGAGGATCCGAAAAAAACAATCAGCCAAAACATGATGGTTTCACCAACAAGTACTCATTTGCACTCAATCAAAAAATGATCACTCTTGTTCCGTTAACACCAAAACAGGTCTATGAAGACCAAGTGAGCTTACAGAGAGAAAGTGATGAAAAAATGAAGAGCAGAGAAAAATCAAGAGTGGGAGTGCAGAGAGAGAGTTCGGCCAGTGAGAGAAAAAAGGAGAGCAAAGAAAGCAAGGGAGAGAAAATTGAGAGGGCTGAAAAGAATTCACAATCAGCCAATGAGAGAAAAGCAGAGAGAAAAACAAACTTCTATGCAAGAGGCAGTGAAATTAAAAGGGCCTTGTTTTCAAATCAGCCAATGATTGTACTTTTGTACCGAGAGGTGCTTTTAAACACTAACAAACTTGACCCTGCATTACCTAGTTCTGTTGTTTCTCTTTTGCAAGAATATGAGGATATCATTCCTGAGGAAACACCGCAAGGTTTACCTCCAATCCGCGGAATTGAACATCAAATCAACTTCATACCTGGAGCTACAATCCCAAACCGACCAGCCTATAGGAGTAATCCCGAGGAGACAAAGGAACTCCAACGGCAGGTAAGTGAGTGATGGAAAAGGATCACGTGAGAGAAAGCATGAGCCCATGCGCCGTACCAGTTTTACTTGTGCCTAAGAAAGATGGGACTTGGAGGATGTGTGTTGATTGTCAAGCCATCAACAACATCACGATAAAGTATCGACATCCCATTCCTTGCTTGGATGACATGTTAGATGAATTGCATGGTGCTTGTGTGTTTTCTAAAATTGATCTGAAGAGTGGATATCATCAAATTCGCATGAAAGAGGGAGACGAGTGGAAGACGGCCCAATAAGCGTCAAGTTCTGCATTGCCAAGTTGCTTTAAACACTAACGAACTTGACCCTGCATTGCCTAGTTCTATTGTTTCCCTGCAGGGTCAAGTTCATTAGTGTTTAAAAGCGCCTCTTTGTACAAAAGTACAATCATTGGCTGATTTGAAAACAAGGCCCTTTTAATTTCATTGCCTCTCGCATAGAAGTTTGTTATCTCTGTTTTTCTCTCATTGGCTAATTGTGAATTCTTTTCAGCCCTCTAATTTTCTCTCCCTTGCTATCTTTGATCTCCTTTTTCTCGGCCATCTCTTCCTTTTTTCTCTCACTGGCCGAACTCTCTCTCTGCACTCCCACTCTTGATTCTTCTCCACTCTTCATTTTTTTATCACTTTCTCTCTGTAAGCTCACTTGGTCTTTATAGACCTGTTTTGGTGTTAACGAAACAAGAGTGATCGTTTTTTGATTGAGAACAAATGAGTACTTGTTGGTGAAACCATCATGTTTTAGCTGATTGTTTTTTTCCGATCCTCTTGATTTTCTACTTTTCCTTTTTTTTTCTTTTTTTTTTTTCTTTCTTTTCTTTTCGGTTCTTTTTTTTTTAACCGACTTTGATAATGGAAATCAAAACTCACGAATAACTGAAACAAACATAAACTAAGAGAATGGATAAGCAAAACCTGATTAGAACCTCACTCTGATTACCAAATGATACGAACCCCGGCAAGAACTGACGCGGCCCTAACCAAAATTGGTTTCCAAGATCAAAATTCCTAACCGGTTTTGGATGGAACCGCGACCCGATGCCTAACAAGAAACACGAACCTTGGAATGTGAGGATGCCACAATCAGCTATGGATGGACTGATTGATAAGTCTATGAACGCCACAGAATTTTCCGATAAGTTCGAATAGTTCGTTTAGGAACCGAAGAGAATTAAACCTCAAATTGTGTGTTAAAACTTATTTCCCATTGAATGAAATTCATTATATTATATAGGGGTTCCCCTATGCGAATTTTCAGCTCCTAATTGCCCATGGAATTTTGGGCAAATCAATTACCAAAACATCTAATCTAAAGCAAATAAGGTAAGTTCCCTTAATGGCTTAAAAACCTTACAATAATAGAAATAACACAAACGCATATTTGTAAAAGAAAAAAAGGAAACAAGACATTAAAAGGTAAATAGTTGATTCTTCTCGCCACTTGTCGCCTCAAAACGGGAAAGTAACTGAAATGGTAATTGCTCAGTCCCTTCTAGAAATTAAATCACACATTTGTTGGTCTGAATGTCACATGCAATTCCCTCAATGGGCCTCCATGCAATAGCTTGAGCCCAAGTTGCTTGAATCAGCCCAATAAGCGTTTCTTTCGACTTCTTCGCACGAGCTCTCGTAACCAGACCAATGGGAACTTGAATTGGATCTGAATATATCTTATCCCACATGCTCTTGCTTGTGCTAACAATGTCCTCATCATTCCCCTCCTCTTGAGAGGGATTTGTCCTCAAATCGTCGCCTGCATCAAAAGGACTTAGATCAGAAACATTAAAGGTGGCACTTACACCATACTCACCTGGCAAGTCTAGCTTGTACGCATTATCGTTGATCCTTTCGAGAATTTGAAAAGGACCATCCCCCTCTAGGCAACAGCTTGGATTTCCTTTGTTCTGGAAACCGTTCCTTGCGTAAGTGCAACCACACCCAATCGCCGGGCTCGAAGACGAGCTTGTGATGCCCTTTGTTGGCTTGTTCAGCATATTGTATTGTTCTTCGCTCGATGTTGAGTCTTGCCTTCTCGTGTATCTGCTTAACAAGGTCAGCTTTTCTTTTTCCATCTAAATTCACATGCTCAGACAAAGGTAATGGCATTAAATCCAAAGGAGTTAAAGGATTAAAACCATAAACAATTTCAAATGGTGAAAATTGAGTAGCAGAATGGACAGATTAATTATAAGCAAACTCAACATGTGGTAAACACTCCTCCCATGTTTTGATTTTTTTTTAGTGACAGCTTGCAACAAAGTAGACAAGGTTCTATTCACAACTTCTGTTTGACCATCGGTTTGAGGGTGACAAGTAGTCGAAAACAATAGCTTAGTCCATAACTTAGCCCACAAAGTCTTCCAAAAGTAGCTTAAAAACTTAGTGTCCCTTTCAGAAACAATTGTCCTAGGCATACCATGAAGTCTCATAATTTCCCTAAAGAACAAATCAGCAACATTGGAAGCATCATTTGTCTTGTGGGATGGAATAAAATGGGCCATCTTGGGAAACCTATCCATGACCACAAATATCAAGTCTCTTCCCCGTTTAGACCTAGGCAATCCTAACACAAAATTCATCTAAATATCAATCCAAGGTTCACTAGGTATTGGTAAAGGGGTGTACAAACCGTGGGGCTGCACTCTTGATTTAGCCTGCCTACAAGTTACACATCTACCATAAAGCCTCTCAACATCTCGTTTCATATGTGGCTAATAGAAGTGTTCCTACAACATAGCCAAAGTCTTCATTACTCCAAAATGTCCCATCAATCCTCCCCCATGGGATTCTCTCACTAGCAAATCTCTTAATGAACAATTAGGAACACATAATTTATTCTCCCGAAACAAGTATCCCTCATGCCTAAAGTACTTACCACTAGCAAATCTCTCACAAGCTTGATACTCAGTACTAAAGTTACGGTCATCAGCATATAACTCTTTAATGTGTTCAAAACCCAGTAGTTTAGCATTAAGAGTTGAGATTAAGACATACCTGCGAGAAAGTGCATCGGCAACGATGTTTTCCTTACCTTGCTTGTAGCGAATGACATACAAAAACGTCTCTATGAATTCCACCCAACGAGCATGCCTCTTGTTCAGCTTGTGTTGGCCCTTCAAGTGTTTCAGGGACTCATGATCGGTGTGAATCACGAACTCCTTAGGCCATAGGTAGTGCTACCACGTCTCTAACGCCCGAACCAATGCGTACATCTCTTTATCATAAGTTGGGTAATTAAGAGTTGCCCCATTCAGCTTCTCACTGAAATATGCTGCTGGTCTCCCTTCCTGCATTAAAACAACACCAATTCCAACACCTGAAGCATCACATTCAATCTCAAAAGTTTTGGAAAAATTAGGTAAAGATAACAATGGAGCATTAGTCAACTTCTCCTTGATTAACTGAAATGCCTTTTCTTGCTCTTCTCCCCATCTAAACCCAACATTCTTCTTGATCACTTCAGTCAGTGGTGCGGCTATAGTGCTGAAATCTTTCACAAACTGCCGGTAGAAACTAGCAAGTCCATGAAAACTCCGTACGTTTCCCACGCTAGTTAGACTCGGCCACTCCTGGATGGCTCGCACCTTTTTTTCATCAACCTGTATACCTTGAGCACTACCAACAAAACCAAGAAACACAAGCTTATCTGTGCAAAAGGTACACTTCTTGAGGTTAGCATACAACTTTTCTTTCGTAAAACATCTAAAACAAGTTTCAAATGTTCAATATGATCATCCAAATTGCTGCTACAGATAAGGATATCATCAAAATAAACAACGACAAATTTCCCAATAAAAGTTCGCAAAACATGGTTCATTAAACGCATAAATGTGCTAGGCGCAGTGGTTAAACCGAAAGGCATTACCAACCACTCATACAAGCTTTGTTTTGTTTTGAAAGCCGTCTTCCACTCGTCTCCCTCTTTCATGTGAATTTGATGATATCCACTCTTCAGATCAATTTTAGAAAACACACAATCACCATGCAATTCATCTAACATGTCATCCAAGCGAGGAATGGGATGTCGATACTTTACCGTGATGTTGTTGATGGCTCAACAATCAATGCACATCCTCCAAGTCCCATCTTTCTTGGGGACAAGTAAAACTGGTACGGTGCACGGGCTCATGCTTTCTCTCACGTGTCCCTTTTTCATCAACTCAGACCTACCTTTGAAGCTCTTTTGTCTCCTCGGGGTTGCTTCTATAAGCTGGTCGGTTTGGAATGGAAGTGCCAGGTACAAAATCAATCTGATGTTCTATTCCCCGTATTGGCAGCAAACCATCAGGCACCTCATCTGGAAATACATCCAAGAACTCCTGCAATAGAGAAACAACAGAACTAGGCAATGCAGGGTCAAGTTCGTTAGTGTTTAAAAGCGCCTCTTCACACAAAAGTACAATCATTGGCTGATTTGAAAACAATGCCCTTTTAATTTCACTACCTCTCGCATAGAAGGTTGTTTTTCTCTCATTGGCTAATTGTGAATTCTTTTCAGCCCTCTCAATTTTCTCTTCCTTGCTCTCTATGCTCTCCTTTTTCTCGGCCATCTCTTCCTTTTTTCTCTCACTGGCCGAACTCTCTCTCTGCACTCCCACTCTTGATTTTTCTCCGCTCTTCATTTTTTTATCACTTTCTCTCTGTAAGCTCACTTGGTCTTCATAGACCTGTTTTGGTGTTAACGGAACAAGAGTGATCATTTTTTTATTGTGAACAAATGAGTACTTGTTGGTGAAACCATCATGTTTAACTCGCCGATCAAATTGCCATGGTCTGCCTAATAACAAGTGCCCAGCTTGCATCGGAACCACATCGCACAAAACTTCATCTTCATATCTTCCAATGCGAAAAAAAACTAACACTTGCTTATGCACCTTTACCTCACCAATATCATTTAACCATTGCAATTTATATGGCCGAGAATGCTTAATTGTTGGCAGCCCTAACTTCTTTACCATGGTTGTGCTAGCAACATTAGTACAACTCCCACCATCAATAATCACACTACATACCTTGTTTTGGATGTGGCACCTAGTGTGGAAGATGTTTTCCCTTTGCACCTCTTCATCTTCTTCTTTGGCTTGCACACTTAAAGCTCTCCTCGTGACCAACAATTCTCCTTGGACAGCGCACTCCTCATCATCGGCATCCTCTAATGAAGGCATAGAATCATTGTCCAAATCCTCATCGGTTTCAATCTCTCCATTGTCCGTATCACCATAGCTCGTTTGTCTGGACATTGGCTTGCTATGTGACCCCTGCCTTGACATTTAAAACATTTAATATCACAATTCTGAGTAGTGGAAGAATCAGATTTACCTTGATTCCCAAGGCTGGCCACCTCTTGTTTTTGCTCGATCTTTGGCTTGGTGTTTGATTGCTTCTCATCCCTCTTCCATTGGTTCATTTTCCAAGCTGATGTACTCGGGTTTTGGCTAGGACGTGTGTTACTGATACGAACCACGCCAAGAACTGACGCGACCCTAACCGAACTTGGTTTCCAAGATCAACTTTCTAACCGGTTTTGGATGGAACCGCGACCCGATGCCCAACAAGAAGCACGAACCTTGGTATGTGAGGACGCCACAATCAGCTATGGAGAGACCGATTGATAAGTCTTGGTATGTGAAGACGCCACAATCAGCTATGGATGGACTGATTGATAAGTCTATGAACGCCACGGAAATTTCCGATAAGTTCGAATAGTTCGTTTAGGAACTAAAGAGAATTAAACCTCAAAATTATGTGTTGTTACTTGTCTTCTTGATTGAAATTCGTTACAATTATATAGGGGTTCCTATGCGAATTTTCAGCCCCTAATTCTCATGGAAATTTCGGGAAACTCATTTAACAAAAGTCAAATCTAGACTAAATAAGGAAAGTTCCCTTAATGGCTTAAAAGCCTTACAATAATAGAAATACCAGAAACGGAAAAAAGGAAACTAGACATTAAAAGGTCAAAACTGATTCTTCTCGCCATGTGTCGCCTCAAAATGGGAAAGTAACTGAAATGGAAATTACTCAATCCCTTCTATAGCTTGAATCACGCATTTATTGGTGTGGTTGTCGCATGCAATTCCCTCAATGGGCCTCCATGCAATAGCTTGAGCCCAAGTTGCTTGAATCAGCCCAATAAGTGTTTCTTTAAACTTCTTCGCACGAGCTCTCGTAACCGGACCAATGGGAACTTGAATTGGATCTGAATATGTCTCCCACGTGCTCTTGCTTGTACTAGTGATGTCCTCATCATTCCCCTCCTCTTGAGAAGGATTTGTCCTCAAATCGTCGCCTACATCAAAAGGACTTAGATCAGAAACATTAAAGGAGGCACTTACACCATACTCACCTGGCAAGTCTAGCTTGTACGCATTATCATTGATCCTTTCGAGAATTTGAAAAGGACCATCCCCTCTAGGCAATAGCTTGGATTTCCTTTGCTCCGGAAACCGTTCCTTGCGTAAGTGCAACCACACCCAATCACCGGGCTCGAAGACGAGCTTGTGACGCCCTTTGTTGGCTTGTTCAGCATATTGTTTGGTCCTTCGCTCGATGTTGAGTCTTGCCTTCTCGTGTATCTGCTTAACAAGATCAGCTTTTCTTTTGCCATCTAAATTCACATGCTCAGACAAAGGTAATGGCATTAAATCCAAAGGAGTTAAAGGATTAAAACCATAAACAATTTCAAACGGTGAAAATTGAGTAGCAGAATGAATAGATCGATTATAAGCAAACTCAACATGTGGTAAACACTCCTCCCATGTTTTGATGTTCTTTTTAATGACAGCCCTCAACAAAGTAGACAAGGTTCTATTCACAACTTCTGTTTGACCATCGGTTTGAGGGTGACAAGTAGTTGAAAATAATAGCTTAGTCCCTAACTTAGCCCACAAAGTCTTCCAAAAGTAGCTTAAGAACTTGGGGTCCCTATCAGAAACAATTGTCCTAGGCATACCATGAAGTCTCACAATTTCCCTAAAGAACAAATCAGCAACATTGGAAGCATCATCTGTCTTGTGGCATGGAATAAAATGAGCCATCTTTGAAAACCTATCCACGACCACAAATATTGAGTCTCTTCCCCGTTTAGACCTAGGCAAACCTAACACAAAATCCATCGAAATATCAATCCAAGGTTCACTAGGTATTGGTAAAGGGGTGTATAAACCATGGGGCTGCACTCTTGATTTAGCCTGCCTACAAGTTACACATCTACCACAAAGCCTCTCAAAATCTCGTTTCATATGTGGCCAATAGAAGTGTTCCTGCAACATAGCTAAAGTTTTCACTACTCCAAAATGTCCCATCAATCCTCCCCCATGGGATTCCCTCACTAGCAAATCTCTTAATGAACAATTAGGCACACATAATTTATTCTCCTGAAACAAGTATCCCTCATGCCTAAAGTATTTACCACTAGTAGATCTCTCACAAGCTTGATACTCAGTACGAAAGTCATGGTCATCAGCATATAACTCTTTAATGTGTTCAAAACCCAGTAGTTTAGCATTAAGAGTTGAGATTAAGACATACCTGCGAGAAAGTGCATCGGCAATGACGTTTTCCTTACCTTGCTTGTAGCGAATGACATATGGAAACGTCTCTATGAATTCTACCCAACGAGCATGCCTCTTGTTCAGCTTGTGCTGGCCCTTCAAGTGTTTCAGGGACTCATGATCAGTGTGAATCACGAACTCCTTAGGCCATAGGTAGTGCTGCCACGTCTCTAATGTCCGAACCAATGCATACATCTCTTTATCATAAGTTGGGTAATTAAGAGTTGCCCCATTCAGCTTCTCACTGAAATATGCTATTGGTCTTCCTTCCTGCATTAAAACAGCACCAATTCCAACACCTGAAGCATCACATTCAATCTCAAAAGTTTTGGCAAAATTAGGTAAAGATAACAATGGAGCATTTGTCAACTTCTCCTTGAGTAGCTGAAATGCCTTTTCTTGCTCTTCTCCCCATCTAAACCCAACGTTTTTCTTGATCACTTCAGTCAGTGGTGCGGCTATAGTACTGAAATCTTTCACAAACCGCCGGTAGAAACTAGCAAGTCCATGAAAACTCCGTACGTTTCCCACACTAGTTGGACTCGGCCACTCCTGGATGGCTCGCACCTTTTCTTCATCAACCTGTATACCTTGAGCACTAACAACAAAACCAAGAAACACAAGCTTATCTGTGCAAAAGGTACATTTCTTGAGGTTAGCATACAACTTTTCCTTCCGTAAAACATCTAAAACAAGTTTCAAATGTTCAATATGTTCATCCAAATTGCTGCTATAGATAAGGATATCATCAAAATAAACAACGACAAATTTTCCAATAAAAGCTCGCAAAACATGGTTCATTAAACGCATAAATGTGCTAGGCGCATTGGTTAAACCGAAAGGCATTACCAACCACTCATACAAGCCTTGTTTTGTTTTGAAAGCCGTTTTCCACTCATCTCCCTCTTTCATGCGAATTTGATGATATCCACTCTTTAGATCAATTTTAGAAAACACACAAGCACCATGCAATTCATCTAACATGTCATCCAAGCGAGGAATGGGATGTCGATACTTTACCGTGATGTTGTTGATGGCTCGACAATCAACGCACATCCTCCAAGTCCCATCTTTCTTAGGCACAAGTAAAACTGGTACGGCGCACGGGCTCATGCTTTCTCTCACGTGTCCCTTCTCCATCAACTCATTTACCTGCCTTTGGAGTTCCTTTGTCTCCTCGGGATTACTCCTATAGGCTGGTCGGTTTGGGATTGTAGCTCCAGGTATGAAGTCGATTTGATGTTCAATCCCACGGATTGGAGGTAAACCTTGCGGTGTTTCCTCGGGAAAGATATCCTCAAAATCCTGCAAAAGAGAAACAACAGAACTATGCAAGGTGGAATCAAGATCGTTAGTGTTTAATAACGCCTCCTTGTACATGAGTAAAATCATCGGCTGATTAGAAAACAAAGCTCTTCTCACATCACTCTTTCTTGCATAAAAGTTTGTTTTTCTCTCTACTTTTCTCTCATTGGCTGATTGTGAATTCTTTTCAGCCCTCTCAATTTTCTCTCCCTTGCTTTCTTTGCTCTCCTTTTTCTCGGCCATCTCTTCCTTTTTTCTCTCACTGGCCGAACTCTCTCTCTGCACTCCCACTCTTGATTTTTCTTCACTCTTTATTTTTTTATCACTTTCTCTCTGTAAGCTCACTTGGTCTTCATAGACCTGTTTTGGTGTTAATGGAACTAGAGTGATCGTCTTTTGATTGTGAACAAATGAGTACTTGTTGGTGAAACCATCATGCTTAACTTGCCGATCAAATTGCCATGGTCTGCCTAACAACAAGTGCCCAGCTTGCATCGGAACCACATCGCACAAAACTTCATCTTCATATCTTCCAATGCGAAAAGGAACTAACACCTGTTTATGCACCTTTACCTCACCTGTATCATTTAACCATTGCAATTTATATGGCCGAGGATGCTTAATTGTTGGCAGCCCTAACTTCTCTACCATGGTTGTGCTTGCAACATTAGTACAACTCCCACCATCAATAATCACACTACATACCTTGTTTTGAACGTGGCACCTAGTGTGGAAGATGTTTTCCCGTTGCACCTCTTCATCTTCTTCTTTGGCTTGCATACTTAAAGCTCTCCTTGTGACCAACAATTCTCCTTGGACAACGCACTCCTCATCGTCGACATCCTCTAATGAAGGCATAGAGTCATTGTCCGAATCCTCCTCGGTTTCAATGTCTCCATTGTCCCGCATCACCATAACACGTTTGTTCGGACATTGGCTTGCTATATGACCCCTGCCTTGACATTTAAAACATTTAATATCACGAGTCCGAGTAGTGGAAGAATCGGATTTACCTTGATTCCCATGGCTGGCCACCTCTTGTTTTTGCTCGAACTTTGGCTTGGGGTTGGATTGCTTCTCATCCTTCTTCCATTGGTTGGTTTTCCAAACCGATGTACTCGGGTTTTGGCTAGGACGTGTGCTACTGCCCCTCCTCATAAGTTGATTCTCAACTTTAATAGCCATGTGCACCATGTCCTCCAACTCCACATAATGTTGCAACTCAACGGCATTGTGAATATCTCGGTTCAAGCCCGCCAAAAACCTTGCCATTGTAGCCTCCCGATCCTCCTCTATATTAGCCCGAATCATCATAACCTCCATCTCCTTATAGTACTCCTCTACACTCCGGTTGCCTTGCTTAAGGTTTTGTAGTTTGTTGTACAACTCCCGGTAGTAGTAAGTTGGCACAAATCGCTTCCTCATCACGGTCTTCATCTCTTCCCATGAATCAATAGGTCGCTCTCTATTTCGTCTCCTGTTTATAACAAGCTGATCCCACCAAGTAATAGCATAATCAGAAAATTCAATTACAGCCAGTTTTACCTTCTTTGCCTCGAAATAGTTTTGGCAGTCAAAGATGAACTCCATTTTCTTCTCCCATTCTAGGTATGCTTCTGGATTGGATTTGCCTTGAAATGATGGTATCTTCATTTTTATGCCTCTCAGACTATCATCTTCCCTGTTCCTAACTCCTCTATCCCGTCCAAATCTTCAGTGACTACCCGTTGAATCTTCTCCTTCATCAAATTCTTCCCCATCATTCCTATAGTAGTCATCAACCTCTCCTCTAACCGGAACCCTTTCTCGCCTACGTGCATGAGGAACATGTTGTGGCTGCTCCACACGTGCGTTTTCTATCTGGTCTATCCTCTCATGAAGCTGTCCTATCTCTCCCCTCAAGAATCGCCTCATCTCCCCCATCATCGCTTCCATCAGAAGTTTTGGGTCTGCTGCACCCGAGGTACCCTCAATAGTGTTCTTGCTGTTGTTTGACATTTTCCAAAGGACCTCACCACACTCCCTTACGTGTTTCACTCGTGAAATGGTTCACTCAATTTCACTCGTGTTTACACTCAATACTTTCGGCTTTTGTCCACTCTAATGCTCTCGCCTCTATGCCTTTTTCCACTCGTTAATTCTCACTCAGTTCCTATAAAACTAGTCAAATCAATATCGAAATTTCCTTGACAATTCACAAATAGATTACCAAAGAGACAAGACTATAACAGGAACAAAGAATTTAGGCTTTTCAGAATCACACCCAAAAGGAACAAAATTTCAGCAAAAAATTTTTGGTCTATGCAGGGAATTCAATTTTGGATTCCTTAAACGATGAATAACAAGAATCTGAAATAAAAATTTAAGAAAGGTTTCCAGACTCTCTTATTTTTTTTTTTTTTTTTTTTTCGGATCCTCTTGTTTTTCTTCTTTTCCTTCTTTTTTTTTTTTTTTTTCTTTTCGTTTCTTTTCTTTCTTTCTTTCTTTTCTTTTCGGATCTTTTTTTTTTTTTTTTAACCGACTTTGATAATGGAAATCAAAACTCACGAACAATTGAAACAAACAAAAAACTAAGAGAACGGATAAGCAAAACCTGATTAGAACCTCGCTTTGATTACCAAATGATACGAACCACGCCAAGAACTGACGCGACCCTAACCGAAGTTGGTTTCCAAGATCAACTTTCTAACCGGTTTTGGATGGAACCGCGACCCGATGCCCAACAAGAAGCACGAACCTTGGTATGTGAGGACGCCACAATCAGCTATGGAGAGACCGATTGATAAGTCTTGGTATGTGAAGACGCCAAAATCAGCTATGGATGGACTGATTGATAAGTCTATGAACGCCACGAAAATTTTCGATAAGTTCGAATAGTTCGTTTAGGAACTAAAGAGAATTAAACCTCAAAATTATGTGTTATTACTTGTCTTCTTGATTGAAATTCGTTACAATTATATAGGGGTTCCTATGCGAATTTTCAGCCCCTAATTCTCATGGAAATTTCGGGAAACTCATTTAACAAAAGTCAAATCTAGACTAAATAAGGAAAGTTCCCTTAATGGCTTAAAAGCCTTACAATAATAGAAATACCAGAAACGGAAAAAAGGAAACTAGACATTAAAAGGTCAAAACTGATTCTTCTCGCCATGTGTCGCCTCAAAATGGGAAAGTAACTGAAATGGAAATTACTCAATCCCTTCTATAGCTTGAATCACGCATTTATTGGTGTGGTTGTCGCATGCAATTCCCTCAATGGGCCTCCATGCAATAGCTTGAGCCCAAGTTGCTTGAATCAGCCCAATAAGTGTTTCTTTAAACTTCTTCGCACGAGCTCTCGTAACCGGACCAATGGGAACTTGAATTGGATCTGAATATGTCTCCCACGTGCTCTTGCTTGTGCTAGTGATGTCCTCATCAGTTACTGCCCCTCTTCATAAGTTGATTCTCAATTTTAATAGCCATGTGCACCATGTCCTCCAACTCCACATAATGTTGTAACTCAATGGCATTGTGAATATCTCGGTTCAAGCCCGCCAAAAACCTTGCCATTGTAGCCTCCCGATCCTCCTCTATATTTGCCCGGATCATCATAACCTCCATCTCCTTATAGTACTCGTCTACACTCCGGTTGCCTTGCTTAAGATTTTGTAGTTTGTTGTACAACTCCCGGTAGTAGTAAGTTGGCACAAATCGCTTCCTCATCACGGTCTTCATCTCTTCCCATGAATCAATAGGTCGCTCTCTATTTCGTCTCCTGTTTATAACAAGCTGATCCCACCAAGTAATAGCATAATCAGAAAATTCAATTACAGCCAGTTTTACCTTCTTTGCCTCGAAATAGTTTTGGCAGTCAAAGATGAACTCCATTTTCTTCTCCTATTCTAGGTACGCTTTTGGATTGGATTTGCCTTGAAATGATGGTATCTTCATTTTTATGCCTCTCAAACTATCATTGTCCCCGTTCCTAACTCCTCTATCCCGTCCAAATCTTTGGTGACTACCTGCTGAATGTTCTCCTTCGCCAAACTCTTCCCCATCAATCCTGTAGTAGTCATCAACCTCTCCTCTAACCGGAACCCTTTCCCGCCTACGCGCATGAGGAACATGTTGTGGCTGTTCCACACGTGCATTTTCTATCTGGACTATCCTCTCATGAAGCTGTCCTAACTCTCCCCTCAACAATCGCCTCATCTCCCCCATCATCACTTCCATAAGAAGTTTTGGATCTGCTGCACCCGAGGTACCCTCAATAGTGTTCTTGCTGTTGTTTGATATTTTTTTTTTTGCAAAACAAAATAAGAAACAATGCAAAGGACCGTACCACACTCCCTTACGTGTTTCACTCATGAAATGGTTCACTCAATTTCACTCGTGTTTACACTCAATACTTTCGGCTTTTGTCCCCTCTAATGCTCTCGCCTCTTTGCCTTTTTCCACTCGTTAATTCTCACTCAGTTCCTATAAAACTAGTCAAATCAATATCAAAATTTCCTTGACTATTCACAAATAGATTACCAAGGAGGCTCAGATTAGAAAGAAGACTATAACAGGAACAGATAATTTAAGCTTTCAGCATCACACCCCAAAGGAACGAAATTTGAGCAAAAATTTTTTGGTCTATGTAAGGAATTCAATTTTGGGTTCCTTAAACGATGAATAACAAGAATCTAAAAATTTTAAGGAATTCAATATCAATTTTTTTTTCAGATCCTCTTGTTTTTCTTCTATTCCTTTTTTTTCTTTTTTTTTTCTTTCTTTCTTTTTTTTTAATCGACTTTGATAATGGAAATCAAAACTCACGAATAATTGAAACAAACATAAACTAAGAGAACGGATAAGCAAAACTTGATTTGAACCTCGCTCTGATTACCAAATGATACGTACCCCGCCAAGAATTGACACGACCCTAACTAAAATTGGTTTCCAAGATCAAATTCTTAACCGGTTTTGAATGGAACCACGACCCGATGCCTAACAAGAAGCACGAACCTTGGTATGTGAGGACGCCACAATCAGCTATGGATGGACTGATTGATAAGTCTTGGTATGTGAGGATGCCACAATAAGCTATGGATGGACTGATTGATAAGTCTATGAACGCCACAAAATTTTCCAATAAGTTCGAATAGTTCGTTTAGGAACCAAAGAGAATTAAACCTCAAATTGTGTGTTAAAACTTATTCCCCATTGAATGAAATTCGTTACAACATATAGGGGTTCCCCTATGCGAATTTTCAGCTCCTAATTGCCCATAGAATTTCGGGCAAATCAATTACCAAAACGTCCTAATCTAAAGCAAGAAGGAAAGTTCCCTTAATGGCTTAAAAGCCTTACAATAATAGAAATAAAACAAACGCAAAAAAAGGAAACTAGACATTAAAAGGTAAATGGCTGATTCTTCTCGCCACTTGTCACCTCAAAACAGGAAAGTAACTGAAATGGAAATTACTCGGTCCCTTCTAGAGCTTGAATCACGCATTTGTTGTTCTGGATGTCACATGTAATTCCCTCAATGGGCCTCGATGCAATAGCTTGAGCCCAAGTTGCTTGAATCAGCCCAATAAGCGTTTCTTTAAACTTCTTCGCACGAGCTTTCGTAACCAGACCAATGGGAACTTGAATTGGATCTGAATATGTCTCATCCCACGTGCTCTTGCTTGTGCTAACGATGTCCTCATCATCATCACCGACGATTGGGTGTGGTTGCACTTACGCAAGGAACAGTTTTCGGAACAAAGGAAATCCAAGCTGTTGCCTAGAGGGGACGGTCCTTTTCAGATGTTTCTGATGTAAGTGCCTCCTTAATGTTTCTGATCTAAGTCCTTTTGATGCAGGCGACGATTTGAGGACAAATCCCTCTCAAGAGGAGGGGAATGATGAGGACATCATTAGCACAGGCAAGAGCATGTGGGATGAGACATATTCAGATTCAATTCAAGTTCCCATTGGTCTGGCTACAAGAGCTCGTGTGAAGAAGTTCAAAGAAACACTTATTAGGCTGATTCAAGCAACTTGGGCTCAAGCAATTGCATGGAGGCCCATTGAGGGAATTGCATGTGACATCCAGACCAACAAATACGTGATTCAAGCTCTAGAAGGGACCAAGTAATTTTCATTTTAGTTACTTTCCCGTTTTGAGGCGACGAGCGGCGAGAAGAATCAGCTATTTACCTTTTAATGTCTAGTTTCCTTTTTGCGTTTGCTTTATTTCTATTATTGTAAGGCTTTTAAGCCATTAAGGGAACTTTCCTTGTTTGCTTAACTGATTTGCCCAAAATTCCATGGGCAATTAGGAGCTAAAATCCGCGTAGGGGAACCACTATTATTGTAACGAATTTCATTCAATGGACAATAAGTTTTAACACACAATTTGAGGTGTAATTCTCTTCGGTTCCTAAATGAACTATTCAAACTTATCGAAAAATTCTGTGGCGTTCATAGACTTATCAATCAGTCCATCCATAGCTGATTGTGGCGTCCTCACATACCATGGTTTGTGCTTCTTGTTAGGCATCGAGTCGCGGTTCCATTCAAAACCGGTTAGGAATTTTGAACTTGGAAACCAATTTTGGTTAGGGTCGCATCAGTTCTTGGCGGGATTCGTATCATGTTGGCCCTTCAAGTGTTTCAGGTACTCATGATCGGTGTGAATCACGAACTCCTTAGCCATAGGCAGTACTACCACATCTCTAATGCGTGAACCAATGCAAACATCTCTTTATCATAAGTTGGGTAATTAAGAATTGCCCCATTCAGCTTCTCACTAAAATATGCTATTGGTCTCCCTTCGTGCATTAAAACGACGCCAATTCCAACACCTGAAGCATCACATTCAATCTCAAAAGTTTTGGAAAAATTATGTAAAGATAACAATGGAGCATTAGTCAACTTCTCCTTCATTAACTGAAATGCCTTTTCTTGTTCTTCTCCCCATCTAAACCCAATGTTCTTCTTGATAACTTTAGTCAATGGTGCGGCTATAGTACTGAAATCTTTCACAAACCGCCGGTAGAAACTAGCAAGTCCATGAAAACTCTATACATTTCCCACACTTGTTGGACTCGGCCACTGCTGGATGGCTCGTACCTATTCTTCATCAACCCGTATGCCTTGAGCACTAACAACAAAACCAAGAAACACAAGCTTATTTGTGCAAAAGGTACACTTCTTAAGGTTAGCATACAACTTCTCCTTTCTAAGCACATCCAAAACAGATTTTAAATGCGCTACATGTTGGTCCACGTCTTTGCTATAAATGAGTATATCATTAAAATATACAACAACAAACCTGCCAATAAATGCACGTAATACATGATTCGTTAAACGCATAAATGTACTTGGAACATTAGTTAAACCCAATGGCATTACTAACCACTCATACAGTCTAAATTTTGTCTTCAAGGTAGTTTTCCATTCATCACCCTCTTTCATACGTATTTGATGGTATCCACTTTTCAAATCAATTTTTGAGAACATAGAAGCACCATGCAATTCATCCAACATATCATCTAAACGAAGAATAGGATGGCGATACTTTACCTTGATATTGTTAATGGCTCTACAATCTATGTACATCCTTCATGTCCCATCCTTCTTAGGCATGAGTAAGACTGGAACGGCGCACGGGCTCATACTTTCTCTCACGTACCCTTTTTTCATCAACTCACCAACCTGCCTTTGAAGCTCCTTTGCCTCTTCAGGGTTGCTTCTATAAGCCGGTTGGTTTGGAATGGAACTGCCAGGTACAAAATCAATATGATGTTCTATTCCTTGAATTGGTGGCAAACCATCAGGCACCTCATCTGGAAATACAACCTCGAATTCCTGCAGCAGAGAAACAACAGAACTAGGCAATGCAGGGTCAAGTCTGTTAGTGTTTAAGAATGCCTCTTTGTAAAAAAGTACAATCATTGGCTGATTTGAAAACAATGCCCTTTTAATCTCACAACCTCTCGCATAGAAGTTTGTTTTTCTCTCTGCTTTTCTCTCATTGGCTGATTGTGAATAATCACACTACATACCTTGTTTTGGACATGGCACCTAGTATGGAAGATGTTTTCCCATTGCACCTCTTCTTCTTCTTCTTTGGCTTGCACACTTAAAGCTCTCCTTGTAACCAACAATTCTCCTTGGACAGCGCGCTCCTCATCGTCGGCATCCTCTAATGAAGGCATAGAATCGTTGTCTGAATCCTTATCTGTTTCAATCTCTCCATTGTCCTGCATAACCATAGCTCATTTGTTCAGACATTGGCTTGCTATGTGACCCCTGCCTTGACATTTAAAACATTTAATATCATGATTCTGAGTAGTGAAAGAATTGACTTTACCTTGATTCCCATGGCTGGCCACCTCTTGTTTTTGCTCGGTCTTTGGCTTGGTGTTGGGTTGCTTCTCATTCTTCTTCCATTGGTTCATTTTCCAAGCGGATGTACTTGGGTTTTGGCTGGGACGTGTGTTACTGCCCTTCCTCATAAGTTGATTGTCAATTTTGATAGCCGTGTGCACCATGTCCTCCAACTCCACATAATGTTGTAACTCAACAGCATTGTGAATTTCTTGGTTCAAGCCCACCAAAAACCTTGCCATTGTAGCCTCCTGATCCTCCTCTATATATTTTTGAATCATTATAATCTCCATGTCCTTATAGTACTCTTCCAACTCCGGTTGCCCTACTTAAAATTTTGTAGTTTGTTGTACAACTCCCGGTAGTAGTAAGCTAGTACAAATCGCTTCCTCATCACGGTCTTCATCTCTTCCCATGACTCAATAGGTCGCTCTCTATTTCATCTCCTATTTATAACAAGCTGATCCCACCAGGTAATAGCATAATCAAAAAATTCAATTACAGCTAGTTTTACCTTCTTTGTCTCGAAATAGTTGTGGCAACCAAAGAAGAACTCCATTTTCTTCTCCCATTCTAGGCACACTTCGAAATTGGATTTACCTTGAAATGATGTTATCTTCATTTTTATGCCTCTCAAACTATCATTTTCCTAGTTCCTAACTCCTCCATCCCATCCAAATCTCCGATGACTACCCGCGGAATCTTCTCCTTCTTCAAACTCTTCCCCATCAATCCTGTAGTAGTCATCAACCTCTCCTCTAACCGAAACCCTTTCCTGCCTACGCGCATGAGGAACATGTTGTGCCTGTTCCACACGTGCGTTTTCCATCCGATCTATCCTCTCATGAAGCTGTCCTAACTCTCTTCTTAACAATCGCCTCATCTCCCCTATCATTGCCTCTATGATGAGTTTTGGATCTGTTGCACCAGAGGCACCCTCAATAGTGTTCTTGCTGTTGTTCGACATTTTTTTTTTTTTGCAAAACAAAGTAAGAAACAATGCAAAGGACCTTACCACACTCCCTTGCGTGTTTCACTCGTGAAATGGTTCACTCAATTTTACTCGTGTTTGCACTCAATATTTTTTACTTTTGTCCACTCTAATGCTCTTGCCTCTTTGCCTTTTTCCACTCATTAATTCTCACTCAATTCCTATAAAACTAGTCAAATCAATATCAAAATTTCCTTGATAATTCACAAACAGATTACCAAGGTGGCTCAGATTAGAAATAAGAATATAACAGGCATAGATAATTTAGGCTTTCGAAAATCACACCCAAAAGAAATGAAATTTGGGCAAAAATTTTTGGCCTTTGCAGGGAATTCAATTTCGGGTTCCTTAAACCATGAATATCAAGAATCTAAAAAAAATATTAGGGAAGGTTTCCAGTCTTTTTTTTTTTCATCCGACTTTGATAATGGAAATCAAGACTCATGAATAATTGAAACAAACATAAACTAAGGGAACAGATAAGCAAAACTTGATTGGAACCTCACTCTGATACCAAATGATACGAACCCTACCAAGAACTGATGTGACCCTAACCAAAATTGGTCTCCAACGTCGAAATTCCTAATCGATTTTGAATGGAACCATGACCCGATGCCTAACATGAAGCAAGAACCTTGGTATGTGAGGACGCCACAATTAGCTATGGACGGACTGATTGATGAGTCTATGAACGTCACGGAATAGTCCGATAAGTTTGAATAGTTCGTTTAAAGAACCTAAGAGAATTAAAACCTCAAATTGTGTGTTAAAAAAAAACTCCATTGAATGAAATTCGTTACAATATATAGTGGTTTCCCCTTTGTGAATTTTCAGCTCCTAATTGCCCATGAATTTCGGACAAATCAATTACCAAAAAAAAGCCCAATCTAAAGCAAATAAGGTAAGTTCCCTAAATGGCTTAAAAGCCTTACAATAATATGAAATAAAAGAAAAGAAAAGGAAAATAGACAATGAATAGGTAAATAGTTGACTCTTCTCGCCACTTGTAGCCTCAAAACGGGAAAGTAACTAAAATGAAAAATAGCTTGATTATTTGCAGCCATATGGTGCTAATCACTTGTTGATTCTGCAAACATGATTACTCGGTCCCTTCTAGAACTTGAATCATGCATTTGTTGGTCTGGATGTCACATGCAATTCCCTGAATGGGCCTCCATGCAATAGCTTGAGTCCAAGTTGCTTGAATCAGCCCAATAAGCATTTCTTTGAACTTCTTTGCACAAGCTCTCGTAACCAGACCAATGGGAACTTGAATTGGATCTGAATATGTCTCATCGCACGTGCTCTTGCTTGTGCTAACGATATCCTCATCAATTGTTATGTTGTCTACATCCCTAATAGGAGATGGCTTGTCTTGATCATCGGAGTATGACTCTGTGAGTAGAAATTTTGGTGCATTATCATAAGTGATGATGTGTTGGATCGGGATAAAAAGTTGAATTTATTTAGTTAATAATCCCTTGTTGAAATCAATTCACTTTAGACAATCATATCTATTGTGTTTTAATCCTAAAATGACTAATAGGCCCATATTCTTGACATATGTCTTTTGATATACCAAAGGGTGACATCCTGACTTAATGATGGTATGCATACTAGTACGTTGGAGACATGACTCTTAATTCACATAGACTCGTTATGCATAGATATGGAATCCATAGCTCTTTTGTAGAGTTGATATTCTCTTATATGCATTATCCTATAATTGGAAGATTAGAGCAGTCAACCATTTTGATACATTGATGTAACCGAATGGTATACTATCCATGGATAGTAAGTATTTCAATGGTGTGGTAATAAAATGTAAGATAAAAATAATTGGGAAGCTGAAACAGAATTTATCCTTAAGCCAATTATGAATATCCTATAGGGATGTGACACATTATGATATGTCATGGACGGTTAGCTTATTGGCGCTTTGTAATTTTATATTGTTCAAGAGTGTAGCTCTAAGCTTTTAGTGCAATAGAGTTATAGTTGATAATTATAAAATATGTATATGGGATATTGTATTTTATAATTATAGGAGCCTAATCTATATATGTCCATCGAGTCTGTTTTGCTAGCTCATAATAATCTTGTGATGATACGGCATGTTTTCCCTATATATTGGTGACTTATATTAAATTATTAGATTGGCTGAAATTAGATAATACTGGATTTAATAATTTATGTTAATTTATCGGGTGAATTAATTTTGTAAATTAATTCAAAATAAACATGTTGAATTATTTGGATAATATTTTATTTTCTATAGGATTGTCATATATGACTATTTTAATTAGATAACTTCTTTATGGGTTATTTGAATTAAAACTAAGGCTTTGTCTAAGATTTATGGGTGAAAATAAGATATTCTGAGAATTCTAAATTATCGCACAGTTGACAAGCCGATGAAGTAAGTTCGGTACGCCGATCTCCTAAATTGGCATGCCGAACGTGCTATAATCAATATATGCATTTTTGACATGTTTTTCATCAAAAGTTGATCCAAACTCGAAGTTTGAGACCAAATCTAAAAAGGTTTAACCCTAAATTTTACCACTATAAATAGGGAGTGAGTTTTCTTAGTTATTCATATTATTTAAGAAGCATAGAGTGAGTACTCTAGTGAGAGAAACTCTGAAACTCCCTAAGAGCTATTGTTTAACATAAGAATCTTAGAAGGAGAGTCAGCGGAGGAAAATCTGTATGATGTGTGACTACCCACACTCCGATTGTGGATAGAGAGTAGCAAAGAAGACTAGTTGATTGAGGCTCTTCTGGGACATTCTTCTCTTTACAGATTGCTGTTGCTTTTCAATTCAAAAAAGAGGTTAGTAAGATCTATCATTAATTTATATACTTAGCATATCAAACTCATGTTTTGGAAAATACTTTGATTTAAAATTTTTTAAAATTCTGCTACGTACTGTTTTCCAACATCACTGCTGTACGAAATTGTGCCAAATTTTTTCAATTTTTGTCTATTTTTTATTTTTGCTTCAGATTTTGTGTATTTTGTCAAAATTTTTCATTTTGTGAGTAATAGAATTAAAAAATATATATTTTGTAAATATTAGTTTCTTAGCAGTTAATGTGTTATTATTTTGTCTTGCTTTTTGAATTTCATTTTAATGTAATATCATTTTTCTATTATTTGAATATTTAACTTTATGGACTCTTGAAACTTTGGTTTTATTTAATATTTTTATGTGTTTATTTTTCAAAGTGTTTGTAAGCCATTCTTTTCACACACACACTGTAATGCTTAATTATAGTGGTAAGTCAAAGCTATAAATACTTGAGTTTTTATTATTTTGTGAAGATGACAATTATGCAAAGGAATGAATAAAAGTTAGATAAGTTAAGTTTTGCAGCCTCTTTAACTCGAGTAAGTAAGTTTTAAAGGGTGCTTCAACACCTAATACCTTAAGCCAACTAGTCTAAGAGTTACTAATCTTAAGCTCGCTAAATTGGTTATGGAGAAACTTAAGGGAGCCAAACATTGCAGTATCTACAGTTGTAAAATTTGTTTCAATTTTTGTAAATATTTTTGTTTTAAGTTTCTATTCCTAATTGTTGTAAATAATAAATTTAAAGAGTTGCTGCCCATAAGAGTGATTTCAAGCAAAATATGATAACAGTTTTATTCTTATTTTTTATGAAACTTCATAATTATTTATTATCCATTTTTATACTAAGTCTGGCTTATATACATTTTGTTAAATAGCATATAAATTGTCAAATAAAATTTTTGTTTTGTTAGTTTATTTAGTTAGGTTAGTCAAATTAGAGTTAAATGGTTTGCATTGTGTGATATTCAGTAAATCATTTAAAATTTTATCTCTTTAATTGTTAGGCACTAGCAATAAGTTGGTTAGGGGTGTGATGAGACTATAAAAATGCACTTTTCTTATGGTTAAATATTATTATTTTGCATTAACATTTCTTGCTAAATCCTCTAATTAATAGCAATTTTATGTTAATAAGTATTTTTGTGTCTTAGTCTTTAAAAATATGTTTTTATTGTATTTTTATGTTTAATAATATTTTTAGTAATTTTTAGAGTCATTTCGATGAATTAAATATGTATTTAGGTCGCAAATAATCAAAACTAGAAGAATAATTAGTAGTAATTTTATTTTAAGTCTTAATGTATTTTATAGTGTATTTTAAGTTTGCATATATATTCTATTATATTTTTAGTAATTTTTAAAAATATTTTTGAGTCTTAAAAATCATATCTATGTCAAACCGAAAAAGACTGAAATTTTAGAAGTTTGTAATTATTTTTGTTTGTTTAATTGTAATAAATATTTTTAAAATTATTGTGAATTCTTTTTGGCAAAATAATTAATTTTATTGTTAATTTTAGATTTAAAATCTAGAGGAAAAACATCACAAAATGACACAAATAGGGGCAAAAACAAAACTCAAATGCAAAATAAATTAAAAGAATTCAAAAGTAAAAAGGGAAATACCACATGGTAGCACAAGGACCGTCCGATCGCCTCGCCCAAAGTATCCCAACCAACTACATGTCCTGTGGTATGTTAGGGGAGTCTCTAGAATTGCTCCAAATCCCATGCGGCCTTTCCCACGTGCACGCACTTCAGGTGCCGTTAGATCAGCATACCAAGACCAATCCAACAGTCATCTTCAGCGCACTCACTCCTGCTCAGGTTGGCATGATCCCAGCCATTACTCTAATCTTTGGTCAGCAATCCAATGCTCTAGAAGCGTTCGACCGGTATGGGCAAAGCACACGATTTTAAAGCTTAATTTGTATACTAACTAGTTGACTCACGCAGAAAAGAAAAGAAAAAATTTATAATCAATTAGCTGATTCTCGTGAGTGGGGTGGTGACTTAAAGGAAAAAAATAAAAAATAATATAATATAAATAATATAAAGAAATTATTAAAATAATTTTAAATAGTGAAAATTTTTCACTATAAACATCGTGTTCCCTCCCCCTTCACAACACACCTAAACAGCCAATTTTGGCCTCTTTACCCCTCTTTAACGTTTTTTTTTTCAACTGCTGAGCTAGCACCCCCTTTTGGGAAGAGAATTTGTTAGGCACTCCTTCGACCCTGCTAAAAATATTAAAATAATGCCTATATTAGTGTAGAGAGTCTGGTAAGATAGATAGATAATCTTGTATGTATAGTATGATGATATGATTTTTAACTCTATATCTTCTTTGTAATATTTATATTTTTATGAAATAAATTATATTTTCCATGTTTTTAGTCGATATTGTTAGTGTTGTTATGCTGTCCAATTCTTACATAAATTTAGTCATGCTTTCTTTATATAATTTAATTGTATTGCATAATTAATATTAATAATACTGAAATCATGTCTGTTTATTAAGTTGAGTTTATGCTATATGATAGATATGAACTAGCATGGTAAATACTTGGTAATGCTTGATTTATTATTAACAGAGTATGGCATAGTGTATTCTCAAAGTATTTATAAGATGAGGTTCTATCGAAACTAATGCAATAATTTATTCCATTAAAATATATTGATTTTATTTTTTATTATTTTTTCTATCTTAAAATTTGGTTAATTATAATTATATGATAACGGTTATAATTTTCATAATTAGTTCACTAAGTCATTAGTGAGAGATGATTATTTTTCTAGTTTTTATAGGAAAACCCTTTCTATATTATAGCTTACTATATTGTAGCTTTAGGTTGACTTATAAAAATAGTAGAAGTGCTTGCTATTTATGAGAAAAGATATAATAAATCAAATGCTTCAGATTATTGTTATTTAAAGTTAAAATTCCATATTAGTTACGAAATATACAAGGGATTCTACACACATTATGATATGTCATAGATGATAAACTTATTGGAGTTTTGTAATTTATATACAGTTTAACAATACAGCTTAAAGCTTTCAGTGGAATAGTTTTATAGTTGATAATTACAAAATATACATGCTGAAATATATTATTTTATAATTATAGAAGCTTGATTTACATATGTCCATCGGGTCCCTTTTACTAGCTCATAATATTTTCTATAACGATACGATATGTTTTTCCTACAGATTGATAACTTATGTTATTTATTAGATTGGCTAAAATTCGATTGATTGGATTTAATAAGTTATGTTAATTTATTGGTTGAATTAATTTTATAAATTAATTCAAAAAAACATTTTGAATTTATTTGAGAAAGAGTTTATTTTTTATGGGATTGTCTATATATGATTGTTTTGGTTAGATAACTTCTCTATTGAGTTATTTGAATAAAAACTGAGGCTCTATGAAGGATACCTGAGTCAAATAAGATAAAATTTATCCAATCGGATCAAATCGGGTGAATCAGATAAGTCTGAGAAGCTAAAAAAGCGCTTGCTTTTTTAGCAAATGCATTTCACACTTGTAGCTCCGAATTTGACTCTAACTCGAATTTTGAGGCCATATGTGATAAAGACTAGCCCCAATTTGACCTCTTTATAAAAGGGAAAATTTTTCTATTGTTTCTTAGATCACTTAAGAGATTTAGGGAAGCGTATTTTATTGGGACGACTCTGAAACTCCCATAGAGATCTTGTTCAACATCCTGAATCTTAGCTTTGGCTTTCTTAAGTGGTTAGAAGAAGAGGTTACTTGATGAAAGACTGAATGATACGCGACCACTTACACTCCAATCATGTAAAAAGAATAGCAAGAATTGATGAGGACATCACTAGCACAAGCAAGAGCACGTGGGAGACATATTCAGATCCAATTCAAGTTCCCATTGGTCCGGTTACGAGAGCTCGTGCGAAGAAATTTAAAGAAACACTTATTGGGCTGATTCAAGCAACTTGGGCTCAAGCTATTGCATGGAGGCCCATTGAGGGAATTGCATGCGACAACCACACCAATAAATGCGTGACTCAAGCTATAGAAGGGATTGAGTAATTTCCATTTCAGTTACTTTCCCATTTTGAGGCGACACATGGCGAGAAGAATCAGTTTTGACCTTTTAATGTCTAGTTTCCTTTTTTCCGTTTCTGGTATTTCTATTATTGTAAGGCTTTTAAGCCATTAAGGGAACTTTCCTTATTTAGTCTAGATTTGACTTTTGTTAAATGAGTTTCCCGAAATTTCCATGGGAATTAGGGGCTGAAAATTCGCATAGGAACCCCTATATAATTGTAACGAATTTCAATCAATGGAGACAAGTAATAACACATAATTTTGAGGTTTAATTCTCTTTAGTTCCTAAACGAACTATTCGAACTTATCGGAAATTTCCGTGGCGTTCATAGACTTATCAATCAGTCCATCCATAGCTGATTGTGGCGTCCTCACTTACCAAGACTTATCAATCAGTCTCTCCATAGCTGATTGTGGCGTCCGCACATACCAAGGTTCGTGCTTCTTGTTGGGCATCGGGTCGCGGTTCCATCCAAAACCGGTTAGAAATTTGATCTTGGAAACCAACTTCGGTTAGGGTCGCGTCAGCTCTTGGCGTGGTTCGTATCAAGAATGTTCAATTGGATGTAGGTCTTCCTGTAGATTTCTCTCATAGCAGTTCCTATGGTATTTTTGTTCTACTAAGAGTTACGAAAAGCTTTTATTAATTTATTTATATAGTGCATCTAACTTGTTTTTAGAAAAACGTTTTAGCTAAAAAGTTTTAAAATTTGCTGCGTCCTCGTGTTCCAACACCCCCACCCCCCAAAAAAGACAATCGCCTATCCTAGACCAGCTGCCCATCATCCTCTTCCCCCCTCCCGGCCCTTTCGGCACCAGCCAATCCCACCCCATCAACCCACGTCATCTCTCTCCTCTTGTCCTCTTGTTCTTTGGCCACCCCCTCTGTTGTCTCTTCTCTCCAACATCTTCTTCTTCTCCTTCTT
Organism: Artocarpus heterophyllus; assembly: GCA_025403435.1. Classification (NCBI taxonomy): domain Eukaryota; kingdom Viridiplantae; phylum Streptophyta; class Magnoliopsida; order Rosales; family Moraceae; genus Artocarpus; species Artocarpus heterophyllus. The sequence continues at coordinate 6,101,810 of CM046339.1, read as the reverse complement.
CTTTTTCTTCTTCTTCTTCTTCTTCTTCTTAGACCTACTGCTAAGTCAGTCTCTCTTCCTTCCTTCCTGCATGCTCTCTTTATCTCTCTCTCTCTTCGTGTCCCTCTCCACTATGCTAGATCCACCGCTTTTAAGGCAAATGTCCAACCCAAGATCGACGCTGATCTAGAGTGAATTGACCCTCCTCAACTGTCCACTATTGCCCAGCTTTGATACTGCTAGAGTGGCTGCACCTACCTCCCGACCGCATCTCGCAAATGGTTTTGGCGCCACAATTTCTTGAACCAATTTTTCATGAAGTAAAGACCATCGAATGTTGGAAACGCCGTGCGTAGCGGAATTTTAAAAATTTTTCATCAGAGCATTTTCCAAAACACAAGTTTGACATGTTATACGTATAAATTAGACAGATCTTACTGACCTCTGTATGTCGAAGAACCTTCGTAACCTGTGTAGAGAAGTAACGTTCCAGAAGAGCCTCAACCAACTGGTCTTCTTTGTTATTCTCTATCCACAACCGAAGTGAGTGTGGGCTCACACGTACAGCTCTTCCACCGGTGACTCTCCTTCCAACCAATAGAGACAACCCAAAGCTAGTGTTCATGATTTGTGAACAAAAGCTCTCAGGGAGTTTTCAGGTGCTCACTAGAAGAGTATCACTCTTAATCTCTCAATTGATCTAAGTAAATCATGAGACTCACTCCCTTTATATAGCCATTGGTCCAGAGGTCAGTCCTTATCAGATTAGGTCTCAAAAACTCGAAACATAATCAAGTTCGGATCAATATCTGATAAGATCTGAGTGAAAAAGGGTAATCTTATCTCTTGCTAATCGGCAGGCTGAACAGCCTGATCGGTAGGCCAAACAGGCCCCATCGGCAGGCCAAACACGTCATTCGGCAGGCCAAACTCCTGAGAAAAATCCTCCGCAAATCTTTTATTTTTCACCCGAGATTCTAAAGGATAAAGTCTCAGTTTTGATTCAAATAACCCAATAGAGAAGTTATGTAATCAAAACAAACTTTATCAAGATAATCTCTAAGAAAATAAATCAATTCACAATAATTCTACAAGTTTATCTTGATCTAATTTGTCTAAAATTAAAACAACCTATTAACAGACAAGAATTATCTGATTGCAATAATTCAACAAGTTTATCTTGAACTAATTTCTTACAAAATTAATTCAACCGATAAACAAACATGAATTATTCAATTCTTCCAAATTTTAAACGAATCTGATAAGTCCGATATAAGTCACCAATTACTGGAAAAGCACGTCGTGTTGTTACAGGACTTTGTGAGCTAGCAAAGGGGACCAAAATGGACCTATAAAGTTCAAGCTCATGATAATTATGAAACCCAATATCCCAGATATACATTTCACAATTATCAACTCCAACGCTACTCCACTAAAAGCTTGGAGCTGCACTCTCAAACTTTATAGAATTACGAAGCTCGTATAGCTAAGTCACCATGACATATCATAGTGTATTGTATCCCCATATGATAATCCATAATCGGCTTAAGGACAAGTTCTGTCTTACCTTCCTGGTTATTTTTATCTTACGTTTCATTGTCTTACCATTAGAAAACTTACCATCCAAAGATAGTATACCATTCGGTTACACTTTTGTATCCAAATGGTTGAGCGCTCCAGTTTTTCAATTACAGGACAACGCATATAAGAGGATATCACTACTCCTAAAGAGGAGCAATGGATTCCATATCTATGATTAACAAGTCTACGCTATCAAGAGTCATGCCTCCAATGTACCAGCATGCATACCAATATTGAGATGTGGTTGTCACCCTTTGGCACATCAAAAGACACAAGTCGATATAACGGACCCACTATTCATCTCAGGATTAAGATACAATACAAATGACTGTCTAAAGTGAATCGATTTGCCAAGACAGAATTATTAATCCAAATCAATTCACTTTATGTCCCGATCCAACACATCGTCACCTATGACAACGTGCCAATGTTTCTATTCATGGAGTCCAACTCTGATGGTCAAGACAAACCATCTCCCATAAGGGATATAGACAACATAACAATCTTTACATGAATAAAGCGCCCAAATTTATTCCCTCGATTGCGGATCATATGTTTTAGACCATCACCTTAAGAATCATGTCTTTCGCTTAATCATCCCATCATATGCCCAATTCTTAAGGTTTAGACCGACAGTGTCAGACTACTGTTTGCTTAACATACATTCAACAAATATGGACGTAAAGAGGACAAGATTTGGTATATATAAATGAATAAATTCTTTATTGATAAAAATGTCTCCAAAAAACGTATTACATTTTTACTCCTTAGGGCATACATGTCTAACAATCTTCCACTTGCACTAAGTGAGTAAATACAGTAAATTTCACATCCCCATAGCTTCCACATGCCTCTCGAAGACTCTCCCAGTAAGTGTCTTTGTAAATGGATCAGCTAAATTGTCCTCTGACGCGATCTTGCACACCATGACATGCTCGCCCTCGACAAAGTCCTTTATCACATGATATTTCCGATCAATATGCTTACTCTTCTTGTGAAATCTTGATTCCTTAGCATTAGCTACCGCCGCACTGTTATCATAATACAGTGATACCGCTTTATGCATACCAGGAACTACCTCAAGATCCCCAAGGAACTTGCGGAGCCACACTACTTCTTTTGAAGCATCACTAGCCGCCACATACAACGCCTCCATCGTTGAATCCGAAGTGCAATCTTACTTCGTACTTCTCCAACTGATGGCACCGCCACACAGAGTAAACACAAACCTCGAAGTTGATTTCCTAGAATCCAGACAGGATTGAAAATCCAAATCAGTGTATCCTAGAGGAGTTAAATCTTCACCCGAATACACAAGCATATACCCTCGAGTCCTTCTCAGGTACTCAAAAATATGCTTTACCGCAACCCAATGGTTTGGTCCTGGATCGGCCTAAAATCGACTTACAATCCCGACCGCATAGCTAATATCCAGTCGTGTGTAAAGCATGGCATACATGAGACTACCCACTGCCGAAGCATAAGGCACTTTCTTCATGTATTCTCTTTCTTCATAAGACTTTGGAGAGTCTTTCTTAGAAAGAGTAATTCCAGACCTAGATGGTTGTCCACCTTTCTTGGAATCCTACATTGCAAACCTCTTGAGAATTTTATCTATGTAGCCGGCCTGTGACAAAGCTATCATTTTGTTCTTCCTATCCCGAAAGATCTGGATACCGGGAACAAAATTAGCCTCACCTAAGTCCTTCATGTCAAACTGCTTGGTCAACCATAATTTGACCAATGACAATGCCCCAACGTGATTGCTAATTAGCAGAATATCATCTACATAGAGCAGTAGAAAAACCACCTTCCCATCCTTAATGTGTTTGTAAACACATGGTTCATCCATGTTTTGTGAGAACCCATAAGTCTTGATCACTTCATCAAATCTTATGTTCGAAGAACGAGAAGCGTGCTTAAGTCCATAAATTGACTTTAGCAGCTTACAAACCTTACCCTCTTGAGTTGCAACCTTGAACCTGTCTAGTTGTTCCATATAGATAGACTCATCAAGATAGCCATTCAAAAAAGCTATGGACAAATCTCGTAGTCGAGAGCGACAGCTATGGACAAGAGAATCCGAATGGACTTAAGCACGGCTACAGGCGAAAAGGTTTCCTCATAATCAATTCCTTCCTTTTGTGTATAACCCTCAGCTACCAGTCTAGCCTTAAAGGTTTCGACCTTTCCATCCACTCCTCTTTTCCTCTTGTAGATCCACTTACACCCTATGGGTTTTACCCCTTCAAGAAGATCCACAAGCTCCCAGACCCGATTAGTCTCCATAGAGTTCATCTCTAGGTTCATGGCCTCTGTCTAGAGTCTTGAATCAACATCCTCCATAGGTTTTGCGTAAATATAAGGATCCCTGTCATGTTATCTGGTTCAGCCAAGAAGACCTCCCCATTGAACATATACCTCTCAGGTTGACGCCCGATCCTCCCACTACACCGAAGCCTTTGAGATTGTTGTTCAGGTTTGTTTGGTTTTTCTACACCGATCGAAATAGTTTCGTTCGGAACCTCCGGAGTGAACGAATCACCCCCTAACTCCTCAAGCACCACTTTGCTTCGAGGTTTAAAGTCGTCCATGTAACTCTCCTCAAGAAAAGTTGCATTAGTTGAAGCCACGACTTTATTTTCCTTTGGGTTATGAAAATAACCCCCTTTAGTCCCATTTGGATATCCTATAAACATGCAAACTTCCGAACGTGCTTCCAACTTATTCGGATCCTTAAACAGGACATGAGCTGGACATCCCCATATGCGAATATGGTTTAAGGATGTCTTCCGTCTTGTCCATAACTTGTGAGGAGTTTTAAGGACCGATTTTGAAGGCACATTGTTCAAAAGATAACATGCGGTTTGTAGTGCATATCCCCAAAAGGATAAAGGCAATGATGAATAACTCATCATGGACCTAATCATGTCCAACAAAGTCCTATTCCTTCTCTCCGCTACGCCATTCTACTGCGGAGTGCCTGGTGCAGTCAAATAGGATAAAATCCCATTCTCTAACAAGTGTCCCAAGAACTCATCAGAAAGGTATTCCCCACCTCGATTAGATTGAAGTTCCTTTATGGGTCTACCCAATTGCTTTTCCACTTCAACTCGAAACTCCCTGAATTTATCATAAGTTCCGCTTTTGTGGTGCATCAGGTACACATACCCATATTTTGGGTAATCGTCAATAAAAGTGACGAAGTACTCATACCCTCCTTGTGCCCGCATGTTCATCGGTCTGCAAACATCACTATGCATAAGTTCTAAACCCCTTTGGCCCTATTGCCCTTAGACCTGTATGGTCTTTTGGTCATTTTACCCTCCAAACAAGACTCACATTGAGGTATAGATTCCACCTTTAAGTGACTTAAAGGTCCATCCCTTACCAACCTTTAAATCCTATTCAGGTTAATATGGCCAAGGCGCAAATGCCAAAGATAAGTCTTATTAGAGTGAGAAGTTTTAAGTCTTTTTGAGTCATTATCATTTATCTCAGCATTAAGCAATAAGTCCATCTTAGGTTTGATAAAATATAGACTATTTTGTATCCATCCAGAACAGATAAAAGATTTGTTTTTACGAATCACCACTTTTTCATTAAAAGATACCACGCAGGAGTCTTTAAATAAAGAAGATACATAAATTAAATTCCTTTTAAATTTAGGAACATAAAAACAATCTCGCAAAATTAAATTCCTATAATTATCAAAGTAAAGATGGACATCTCCCACTGCTTCCGCTGAGACCAAGGATCCATCGCTCATCTGAAGTGTTAAGTCTTCATGTAGCAGACTTCTCATTTCTTTGAATCCCTGTAGAGAAACACAAACATGATTAGTTGCACCAGAATCTATGACCCATATGTCACTGGATGCCTCAACCAAACAAGTTTCTAAATATAGAAGATCACACCTACCTCCCTTGGAAAGGAAGTCCTTGCAATGCTTCTTTATATGCCCGACCTTACCACAAAAGAAGCACTTAAGCCTCTTTGGGTTCTTCTTCTTCTTCTTCTTCCTCTTGGTAGCAGCAGGAATAGAAGCTTCCCATTCTTGGCCCGTTGCTTCTTTCCATTCCCTGAGTTAGGATTGGAACCAGAAGCAGCTACTATATTGGCCTCACCACCAGCAGGAGACTCCTTGATCAGCAGTTCGAACTCCTGTAACTGTTTCATCAGTTCTATCAAGGTCATATCCCGTCTATTACTTAAATTAAAAGTAGCTCTAAACGGAATAAATTCCCTAGACAGAGTCTTAAGGACCATAGTCATCTGAGTTTCAGCATTGATGTCGGCTCCATTGGTTTGAGCCTCAGCAAGGTAACCCATGACCAACATCATGTGCTCCTTTACAGATGTCCCCGGTCTCTGTCTACAGTTTAAGAGTTTCCGAAGCGCCCCTTGCCTCTTTGTTATGGTCTGGCCTCCAAGCATGTCCTCAAGATTATCCAAGATCTGCTTCGCTGTTTCATAATCCTGATGTTGAGCCTGCAGCACGTTGTTCATGCTAGCCATAACATAGCAGCGGGCCTAATCATTAGCATCTTTCCAGCGGTCGTACGCTTGGAATTACTCATTACTTGAGTCTCCCGTAGGCTCAGGAGGACAAGGAGTTGTCAGTACATATTTTAGTTTCTCAAAGGATAGGACGATGTGCAGGTTCCGTTTCTAATCGTTATGATTCTCACCGGTTAATTGGTTTTTGTCAAGTATCGATGATAAAGCGTTTTTAGACATTTTCAATCTACAATAAAGAATCATATACCAAATATAAGCAAACGTATATAATAATTTAGTAAGATAATACAATTATGTAAAATCACACAAATGCGTTTATATGTCAAAACCTTAAAAATATCACAACCTTACAACGATAATTCCCAACTCAGATTTCAACAAGCTCCTAGGGGAGTCATACCAAATTCAATCAGGAACACAGATCCCCTCCTGATTAATATATGCCATCCAGGACCCGTATGATCCAGCATATACTAATAATCGCTTCTTTGGCCATTAATTTTATTAACAAAGCTCCTAGGGGAGGTTAATAATAAAATTAACTTGAGTGTATAACCACCGTTTCAATATTTTATCCATGATTTATATTCACCACCTAGGGGTGTGCAACCATAAATCATACTACAATACCTTATCCTTTCAAAGATCCAATCGGTACATGATAAAAATCCCTTCCTAGGGGTCGGGACCACCATGTTCTTCCTATGGACCAATGATGGAGGCCTTAGGTCCTCTCTTCGAAAATCTTCTCCCACTTAATCTTTTGAAATCAAGGTTTTATTTTAAAATTATGCATGAACAATTTTAATATGAGCGGCACTCCCTATTCTATATGACATGTTATCAATATACATGAAAAATCATATTATAATGTAGACAAGCAAAGTAATCAAGCAAAGCTACAAGCAAAATAATAATAACCGTAATATTATTGTTCCACCCTAGAGAATAGAAAACTAAGATTACAAGAGAATGATCTAGACATTTATCGATTCTTCATCCTTGAATCCTCAAGCTGTATCCTTCTTCATGTAATACCCATCTTCAAGTCTTTAATCTCGTATGAATCAAATACTTCATATTTGCGGTCATATCCAAATCTAATATTTCTCAAAATCATCCCAAAAATAAAATTAAAACTGCACTGGAAAAATTGCACCTTTTCTGGATACTTGGCAGCTCTCTGTCGGCAGGCCGATTTGGGTGATCGGCCTGCTGGTCATGCTTCGTCTCCCTACTGATCTTACTGATCGGCCTGCCGAATTGAAAGTTTGGCCTGCCGACAGAGCACCCCAATTTCTACCCCACTGTCGGCCTGCCAGACCACACGTATGGCCTGCCGATCTGTGACCATCGGCCTATCGAATTGTGACGTCCGGCATGCCGGCCGAGCAGTAATCTTTCATTCCAGAAAATATAATTTTAATGCAATTAATCAATTTTATTTTTAACAATTCAAAAACAAAAAATTAGAGACTCAGGAAATACCTAGAGGCGCCATCATCTATCTTTAAGACCCGACTTTTCGTTCCGTCTTCTCCGAATAATCATTCAATTACAAAATTCTTACAAATTTAAAATTAAATAACAATTCCTAGGCGGATATGATAGTCCGCCATCTAATTACGTGAAAAACTTAGATTCATATTCTAACCTCTAAGGAACCATAATCGGTTTGAATTAATTAATTAATAATTAATTAAACAACGATTTAACCAACCATAATTAATTAATAAACATTCACCACATAATCCATGACAACATATATATTATATAGAAATCTAGAGTGCCATCTCTCTATAAAATTCAATTCAAGCATAGGAGAGATAAAGATCACAAAATTTATGCATATAACATGATCACAAACTTGTAAATTTATGTAAAAACCATGGCTCTGATATCAATTGTTGGAAATGCGGTACGCAGCGGAATTTTAAAATTTTTTCATCAAAGTATTTTCTAAAACACAAGTTTGACATGTTATATGTATAAATTAGACAGATCTCACTAACCTTTGTATGCCGAAGAACCTCCGTAACTGTGTAGAGAAGTAACGTTCCAGAAGAGCCTCAACCAACTGGTCTTCTTTGCTATTCTCTATCCACAACCGGAGTGAGTGTGGGCTCACACGTACAGCTCATCCACCGGTGAGTCTCCTTCCAACCAATAGTGAGAACCCAAAGCTAGTGTTTGTGATTTGGGAACAAAAGCTCTTAGGGAGTTTTCAGATGCTCACTAGAAGAGAATCACTCTTAATCTCTCAATTGATCTGAGTAAATCATGAGACTCACTCCCTTTATATAGCCATTGGTCCAGGGGTCAGTCCTTATCAGATTAGGTCTCAAAAACTCGAAACAGAATCAAGTTTGGATCAATATCTGATAAGATCCACGTGAAAATACGTAATCTTATCTCTCGCTGATCGGCAGGCCGAACTCCTGAGAAAAAATCTCCGCAAATCTTCACCCGAGATTCTAAAGGATAAAGTCTCAGTTTTGATTCAAATAACCCAATAGAGAAGTTATCTGATCAAAACAAACTTTATCAAGATAATCTCTAAGAAAATAAATCAATTCACAATAATTCTACAAGTTTATCTTGATCTAATTTGTCTAAAATTATAGCAACTGATAAATAGACAAGAATTATCTAATCGCAATAATTCAACAAGTTTATCTAGAACTAATTTATTATAAAATTAATTCAACCGATAAACAAACATGAATTATTCAATTCTTCTAAATTTTAAACCAATCTGATAAATCCGACATAAGTCACCAATTATTGAAAAAGCACGCCGTGTCGTTGCAGGACTTTGTGAGCTAGCAAAGGGGACCAAAATGGACCTATAAAGTTCAACCTCATGATAATTATGAAACCCAAAATCCCAGATATACATTTCACAATTATCAACTCCAACGCTACTCCACTAAAAGCTTGGAGCTGCACTCTCGAACTTTATAGAATTACGAAGCTCGTATAGCTAAGTCTCTATGACATATCATAGTGTATTGTATCCCCATATGATTATCCATAATCGGCTTAAGGACAAGTTCTATCTTACCTTCTTGATTATTTTTATCTTACGTTCCATTGTCTTACCATTAGAAAACTTACCATCCAAAGATAGTATACCATTCGGTTATACCTATGTATCCAAATGGTTGAGCACTCTAGTTTTTCAATTACAGGACAACGCATATAAGAGGATATCACTACTCCTAAAGAGGAGCTATGGATTCCATATCTATGAATAACAAGTCTACGCTATCAAGAGTCATGCCTCCAACTTATCGGCATGCATACCACTTTTGAGATGTGGTTGTCACCCTTTGGTACATCAAAAGACACAAGTCGAGATAACGAGCCCATTATTCATCTCAAGATTAAGATACAGTACAAATGACTATCTAAAGTGAATCGATTTTCCAAGACAGAATTATTAATCCAAATCAATTCACTTTATGTCCCGATCCAACACATCGTCACCTATGACAACGTGCCAATGTTTCTATTCATGGAGTCCAACTCCAATGGTCAAGACAAACCATCTCCCATAAGGGATATAGACAACATAACAATCTTTACATGAATAAAGTGCCCAAATTTATTCCCTTGATTGTGGATCTTATGTTTTAGACCATCGCCTTAAGAATCGTGTCTTCCGCATAATCATCCCATCATATGCCCAATTCTTAAGGTTTCGACCGACAGTCTCAGACTATTATTTGCTTAACATACATTCAACAAATATAAACATAAAGAGGACAAGATTTGGTATATATAAATGAATAAATTCTTTATTGATAAAAATATCTCCAAAAAAAGTATTACATTTTTACTTCTTAGGGCATACATGTCTAACACCGAAAGCTTGGCGCAAACATTCATACTTTAGAACCAAAAGGGAAGAAAAAAAAAGAGCACAATCAAAATAAAAATGAATTGCAAAAATCTAAAAACAAGCTTTATACTTGTTTATGAACATTTAAATAGATTTTCATCATAGATTCTTTGTGGAGGAGGATGAGAGGGCATTAGTTTACTTGATAGCCAAATGCAAGACCAGCTTTTGTGAAACTTTTTTAATTTTAATTTTTGAAAATCTTTAATTGGCTGTGACTTGTTTGCCGGTGGGATTTTCTGGGTTTGTTGGTGGTGGGATTAATGTTTAAGTTGCAGGTGGTGGGACAAAGGTTTGGATTGTGCTCGCCTAGCGGGGATTTAAATTTTGTGAAGGGGATGGTAATGACAGAGGGGTTGGTGAGTTCTGCTTGTCTGGGTTCAGAGAGGAGGGAGGTAAGGGGTTTAGGTTTGGCTGGCCAAAGTTATAGAAGCTAGAGTTTTCCTGTTTGTGTTTTGTTTTTTCATTTTTTTTTTGTTTTTACTTTTTGTTAAAATAGTAGTTACTTTTAATTAGGGGTATTCTAGTTCTTTTAAAATGCTTAATAATCACGTGACCAGCACGTGATTAATATAAGTAAGAAAATTAACTTATGTCAGTTAAGTTCATCATTTTGCATCATTTTTTTTTTTGAGTTTAGAGTCGTTTGAGCTACAAAAGGAACAAGGACTAGCGAGTCACATGTTTAATAGTTCAGGGACCATTGGAGCAATTTAGTCATGAATTAAATAAAAAATATGAACTAATAAGGAAAAAATACTTGGATATATGGGTACCTAATAAATGACATATAGATACAACAATATAACCTACATGTCATTTTTATGACTAAATTTTGGCTTGAAAATCAAGTAAATGATATAATAATGAACACTTTGATTCATGGACTCTATAATCACAAAAAAACCTCAAAATTCATACCAATTTAAAGTAAAAAAAATGTACATTTGCTTATGAAATCCCTTATTTGTAGGTCTAAGATGCGTTGAATTCAATCTAAATTATTATTTAATTATTTATTAATTAATTAATTTATACCGGTTATGGTTACTTGGAGGTTAGAATGTGTATCTAGGTTTTTTATGTAATTAGATGATGGACTATCATCTCCATCTAGGAATTATTGTTTAATTTTAAATTTGTAAGAATTTTGTAATTAAATAATCATTAAGAGAAGACGGATCTAGAAGATGAATGATGGCATTCCTAGGTATTTCTTGAGTCTTTAATTTTATGTTTTTAAATTGTTGAAAATAAAATTGATAAATTGCATCAAAATTGTATTTTCTAGAAAGGGGTGATCTCTACTCGGTCGTCATGCCAACCCTCCAATTCGGTAGGTTGATGGTCGCAGGATTGACAAGCCGGACTTCGGGTTTGGCAAGCCGTCTGCAGGGCAGAAATCAGGTGGCTCTAGCAACAGGCTGAACTTTCCAATCTGGCCTACCAAACCGTCATGAACGGGAGACTGACCTGAAAAGATCGGCAAGCTGGAGGGTCATGACCCATAGGCCGATTGCACAGATCAGCTTGCCGGCAGAGAGATAAAAATTTTTCCTAACAAGGTATAGTTTTTTATACAGTTTTAATTTTATTTTTGAGATAATTCTGAGGAACATTAAAACTTGGATATGACTAGAAATTTGAAGTGTTCAATCTATGCGGGATTGAAGACTTGAAGATGGGAATTACATGAAGAAAGATACAGCTTGAGGATTCAAGGATGAAGAATCGATAATATGTTTCGATTATTCTTTTGTAATCTTTATTTTCTATTCTCTACGGTGAAACCATAATACTATGGTTATTTATTATTATTTTGCTTGTAGCTTTGCTTGATTGCTTTGCTTGTTTGCATTATAATATGATTTGCTATGTATATTTATAACATGCCATATAGAATAGGGAGTGCTGCTCAATTAAAAATTGTTCGTGCATATTTTTTTAAACTAAAACCTTGATTTGAAAAGATTGAGTGGGAGAAGGTTTTCAAAGAGAGGACTGAGTGGGAGAAGATTTTTGAAGAGAAGACCTAAGGCCTCCATCATTGGTCCATAGATAGCACATGGTGTTTCGCACCTCTAGGAAGGGACTTCCACATGTACCGGGTTGGATCTCTGAAAGAATAAGGTATTTTAGCATGATTTATGATTGCACACCCTAGGTGGTGATTATAAATCATGGATTAAATGTTGAAACAATGGTTATACACTCATGTTTCTTTTATTACTAACCTCCCCTAGGAGCTCTATTAATAAAATTAATGGCCAAAGAAACGATTATTAATATATGTTGGATCATATAGGTCTTGGATGGCATATATTAATTAGGAAGGGATCCATGTTCCTGATTGAATTCGGCATGACTCCTCTAGGAGTTTGTTGAATTATGAGTTAGGAATTAGCGTTGTAAGGTTGTGATATTTTCAAGGTTTTCACGCACAAACACGTTTGCGTGTTTTTTCATGATTGTGCTATCTTACAAAATTATTATTGTATGTTTGCTTATGTTTGGTATATGATTCTTTATTATAGATTAAAAATATCTAAAAACGCTTTATCATCGATACTTGACAAAAACCAATTAACCAGAGAGAATTATAATGATTGAAAATGAAACCTAAATATCGTCCTCTCTTTTGAGAAACTAAAATTTGTACCAACAACCCCTTGTCCTCCCAAGCCTATGGAAAATTCCACCAACGATCAAATCCAAGCATACAATTGTTAGAAAGATGCAATTGATTAGGCCTGCTGCTATATTTTGGCCAGCATGAATAACGTGTTGCAGGCTCAACATGAGGATTATGAGATTGCTAAGCAGATCTTGGATAACCTGGAAGATATTGTTGGAGGCCAGGCCCTAACAAAGTAGTAAGGGACGCTTCAGAAACTTCTTAACTATAAACAAAAATCAAGAACATCTATAAAGGAGGACATGATGTTGGTCATTGGTTACCTTGTTGAGGCAAAAACTAATGTAGCCGACATCGATGCTAAAACTTAGATGATTATGGTCTTTCAGACTCTTTCTAAGGAGTTTATCCCATTTAGAGCTACTTTTAATTTAAGTAATAGGCGGGATATGACCTTAACAGAATTAATGAAATAGCTATAGGAGTTTGAACTGTTGATCAATGAATCTCCTATGGGTGGTGAGGCTAATTTGGCAGCTGCTTTGGTTCCAATCCCAATCCTAGGAACGGAAAGAAACAACAGGCCAAAAATGAGAAGTCTTATGTTCCCGCTAACAATAAGAGCAAGAAAAAGGATAAGAAGAACCCAAAGAAGCTTAAGTGCTTCTTCTACGGGAAGGTCAGGCACATTAAGAAGAATTGCAAGGACTTCTTTTCCTGACGAGGTAGGTGTGATCTTCTATATTTAGAAACTTGTTTGGTTGAGCAATCCAGTGACATTTGTTTCATAGATTCCAGTGCAACTAATCATGTTTGTATTTCTCTGTAGGGGTTCAAAGAAATGAGAAGTCAGCTCTGTAAAGACTCCACGCTTCGGATGGGCAATGGATCTCTGGTCTTAGCTAAAGTAGTGGGAGACGCCCATCCTTATTTTGAAAATTATAGGAATTTAATTTTTAGAGATTCTTTTTATGTTCCTAATTTTAAAAGGAATTTAATTTCTGTAGCTTGTTTATTTAAAGATTCCTATTTGGTTTCTTTTAAGAATAAAGTGATGATTCGTAAAAACAAATCTTTTATCTGTTCTAAATGGATGTAAAATAATCTATATTTTATCAAACCTAAGAGGGACTTACTACTTAATGCTGAGATGCATGATGATAACTCTAAAGACTTAAAACTTCTCACTCTAATAAGACTTATCTAAGGCATTTGCGCCTTGGCCATATTAACCTGAATAGGATTCAAAGATTGGTAATGGATGGACCATTAAGTCACTTAAAGGTGAAATCTATACCTCAATGTGAATATTGTATGGAGGGTAAAATGACCAAAAGACCATTCAGGTCTAAGGGCAATAAGGTCGAAGGGGTTCTAGAATTTGTGTATAGTGATGTTTGCGGACCAATGAACATCCAGGCACGAAGAGGGTATGAGTGTTTTGTCACTTTTATCGATGGTTACTCAAGGTAAGGGTATGTGTACCTGATGCGCCACAAAAGTGAAACTTTTGACAAGTTCAGCGAGTTTCGTGCTACAGTGCAAAAGCAATTGGGTAGACCCATAAAGGCACTTTGATCAGATTGAGGTAGAGAATACCTTTCTGATGAGTTCTTAAAACACTTATTAGAGAATGGGATGTTATCCCATTTGACTGTGCCAAGCACTTAGCAACAGAATGGCGTAGTTGAGAGAAGAAATAGGACTTTATTGGACATGGTTAGGTCCATGATAAGTTATTCATCATTGCCTTTATACTTTTGGGGATATGCACTACAAACAACACGTTATCTTCTAAACAACGTGCCTTCAAAATTGGTCCTTAAAACTCCTTACGAGTTGTGGATCGGCAAGAAGACATCCTTAAACCATATTCGTATACGGGGATGTCTAGCTCATGTCTTGTTTAAGGATACGAAAAAGTTGGAAGCACATTTGGAAGTTTGCATGTTTATAGGATATCCAAAAGGGGCTAAATGGGGTTATTTTTATAACCCAAAGGAAAATTAAGTCATGGTTTCAACTCATGCAACTTTCCTTGAGGAGAGTTACATCAATGAGTTTAAGCCTCGAAGCAAAGTAGTGCTTGAGGAGTTAAGGAGTGATCCAATCACTCTGGAGGTTCTAGTAGAAACTACTCCAATTGGTGTAGAAAAACCAAACAACCCTAAACAACAACCTAAAGGGCTTCTTGGCTGAACTGAATGAACATTACAGGGATCTTTACACTCATGTAGAGGCTATGGAGGATGTTGATTCAAAACTCTAGAAAGAGCCCATGAATATAGAGATGAAGTCTATGGAGACTAACCAGGTTTGGGAGCTTGTTGATCTTCCCGAAGGGGAAAAACCCATAGGGTGTAAATAGATCTACAAGAGGAAAAGAGGAGTGTGATGGAGACTTATGGAGCTCAAATGCATGGAAGTTGGTTGACCCAATACAAGTTCCTGTTGGACCAGTCACAAGAGCCCGAGCCAAGAAATTCAAGGAAGCACTAAATGGGTTGATTCACGAAATTTGGAATCAAGAAAATTTGTGCAAACCCATTTACCCAAGCCCACATCAGCCACAAAGGTGCATCAATTTGATCCAAGTTCTAGAAGAATCTGGATGAGTCAAGCTTGAAATTAGCTCAAATTTTGCAAGATCAAGTCAATGGAAGAATTTTGAAAGCTTTCACATTTTTGACACACATGCGGCTGATCATTTGTGCAAGTTGTTGAAGAGCGTTAATTGCACTTTCCTTTAATTCTTGGGCATGTAAATAGCTGAATATCAGCCATTAAGACTTTCCTTTCTTTTGGTTTTTATTTTAGGCTTAAAATTAGGATTAGGAGTTATGTTTGAATTTGTCAACTTTCCTTTGTAATTTTTGCCTATAAATAGGCGTTTCAAGGATATTGAAGGGACGAATGAATGTTTATTTTCTGAGAGAGAAAATTCTTTCTTTGGTTCTTTGACGAACTACACGAACTCTTTAGATCAATCTGGGCGTTCAACCCCGACTTATCAATCAAGCTTTCCATCCTTGATTGTGGCGTCTATGATATACCAAGGTTCTTGCTTTGATATAAGCAACGGGTCGCGGTGACTTCCATCCAAATCTGAGTAGAAACGGTCTTGGTGCCTTTTTATTGATAACGGGTTTCATCAGTATATTGGCGAGTTTCTTATCATTTGGTATCAGAGCTGATGTGTCCCACATCGGTTAGAGAGGGTGGTCTTGGGTGTTATATATATGGGTTCACAATCCTCCCCTCATGAGCTAGCTTTTGGGGTGGAGTTAGGTGGGTTCATATCATATGGTATCAGAGCCAAACCTCTGCTGGTCGGTGGGCGCATGTACAAAGGTTCCCTGCCGCTCGTGTGGGTTAACGACAGAGTTGGCACGAGAACGTCGCTCGTGTGGGTTAACGACGGAGTTGGCACGAGAACGTCGCTCGTGTGGGTTAACGACGGAGTTGGCACGAGGACGTGCAGTCTAAAGGGGTCAGGAATGATGTGTCCCACATCGGTTAGAGAGGGTGGTCTTGGGTGTTATATATATGGGTTCACAATCCTCCCATCATGAGCTAGCTTTTGGGGTGGAGTTAGGTGGGTTCATATCATTTGGTATCAGAGCGAGGTTCTAATCAGGTTTTGCTTATCCGTTCTCTTAGTTTATGTTTGTTTTAGTTATTCGTAAGTTTTTGATTTCCATTATCAAAGTCGGTTAAAAAAAAAAAAAAAGATCCGAAAAGAAAAGAAAGAAAGAAAAGAAACGAAAAGAAAAGAAAAAAAAAAGGAAAAGAAGAAAAACAAGAGGATCCGAAAAAAAAAAAAATTATTTCAGATTCTTGTTATTCATCGTTTAAGGAATCCAAAATTGAATTCCCTGCATAGACCAAAAATTTTTTTTTTGAAATTTTGTTCCTTTTGGGTGTGATTCTGAAAAGCCTAAATTCTTTGTTCCTGTTATAGTCTTGTCTCTTTGGTAATCTATTTGTGAATTGTCAAGGAAATTTCGATATTGATTTGACTAGTTTTATAGGAACTGAGTGAGAATTAACAAGTGGAAAAAGGCATAGAGGTGAGAGCATTAGAGTGGACAAAAGCCGAAAGTATTGAGTGTAAACACGAGTGAAATTGAGTGAACCAATTCACGAGTGAAACACGTAAGGGAGTGTGGTAAGGTCCTTTGGAAAATGTCAAACAACAGCAAGAACACTATTGAGGGTACCTCAGGTGCAGCAGACCCAAAACTTCTTATGGAAGCGATGATGGGGGAGATGAGGCGATTGTTGAGGGGAGAGATAGGACAGCTTCATGAGAGGATAGACCGGATAGAGAATGCACGTGTGGAACAGCCACAACATGTTCCTCATGCGCGAAGGCGAGAAAGGGTTCCGGTTAGAGGAGAGGTTGATGACTACTATAGGAATGATGGGGAAGAGTTTGACGAAGGAGAAGATTCAGCGGGTAGTCACCGAAGATTTGGACAGGATAGAGGCGTTAGGAACAGGGAAGATGATAGTCTGAGAGGCATAAAAATAAAGATACCATCATTTCAAGGCAAATCCAATCTAGAAGCGTACCTAGAATGGGAGAAGAAAATGGAGTTCATCTTTGACTGCCACTACTATTCTGAGGCAAAGAAGGTAAAATTGGCTGTAATTGAATTTTCTGATTATGCTATTACTTGGTGGGATCAGCTTGTTATAAACAGGAGACGCAATAGAGAGCGGCCTATTGAGTCATGGGAAGAGATGAAGACCGTGATGAGAAAGCGATTTGTGCCAACTTACTACTACCGGGAGTTGTACAACAAGCTACAAAACCTTAAGCAGGGCAACCGAAGTGTAGAGGAGTACTATAAGGAGATGGAGGTTATGATGATTCGGGCTAATATAGAGGAGGATCGGGAGGCTACAATGGCAAGGTTTTTGGCGGGCTTGAACCGAGATATCCACAATGCCGTTGAGTTACAACATTATGTGGAGTTAGAGGACATGGTGCACATGGCTATTAAAATTGAGAATCAACTTATGAGGAGGGGCAGTAGCACACGTCCTAGCCAAAACCCGAGTACATCGGCTTGGAAAACCAACCAATGGAAGAGGGATGAGAAGCAATCCAACCCCAAGCCAAAGATCGAGCAAAAACAAGAGGTGGCCAGCCATGGGAATCAAGGTAAATCCGATTCTTCCACTACTCGGACTCGTGATATTAAATGTTTTAAATGTCAAGGCAGGGGTCATATAGCAAGCCAATGTCCGAACAAACGAGTTATGGTGATGTGGGACAATGGAGACATTGAAACCGAGGAGGATTCGGACAATGATTCTATGCCTTCATTAGAGGATGCCGACGATGAGGAGTGCGCTGTCCAAGGAGAATTGTTGGTCACAAGGAGAGCTTTAAGTGTGCAAGCCAAAGAAGAAGATGAAGAGGTGCAACGGGAAAACATCTTCCACACTAGGTGTCACGTTCAAAACAAGGTATGTAGTGTGATTATTGATGGTGGGAGTTGTACAAATGTTGCTAGCACAACCATGGTAGAGAAGTTAGGGCTGCCAAGAATTAAGCATCCTCGACCATATAAATTGCAATGGTTAAATGATACAGGTAATAACACATAATTTTGAGGTTTAATTCTCTTTGGTTCCTAAACGAACTATTCGAACTTATCGGAAATTTCCGTGGCATTCATAGACTTATCAATCAGTCCATCCATAGCTGATTGTGGCGTCCTCACATACCAAGACTTATCAATCGGTCTCTCCATAGCTGATTGTGGCGTCCTCACATACCAAGGTTCGTGCTTCTTGTTGGGCATCGGGTCGCGGTTCCATCCAAAACCGGTTAGAAAGTTGATCTTGGAAACCAACTTCGGTGAGGGTCGCATCAGTTCTTGGCGTGGTTCGTATCACTACCTGTTGAATCTTCTCCTTCGTCAAACTCTTCCCCATCAATCCTATAGTAGTCATCAACCTCTCCTCTAATCGGAACCCTTTCCCGCCTACGCGCATGAGGAACATGTTGTGGCTATTCCACACGTGCGTTTTCTATCCGGTCTATCCTCTCATGAAGCTGTCCTAACTCTCCCCTCAACAATCGCCTCATCTCCCCCATCATTGCTTCCATAAGAAGTTTTGGGTCTGCTGCACCTGAGGTACCCTCAATAGTGTTCTTGCTGTTGTTTGACATTTTGCAAAGGACCTTACCACACTCCCTTACATGTTTCACTCGTGAAATGGTTCGCTCAATTTCACTCGTGTTTACACTCTATACTTTTGGCTTTTGTCCACTCTAATGCTCTCGCCTCTTTGCCTTTTTCCACTTGTTAATTCTCACTCAGTTCCTATAAAACTAATCAAATCAATATCAAAATTTCCTTGACAATTCACAAATAGATTACCAAGGAGGCTCAGATTAGAAACAAGACTATAACAGGAACGGATAATTTAAGCTTTTAGAAATCACACCCAAAAGGAACGAAATTCGAGCAAAAAAATTTTTTCTATGTAAGGAATTCAATTTCGGATTCCTTAAACGATGAATAACAAGAAATTAATTTTTTTTTTGAATCCTCTTGTTTTTCTTCTTTTCCTTTTTTTCTTTCTTTCTTTCTTTTCTTTTCGGATCTTTTTTTTTTTAAACGACTTTGATAATGGAAATCAAAACTCACGAATAACTGAAACAAACATAAACTAAGAGAACGGATAAGCGAAACCTGATTAGAACCTCGCTCTGATTACCAAATGATACGAACCCTGCCAAGAACTGACGCGACCCTAACTAAAATTGGTTTCCAAGATCAAATTCCTAACCGATTTTGAATGGAACTGTGACCCGATGCCTAACAAGAAGCACGAACCTTTGTATTTGAGGACGCCACAATCAGCTATGGAGAGACTGATTGATAAGTCTTGGTATGTGAGGACGCCACAATCAGCTATGGATGGACTGATTGATAAGTCTATGAACGCCACGAAATTTTTTGATAAGTTCGATTAGTTCGTTTAGGAACCAAAGAGAATTAAACCTCAAATTGTGTGTTAATACTTCTTCCCATTGAATGAAATTCTTTACAATATATAGGAGTTCCCCTATGCGAATTTTCAGCTCCAAATTGCCCATGGAATTTCGGGGAAATCAATTACCAAATGTCAAATCTAAAGCAAATAAGGAAAGTTCCCTTAATGGCTTAAAAGCCTTACAATAATAGAAATAAAACAAACACAAAAAGGAAACTAGACATTAAAAGATCATAAGCTGATTCTTTTCGCCATGTGTCGCCTCAAAACGGGAAAGTAACTGAAATGAAAATTACTCGATCCCTTCTAGAGCTTGAATCACGCATTTGTTGGTCTGGATGTCACATGCAATTCCCTCAATGGGCCTCCATGCAATGGCTTGAGCCTAAGTTGCTTGAATCAGCCCAATAAGCGTTTCTTTGAACTTCTTTGCACGAGCTCTTGTAACCGGACCAATGGGAACTTGAATTGGATCTGAATATGTCCCCCACGTGCTCTTGCTTGTGCTAACGATGTTCTCATCAGTAAAAAATTACCTTAAGCATATGAAAACAAACCATACATTTTAAACATACATATCTTTTAAAAAAAAATGTTTTCAAACAATTAAATTACATATATTTTAATAAAAAAAATTCATACGAACATCTTATTATCATGCATAAAATTATTTCATTATGATAAAATCATTTGAACATATATAACATTTCATAAATAAAAATCCAGAAATAACATTGTTAAAACAATTTTCTTAATGTAATCTCATAAAAATTTCATAACATAAAATATATTCATCATACATTATACATGCACATTCTTGGCAACTTTCATGAAAAACATCATTCATTTACCTCTTGAATAAAGATTACATTTTTTTCATGCATCAAAATTAAACAGTAATATTTTACTGTGAGGGGTAGAAGATAGAAAATTCATATTTTCATAAAAACACGGAAATGACATGAAACTTGGAAAAACATCACATAATACATACATGAACATCATAACAAAAACTCAGGCAAAAATACAATACCTATAGAAAGATATTGCAAATGATTGGAGGAGAAGAATTCTTTTCAAAATTACAGAAAAAGTTCTTACCTTGAGAATTTCTTCTTAAAATCCTTGAATTTAACCAACAAAATATGACTTTTTCTTTCAATACTTGTAGAGAATTTTTGAGAGAGATGGAGATGGTATTTGTGGAGAAGAGAAGAAGAAGAATAAAGAATGAGTAAACGTCTCAGAACTGAGAGGGAAAAGAAGAAAGAATATCTGAGGGAAAAGAACGTTAAATTTTTTTTTAACGTTACGAGCATAATGAAGATTCATTACCCTCCATTAAGTTAGAATTTTCTGACTCATTGATGGCTCATTGGCGTGGAGGAAGGAGAGAAAAGAGGGAAAATCAAACAATCTCTCCTCACTTACCATGTTTTTCCCTCTTAAAATACGAAACCATTTAAAATCAGACAAATCAATGTGAAGTCAAACCTTTTAATTTCCTTAACTGATAAAACATTCCATTATTGTGCCAATTAATCACAATAAATCACTCATTTAACGTAATTATCTCAGCCATAAATTTGGAGAGATTTCTGCTGACTGCTCGTCAACCGTGTTCGGCCTACCGATTTTCCCCTTCAGCCTGCCGATTCCACTAAGTTAGGCCTACCGATGGTTTCCTTCGGCCTGCCGAACTGTCCTTAAATGCCATATATTATAACAATTCAATTCATCATTGCATCATAAATAAACATACATTAAAATGATCATGAACACTTGAACATAACGATTCCATGCGGTTGTCACCTGTCATAAAACTTGACATAAAAGTTAGTAACATAAAATCGTGAATCATAACATATAACATAAATTATTGATAAAGATTCCTTAATGTCGTTACTAACTTAACGTGATTCATTACATAAAAATAGGTGGGTGTTATAATTCTCCCCACCTTATAAAAGTTTCATCCTTGAAACTTAGAATAAATGCGGGTACATAGCTCTCATGTCATCTTCACGTTCCCATGTGACTTCTTCGACTTGTTGATTTCGCTATAACACCTTGACTAATGGAATTTCTTTATTCCTCAAGGTCTTGGTATTCCAATCGAGTATCTTCGTTGGCTTTTCTTCATAACTTAAGTCTTCTCGTATCTCGATCACTTGTGGCTCAATCACATACGTAGGGTCCGGAACATACTTCTTGAGCATGGAGATATGAAATACATCGTGCATTGTGGATATCTCAGAAGGCAACTTCAGCTGATAAGCTACTTTGCCTATTCGTTTCACAACTTCATAAGGACCGATGAACCTTGGACTTAACTTGCTTTTCTTCCCAAATCTCATAACTCCTTTCATTGCTGCAACTTTCAGAAACACATAGTCGCCCACGACGAACTCTAAGGGTCTTCTTCTCTTGTCAGCGTAACTCTTCTGACGGCTTTGTGCGGTCTCTATTTTTCTTCTTATCAACTTTATCATCTCAGATGTTTCATTCACAAAATCCGTTCTTTTAGCATCGATGCTTTCCATCAGCTTCTTTTCACTAGCTTTGTACCAACATATAGGCGATCTGCATTTTCGTCCATACAGAGCCTCATATGGTGCCATCCCAATTGTCGCCTGAGAGCTGTTGTTGTAAGCAAACTCTACGAATGGCAACATTTTGCACCAGTTGCTCTTAAAGTCGAGAGAACAAGCCCATAGCATATCCTCTAAAATCAAATTCATCCTCTCCGTTTGGCCGTCTGTTTGAGGATGAAAAGCTGTATTGAAATGTAGCCTGGTTCCCATAGCAGTCTGTACACTCTTCCAAAACTTAGATGTGAACCTACCATCACGATCTGAGATGATTGACTTGGGAATCCCATGAAGTCGTATGATTTCCTTGACGTAGAGTTCCGCTAAGCGTTTCATGGAGTAAGTGACCTTGATAGGAATGAAATGCGCCGTCTTAGTCAGTCGATCCACAACTACCCAAATTGTATCATATCCATTCGTAGTTCTGGGCAAACCGGTAATGAAATCCATTGCTATGTCCTCCCATTTCCATTCCGGTATTTGGATAGAATGCAATTCACCACCAGGTCTCTAGTGTTTAGCCTTTACTTGCTGACATGTCATACATTTCTTCACATACATTGCAACATCACGTTTCATTCCAAACCACCAAAAGTTACCCCTTAGATCATTTTACATCTTTGTTACACCTGGATGAATAGAGTAAGGAGTGTCATGAATTTCTACCGAGATCCTTTCCCTTAAGCCATCAACATTGGGAACAGATAAGCCGTCCTTGAGATACAGAGTTCCGTCATCCGTAATACGAAACTCTTGACATTTACTTTCTTTCATTTCTTGCTTGATCCTCACAAGGCTTACATCGTCGTCTTGCTTTCTCCGAATTTCATCATACATCGTCGGAGCAAGAGAGACTGCTGATAGCTGGCCTGCTATAAGTTCTAAACTGAAGTCTAGAATTTCCTTCCTTAAAGGTGAAGATATTGCTTGCATTGACATCAACGTGGCAACTGACTTCCTACTTAGAGCATCAACTACTCGGTTAGCTTTACCAGGATGATAAAGGATTTTACAATCATAATCCTTCACCAACTTTAGCCATCTTCGTTGTCTCATGTTCAGGTCTCTTTACATGAAGAAGTACTTCAGACTTTGATGATCAGTGAAGATCTTACATTGGACCCCATATAAATAGTGTCTCCATATCTTTAACGCAAAAACGACTGCTGCTAACTCGAGATCATGAGTAGGATAGTTCTTTTCATAATCCTTCAGTTGTCTTGAAGCATAAGCAATCACCCTTCATTTTGCATTAATACAGCTCCTAGGCCCATCTTGGATACATCACTATAAATAACAAACCCATCATTTCCTTCAGGAATTGCCAACACTAGAGCTGTCGTTAGCCTTTTCTTCAGTTCTTGAAAACTTTTCTCGTATGCATCTGTCCATTCATACTTCTTTCCTTTGCGAGTCAGGTTTGTAAGTGGAGCTACTATCTTGGAGAAATCTTCTACGAATCTCTGATAATAACCTGCTAAACCCAGGAAGCTTCTTATTTCACTTGCATTCATCGGTTGCTTCTAGTTGAGAACAGCTTCTACTTTAGCAAGGTCAACCATAATCCCTTCCTTCGATATAACATGCCCCAAGAATGACACTTTATCCAGCCAAAACTCGTATTTGGAGAACTTTGCATATAGCTGGTGTCTTCTTAAAGTCTCCAGCACAATCCTTAAATGCTCCTCATGCTCTTCATGATTCTTAGAATAGACAAGAATATCATCGATAAATACAACAACAAATTTATCGAGGAAATCCTTGAATACTCGATTCATCAAATCCATAAAGGCAGCAGGTGCATTCGTTAGAGCGAAAGGCATAACCACAAATTCATGGTGACCATACCTCAACCTGAAAGCAGTCTTGGGGATATCTCCTTCTTTAACCTTCAACTGATGATATCCTGATCATAGATCAATCTTTGAGAACACCGATGCACCATTGAGCTACAAATCATCGATTCGAGGCAACGGGTACTTGTTCTTGATCGTCACCTTGTTCAGCTCTCTGTAGTCAATGCAGAGTCTCATAGTGCCATCCTTCTTCTTCATAAACAAGACTGGAGTGCCCCAAGGTGAGTGAATTGGCCTGATGAAACCTTTGTCAACTTGCTCCTTTAATTGTATGTGAGGCTCCTTTAACTCTGCCGGGGCCATTCTGCAAGGCGCTTTAGAGATTGGATCGGTGCCTGGAGCAAGCTCAATCTCAAATTCAACTTCTCTTTCTGGCGGTAGACTCGTCAGATCATCAGGAAACACATCTTCATATTCATGAACAACATGCACATCTTCAATTCTTGTCTTTCCTTCTTGGCTTTTGTCTACAATGTTTGCCAGATAGCCCATACAGCCACTTGCTAATAGCTTTCTTGTTTTCATTGTCGATAAAAACATGTTGGGTTTTTTTCTAGACTTGCCAACATAAATGAACTTCTGATCACCTTCTGGATGGAAGATCACCTTTCGTTTATGGCATTCGATAGAGGCATTATACTTGCTTAGGAAATCCATCCCAAGAATCATGTCGTAGTCATGCATGTCGATCACAATGAGGTCGATGAATAGCTCCCTATCAGAAATCCATAGGGGTACTGTACGCAAACAGTGCGTAGATACTATCACTTCCCTGGAGGGAAGTGTCATAGTGAATCCCTGTCTCATAGGCTCTAAACAAACCTCTAATTTCTTAGCATATGACATAGATACAAAAGAATGCGTGGCACCCGTATCAAAAAGAACATAAGCATCATTAGATAAGCTTGTTATCTGACCTGTGACCACATTAGAAGCTTCTGCAGCCACTTGTTCTTTCGTTATGGCATAGATTCAGGCATTCGTCAGTGGGGCTTCAATTCTCCCTTGACTAATAAGTGGCCCTTCAAGGGAGGCTTGCATCTGATGAAGCTAGGCTTAAGGAGGAGCTCTCTGTGGGGCATTGGCATTCATCAGCTTGGGGCAGTTCTTAACAAAGTGGTATTCACAGCCACAAATGAAACATTGGTTTATTCCCAAGTGGCATTCCCCTGGATGCTTCTTTCCACATTTGGCACATGGTTGAAATCGCCTGTTATTATTGTTAGGCTGGCCATCATTGTGCCTCTTGTTGTCATGGCCCTGCTAGTTTTGAGGATTATCCTTCCTCTTGTTATTCCTCCAGTTTTGGTTGTTGTTCCTGTGGGGAGGGCGGCTTTGGTTGCTTGTATTGTTGGCTTGCTGAGCCGACTGAGGCTGGTTCCTTCTTAACTTGGACAGATGGAACTCAACACGTTGAGCCCTCATAACAACTTGCTCTTGAGTCCTTGGCGGACTTGCCCCATCAATGATCACAGCAATATCTGGCCTAAGGGCTCTGATCAGTCTTCAGACCCTTTCACCTTCATCCATAACCATTCTTGGACATAAACAGGCTAGCTGGTCAAACTTTGTTACTACATCAGTGACTGACATATCCCCTTGGCGTAAGCTCTCAAACTCCTCATAATGTTTCCTTGTAACGTTCATGTGGAAGAACTTTGTGTTGAATTCATGAACGAATTCAGCCCATGTCATTTCTTCGACATTCCTGCTCATTTCTATGCCATCCCACCAATCCTGGCCTCCATAGTGAGGCAGTACGATGCACAGAGGACCTTTTCATTGTCCGTAAAGTCCATGAGTCTTAGGGTGGCTTCAATCGTCTTCAACCATCCTTGAGCTACTAACGGATCCTTAGAACCTTCAAAGTCTACAGGCTTAACTTTCTTCCATCTGACCAGTAGGGGTTACTGATAGGCCGCTCTTGGTTCAGCAGCAGGAATTGGGACTTCATTTACTTGTGGCTGCGAAGAAGGAGGAGGCACATATTACCTTGTCGGTCATCATTCTAGCCGTTGGCCCTTAATGCAGCAATTTCCCTTCGTTGATCCTCAAGTTGCCTCTGCAACTCAACGATCATTGTCATGAGTCATTCATTAGTCTGGGTGCGAGTCTGCATCCTTCTGTGGCCGTCCATCGTAAATTTCCTAAAAGAATTAGGACTTAGAAATAATCTTCCAATTATGAGACAGGTTTTCACTACTAGATTGTAAATCATTAAACATTTAAACCTTAATCTTATCATCATACTTGCATCATAACATCTAACTTTATACCATACTTACTTGGAGGACTTGGATTGACGTGTGGCAAAATGAATTGTAATCGAAAATTCACTCTGATACTAAAACCTGTAACGCCCCCCTTACAGGCATCACAGATGTCGTTACATTCTTACATTCATACATTCATACTAGTTTAAATTATAAATACAAACGCAAAAACAAAACTTATACGATACTTTAAATTGAAAATATAATTAAACATACTTAACCAGGATCCATTCATAAATTTTTTTTTAACTTAACATTGTTAAATAACTTAACTCATTCCATATCATAATTTATTCTAATTCACTTAAATTAATCATAAACTTATTTTAATAAAATAGATATACCAAGTTGTAAAATCAGGACTTATAAAAATATTACATCATATCTCATTAATCATCACATCATTTAAAGTTTACTTACTCCCACAGTTCGGCAGGCCGAACTTGGGATTTCGGCAGGCCAAACATAATCGGCAGGTCAGAGATCCCTCAACCAGTAGGCCAGTAGAGGCTTTGCAAATCTGGCTTAAAAACTCACCATCATCCGGCAGGCCGAACTTTCAAACATTGGTAGGCCGGCCAAGATGTTCGGCAGGCCGACCGAGCCAAAAATCTTGGGAAAACTTAATTTTTAAAATAAAACCAACCTTTCATAAAAATGCAAAAGATCATAATACTTAAGATAATGAAATAAAATATAAAACATAGTTCAAGAATCCTTTAAATATTTATCATAAAAAAAATGTGTTCAAAATATGAAACTTGATTAAAAACATAAAAACATTCTTCTTGGCGTTCTTCCGATTACAATTCATCGTGCTTGTGCTCACACGCCTTCCCATGTCCTCCGCCTATTCCATGATTTCTTACCCTTATTTGTAACATGACATAAAACATGATTAAGCAAATGCTTAGTAAGTACATATAATTCTCACAATTAAAACATTTCATATACTTCATCATCATCATTGTCATCATATCATAAAAGTGCCTTAAGCACAATTTCATGGAAACATATCTTTCATTTCATTGACCATTTTAAAACATCTTCCATTTTATCTTTAGGGCCCAAGTGTTGCACCATGAACATCATCGTAGGTGCGCCGTCATGAGAGGAGAAGGGTAGCTAATCATAAACCAAACATG
Source organism: Artocarpus heterophyllus (assembly GCA_025403435.1). Lineage (NCBI taxonomy): Eukaryota > Viridiplantae > Streptophyta > Magnoliopsida > Rosales > Moraceae > Artocarpus > Artocarpus heterophyllus. The sequence continues at coordinate 6,074,308 of CM046339.1, read as the reverse complement.
ACATCATAACATATCATTTCATAACATTGGTGTGCAACACTTATTAGGTGATACAAATATGCATAATTTTTATACTTTAAAACATGTCATCAGCATACATACATAACTTTAAATCATGAAAATCTTTCATAAGAAATCCTTAAAGGAAAATAACCATAAAATCATCTTGAATAACATTGTGAATATATCATCAAACCTTGTAAAACGTGTCATGTTGCAGGTGAGAATGTACTTACCTTAAAGCTAGCTTACTTAACCTTAATGTGATTTGGCGACGACGCCGCGGTCTCAAAGTGCTCGTTCCTTTGTGTGTTCATGCCATTATTCCATTTAAAATACAACAAAATCAAAACTTATCATCATAGCGTAAATCATCCATTCATATATCATCCATACATATAACATTTATGTGTACATTCATCACATATTACAAACATAATTCATAGACATAATAAAAGTTGTCATCACATAAACATGTTATCATGATTTTTCTTAAATCATACAAAATTACCTTAAGCATATAAAAACAAACCATACATTTTAAACATACATATCTTTAAAAAAAATGTTTTCGAACAATTAAATTACATATATTTTAATAAAAAAATATTCGTACAAACATCTTATTATCATGCATAAAATTATTTCATTATCATAAAATTATTTAAATATATATAACATTTCATAAACCAAAATCCAGAAATAACATTGTTAAAACAGTTTTCTTAATGTAATCTCATAAAAATTTCATAACATAAAATACATTCATCTACATTATACATGCACATTCTTGACAACTTTCATGAAAAACATCATTCATTTACCTCTTGAATAAACATTACATTTTTTTTCATGCATCAAAATTAAACAGTAATATTTTACTATGAGGGGTAGAAGATAGAAAATTCATATTTTCATAAAAACACCAAAATGACATGAAACTTTGAAAAACATCACATAATACATACATGAACATCATAACAAAAACTCAGGCAAAAATACAATACCTATAGAAAGATATTGCAAACGATTGGAGGAGAAGAATTCTTTTCAAAATTACCGGAAAAGTTCTTACCTTGAGAATTTCTTCTTAAAATCCTTGAATTTAACCAACAAAATATGACTTTTTCTTTCAATACTTGTAGAGAATTTTTGAGAGAGATGGAGATGGGATTCATGGAGAAGAGAAGAAGAAGAATAAAGAATGAGGAAACGTCTCAGAATTGAGAGGGAAAAGAAGAGAGAATATCTGAGGGAAAAGAACGTTAAATTTTTTTTAACGTTATGAGCATAATGAAGATTTATTACCCTCCATTAAGTTAGAATTTTCTGACTCATTGATGGCTCATTGGCGTGGAGGAAGGAGAGAAAAGAGGGAAAGTCAAACAATCTCTCCTCACTTACCATGTTTTGCCCTCTTAAAATAGGAAACCATTTAAAATCAGACAAATCAATGCGAAGTCAAACCTTTTAATTTCCTTAACTGATAAAACATTCCATTATTGTTCCCATTAATCACAATAAATCACTCATTTAACGTAATTATCTCAGCCATAAATTTGGAGAGATTTCTGCTGACTGCTCGTCAGTCGTGTTCGGCCTGCCGATTTTCCCCTTCGGCCTGCCGGTTCCACCAAGTTCAGCCCGCCGATCTTGGGTAGACTTTTTGGCCTGCCGATCTTGGCCAGAACTTAAAAGTCCAGCCTACCGAACTGTCCTTAAATGCCATACAATATAGCAATTCAATTCATCATTGCATCATAAATAAACATACATTAAAATGATCATGAACACTTGAGCACAACGATTCCATGTGGTCGTCACCTGTCATAAAACTTGACATAAAAGTTAGTAACATAAAATCATGAATCATAACATATAACATAAATTATTGATAAAGATTCCTTAGCGTCGTTACTAACTTAACGTGATTCATTACATAAAAATAGGTGGGTGTTACAATAAGTCTTTTAGAGTTATAACCTTTCATCTCACCATTAAACAATAAGTCCATCTTAGGTTTGATAAAATCTAGATTATTTTACATTCATCCAGAACAGATAAAATATTTGCTTTTATGAATCACCACTTTATCATTAAAAGAAACCAAATAGGAGTCTTTAAATAAACAAGATATAGAAATTAAATTCCTTTTAAATTAAGGAACATAAAAATAATCTTGCAAAAATAAATTCCTATAATTATCAAAATAAAGATGGACGTCTCCCACTGCTTTCGCTAAGACCAAGAATCCATTGCCCATCTGAAGCATGAATTCTTCATGCAGCAGACTTCTCATTTCTTGGAACCCTTGTAGAGAAACACAAACATGATTAGTTGCACCGGAATCTATGGCCCAATGTCACTGAATTCCTCAACCAAACAAGTTTCTAAATACAAAAGATCACACCTACCTCCTATGGAAAGGAATTCCTTGCAATGCTTCTTTATGTGCCCGACCTTCCCACAAAAGAAGTACTTAAGCTTCTTCGGGTTCGTCTTCTTCTTCTTCTTCTTGCTCTTGGTGCTAGTAGGAATATAAGACTTCCTGTTCTTGGCCCGTTGCTTCTTTCCACTCCCAGAGTTAGGATTGGAACAAGAAGCAGCTACTATGTTGGCCTCTCCACCTGCAGGAGACTCCTTGATCAGCAGTTCAAACTCTTGTAACTGTTTTATCAATTCTGTTAAGGTTATATCCCGCCTATTACTTAAATTAAAAGTAGCTCCAAATGGAATAAATTCCTTTGACAGAGTCTCTAAGACCATAGTCATTTGAGTTTCAGCATCGACGTCGGCTCCATTGGTTTGAGCCTCAGCGAGGTAACCCATGACCAACATCATGTGCTCCTTTACAGATGTCCCCAGCCTCTACTTATAGTTAAGAATTTCCGAAGTGACCCTTGCCACTTTGTTATGGCTTGGCCTCCAAACATATCCTCAAGATTATCCAAGATCTGCTTCGTAGTCTCATAATCCTGATGTTGAGCCTGCAGCGCGTTATTCATGCTAGCCATAACATAGCAGAAAGCCTGATCATTAGCATCTTTCTAGTGATCATACGCATTAGATGAGTCTCCTATAGGCTTAGGAGGACAAGGGGTTGTCAATACATATTTTAGTTTCTCAAAGGACAGGACGATAAGGTTCCATTTCCAATCATTATAATTCACTCCGGTTAATAGGTTTTTGTCAAGTATCGATGATAAAGTATTTTTAGACATTTTTAATCTACAATAAAGAATCATATACCAAACATAAGTAAACATATAATAATAATTTAGTATGATAACACAATTATGTAAAAACATACAAATGTGTTTATGTGTCAAAACCTTGAAAATATCACAACCTTACAACGATAATTTCTAACTCAAGATTCAACAAGCTCCTAGGGGAGTCATGCCAAATTCAATCAGTAACACGGATCCTCTCCTGATTAATATATGCCATCCAGGACCCGTATAATCCAACATATATTAATAATCGTTTCTTTGGCCATTAATTTTATTAACAGAGCTCTTAGGGGAGGTTAATAATAAAATTAACGTAAGTGTATAACCATCGTTTCAATATTTTATCCATGATTTACAATCACCACCTAGGGGTGTGTAGCTATAAATCATGCTAAAATACCTTATACTCTTAGAGATCCAATTTGGTACATGATAGAAATCCCTTCCTAGGGGTCGAGACCACCATATTCTGCCTATGAACCAACGATGGAGGCCTTAGGTTCTCTTTTCAAAAACCTTTTCCCACTCAATCTTTTGAAATCAAGGTTTTATGTTAAGAACATGCATGAACAATTTTAATATGAACGGCACTCCCTATTCTATATGACATGTTATCAATATACATGGCAAATCATATTATAATGCAGACAAGCAAAGCAATCAAGCAAAGCTATAAACAAAATAATAATAACCGTAATATTATGGTTCCACCTTAGAGAATAGAAAAATAAAGATTACAAGAGAATAATCGAAACATGTTATCGATTCTTCATCCTTGAATCCTCTCGCTGTATCCTTCTTCATGTAATGCCCATCTTTAGGTCTTCAATCCATATGAATCGAATACTTCATATTTCTGGTCATATCCAAATTTAGGGTCCGTTTGGTTCGAGTATTTGAATAGAATATTTGAATGAAGATTTAAATTTTTGTGAGAGAAAATACTGTAGCAAAATGATTCAAACCGTGATTTGAGTATTGAAATTATTCTAACCAAACAAGCCCTTAATGTTTCTCAGAATTGTCCCAAAAGCAAAATTAAAACTACATTGAAAAACTGCACCTTTTTTGGAAAAATTTTAGCTCTCGGTCGACAAGCTGATCTAGGTGATCGGCCTGTTGGTCATGACCTAGATACAGATTCTAATCTCTAAGGAACCATAACCGGTATAAATTAATTAATTAATAAATAATTAAATAACCATTTAATCAACCATAATTAATTAATGAACATTCACCACATAATCCATGACAACATAAAATTATATAGAAACCTAGAGTGTCACCTCTCTATAAAATTAAATTCAAGCATAGGAGAGATTAAGATCATAAAATTTATACATATAGCATGATCACAAACTCGTAAATTTACGTAAAAACCTAGCTCTGATACCAATTGTTAGAAAAATAGTACGTAGCAGAATTTTAAAAATTTTATATCAGAGTATTTTTCAAAACACAAGTTTGACATGCTATATGCATAAATTAACTAGATCTTTCTAACCTTTGAATACCGAAGAGCTCCTGCAATCTGTGAAGAGAAGTAACATTTTAGAAGAGCCTTAACCAACTGGTCTTCTTTGTTGTTCTCTATTCACGATTGAAGTGAGTGTGGGCTCACACGTACAGCTCTTTCATCAGGTGACTCTACTTCCAACCAATTGAGAGAACCCAAAGCAAGTGTTCGTTATTTATGAACAAAAGCTCTTAGGGAGTTTTTGATTCTCACCAGCAAAGTATCACTCTTAGTTCCCAATTGATCTAACTAACTCTTAAGACTTACTCCCTATTTATAGAGGTTGGGTCTAGGGTCAGTCCTTATGAGATTAAGACTCAAAAATTTGAATCAAAATCAAATTCGAATTAATATCTAATAAGATTCGTGTAAAAAGACGTGATCTTATCCTTCGCATCGGTAGGCCGATCAGGATGATTGGCAGGCCAAACTACCGATTAATATCTCAGCGAATCTTTTATTTTCCACCCGATATTCTATGGGATAAAGTCTCAGTTTTAATTGAAATAACCCAATAGAAAAGCTATCTGAATAAAGTGCCAAACTTTATTCCCTTGATTGTGGATCTTATGATTTAGACTGTCACCTTAAAAATCGTGTCTTCCCATAATCTGTCCATCATATGCCCAATTCTTAAAGGTTTAGACTAACAGTCTCAGATTAATATTTGTTTAACATACATTCAACAAGTTGAACGTAAAGAGGACAAGATTTGGTATACGAACAATAAATAAATTCTTTATTGATAAAAATGTCTCCAAAAACTTATTACATTTTTACTCCTTAGGGCAAACATGTCTAACAGCTATATGTGTAAATTTATGTGATCTTGATCTCTCCTATGCTTGAATTTAATTTTTTAGAGAGTTGACACTCTAGGTTTCTGCATATTTATATGTTGTCATGGATTATATGGTGAATGTTTATTAATTAGTTATGGTTAATTAAATTATTTTTTAATTAATTATTAATTAATTCATTAATACCGGTTATGGTTCCTTAGAGGTTAGAATATGTATTTAAGTTTTTTATGTAATTAAATGGCACACTTTCATCTCCATCTAGGAATTATTATTTAATTTAAATTTGCAAGAATTTTGTAATTAAATAATCATTCAGAGAAGACAGATCTAGAAGGCGGATCTAGAAGACAGATGATGACACTCCCAAGTATTTCCTGAGTCTCTAATTTTATGTTTTTGAATTATTGAAAAATAAAATTGATGAATTGCATTAGAAATTGTATTTTCTAAGAAGGGTGGTTCTGCTCAGTCGGCATGCCGAACCCTCTAGTTCGATAGGTTGATGGTCGCATATTGGCAGGCTAAACATGAGGTTTGACAAGCCGTTAGAGGGGCAGAAATTAGGTGGCTCTGGCGACAAGCCGAACTGTCATGATCGGCAGGCCAATCTGAAAAGATCGGTCAGTCGAAAGGTCATGACCAGCAGGCCAATTATACAAATCGGCTTGCCGGTAGAGAGCTGGAAATTTTTCTAGAAAAGGTGTAGTTTTTCATGCAGTTTTAGTTTTATTTTTAGGACAATTCTGAGAAACATTAAATTTATATATGACCGAAAATATGGAGTATTCCATCTATGCAGAATTAAAGACTTGAAGATGTGTTTTACAAGAAGAAGAATATAGCTTGAGGATTCAAGGATGAAGAATCGATAATATGTTTCAATTATTCTCTTGTAATCTTTATTTTTGTTCTCCAAGGTGGAACCATAATATTATAGTTATTTATTATTATTTCGCTTGTAGCTTTGCTTGATTGCTTTGCTTGTCTACATTATAATATGATTTGCTATGTATGTTGATAACATAACGTATAGAATAAAGAGTGCCGCTCATTTAAAATTGTTCATGCATGTCTTTTAAAAATAAAACCTTGATTTTAAAAGATTGAATGGGAGAAGGTTTTCGAATAGAGGACTTAAGGCCTCCATCGTTGGTCCATAGGAAGAACATGGTGGTCCCGACCCCTAAGAAGGGATTTCTATCATATACCCGATTAGATCGCCTAGAGGATAAGGTATTTTAGCATAATTTATGGTTGCACACCCTAGGTGGTGATTATAAATCATGGATAAAATATTGAAATGATAGTTATACACTCATGTTAATTTTATTATGAACCCCCTAGGAGCTTTGTTAATGAAATTAGTGGCCAAAGAAACGATTATTAATATATGCTGGATCATACGGGCCTTGGATGTCATATATTTATTAGGAGGGGATCCGTGTTCCTGATTGCATTTGGCATGACTCCCCTAGGAGCTTGTTCAATTCTGAGTTGGAAATTATTGTTGTAAGGTTGTGATATTTTCAAGGTTTTGATACATAAACACATTTGTATGTTTTTACATGATTGTGTTATCTTACTAAATTATTATACTATGTTTGCTTATGTTTGGTATATGATTTTTCATTGTAGATTAAAAAATATCTAAAAACACTTTATCTTCGATACTTGACAAAAACCAACTAACTGGAGAGAGTTATAATAATTAGAAATGGAACCTGGATATGGTCATTACCTTTGAGAAACTAAAATTTGTGCTCACAACCCTTGTCCTCTCGAGCCTACAAGAGATTCCACCAACGATCAATTCCAAGCATATGATTGTTGGAATGATGCAAATGATTAGGTCCACTGCTATGTTATGGCTAGCATGAATTACATGTTGTAGGCTCAACATGAGGATTGTGAGACTTCTAAGCAGATCTTGAATAATTTAGAAGACATGTTTGGAGGCCAGGCCATAACAAAGAGGCAAGGGGTGCTTCAAAAATCTCTTGAACTATAAGCAGAGGCTGGGGACATCTGTAAAGGAGCAGATGATGTTGGTCATGGGTTACCTCACTGAGACGCAAACCAATGAAGCCGACATTGATGCTAAAACTCATATGACTATGGCCTTTAAGACTCTATCAAAGGAATTTATTCCGTTTAGAGCTACATTTAATTTGAGCAATAGGTGAGATATGACCTAAACAAAGTTGATGAAATAGTTATAGGAGTTTGAACTGCTGATCAAGGAGTCTCCTATAGGTGGAAAGGCCAATTGGGCATTGCTTCTAGTTCTAATCCCAACTCTGGGAAAGGAAAGAGACAACGGCCCAAAAATAAAAAGCCTTCTATTCCTACCAACAACAAGAGCAAGAAGAAGAAGAAGAAGAAGAACCCAAATAAGCTAAAGTGCTTTTTCTGTTGGAAGGTCAGGCACAAAAAGAAGCATTGCAAGGACTTCCTTTCCAAATGAGGTAGGTGTGATCTTTTTTATTTAGAAACTTGTTTGGTTGAGGAATCCAGTGACATTTAGGTCATAGATTCCAGTGCAACTAATCATATTTGTGTTTCTCCATAGGGGTTCAAAGAAATGAGAAGTCTGCTTTATGAAGACTCCATGCTTCAGATGGGCGATGGATCCTTGGTATTAGCGGAAGCAGTGGGAGACATCCATCATTTTTTGATAATTATAGGAATTTAATTTTGCAAGATTGTTTTTATGTTCCTAAATTTAAGAGGAATTTAATTTCTGTAGCTTTTTTATTTAAAGACTCCTATTTGGTTTCTTTTAATAATAAAGTGGTGATTCATAAAACAAATCTTTTATCTGTTCTAGATAGATGCAAAATGATGGAAACTTAGGGAGCTCAAATGCAAGGAAGGTGGTTGACCTAATACAAGTTCTTGTTGGACCAGTCACAAGAGCTCGAGCTAAGAAATTCAAGGAAGCATGAAATGGGCTTATTCACAAAATCTGGAATCAAGAAAATTTGTGCAAGCCCATTGACCTAGGCCCACGTTAGCCACAAAGGTGCATCAATTTGATCCAAGTTCTAGAAGAATTCGGATGAGTCAAGCTTGAAATTAGCTCAAATTTTGCAAGATCAAGTCAATGGAAGGATTTCAAAAACTTTTCCATTATTAGCACACATGTGGCTGATCATTTGTGCAAATTGTTGACAAGGATTAATTGCACTTTCCTTTAATTGTTGGGCGTGTAAATGGCTAAAAATCAGCCATTAAGACTTTCCTTTACTTTGGTTTTTATTTTAGGCTTAAATTAGGATTAGTAGTTATGTTTGAATTTGTCAACTTTTCTTTTTGGGCGACACTTTGTAATTTTGGCCTATAAATAGGCATTTCTAAGGTTAATGAAGGAATGAATGTTTATTTTCTAAGAGAGATAATTCTTTCTTTGGTTCTTTGAAGAACTGCACGAACTCTTCGGATCAATCCGGGCGTTCAATCCCGACTTATCAATCAAGCTTTCCATCCTTGATTATGGCATCTACGATATACCAAGGTTCTTGCTTCGATATAAGCAACGGGTCGCGGTGACTTCCATCCAAATTTGAGTAGAAACGGTCTTGATGCCTTTTTATTGATAACGAGTTTCGTTAGTATATTAGCAAGGTTCTTATCATCTGGTATCAGAGCGAGGCTCTAGCCTCTGGTTTGTCAATCCTTAGTTGTTTTTGAATTCTGATTTATTACTTAGGTTCTATTCTGTTCAAAAAAAAAAAATTAGTTTGTTAAATTCATAGGGTTCTTGCATTCTTGTTTGTGTTTCTTGAACTTTCTTTGGTTTGTTGACAAGGTCATATCCGAAATTCTATTCTAGGTTGTTTTGTGAATTCTTGTTTGGGAAAGAACTTAGTGTTAGCCGAAATTTCACCAATGGCTGCTAGGGTTATTCTTTTGGTTTCTGGTAACTAGTGTCTTGGGCTTCAAGTTTTGGTTGTAGCTTCCTATTTTGTGTTTCTTGGTCTATTATAGTCCTTTTTCTCACCGAATTTCACAACAAAAAAAGAAAAAGAAAAAGAAAAGTTAACAAATTCAAACATAACTACTAATCATAATTTAAGCCTAAAATAAAAACCAAAATAAAGGAAAATCTTAATGGCTGATTTTCAGCCATTTACACTCCCAACAATTAAAGGAAAGTGTAATTAATCCTCGTCAACAATTTGCACAAATGATCAGCCACATGTGTGCCAATAATGGGAAAGTTTCCGAAATCCTTCCATTGACTTGATCTTGCAAAATTTGAGCTGATTTCAAGCTTGACTCATCCGGATTCTTCTAGAACTTGGATCAAATTGATGTACCTTTGTGGCTGACGTGAGCCTAGGTTAATGGGCTTGCACAAATTTTCTTGATTCCAGACTTCATTAATTAGCCCAATTAGTGCTTCATTGAATTTCTTAGCTCGGGCTCTTGTGGCTGGTCCAACAGGAACTTGTATTGGGTCAACCACCTTCCTTGCATTTGAGCTCCCTAAGTCTCCATCATAACATACATTCAACAAATATGAATGTAAAGATGACAAAATTTGGTATATGAACAATTAATAAATTCTTTATTGATAAAAATATCTCAAAAAACTTATTACATTTTTACTCGTTAGGGTATACATGTCTAACATAACTCTCCTCAAGGAAATTTGCATTAGTTGAAACCACGACTTTATTTTCCTTTGGGTTATGGAAATAACCCCCTTTAGTTCCTTTTGGATATCCTACAAATACGCAAACTTCTAAACGTGCTTCCAACTTATTCGTATCCCTAAACTGGACATGAGCCGACATACCTATATGCGAATATGGTTTAAGGATGTCTTCTTGCTCGTCTATAACTTGTAAGGAGTTTTAGGGACCAATTTTGAAGGTACATTGGTCAAAACATAACATGTAGTTTGTAGTGCATATCCCCAAAAGAATAAAGGAAATGATGAATAACTCATCATGGACCTAACCATGTCCAACAAAGTCCTATTTCTTCTCTCCCCCCATGTCATTCTATTGGGAGTGCTCGATGTAGTCAAATGGGATAAAATTCCATTCTCTAATAAGTGTTCTAAGAACACATCAGAAAGGTACTCACCACGTTGATCAGATCATTATGCTTTTATGGATCTACCTAATTGCTTTTCCACTTCAGCTCGAAACTCCTTGAACTTGTCAAAAGTTTTGCTTTTGTGGTGCATCAGGTACACATACCGATATCTTGAGTAATCGTTAATAAAAGTAACGAAGTATTCATACCCTCCTTGTACCCAGCTGTTCATCTATCCGCAAACATCACTATTCACAAGTTCTAGAACCCCTGCGGCCCTATTGCCTTTAGACCCGAATGGTCTTTTGGTCATTTTACCCTCTAAACAAGATTCACATTGTGGTATAGATTACACATTTAATTCACTTAAAAGTCCATCCCTTACCAACCTTTGAATCATATTCAGGTTAATATGACTAAGGCGCAAATACCAAAGATAAGTCTTATTAGAGTGAGAAGTTTAAGTCTTTTAGAATTATTATCATTAATCTTAGCATTAAGCAATAAGTCCATCTTAAGTTTAATAAAATATAGATTATTTTGTGATAAGAACCTCGCCAATATACTGATGAAACCCGTTATCAATAAAAAAGGCACCAAGACCGTTTCTACTCAGATTCGGATGGAAGTCACCGTGACCCGTTGCTTATATCGAAGCAAGAACTTTGGTATATTGTAGACGCCACAATCAAGGATGGAAAGCTTGATTGATAAGTCAGGATTGAACGCCCGAATTGATTCGAAGAGTTCGTGTAATTCGTCAAAGAACCAAAGAAAGAATTATCTCTCTCAGAAAATAAACATTCAATCCTTCATTAACCTTGGAAACACCTAATTATAGGACAAAATTACAAAGTGTCACCCAAAAAGAAAAGTTGATAAATTCAAACATAACTACTAATTCTAATTTAAGCCTAAAATAAAAACCAAAATAAAGGAAAGTCTTAATGGCTGATTTTTAGCCATTTACATGCCCAACAATTAAAGGAAAGTGCAATTAATCCTCGTCAACAATTTGCACAAATGATCAGCCACATGTGTGCCAATAATGGGAAAGTTTCCAAAATCCTTCCATTGATTGATCTTGTAAAATTTGAGCTGATTTCAAGCTTGAGTCATTCGGATTCTTCTAGAACTTGGATCAAATTGTTGCACCTTTGTGGCTGACGTGGGCCTAGGTCAATGGGCTTGCACAAATTTTCTTGATTCCAGATTTCGTGAATCAACCCATTTAGTGCTTCCTTGAATTTCTTAGCTCGGGCTCTTGTGACTGGTCCAACAGGAACTTGTATTGGGTGAACCACCTTCCTTGCATTTGAGCTCCCTAAGTAAAGAGTCTGGAAACCCTTCTTAAATTTTTTTGTTTCCTTCCAATTGTCTGAGTGTCCAGGAGTTCGAATTTGACCTCACTTTGCAGTGCAAAAATTTGCTTCATTCTGAACTGTGCAGGAAAATGTGTTGTTGAATTTGTTGCCAGATAGATTTGATTGTTGTTTTTGTAATTTCAAAAGAAGCAAAAGAGAGAATAAATGAGTAAAAAAAAAAGGCAAGAGTGGTGAGAACATTCAAGGGTAAAAGCCAATTATTTGAGTGAAACACGAGTGAGCTGAGTGACCAAGTGATAGAGTGAAACACGCGAGGGAGAGAAGTAAGGTCCTTTAGTATCTAATGTTGTTTTGCAGGTTTAAAAAAAAATGAATCCGAATCAAGAAGGAGAAGCTGAAGATGACCTTCCACAACAAAATGTTCCAAATCTTCAGTTGCAAGCATTAATGAGGCAAATGGAACGGTTGTTGATGCGAGCGCTAGAGCCCATTCAGGAGAGATTAGATGAGGTTGATGCCAGAACACGTAATAGGCAGCCACAAAACATGCAAAATAGGCGGAGGGGTGGATGTGATCTTTCAGAGGAAGATAAATTAGAAGAGTTGGAGGAACCACCGATAAATAGGGGCAGATTTAGTCGTGGAAATGGAAATAGAGAAGCTAGGGACAAGGAAGACAATAATATGGGAGGTATTAAAATGAAGATTCCGCCATTCCAAGGGAAAAATGACCCCAGAGCTTACCTAGAGTGGGAGAAGAAAGCGGAGCTAGTGTTTGATTGCCATAACTACTTAGAGTTAAAGAAAGTTAAACTTACTGCAATTGAATTCTCTGATTATGTGGTTGTATGGTGGGATCAGTTGGTAATGAATAGGCGACGGAACCGAGAACACCTGATTGAGACATGGGAGGAGATGAAAATGGTGATGAGAAAGCGATTTGTGCCCAGCCATTACTACCGGGAATTGTACAAAAAGTTGCAAGGACTGAGACAAGGAAATAGGAGTATGGAGGAATATTATCAAGAAATGGAAATAGCCATGATACGAGCCAATGTTGAAGAAGATCGAGAAGTAACCATGGCAAGATTTTTGCAAGGACTAAATCTAGATGTTCAAGATAGGGTGGAGATACAACACTACGTAGAATTAGAAGACATGTTGCACATGGCCATCACAGTAGAGCGGCAGCTCACGTGCGAATGTTAGTTCGACAACTTCTTCATGGAATCCAAATTATGGGAAGAGAGAAGAGAAATCGTTCGCTAGGCCTAAGTTTGAGCCAAAACTAGCCACGTCTAGCCCTTTAAACAAAGGTAAACATGATTCATCCACTTCTCAAAACCGTGATATTAAATGTTTCAAATGCCAAGGCAGGGGTCACATCTCAAGCCAATGTCCAAACAAAAGGGTGATGGTGTTACAGGATGATGGAGAGGTTGTTACGGACGACGAATCGGACAAGGACTCCATGCCACCATTGGAGGATGTGAAGGAGGAAGAGTATGCTGCCCAAGGTGAATTGTTGGTCACTCGATGAGCCCTTAGTGTGCAAGCCAAAGACGAAGAAGAAGAGCAACGTGAGAACATTTTTCATACTAGGTGCCACGTGCGGAACAAGGTATGTAGTGTGATAATAGATGGAGGGAGTTGTACGAACGTTGCTAGCACTACAATGGTTGACAAATTTGGGCTGCCAACGACCAAACATCCTCGACCTTACAAGTTGCAATGGTAGAATAATAGTGGTGAAGTGAAGGTAACTAAACAAGCATTAATTTCATTTTGTATTGGTAGATATGAAGACGAAGTTTTATGCGATGTAGTCCCAATGCAAGCCAGGCACTTGTTACTAGGTCGACCATGACAATTTGATCGTCGAGTCAAACATGACGGCTACACCAACAAATATTCTCTTGTGCACAACCAGAGACCATTCACTCTTGTGCCAATGACAACTAAACAGGTTCATGAAGATCAAGTTTGGTTACAAAAGGACAGTGAACAAAAAGGAAAGAATGAGAAAAAGAGAGAGAAAGGGAGTGAAAAAATAGAGTGTTGGAGTGCAGAGAGAGAGTTCGGCCAGAGAGGGAAAAAAGTTAGAGGGGCCAAGAAAAAAGAGAGAACATTGAGAGAGCCAATACAAAAGAAGATTCGGTCAATGACGTAAAAATAGAGAGAAAAACAAACTTCTATGGAAGAGAGAGTGATGTGAGAAGAGCTTTGTTTTCTAATCAGCCGATGATTTTAGTCATATACAAGGAGACGTTATTAAACACTAACGATCTTGATTCCACCTTGTATAGTTCTGTTGTTTCTCTTTTGTAGGAATATGAGGATATATTTCCCTAGGAAACACCGCAAGGTTTACCTCCAATCTGCGAGATTGAACATCAAATCAACTTCATACCTAGAGCTACAATTCGAAACCGACCAGCCTATAGGAGTAATCCTGAGGAGACAAAGGAACTCCAACGGCAGGTAAGTGAGTTGATGGAGAAGGGACATGTGAGAGAAAGCATGAGCCCATGTGCCATACCAGTTTTACTTGTGCCTAAGAAAGATGGGACTTGGACGATGTGCGTTGATTGTCGAGCCATCAACAACATCACAGTAAAGTATCGACATCCCATTCCTCGCTTGGATGACATGTTAGATGAATTGCATAGTGCTTGTGTATTTTCTAAAATTGTTCTAAAAAGTGGATATCATCATTTTCGCATGAAAAGGGATGTTGAAAGGATATGTGGTAGATGTGTCACATTGATGTGTCCCACATCGGTTAGAGAGAGTGGTCTTGGGTGTTATATATATGGGTTCACAATCCTCCCCTCATGAGCTAGCTTTTGGGGTGGAGTTAGGTGGGTTCATATCATATGGTATCAGAGCCAAACCTCTGCTGGTCGGTGGGCGCATGTACAAAGGTTCCCTGCCGCTCATGTGGGTTAACGACAGAGTTGGCACGAGAACGTCGCTCGTGTGGGTTAACGACGGAGTTGGCACGAGGACGTGCAGTCTAAAGGGGTCGGGAATGATGTGTCCCACATCGGTTAGAGAGGTTGGTCTTGGGTGTTATATATATGGGTTCACAATCCTCCCCTCATGAGCTAGCTTTTAGGGTGGAGTTAGGTGGGTTCATATCAAAACCTGATTAGAACCTCGCTCTGATTAGCTCTGATACCATATGACATGAACCCACCTAACTCCACCCCAAAAGCTAGCTCGTGAGGGGAGGATTGTGAACCCATATATATAACACCCAAGACCACCCTCTCTAACCGATGTGGGACACATCATTCCCAACCCCTTTAGACTGCACGTCCTCGTGCCAACTCCGTCGTTAACCCACACGAGCGACGTTCTCGTGCCAACTCTGTCGTTAACCCACACGAGCGGCAGGGAACCTTTGTACATGCGCCCACCGACTAGCAGAGGTTTGGCTCTGATACCAAATGATACGAACCACGCCAAGAACTGACGCGACCCTAACCGAAGTTGGTTTCCAAGATCAACTTTCTAACCGGTTTTGGATGGAACCGCGACCCGATGCCCAACAAGAAGCACGAACCTTGGTATGTGAGGACGCCACAATCAGCTA
Organism: Artocarpus heterophyllus; assembly: GCA_025403435.1. Classification (NCBI taxonomy): domain Eukaryota; kingdom Viridiplantae; phylum Streptophyta; class Magnoliopsida; order Rosales; family Moraceae; genus Artocarpus; species Artocarpus heterophyllus. The sequence continues at coordinate 6,058,787 of CM046339.1, read as the reverse complement.
TGGAGAGACCGATTGATAAGTCTTGGTATGTGAGGACGCCACAATCAGCTATGGATGGACTGATTGATAAGTCTATGAACGCCACGGAAATTTCCGATAAGTTCGAATAGTTCGTTTAGGAACCAAAGAGAATTAAACCTCAAAATTATGTGTTATTACCTGTATCCCATTGAATGAAATTCGTTACAATATATAGGGGTTCCTATGCGAATTTTCAGCTCCTAATTCCCCATGGAATTTCGGCAAATCAATTACCAAATCACCTAATCTAAAGCAAATAAGGTAAGTGTCCTTAATGGCTTAAAAACTTTACAATAATAGAAATAAACAAACGAAAATAAAGGAAACTAGACATTAAAAAAGGTCAAAAGCTGATTCTTCTCGCCATGTGTCGCCTCAAAATGGGAAAGTAACTGAAATGGAAATTACTCAATCCCTTCTATAGCTTGAATCACGCATTTATTGGTCTGGTTGTCGCATGCAATTCCCTCAATGGGCCTCCATGCAATAGCTTGAGCCCAAGTTGCTTGAATCAGCCCAATAAGCGTTTCTTTAAACTTCTTCGCACTAGCTCTCGTAACCGGACCAATGGGAACTTGAATTGGATCTGAATATGTCTCCCACGTGCTCTTGCTTGTGCTAACGATGTCCTCATCATTCCCCTCCTCTTGAGAAGGATTTGTCCTCAAATCGTCGCCTGGATCAAAAGGACTTAGGTCAGAAACATTAAAGGAGGCACTTACACCATACTCACCTGGCAAGTCTAGCTTGTACGCATTATCATTGATCCTTTTCAGAACTTGAAAAGGACCGTCCCCTCTAGGCAATAGCTTGGATTTCCTTTGTTCTGGAAATCATTCCTTGCGTAAGTGCAACCACACCCAATCACCGGGCTAGAAGACGAGCTTGTGACGCCCTTTGTTGGCTTGTTCAGCATATTGTTTAGTTCTTCGCTCGATGTTGAGTCTTGCCTTCTCGTGTATCTGCTTAACAAGATCAGCTTTTCTTTTTCCATCTAAATTCACATGCTCAGACAAAGGTAATGGCATTAAATCCAAAGGAGTTAAAGGATTAAAACCATAAACAATTTCAAACGGTGAAAATTGAGTAGCAGAATGAACAGATCGATTATAAGCAAACTCAACATGTGGTAAACACTCCTCCCATGTTTTGATGTTCTTTTTAACGACAGCCCTCAACAAAGTAGACAAGGTTCTATTCACAACTTCTGTTTGACCATCGGTTTGAGGGTGACAAGTAGTTGAAAACAATAGCTTAGTCCCTAACTTAGCCCACAAAGTCTTCCAAAAGTAGCTTAAGAACTTGGTGTCCCTATCAGAAACAATTGTCCTAGGCATACCATGAAGTCTCACAATTTCCCTAAAGAACAAATCAGCAACATTGGAAGCATCATCTATATTGTGGCATGGAATAAAATGAGCCATCTTTGAAAACCTATCCACGACCACAAATATTGAGTCTCTTCCCCGTTTAGACCTAGGCAAACCTAACACAAAATCCATCGAAATATCAATCCAAGGTTCACTAGGTATTGGTAAAGGGGTGTATAAACCATGGGGCTGCACTCTTGATTTAGCCTGCCTACAAGTTACACATCTACCACAAAGCCTATCAACATCTCGTTTCATATGTGGCCAATAGAAGTGTTCCTGCAACACAGCTAAAGTCTTCATTACTCCAAAATGTCCCATCAATCCTCCCCCATGGGATTCCCTCACTAGCAAATCTCTTAATGAACAATTAGGCACACATAATTTATTCTCCCGAAACAAGTATCCCTCATGCCTAAAGTACTTACCACTAGCAAATCTCTCACAAGCTTGATACTCAGTACTAAAGTCATGGTCATCAGCATATAACTCTTTAATGTGTTCAAAACCCAGTAGTTTAGCATTAAGAGTTGAGATTAAGACATACCTGCGAGAAAGTGCATCGGCAACGACGTTTTCCTTACCTTGCTTGTAGCGAATGACATACGGAAACGTCTCTATGAATTCCACCCAACGAGCATGCCTTTTGTTCAGCTTGTGCTGGCCCTTCAAGTGTTTCAGGGACTCATGATCAGTGTGAATCACGAACTCCTTAGGCCATAGGTAGTGCTGCCATGTCTCTAATGCCTGAACCAATGCATACATCTCTTTATCATAAGTTGGGTAATTAAGAGTTGCCCCATTCAGCTTCTCACTGAAATATGCTATTGGTCTCCCTTCCTGCATTAAAACAGTACCAATTCCAACACCTGAAGCATCACATTCAATCTCAAAAGTTTTGGAAAAATTAGGTAAAGATAACAATGGAGCATTTGTCAACTTCTCCTTGAGTAGCTGAAATGCCTTTTCTTGCTCTTCTCCCCATTTAAACCCAACATTCTTCTTGATGACTTCAGTCAGTGGTGCGGCTATAGTACTGAAATCTTTCACAAACCGCCGGTAGAAACTAGCAAGTCCATGAAAACTCCGTACATTTCCCACACTAGTTGGACTCGGCCACTCCTGGATGGCTCGCACCTTTTCTTCATCAACCTGTATACCTTGAGCACTAACAACAAAACCAAGAAACACAAGCTTATCTGTGCAAAAGGTACATTTCTTGAGGTTAGCATACAACTTTTCCTTCCGCAAAACATCTAAAACAAGTTTCAAATGTTCAATATGTTCATCCAAATTGCTGCTATAGATAAGGATATCATCAAAATAAACAACGACAAATTTTCCAATAAAAGCTCGCAAAACATGGTTCATTAAACGCATAAATGTGCTAGGCGCATTGGTTAAACCGAAAGGCATTACCAACCACTCATACAAGCCTTGTTTTGTTTTGAAAGCCGTTTTCCACTCATCTCCCTCTTTCATGCGAATTTGATGATATCCACTCTTTAGATCAATTTTAGAAAACACACAAGCACCATGCAATTCATCTAACATGTCATCCAAGCGAGTTTGGGATGTCGATACTTTACCGTGATGTTGTTGATGGCTCGACAATCAACGTACATCCTCCAAGTCCCATCTTTCTTAGGCACAAGTAAAACTTGTACGGCGCACGGGCTCATGCTTTCTCTCACGTGTCCCTTCTCCATCAACTCATTTACCTGCCGTTGGAGTTCCTTCGTCTCCTCGGGATTACTCCTATAGGCTGGTCGGTTTGGGATTGTAGCTCCAGGTATGAAGTCGATTTGATGTTCAATCCTGCGGATTGGAGGTAAACCTTGCGGTGTTTCCTCGGGAAAGATATCCTCATAATCCTACAAAAGAGAAACAACAGAACTATGCAAGGTGGAATCAAGATCGTTAGTGTTTAATAACGCCTCCTTGTACATGAGTAAAATCATCGGCTGATTAGAAAACAAAGCTCTTCTCACATCACTCTTTCTTGCATAAAAGTTTGTTTTTCTCTCTACTTTTCTCTCATTGACTGATTGTGAATTTTTTTCAGCCCTCTCAATCTTCTCTCCCTTGCTCTCTTTGCTCTCCTTTTTCTCGGCCATCTCTCCCTTTTTTCGCTCACTGGCTGAACCCTCTCTCTGCACTCCCACTCTTGATTTTTCTTCGCTCTTCATTTTTTTATCACTTTCTCTCTGTAAGCTCACTTGGTCTTCATAGACCTGTTTTGGTGTTAAAGGAACAAGAGTGATCGTCTTTTGATTGTGAACAAATGAGTACTTGTTGGTGAAACCATCATGCTTAACTCGTCGATCAAATTGCCATGGTCTGCCTAATAACAAGTGCCCAGCTTGCATCGGAACCACATCGCACAAAACTTCATCTTCATATCTTCCAATGCGAAAAGGAACTAACACCTGTTTATGCACCTTTACCTCACCAGTATCATTTAACCATTGCAATTTATATGGTCGAGGATGCTTAATTGTTGGCAGCCCTAACTTCTCTACCATGGTTGTGCTAGCAACATTTGTACAACTCCCACCATCAATAATCACACTACATACCTTGTTTTGAACGTGGCACCTAGTGTGGAAAATGTTTTCCCGTTGCACCTCTTCATCTTCTTCTTTGGCTTGCACACTTAAAGCTAGCTCTGATACCATATGACATGAACCCACCTAACTCCACCCCAAAAGCTAGCTCATGAGAGGAGGATTGTGAACCCATATATAAAACACCCAAGACCATCCTCTCTAACCGATGTGGGACACATCATTCCCGACCCCTTTAGACTGCACGTCCTCGTGCCAACTCCGTCGTTAACCCACACGAGCGGCAGGGAATCCTCGTGCCAACTCCGTCATTAACCCACACGAGTGGCAGGGAACCTTTGTGCATGCGCCCACCGACCAGCAGAGGTTTGGCTCTGATACCATATGATATGAACCCACCTAACTCCACCCCAAAAGCTAGCTCATGAGGGGAGGATTGTGAACCCATATATATAACACCCAAGACCACCCTCTCTAACCGATGTGGGACACATCAGGTAGTTACCGAAGATTGGGACAGGATAGAGGAGTTAGGAACTAGGAAAATGATAGTTTGAGAGGCATAAAAATGAAGATACCATCATTTCAAGGCAAATCCAATCCAGAAGCGTACCTAGAATGGGAGAAGAAAATGGAGTTCATCTTTGACTACCACTACTATTCTTAGGCGAAGAAGGTAAAACTGGCTATAATTGAATTTTCTGATTATGCTATTACTTGGTGGGATCAGCTTGTTATAAACAGGAGACGAAATAGAGAGCGTCCTATTGAGTCATGGGAAGAGATGAAGACCGTGATAAGGAAGCGATTTGTACCAACTTACTACTACCGGGAGTTGTACAACAAAACTACAAAATCTTAAGCAAGGCAACCGGAGTGTAGAGGAGTACTATAAGGAGATGGAGGTTATGATGATTCGGGTAAATATAGAGGAGGATCAGGAGGCTACAATGGCAAGGTTTTTGGCGGGCTTGAAACGAGATATTCACAATGCCGTTGAGTTACAACATTATGTGGAGTTGGAGGACATGGTGCACATGGCTATTAAAATTGAGGATCAACTTATGAGGAGGGGCAGTAACACACGTCCTAGCCAAAACCCGAGTACATCGGCTTGGAGAATGAACTAGTGGAAGAAGGATGAGAAGCAACCCAACACCAAGCCAAAGACCGAGCAAAAACAAGAGGTGGCCAGCCATGGGAATCAAGGTAAATCTGATTCTTCCACTACCCGAAATCGTGATATTAAATGTTTTAAATGTCAAGGCAGGGGTCACATAGCAAGCCAATGTCCGAACAAACGAGCTATGGTGGTGCGGGACAATGGAGAGATTGAAACTGAGGAGGATTCGGACAATGATTCTATGCCTTCATTAGAGGATGCCGACGATGAGGAGTGCGCTGTCCAAGGAGAATTGTTGGTTACAAGGAGAGCTTTAAGTGTGCAAGCCAAAGAAGAAGATGAAGAGGTGCAATGGGAAAACATCTTCCACACTAGGTGCCACGTCCAAAACAAGGTATGTAGTGTGATTATTGATGGTGGGAGTTGTACTAATGTTGCTAGCACAACCATGGTAGAGAAGTTAGGGCTGCCAACAATTAAGCATCCTCGACCATATAAATTGCAATGGTTAAATGATACTGGTGAGGTAAAGGTGCATAAGCAAGTGTTAGTTTCTTTTAGTATTGGAAGATATGAAGATGAAGTTTTGTGTGATGTGGTTCCGATGAAAGCTGGGCACTTGTTATTAGGCAGACCATGGCAATTTGATCGGTGAGTTAAACATGATGGTTTCACCAACAAGTACTCATTTGGTCACAATCAAAAAACGATCACTCTTGTTCCGTTAACACCAAAATAGGTCTTTGAAGACCAAGTGAGCTTACAGAGAGAAAGTGATAAAAAAATGAAGAGCAAGGAAAAATCAAGAGTGGGAGTGCAGAGAGAGAGTTCGGCCAGTGAGAGAAAAAAGGAAGAGATGGCCGAGAAAAAGGAGAGCAAAGAGAGCAAGGGAGAGAAAATTGAGAGGGCTGAAAAGAATTCACAATCAGCCAATGAGAGAAAAGCAGAGAGAAAAACAAACTTCTATGTGAAAAGCTGTGAAATTAAAAGGGCCTTGTTTTCAAATCAGCCAATGATTGTACTTTTGTACAAAGAGGCGCTTTTAAACACTAACAAACTTGGCCCTACATTGCCTACTTCTGTTGTTTCTCTGTTGCAGGAATTCGAGGATATCTTTCTCGAGGAAACACCGCAAGGTTTACCTCCAATCTGCATAATTGAACATCAAATCGACTTCATACCTGGAGCTACATTCCCAAACCGACCAGCCTATAGGAGTAATCCTGAGGAGACAAAGGAACTCCAACGGTAGGTAAGTGAGTTGATGGAGAAGGGACACGTGAGATAAAGCATGAGCCCGTGGACCGTACTAGTTTTACTTGTGCCTAAGAAAGATGGGACTTGGAGGATGTACGTTGATTGTCGAGCCATCAACAACATCACGGTAAAGTATCGACATCCCATTCCTCGCTTGGATGACATGTTAGATGAATTGCATGGTGCTTGTGTGTTTTCTGAAATTGATCTAAAGAGTGGATATCATCAAATTCGCATGAAAGAGGGAGACGAGTGGAAGACGGCTTTCAAAACAAAACAAGGCTTGTATGAGTGGTTGGTAATCCCTTTCGGTTTAACCACTGCGCCTAGCACATTATGCGTTTAATGAACCATGTTTTGCGAGCTTTTATTGGAAAATTTGTCGTTTTTTATTTTGATGATTTCCTTATCTATAACAGCAATTTGGATGATCATATTGAACATTTGAAACTTGTTTTAGATGTTTTACGGAAGGAAAAGTCGTATGCTAACCTCAAGAAGTGTACCTTAAAACTTAGTCATATTAGATGATCATATAGCATACGTGTGAGCCCACACTCACTCCGATCGTGGATAGATAATAGAAAAGAAGACCAGTTGTTTGAGGCTCTTCTGGAACGTTACTTCTCTTCATAGATTGCAAGAGCTCTTCGGCATTCAAAGGTTAGTAAAATCTGGTTAAGTTATGCATATAGCATGTCAAACTTGTGTTTTGAAAAATACTCTAATATAAAAATTTTAAAATTCAACTGTGTACTATTTTTCCAACAATAGCATGATCACAAACTCATTAATTTTACGTAAAAACTATGGCTCTGATACCAATTGTTGAAAAAATAGAAGGCAGCAGAATTTTAAAATTTTTTTATATCAAAGTATTTTTTAAAACACAAGTTTGATACATTATATACATAAATTAACCAGATGTTACTAACCTCTAAATGTCAAAGAACTCCCGTAATCCGTAAAGAGAAGTAACATTCCAGAAGAGCCTCAACCAACTCATCTTCTTTGCCATTCTCTATCCAAGATCGGAGTGAGTATGGGCTCACATCGTTCAGCCTTTCCCGTGTGACTCTCCTTCCAACCAATTGAGAGAACCCAAAGCTAGTGTTCGTGATTTGCAAACAAGTGCTCTCATGGAGTTTTCAGAATCTCACCAACAAAGTTTCACTCTTAACCTCTCAATTGATCTAAATGATAAAGAGACTCACTCTACCTTTATAGAGGTCAGGTCTAGAAGTCAGTCCTTATCAGATCAGGCCTTCAAAATTTGAATTAGAATCAAACTAGGATCATAGTCTAACAAAATTTGCATGGACACGTGTGATCTTTTAATCACCGGTCGATAGGCCGAACTGACAGATTGGCCTACTGAACCTCCTCAATCGGCAGGCTAAACTTAGAGATTAGCCTATCGAACATCCGTTAAAAGATCCCTGCAAATCTTTATTTTCCACCCAAGATTCTTGGGATAGAGCCTTAGTTATAATTCAAATAACCCAATAGAGAAGTTATCTGATTAAAACAGTCATATTTAGATAATCTCTAGGAAAATAAATATTCCTGATAATTCAATAAGTTTATCTTGAATTAATTCAAAATTAATCCAACTGATAAACAGACATGAATTATCCGTTCCCGATAATTCAACAAGTTTATCTTGAATTATAAATAAACATGAATTATCTGATCTTACCAAATTTCAACCAATCTAATAAATCTGTCATAAGTCACCAATTATTCGAAAAGCATGCCGTATTGTTACAAAATTTTTGTGAGCTAGCAAAGGGGACCAAATGGACCTATATAGTTCAAGCTCCCAATAATTATGAAACCCAATATCCTAGATATATATTTCATAATAATCAACTCCAACGCTACTCCAATAAAAGCTTGGAGTCGCACTCTCGAACTATATAGAATTATGAAGCCTGTATAGCTACGTCTCCATGACATATCATAATGTGTCGTATCCCCATAGGATTACCTATAATCGACTTAAGGACAAGTTTTGTCTTACCTTTCCAATTATTTTTATCTTACGTTCCATTATCTCACCATCGAAAAACTTACCATCCGAAGACAGTATACTATTCAGTTACACCTATGTATCCAAATGATTGAACGCTCTAGTTTTTCAATTATAGGATAATGCATATAAAAGGATATCACTACTCCTAAAGAGGAGCTATGGATTCTATATACATGAATAACAGGTCTACGCTAGCAGAAGTCATGCCTCCAATGTACCGGCATGCATACGACTATTAAAAGTGAGTGTCACCCTTTGGTACATCAAAAGACACAAGTCAAGATAACGGACCTACTATTTATTTCAGGATTAAGAAACAATACAAATGATTGTCTGAAGTGAATTGATTTGCCGAGATAGAATTATTAATCCAAATCAATTCACTTTATGTCCTAATCCAACACATCGTCACCTATGACAATGTGCCAATGTTTCTATTCGCGGAGTCCAACTCCAATGGCCAAGACAAACCATCTCCTAAAAGGCATATAGACAACATAATAATCTTTAAATGAATAAAGTGTCCAACTTTATTCCTTCGATTGTGGATCTTATGATTTAGACCATCACCTTAAGAATTGTGTCATCCGCATAATCTATATGTTATATACCCAATTCTTAAAGGTTTAGATCGACAGTCTCAGACTTTTGTTTGCTTAACATACATTCAACAAATATGAACGTAAAGAGGACAAGATTTGGTATATAAATAATAAATAAATTCTTTATTGATAAAAATGTCTCTAAAAACATATTATAATTTTACTCTTTAGGGCATACACATCTAACAATATCAAATATTGTCCTCTTTATATAAATTTATATTGAATGTATGATAAACAAATAAAAGTCTATGACTGTCAATCTAAACTTTTAAGATCGTGCATATGATAAATTGATTATGTAGAAGACATCAATCTTAAGGTGATAATCTAATTATGAAAGGTCTACAATCTAGGGAATAAAGCTAGGCACTTTATTCATGTTAAGATTGTTATATCCCTAACAGGAGGTGACTTGTCTTGGTCATTGAAGTGGGACTTTGTCAGTAAAGACATTGATATGTTGTCACAGACGACGATATATTAGACCAAGACTAAAGATGAATTGATTTAATTAATAATTCTATTTGAATAAATCAATTCACTTTAGACAATCAATGTGTTACATCTTAACGCTGAAATGAATCAATAGGTCCGTACTCTTAATTTGTGTCTTTTGATATACCAAAAGGTGAGATCCTAAATTACATGAAGGTGCATATACTAGTACATTGGAGACATGACTCTCAATTGACGTAGACTCATTATTCATAGATATAGAATCCATATCTCTTTTGTATAGTTAGTAATGTTCTCTAATAGGCATTATCATGTAATTGAAAATAGGAGCGCTCAACCATTTGGATACATATATGTAACTGAATGGTATACTATTTGTATTGGTTATGAATAGTAAGTATTTCACTGGTAAGATAATGAAACATAATATAAATATAATCGGGAAGCTAAAATGGAATTTATCCTTAAGCCTATTATGAATATCTTATGAAGATGTTGCACATTAATGAGACTATGAAAATGTACATTTCTTAATGTTAAATATCATTATTTTGCATTAGTATTTCATGTTAAATCCTCTAATTAATAACAATTTTGTGTTAATAAGTATTTTTGTGTCCTAGTGTGCAAATATTAAGAGTGAACAGTGCGTGGTTTGAAGGTTTTTGGGTAGGTGCGGGTCAATTTTTTTGGATGGCAGGTTGGTGATTAACCAACCAACAGATCGCCCATGGAATGGCAAGTGGTTTCGGTTTAGGTGCAGGTGGGTGCGGGCAGGTTGAGGCGATTTGGGTCTATACTATAGCCCAGTGTAATTTTTTGGGCTTTTTGAAAAAAAATGAAAAAATTTGTGGAAAAATTAAAATTTCATGTACTTTGAATATGTTTTCAGAAAAAGCACTAAGCCAAACTTAATTATCCTAGTATGTTTGCTTGTAAATTCAACCAAATATTAGCAGGTTAGGTTATAGGGCTTTTTTTTTTTTGATAATCAGATATACATTTCATGTTACTATGCATAAAGAAAGTGTGAAAGAAATAGCTAACCTGAATCTTTAATTTGATATGAGAGCATTATCCTTTGCTTGTAGAATCACTTTAAAAAAATACATAGTTAGGTGGGTAGAGGTTGGATCCGCCGCCCAAATCTCAAAACCAAACCTGCCCGTCTATATTTGTTAGCCAGCGGGACTCATCCGCTAACATGGAACCGCTTTTTCGGGCAGAGCCGGTGCGAGTGCGGGTGCAAGCGGGTGGCTGGTGTAGGGCGGTTTTTGTTTAGACTTAGCAAATATGTTTGAAAATATTGTTTTTATTTTGTTTTTATGTTTAATAAAATTTTTGGTAATTTTTAGAGTCGTTTCGATGAGTTACATATGTGTTTAGTTTATAAATAATCAAAATCGTAAAATAATTAGTGGTAATTTTATTTTGAGTCTTAACGTGTTTTATAGTATATTTTAAGTTTGTAAATATGTTCTATTATATTTTTAGTAATTTTTAAATATATTTTTGAGTCTTAAAAATCATATTTGTGTCAGATAGAAACAGACTAGAATTTTAGAAATTTGTAATTATTTTTGTGTGCTTGTATTATAAAATAAATATTTTTGCAATTATTGTCCTTATTTTGTTCATAAAATAATTAATTTTAGTGTGTTTATTAATTTTAGATTTAAAATATGGAGGAAAAAAGAGCAAAACGGAGCAAAAAGGGGCAAAAACTAACCTCAAATTCACAAGAAATCAAAATAAATTCAAAAATAAAATGGAAATGCCATGCCGCAGCACCAAGATTGTTGGATTGCATAGCCCAAAGCATCCTAGCCATCTACATGTCCTAACGCGTGTCAAGGGAGTCTCAAGAATGGCTCCAAATCCAGTGTGGCCTTTTGGCACATGCACATGCTTCAAATGCCATCAGATCAGCATACCTAGACCAATCTAACGGTCATCTTCAGCCCACTCGGTCCCTCTCAGGTTGGCATGATCTTAGTCGTTACTCTAGTCTTCGGTCAGTAATCTAACGCTCTAGAAGTGTCCAACTGGTACAAGCAAAGCACAAGATTCCAAAGCCTAATTTGCTTACTAACCAGTTGAATCACGCAGAGAAGAAAAAAAAAATTATAATCAATCAACTGATTCTCGTGAGTCGGGGGCGACGATTTAAAAGTAAAGGATAAAAGAAATAAAATAAATAAATAAATATTAAAATAATTTTGAATAGTGAAAATTTTCCAATATAAATACCATGTTCCATCCCTCTTCACAACACACCTACATGGCCAATTTTGGCCTCTTCTCCTTTCTTCAGTGTTTTCTTTTTTTCAATTGCTGAGCTAGAAGCTCAGCAGTAACCCTTTTGGGAGGAGAAGCTATTAGAATAGTCCCCCGACCCCACTAAAAATATTAAATAATACCTAAATTAGTGTAAAGAGTCCATGAGGTAGAAAGATAATCTTATAGTCAATATTGTTAGTGTTGTTATGCTGCCCAATTCCTGCACAAATTCAGTCATGCTTTCTTTATGTAATTTAATTACGTTGCATAATTAATATTAATAATACTAAAATCATGCTTATTTATTAAGTTGCGTTTTTGATACAATAAAAACATAAACTGGCACGGTGAATGCTTGGTAATAATTGATTTGTTGTTAGCAGAAAATGACATAGTGTATTCTTAGACCATTTAATAAGACAAGGTTTTACTAAAATTAATACAATAATTTCTTCCATTAAAATATATTAATTTTAATTTGTTACTATCTTTTCTATCTTAAAATTATGCTAATTATAATTGTAGCGAAAGTGGCTATAATTTTCATAATTAGTGCACCAAACCATTAGTGCGAGATGATTATTTTCCTAGTTTTTATAGGACAACTCTTACTACATTATACCTTTCTATATTATCGCTTTAGTTTGACTTATAAAAAAAGTAAAAGTGATTGCTATTAATGAGAAAAGATATAATATATCAAATGCTTTTGATAATTATTATTTAGAGTTAAAATTCTATATCAATTATAAAATATACAAGGGACTCTCAAAGCTTCACCATTTTAATTTTATATTTTAAAATTTTCAAAAATAATTTTTCTTTTTTATATTTTGTTTTGAAAAATCTGTTTCCACTTTAAACCGAAAATTTTAAATCTTTCAAAAACCCACCTCTATGTAGATACGACAATTGTCCTGTACTACAAATGTTTACTGCTAAAGAATCATTTTGGGCTATACACATAAAAATTTAGTGCCATTGCCTAGGAATTTTACTTTAAAATACCCAGTTTGTAATATATTATTGTGTGTTTTATTAGTTTTTATTTTTGGCTTGTTAAGCTTGCTATAGATCGTCTCTGTAGCTGTGCTGATTCTGGTAATATTTTTGCTACTCTCACTATTCCTTTTATACATTGGAGACAATATACAATTTAGGTTGGAGGAGAGGGTAGTGCTTCACTTGTTAGACATAGTACCCTAAGGAGTAAAATATTGTAATATGTTTTCGGAGAATTTTATCAATAAAGAGTTTATTTATTATTCATATACCAAATGTTGCCTCTTTATGTTCATTTCTCTTTATGTTTTTAGAGAATTATGGTTGATTAAATTTATATTTTCATTATTTATTAAGTAATTAATTTTTGCCAGTTATGATTCCCTAAAGGTTAGAATTTGTATCTAGTTTTTTCATGTAATTAGATGGCAATCTTTCATCACCGTCTAGAATTTATTATTTTAATTTTAATTTGTAAAATTTGTATTAAGATAATTATTCGAAGTGAAGAAGAATCTAAAAGATGAAGATGATATAAGTTATTTTGTTTTTTTGTGTTTATAAATTTTTATGTTTTAGAATGGTTGAAAATAAAATTAAAAACTGCTTTCTACATTATTTCTTGAAAAACTCTATTTTAGCTCGGTCGGCAGGCCGAATCTTTCGAGTCGATAGGTCGATAGTCGTAGACCAGCAGATCGATCTGAGAGATCGACAGGCCGACAGTGAGGCAAAACAGTTTCTAACAATGGTGCATTTATCGGTGCAGTTTTTAATTTTATTTTTGAGATAATTTTGAGAAACAAGAAATTTTATGATGACCAAAAAAATAACCTTTTGATTTATATGAGATTGAAGAATAGAACATGGATTCCACATGAAGGATACAACAAGAAGATACAAGATAAAGAATTAGTAATATGTTTTGATTGATCTTTTGTAATCTTTATTTTCTTTTCTCTAGGATGGAACCATTATATAACAACTATTTATTATTTTGCTTGTAGCTTTACATTTTGCCTTGCTTGTTTGCATTATAATATGATTTACCAGATATGTTGATAACACGCCATGTAGAATAGGGAATGCTGCTTATTAAAAACTATTCATGAATATTAACATAAAACCTTGGCTTTTAAAATTTTGAGTAGGAGAAGATTTTCGAAGAGAGAACCTATGGCCTCCATCGTTGGTCAATAGGTAGCACATGGTGGTTATGACCCTTAGAAAGAGATTTCATCATGTACTGGGTTAGATCTCCAAAGGGATAATTTATTTTAGCATGATTTATTGTTGTACACCTCTAGGTGGTGATTATAAATCATAAATAAAATAGTTGAAATGATGGTTATACACTCAAGATTAATTTTGTTATTAACCTCTTCTGGGAGCTCTGTTAATGAAATTAATGGCCAAAGAAAAAGATAATTAGTATATGCTCAATCTTATGGGTCTTGGATGCCATATATTAATTGGAGGGGATCCAAGTTCCTAATTGAAATTTGGCAAGTCTCCCCTAGGCGGCTTGTTGGATTCTGAGTTGGAAATTATTGTTGTAAAGCTATGATTTTTTTCAAGGTTTTGATATACAAAACACAATTGTATATTTACTTGTTTGTGTTATCTTACTAAATTGTTATGGAATGTTTGCTTATATTTAGTATATGAATCTTTATTATAGATAAAAATATCTAAAAACGCTTTACAATCAATACTCGATAAAAACATGTTAACTGGCAAGAATTACAATGATGATGAGGACATCGTTAGCACAAGCAAGAGCACGTGGGAGACATATTCAGATCCAATTCAAGTTCCCATTGGTCCGGCTACGAGAGCTCGTGCGAAGAAGTTTAAAGAAACGCTTATTGGGCTGATTCAAGCAACTTGGGCTCAAGCCATTGCATGGAGGCCCATTGAGGGAATTGCAAGCGAAAATCAAACCAACAAATGCGTGATTCAAGCTCTAGAAGGGATTGAGTAATTTCCATTTCAGTTACTTTCCCGTTTTGAGGCGACACATGGCGAGAAGAATTAGCTTATGACCTTTTTAATGTCTAGTTTCCTTTATTTTCGTTTGTTTATTTCTATTATTGTAAAGTTTTAAGCCATTAAGGACACTTACCTTATTTTCTTTAGATTAGGTGATTTGGTAATTGATTTGCACGAAATTTCATGGGGAATTAGGAGCTGAAAATTCGCATAGGAACCCCTATATATTGTAACGAATTTCATTCAATGGAATACAAGTAATAACACATAATTTTGAGGTTTACTTCTCTTTAGTTCCTAAACGAACTATTCGAACTTATCGGAAATTTCTGTGGCATTCATAGACTTATCAATCAATCCATCCATAGCTGATTGTGGCATCCTCACATACCAAGACTTATCAATCGGTCTCTCCATAGCTGATTGTGGCGTCCTCACATACCAAGGTTCGTGCTTCTTGTTGGCCATCGGGTCGCGGTTCCATTCAAAACCGGTTAGAAATTTGATCTTGGAAACCAACTTCGGTTAGGGTCGCGTCAGTTCTTGGCGTGGTTCGTATCATTTGGTAATCAGAGTGAGGTTCTAATCAGGTTTTGCTTATCCGTTCTCTTAGTTTTTTTTTTTTGTTTCAGTTGTTCGTGAGTTTCGATTTCCATTATCAAAGTCGGTTTAAAAAAAAAAAAAGATCCGAAAAGAAAAGAAAGAAAGAAAAGAAACGAAAAGAAAAGAAAAAAAAAAGGAAAAGAAGAAAAACAAGAGAATCCGAAAAAAAAAAAAAAAAATTCCTAGATTCTTGTTATTCATCATTTAAGGAATCCAAAATTGAATTCCCTTCATAGACAAAAATTTTTGCTGAAATTTTGTTCCTTTTGGGTGTGATTCTGAAAGCCTAAATTCTTTGTTCCTGCTATAGTCTTGTCTCTTTGGTAATCTATTTGTGAATTGTCAAGGAAATTTTTGATATTGATTTGACTAGTTTTATAGGAACTGAGTGAGAATTAAAAAGTAGAAAAAGGCATAGAGGCGAGAGCATTTGAGTGGACAAAAGCCGAAAGTATTGAGTGTAAACACGAATGAAATTGAGTGAACCATTTCACGAGTGAAACACGTAAGGGAGTGTGGTAAGGTCCTTGGAAAATGTCAAACAACAGCAAGAACACTATTGAGGGTACCTCGGGTGCAGCAGACCCAAAACTTCTTATGGAAGCTGATACGAACCACGCCAAGAACTGACGCGACCCTAACCGAAGTTGGTTTCCAAGATCAACTTTCTAACCGGTTTTGGATGGAACTGCGACCCGATGCCCAACAAGAAGCACGAACCTTGGTATGTGAGGACGCCACAATCAGCTATGGAGAGACCGATTGATAAGTCTTGGTATGTGAGGATGCCACAATCAGCTATGGATGGACTGATTGATAAGTCTATGAACGCCACGAAAATTTTCGATAAGTTCCAATAGTTCGTTTAGGAACTAAAGAGAATTAAACCTCAAAATTATGTGTTATTACTTGTTTCCAATTGATTGAAATTCGTTACAATATATAGGAGTTCCTATGTGAATTTTCAGCTCCTAATTCCCATGGAATTTCAGGAAACTCATTTACCAAATGTCAAATCTAAACTAAATAAGGAAAGTTCCCTTAATGGCTTAAAAGCCTTACAATAATAGAAATAACACAAACGCAAAAAGGAAACTAGACATTAAAAGGTCAAAAGCTGATTCTTCTCGCCATGTGTCACCTCAAAACGGGAAAGTAACTGAAATGGAAATTACTCATTCCCTTCTAGAGCTTGAATCACGCATTTGTTGGTCTGGTTGTCGCATGCAATTCCCTCAATGGGCCTCCATGCAATAGCTTGAGCCCAAGTTGCTTGAATCAGCCCAATAAGTGTTTCTTTAAACTTCTTCGCACGAGCTCTCGTAACCGGACCAATGGGAACTTGAATTGGATCTGAATATGTCTCCCACGTGCTCTTGCTTGTGCTAATGATGTCCTCATCAGAAGCGATGATGGGGGAGATGAGGTGATTGTTGAGAGGAGAGATAGGACAGCTTCATGAGAGGATAGACCGGATCGAGAATGCACGTGTGGAACAACCACAACATGTTCCTCATGCGCGTAGGCAAGAAAGGGTTCCGGTTAGAGGAGAGGTTGATGACTACTATAGGATTGATGGGGAAGAGTTTGACGAAGGAGAGTCAGCGGGTAGTCACCGAAGATTTGGACGGGATAGAGGAGTTAGGAACTAGGAAGATGATAGTCTGAGAGGCATAAAAATGAAGATACCATCATTTCAAGGCAAATCCAATCCAGAAGCGTACCTAGAATGGGAGAAGAAAATGGAGTTCATCTTTGACTGCCACTACTATTCTGAGGCAAAGAAGGTAAAATTGGCTATAATTGAATTTTCTGATTGTGCTATTACTTGGTGGGATCAGCTTGTTATAAACAGGAGACGAAATAGAGAGCGACCTATTGAGTCATGGGAAGAGATGAAGACCGTGATGAGGAAGCGATTTGTACCAACTTACTACTACCGGGAGTTGTACAACAAACTACAAAACCTTAAGCAGGGCAACCAGAGTGTAGAGGAGTACTATAAGGAGATGGAGGTTATGATGATTCGGGCTAATATAGAGGAGGATCGGGAGGCTACAATGGCAAGGTTTTTGGCGGGTTTGAACTGAGATATTCACAATGCCGTTGAGTTACAACATTATGTGGAGTTGGAGGACATGGTGCACATGGCTATTAAAATTGAGAATCAACTTATGAGGAGGGGCAGTAGCACACGTCCTAGCCAAAACCCGAGTACATCGGCTTGGAAAATCAACCAATGGAAGAAGGATGAGAAGCAATCCAACCCCAAGCCAAAGATCGAGCAAAAACAAGAGGTGGCCAGCCATGGGAATCAAGGTAAATCCGATTCTTCCACTACCCGAAATCGTGATATTAAATGTTTTAAATGTCAAGGCAGGGGTCACATAGCAAGCCAATGTCCGAACAAACGAGCTATGGTGGTGCGGGACAATGGAGAGATTGAAACTGAGGAGGATTCGGACAATGATTCTATGCCTTCATTAGAGGATGCCGACGATGAGGAGTGCGCTGTCCAAGGAGAATTGTTGGTTACAAGGAGAGCTTTAAGTGTGCAAGCCAAAGAAGAAGATGAAGAGGTGCAATGGGAAAACATCTTCCACACTAGGTGCCACGTCCAAAACAAGGTATGTAGTGTGATTATTGATGGTGGGAGTTGTACTAATGTTGCCAGCACAACCATGGTAGAGAAGTTAGGGCTGCCAACAATTTAGCATCCTCGACCATATAAATTGCAATGGTTAAATGATACTGGTAAGGTAAAGGTGTATAAGCAAGTGTTAGTTTCTTTTAGTATTGGAAGATATGAAGATGAAGTTTTGTGTGATGTGGTTCCGATGAAAGCTGGGCACTTGTTATTAGGCAGACCATGGCAATTTGATCGGTGAGTTAAACATGATGGTTTCACCAACTAGTACTCATTTGGTCACAATCAAAAAACGATCACTCTTGTTCCGTTAACACCAAAATAGGTCTTTGAAGACCAAGTGAGCTTACAGAGAGAAAGTGATAAAAAAATGAAGAGCAAGGAAAAATCAAGAGTGGGAGTGCAGAGAGAGAGTTCGGCCAGTGAGAGAAAAAAGGAAGAGATGGCCGAGAAAAAGGAGAGCAAAGAGAGCAAGGGAGAGAAAATTGAGAGGGCTAAAAAGAATTCACAATCAGTCAATGAGAGAAAAGTAGAGAGAAAAACAAACTTTTATGCAGGAAAGAGTGATGTGAGAAGAGCTTTGTTTTCTAATCAGCCGATGATTTTACTCATGTACAAGGAGGCGTTATTAAACACTAACGATCTTGATTCTACCTTGCATAGTTCTGTTGTTTCTCTTTTGCAGGATTATGAGGATATCTTTCCCGAGGAAACACCGCAAGGTTTACCTCCAATCCGCGGGATTGAACATCAAATCAACTTCATACCTGGAGCTACAATCCCAAACCGACCAGCCTATAGGAGTAATCCCGAGGAGACAAAGGAACTCCAACGGCAGGTAAATGAGTTGATGGAGAAGGGACACGTGAGAGAAAGCATGAGCCTGTGCGTCGTACTAGTTTTACTTGTGCCTAAGAAAGATGGGACTTGGAGGATGTGCATTGATTGTCGAGCCATCAACAACATCACGGTAAAGTATCGACATCCCATTCCTCGCTTGGATGACATGCTAGATGAATTGCATGGTGCTTGTGTGTTTTCTAAAATTGATTTGAAGAGTGGATATCATCAAATTCACATGAAAGAGGGAGACGAGTGGAAGACGGCTTTCAAAACAAAACAAGGCTTGTATGAGTGGTTGGTAATGCCTTTCGGTTTAACCAATGCGCCTAGCACATTTATGCGTTTAATGAACCATGTTTTGCGAGCTTTTGTTGGAAAATTTGTCGTTGTTTATTTTGATGATATCCTTATCTATAGCAGCAATTTGGATGAACATATTGAACATTTGAAACTTGTGGGAAACGTGTGGGAAACGTACGGAGTTTTCATGGACTTGCTAGTTTCTACCGGCGGTTTTTGAAAGATTTCAGTACTATAGCCGCACCACTGACCGAAGTCATCAAGAAGAATGTTGGGTTTAGATGGGGAGAAGAGCAAGAAAAGGCGTTTCAGCTACTCAAGGAGAAGTTGACAAATGCTCCATTATTATCCTTACCTAATTTTTCCAAAACTTTTGAGATTGAATGTGATGCTTCAGGTGTTGGAATTGGTGCTGTTTTAATGCAAGAAGGGAGACCAATAGCATATTCAGTGAGAAGCTGAATGGGGCAACTCTTAATTACCCAACTTATGATAAAGAGATGTATGCATTGGTTCGGGCATTAGAGACATGGCAGCACTGATGAGGACATCACTAGCACAAGCAAGAGCACGTGGGAGACATATTCAGATCCAATTCAAGTTCCCATTGGTCCGGTTACGAGAGCTCGTGCGAAGAAGTTTAAAGAAACACTTATTGGGCTGATTCAAGCAACTTGGGCTCAAGCTATTGCATGGAGGCCCATTGAGGGAATTGCATGCGACAACCACACCAATAAATGCGTGATTCAAGCTATAGAAGGGATTGAGTAATTTCCATTTCAGTTACTTTCCCATTTTGAGGCGACACATGGCGAGAAGAATCAGTTTTGACCTTTTAATGTATAGTTTCCTTTTTTCCGTTTCTGGTATTTCTATTATTGTAAGGCTTTTAAGCCATTAAGGGAACTTTCCTTATTTAGTCTAGATTTGACTTTTGTTAAATGAGTTTCCCGAAATTTCCATGGGAATTAGGGGCTGAAAATTCGCATAGGAACCCCTATATAATTGTAACGAATTTCAATCAATGGGAGACAAGTAATAACATATAATTTTGAGGTTTAATTCTCTTTAGTTCCTAAACGAACTATTCGAACTTATCGGAAATTTCCGTGGCGTTCATCGACTTATCAATCAGTCCATCCATAGCTAATTGTGGCGTCCTCACTTACCAAGACTTATCAATCAGTCCCTCCATAGCTGATTGTGGCGTCCGCACATACCAAGGTTCGTGCTTCTCGTTGGGCATCGGGTCGCGGTTCCATCCAAAACCGGTTAAAAATTTGATCTTGGAAACCAACTTCGGTTAGGATCGCGTCAGTTCTTGGCGTGGTTCGTATCATTTGGTAATCAGAGCGAGGTTCTAATCAGGTTTTGCTTATCCGTTCTCTTAGTTTTTTGTTTGTTTCAATTGTTCGTGAGTTTTGATTTCCATTATCAAAGTCGGTTAAAAAAAAAAAAAAAAGATCCGAAAAGAAAAGAAAGAAAGAAAGAAAAGAAACGAAAAGAAAAAAAAAAGAAGGAAAAGAAGAAAAACAAGAGGATCCGGAAAAAAAAAAAAAAAAAAAAAAAAAAAAGTCTGGAAACCTTTGTGTGATTTTGTTATTCAGATTCTTGTTATTCATCGTTTAAGGAATCCAAAATTGAATTCCCTGCATAGACCAAAAATTTTTTGCTGAAATTTTGTTCATTTTGGGTGTGATTCTGAAAAGCCTAAATTCTTTATTCCTGTTATAGTCTTGTCTCTTTGGTAATCTATTTGTGAATTTTCAAGGAAAATTTTTGATATTGATTTGACTAGTTTTATAGGAACTGAGTGAGAATTAACGAGTGGAAAAAGGCATAGAGGCGAGAGCATTAGAGTGGACAAAAGCCGAAAGTATTGAGTGTAAACACGAGTGAAATTGAGTGAACCATTTCACGAGTGAAACACGTAAGGGAGTGTGGTGAGGTCCTTTGGAAAATGTCAAACAACAGGAAGAACACTATTGAGGGTACCTCGGGTGCAGCAGACCCAAAACTTCTGATGGAAGCGATGATGGGGGAGATGAGGCGATTATTGAGGGGAGAGATAGGACAGCTTCATGAGAGGATAGACCAGATAGAAAACGCACGTGTGGAGCAGCCACAACATGTTCCTCATGCACGTAGGCGAGAAAGGGTTCCGGTTAGAGGAGAGGTTGATGACTACTATAGGAATGATGGGGAAGAGTTTGACGAAGGAGAAGATTCAGCGGGTAGTCACCGAAGATTTGGACGGGATAGAGGCATTAGGAACAGGGAAGATGATAGTTTGAGAGGCATAAAAATGAAGATACCATCATTTCAAGGCAAATCCAATCCAGAAGCGTACCTAGAATGGGAGAAGAAAATGGAGTTCATCTTTGACTGCCACTACTATTCTGAGGCAAAGAAGGTAAAATTGGCTGTAATTGAATTTTCTGATTATGCTATTACTTGGTGGGATCAGCTTGTTATAAACAGGAGACGAAATAGAGAGCGACCTATTGAGTCATGGGAAGAGATGAAGACCGTGATGAGGAAGCGATTTGTGCCAACTTACTACTACCGGGAGTTGTACAACAAGCTACAAAACCTTAAGCAGGGCAACCGGAGTGTAGAGGAGTACTATAAGGAGATGGAGGTTATGATGATTCGGGCTAATATAGAGGAGGATCGGGAGGCTACAATGGCAAGGTTTTTGGCGGGTTTGAACCGAGATATCCACAATGCTGTTGAGTTACAACATTATGTGGAGTTGGAGGACATGGTGCACATGGCTATTAAAATTGAAAATCAACTTATGAGGAGGGGCAGTAGCACACGTCCTAGCCAAAACCCGAGTACATCGGCTTGGAAAACCAACCAATGGAAGAAGGATGAGAAGCAATCCAACCCCAAGCCAAAGTTCGAGCAAAAACAAGAGGTGGCCAGCCATGGGAATCAAGGTAAATCCGATTCTTCCACTACTCGGGCTCGTGATATTAAATGTTTTAAATGTCAAGGCAGGGGTCATATAGCAAGCCAATGTCCGAACAAACGAGTTATGGTGATGCGGGACAATGGAGACATTGAAACCGAGGAGGATTCGGACAATGACTCCATGCCTTCATTAGAGGATGTCGACGATGAGGAGTGCGCTGTCCAAGGAGAATTGTTGGTCACAAGGAGAGCTTTAAGTGTGCAAGCCAAAGAAGAAGATGAAGAGGTGCAACGGGAAAACATCTTCCACACTAGGTGCCACGTTCAAAACAAGGTATGTAGTGTGATTATTGATGGTGGGAGTTGTACAAATGTTGCTAGCACAACCATGGTAGAGAAGTTAGGGCTGCCAACAATTAAGCATCCTCGACCATATAAATTGCAATGGTTAAATGATACTGGTGAGGTAAAGGTGCATAAACAGGTGTTAGTTCCTTTTCGCATTGGAAGATATGAAGATGAAGTTTTGTGCGATGTGGTTCCGATGCAAGCTGGGCACTTGTTGTTAGGCAGACCATGGCAATTTGATCGGCGAGTTAAGCATGATGGTTTCACCAACAAGTACTCATTCGTTCACAATCAAAAGACGATCACTCTTGTTCCATTAACACCAAAACAGGTCTATGAAGACCAAGTGAGCTTACAGAGAGAAAATGATAAAAAAATGAAGAGCGAAGAAAAATCAAGAGTGGGAGTGCAGAGAGAGAGTTCGGCCAGTGAGAGAAAAAAGGAAGAGATGGCTGAGAAAAAGGAGAGCAAAGAGAGCAAGGGAGAGAAAATTGAGAGGGCTGAAAAGAATTCACAATCAGCCAATGAGAGAAAAGTAGAGAGAAAAACAAACTTTTATGCAAGAAAGAGTGATGTGAGAAGAGCTTTGTTTTCTAATCAGCCGATGATTTTACTCATGTACAAGGAGGCGTTATTAAACACTAACGATCTTGATTCCACCTTGCATAGTTCTGTTGTTTCTCTTTTGCAGGATTTTGAGGATATCTTTCCCGAGGAAACACCGCAAGGTTTACCTCCAATCCGCGGGATTGAACATCAAATCGACTTCATACCTGGAGCTACAATCCCAAACCGACCAGCCTATAGGAGTAATCCCGAGGAGACAAAGGAACTCCAACGGCAGGTAAATGAGTTGATGGAGAAGGGACACGTGAGAGAAAGCATGAGCCCGTGCGCCGTACCAGTTTTACTTGTGCCTAAGAAAGATGGGACTTGGAGGATGTGCGTTGATTGTCGAGCCATCAACAACATCACGGTAAAGTATCGACATCCCATTCCTCGCTTGGATGACATGTTAGATGAATTGCATGGTGCTTGTGTGTTTTCTAAAATTGATTTGAAGAGTGGATATCATCAAATTCGCATGAAAGAGGGAGACGAGTGGAAGACGGCTTTCAAAACAAAACAAGGCTTGTATGAGTGGTTGGTAATGCCTTTCGGTTTAACCAATGCGCCCAGCACATTTATGCGTTTAATGAACCATGTTTTGCGAGCTTTTATTGGAAAATTTGTTGTTGTTTATTTTGATGATATCCTTATCTATAGCAGCAATTTGGATGAACATATTGAACATTTGAAACTTGTTTTAGATGTTTTACGGAAGGAAAAGTTGTATGCTAACCTCAAGAAATGTACCTTTTGCACAGATAAGCTTGTGTTTCTTGGTTTTGTTGTTAGTGCTCAAGGTATACAGGTTGATGAAGAAAAGGTGCGAGCCATCCAGGAATGGCCGAGTCCAACTAGTGTGGGAAACGTACAGAGTTTTCATGGACTTGCTAGTTTCTACCGGCGGTTTGTGAAAGATTTCAGTACTATAGCCGCACCACTGACTGAAGTGATCAAGAAAAACGTTGGGTTTAGATGGGGAGAAGAGCAAGAAAAGGCATTTCAGCTACTCAAGGAGAAGTTGACAAATGCTCCATTGTTATCTTTACCTAATTTTGCCAAAACTTTTGAGATTGAATGTGATGCTTCAGGTGTTGGAATTGGTGCTGTTTTAATGCAGGAAGGGAGACCAATAGCATATTTCAGTGAGAAGCTGAATGGGGCAACTCTTAATTACCCAACTTATGATAAAGAGATGTATGCATTGGTTCGGGCATTAGAGACGTGGCAGCACTACCTATGGCCTAAGGAGTTCGTGATTCACAGTGATCATGAGTCCCTGAAACACTTGAAGGGCCAGCACAAGCTGAACAAGAGGCATGCTCGTTGGGTAGAATTCATAGAGACGTTTCCATATGTCATTCGCTACAAGCAAGGTAAGGAAAACGTCGTTGCCGACGCACTTTCTCGCAGGTATGTCTTAATCTCAACTCTTAATGCTAAACTACTGGGTTTTGAACACATTAAAGAGTTATATGCTGATGACCATGACTTTCGTACTGAGTATCAAGCTTGTGAGAGATCTGCTAGTGGTAAATACTTTAGGCATGAGGGATACTTGTTTCGGGAGAATAAATTATGTGTGCCTAATTGTTCATTAAGAGATTTGCTAGTGAGGGAATCCCATGGGGGAGGATTGATGGGACATTTTGGAGTAGTGAAAACTTTAGCTATGTTGCAGGAACACTTCTATTGGCCACATATGAAACGAGATGTTGAGAGGCTTTGTGGTAGATGTGTAACTTGTAGGCAGGCTAAATCAAGAGTGCAGCGCCATGGTTTATACACCCCTTTACCAATACCTAGTGAACCTTGGATTGATATTTCGATGGATTTTGTGTTAGGTTTGCCTAGGTCTAAACGGGGAAGAGACTCAATATTTGTGGTCGTGGATAGGTTTTCAAAGATGGCTCATTTTATTCCATGCCACAAGACAGATGATGCTTCCAATGTTGCTGATTTGTTCTTTAGGGAAATTGTGAGACTTCATGGTATGCCTAGGACAATTGTTTCTGATAGGGACCCCAAGTTCTTAAGCTACTTTTGGAAGACTTTGTGGGCTAAGTTAGGGACTAAGATATTGTTTTCAACTACTTGTCACCCTCAAACCGATGGTCAAACAGAAGTTGTGAATAGAACCTTGTCTACTTTGTTGAGGGCTGTCATTAAAAAGAACATCAAAACATGGGAGGAGTGTTTACCACATGTTGAGTTTGCTTATAATCGATCTGTTCATTCTGCTACACAATTTTCACCGTTTGAAATTGTTTATGGTTTTAATCCTTTAACTCCTTTGGATTTAATGCCATTACCTTTGTCTGAGCATGTGAATTTAGATGGAAAAAGAAAAGCTGATCTTGTTAAGCAGATACACGAGAAGGCAAGACTCAACATCGAGCGAAGGACTAAACAATATGCTGAACAAGCCAACAAAGGGCGTCACAAGCTCGTCTTCGAGCCCGGTGATTGGGTGTGGTTGCACTTACGCAAGGAACGGTTTTCAGAGCAAAGGAAATCCAAGCTATTGCCTAAAGGGGATGGTCCTTTTCAAATTCTCGAAAGGATCAATGATAATGCGTACAAGCTAGACTTGCTAGGTGAGTATGGTGTAAGTGCCTCCTTTAATGTTTCTGATCTAAGTCCTTTTGATGTAGGCGACGATTTGAGGACAAATCCTTCTCAAGAGGAGGGGAATGATGAGGACATCACTAGCACAAGCAAGAGCACGTGGGAGACATATTCAGATCCAATTCAAGTTCCCATTGGTCCGGTTACGAGAGCTCGTGCGAAGAAGTTTAAAGAAACACTTATTGGGCTGATTCAAGCAACTTGGGCTCAAGCTATTGCATGGAGGCCCATTGAGGGAATTGCATGCGACAACCACACCAATAAATGCGTGATTCAAGCTATAGAAGGGATTGAGTAATTTCCATTTCAGTTACTTTCCCATTTTGAGGCGACACATGGCGAGAAGAATCAGTTTTGACCTTTTAATGTCTAGTTTCCTTTTTTCCGTTTCTGGTATTTCTATTATTGTAAGGCTTTTAAGCCATTAAGGGAACTTTCCTTATTTAGTTTAGATTTGACATTTGGTAAACTATTTTCCTGAAATTCCATGGGAATTAGGAGCTGAAAATTCGCATAGGAACCCCTATATATTGTAACGAATTTCAGTCAATGGAATACAAGTAATAACACATAATTTTGAGGTTTAATTCTCTTTAGTTCCTAAACGAACTATTCGAACTTATCGGAAATTTTCGTGGCGTTCATCGACTTATCAATCAGTCCATCCATAGCTGATTGTGGCGTCCTCACTTACCAAGACTTATCAATCAGTCCCTCCATAGCTGATTGTGGCGTCCGCACATACCAAGGTTCGTGCTTCTCGTTGGGCATCGGGTCGCGGTTCCATCCAAAACCGGTTAGAAATTTGATCTTGGAAACCAACTTCGGTTAGGATCGCGTCAGTTCTTGGCGTGGTTCGTATCAAGCACTACCTATGGCCTAAGGAGTTCGTGATTCACACCGATCATGAGTCCCTGAAACACTTGAAGGGCCAGCACAAGCTAAACAAGAGGCATGCTCGTTGGGTAGAATTCATAGAGACGTTTCCGTATGTCATTCGCTACAAGCAAGGTAAGGAAAACGTCGTTGCCGATGCACTTTCTCGCAGGTATGTCTTAATCTCAACTCTTAATGCTAAACTACTGGGTCTTGAACACATTAAAGAGTTATATGCTGATGACCATGACTTTAGTATTGAGTATCAAGCTTGTGAGAGATTTGCTAGTGGTAAGTACTTTAGGCATGAGGGATACTTGTTTCGGGAGAATAAATTATGTGTGCCTAATTGTTCATTAAGAGATTTGCTAGTGAGGGAATCCCATGGGGGAGGATTGATGGGACATTTTGGAGTAATGAAGACTTTAGCTGTGTTGCAGGAACACTTCTATTGGCCGCATATGAAACGAGATGTTGAGAGGCTTTGTGGTAGATGTGTAACTTGTAGGCAGGCTAAATCAAGAGTGCAGCCCCATGGTTTGTACACCCCTTTACCAATACCTAGTGAACCCTGGATTGATATTTCGATGGATTTTGTGTTAGGTTTGCCTAGGTCTAAACGGGGAAGAGACTCAATATTTGTGGTCGTGGATAGGTTTTCAAAGATGGCTCATTTTATTCCATGCCACAAGACAGATGATGCTCCCAATGTTGCTAATTTGTTCTTTAGGGAAATTGTGAGACTGCATGGTATGCCTAGGACAATTGTTTCTGATAGGGACACCAAGTTCTTAAGCTACTTTTGGAAGACTTTGTGGGCTAAGTTAGGGACTAAACTATTGTTTTCAACTACTTGTCATCCTCAAACCGATGGTCAAACAGAAGTTGTGAATAGAACCTTGTCTACTTTGTTGAGGGCTGTCATTAAAAAGAACATCAAAACATGGGAGGAGTGTTTACCACATGTTGAGTTTGCTTATAATCGATCTGTTCATTCTGCTACACAATTTTCACCGTTTGAAATTGTTTATGGTTTTAATCCTTTAACTCCTTTGGATTTAATGCCATTACCTTTGTCTGAGCATGTGAATTTAGATGGAAAGAGAAAAGCTGATCTTGTTAAGCAGATACACGAGAAGGTAAGACTCAACATCGAGCGAAGGACTAAACAACATGCTGAACAAGCCGACAAAGGGCGTCACAAGCTCGTCTTCGAGCCCGGCGATTGGGTGTGGTTGCACTTACGCAAGGAACGGTTTCCGAAACAAAGGAAATCCAAGCTGATGCCTAGAGGGGACGGTCCTTTTCAAATCCTTGAAAGGATCAATGATAATGCAAACAAGCTAGACTTGCCAGGTGAGTATGGTGTAAGTGCCTCCTTTAATGTTTCTGACCTAAGTCCTTTTGATGCAGGCAACGATTTGAGGACAAATCCTTCTCAAGAGGAGGGGAATGATGAGGACATCATTAGCATAAGCAAGAGCACGTGGGAGACATATTCAGATCCAATTCAAGTTCCCATTGGTCCGGTTATGAGAGCTCGTGCGAAGAAGTCTAAAGAAACGCTTATTGGGCTGATTCAAGCAACTTGGGCTCAAGCCATTGCATGGAGGCCCATTGAGGGAATTGCAAGCGAAGATCAAACCAACAAATGCGTGATTCAAGCTCTAGAAGGGATTGAGTAATTTCCATTTCAGTTACTTTCCCGTTTTGAGGCGACACATGGCGAGAAGAATCAGCTTATGACCTTTTTAATGTCTAGTTTCCTTTTTGCGTTTGTGTTATTTCTATTATTGTAAGGCTTTTAAGCCATTAAGGGAACTTTCCTTATTTAGTTTAGATTTGACATTTGGTAAACTATTTTCCTGAAATTCCATGGGAATTAGGAGCTGAAAATTCGCATAGGAACCCCTATATATTGTAACGAATTTCATTCAATGGAATACAAGTAATAACACATAATTTTGAGGTTTAATTCTCTTTAGTTCCTAAACGAACTATTCGAACTTATCAGAAATTTCCGTGGCGTTCATAGACTTATCAATCAGTCCATCCATAGCTGATTGTGGCATCCTCACATACCAAGAATTATCAATCAGTCCCTCCATAGCTGATTGTGGCGTCCGCACATACCAAGGTTCGTGCTTCTTGTTGGGCATTGGGTCGCGGTTCCATTCAAAACCGGTTAGACATTTGATCTTGGAAACCAATTTCGGTTAGGGTCGCGTCAGTTCTTGGCGAGGTTCGTATCAGTATGCAAAGTAGAATTCCAAGAAAGGTGGGCAACCATCTGGGTCTAGAAGTACTCTTTCTAAGAAAGACTCTCTAAAGTCTGATGAATAAAGAGAATATGCAAAGAAGGTGTCTTATGCTTTGGTAGTGGGTAGTCTCATGTATACGATGCATTGCACATGACCAGATATTTGTTATGCAGTCAGGATAGTAGGTCAATTTTAGTTGGATCCAGGACCAAACTACTAGGTTGCTTTCAAGCATATTTTCAAATACTTGAGAAGGATTAGAGGTTATATGCTAGTGTATTTGGATGAGGATCTAACACCTCTAGGATACACTAATTCGGATTTCTAATCATGTCTTGATTCAAGTTGATCAACTTCCGATTCTATGTTTACTCTAGGTGGAGGTGCTATTGTTTAGAGAAATATAAAGCAAGATTACATTTTGAATTCAACGATAGAGGTGTTGGAAAACTAGTACTCAACAGAATTTTAAAATTTTTAAATTAGAGTATTTTCTAAAACACAAGTTTGACATGATAAATACATAAATTGATGACAGATCTTACTAACATCTTTTGTATACCAAAGTAGGCTCGAATTAGTATAGAAAAGATCATTCTAGAAGAGCCTCAACTAACTAGTCTTCTTTGCTATTCTCTATCCACAGTCGGAGTGTGGGTGGTCACATGTCGTACAGCTCTTCCTCCGGTGACTCTCCTTCCAACCACTTGAGAAGACCTAAAGCTAAGGTTCTTAATGTTGAACAATAGCTCTCAAGGAGTTTAAGGGTTTCTCAAACTAGAGTACTCATTCGATGCTTCTCATTTGATCTAAATAACTGAGAAAACTCACCCACTATTTATAGTGTTGAATCTAGGGTTAATCCCTATCAGATAAGGCCTCAAAATTTGAATTTGCATCAACTTCTGATGAAAATGCATCTAAAAGATGTATATAGATCATTGTAGGATCGGTAGGCTAAACTTGGAGATCGACTTGCCGAACTTATTCCATCGGTAAGCCAAACTAACGCATTAGCCTATCAAACTTGCGATAATTTGATCACTGAGAATATCTTATTTTTCACTCGAAAATCTTGGATAGAGTCTCAGTTTTAATTCAAATAACCCAATAGAGAAGTTATTTGATTAAAACAGCCATATCTAGATAATCCCATAGAAAATAAAATATTATCTAAATAATTTAGCATGTTTATCTTGAATTAATTCACAAAATTAATTCAACCAATAAACTAACATGAATCAATAAATCTAATCTTATTGACTTTCAGCAAATTTAATAATTTAACATAAGTTATTAATATGTAGGAAAAATATACCATATCGTTATAGGATTTATTATGAGCTAACAAAGGGGACCCGATGGACATATACAGTTTAAGCTCCTATAACTATAAAATACAATATCCCATATACATATTTTATAATTATCAATTCTAACGCCACTCCTCTAAAAGCATAGAACTGCAATCTCAAACTATATTAAATTACAAAGCTTTAATAAGCTAACCATCTATGACATATCATAATGTGTCACATCCCCAGAGGATAATCATCTCAAACTACTTGGTCAACCATAATTTAACCAATGACAATGCTCCAATGTCATTGCTAGTTACCAGAATGTCATCTACATAGAGTAGTAGAAAAACCACCTTTCTATCCTTAATGTGTTTATAAACACATGGTTCATCCACATTTTGTTCGAACCCATAAGTCTTGATCACCTGATCAAGTCTTATGTTTCAAGAACAGGAAGCCTATTTAAGTCCATAAATTGACTTTAGCAACTTACAGACCTTACCTTCTTAACTCTTAGCCTTGAACCTGTCTGGCTGTACCATATCCAGGACTCATCAAGATAGCCATTCAAAAAAGCCGTCCTGACATCCATTTGCCAAATCTTGTAATCAAGAGTGGTAGCTATGGATAAGAGAATGTGGATGGACCTAAGCATGGCTATAAACGAAAAGGTTTCTTCGGAATCGATTCCTTCATTTTTTTGTGTATTCCTTAGCTACCAGGCTATAAATGAAATGGCTTTTGGTCATTTTGCCCTATAAACAGTATTCATATTGTGGTATAGATTCCACCTCTAACTAACTTAAAGGTCCATCCCGTACCAACCTTTGATTCCTATTCAGGCTAATATGACCTTATCGTAAATGCCAAATATGAGTCTTATTTGAGTGAAAAGTCTTAAGTCTTTTAGAGTGATTATCATTAACGTCAGTGTTAAGCAATATGTCCATGTTAGGTTTGATAAAATATAGATTATTTTGTATCCATTCATCACAGATAAAAGACTGGTTTTTATGAATCACAATTTTATTATTAAAAGAAATTGAATAAGAATCGTTAAATAAACAATCTATAGATATCAAATTCCTTTTAAGTCTAGGAAAATAAAAACAATCTTTCAAAACTAAAATCCTATAAATATCAAAGTAAAGATGGATGCCTCCTACTACTTTAGCCAACGCTAAGGATCCATCGCCCATCCGAAGTGTGAAGTCCTTGTAAAGCAGACTTCTTGTTTCTTTGAACCCCTATCGAGAAACACAAACATGATTAGTTGCTCCAAAATCTATGACCTAAGTTTCATTTGATTCCTCAACTAAACAAGTTTCAATAACTAAAAGATCACACTTACCTCCTTGAGAAAGGAAGTCTATGCAATTCTTCTTAATGTGCATAACTTTCCTAAAAAAAACCACTTCACTTCTTTAGGTTTTTCTTTTTCTTCTTCTTGTTCTTGCTATTTGTAGGAATAGAAGATTTTTGGTTTTAGCTCTTGGCTTCCTTCCATTCCCTGGATTAGGATTGGAACTAAATGTAGTTGCCAAGTTGGCCTCATCACCTGCAGGAGTTTCCCTGATCAGATTTTCAAACTTTGTAACTACTTCATTAGCTTAGTCAAGGTCACATCCTGTCTATTACTTAAATTATATGAAGCTCTAAATAGATGAACTCCTTAGGTAGAGTCTCAAAGACCATAGTCATCTATGACTCAGCATTGATATCAGTTTCATGGGTTTTAGCCTCAAACGATCACCATCATTAGCATCTTTCCCATGATCATACGCTTAATTTGCTCATTATGGGATTCCCCGATAGGTTCAGGAGGACACAGTGTTGTCAGCACAAATTTTAGTTTCTCAAAGGAAAGGACAATATTCAGGTTCCTTTTCTAGTCATTGTAATTCTCGCCAATTAATTGGTTTTCATCAAGTATCGAAGACAAAGCATTTTTAAACATTTTAATCTATAATAAAGATTCATATACCAAATATAAGCAAACATTCCATATCAATTTAGTAAGATAACACAATCAAGTAAACGTGCAATTGTATTTACATGTCAAAACCTTGAAAAAAATCACAACCTTACAACAATAATTCCCAACTCAGAATTCAACAAGCCACCTAGGGATGACTTGCTAAATTCAATTAGAAACATAGATTTCCTCTGATTAATATATGCCATCCAAAACCCGTCTAATCCAGTATATATTAATAATCGTTTTCTTTGGCTATTAGTTTCATTAACAAAACTCCTAGGGTAAGTTAATTATAAAATTAATCTTCAGTGTATAACCATTGTTTCAACTACTTTATCCATGAATTATATTTGCCACCTAGGGATGTACAATGACAAATCATGCTAAAATAAATTATCCCTTTGGAGATCCATCCTAGTACATGATAAAATCCCTTCCTAAGGGTCGAAACTACCAGTGCTACATATGGACCAACGATGGAGGCCATAGGTCCTCTCTTAGAAAGCCTTCTCCTACTCAATATTTTGAAAGTTAAGGTTTTAGTTCATATGCACGAATAATTTTTAATGAGCAGCACTCCCTATTCTACATAGCATGTTATCAATAGACATGGCAAATCATATTATATTGTAGACAAGCAAAGAAACATTCAAAGCCACAAGAAAAATAATAATAAATAAATAGCTTTAATATCATGGTTCCCTCCTAGAGAAAAGAAAATAGAGATTACAAAAGTTCAATCGAAATATATTATCGATTCTTCATCTTATATCTTCAAGTTGTATCCTTCTTCATGTGTTATCCATGTTCAATTCTTCAATCCCTCATAGATCAAACATTTTATTTTTCTAGTCCTCATAAAATTTCATGTTTTTCAAAATTGTCTCAAAAATAAAATCAAAAACTACATCAAAAAATACACCTTTTCTAGAAAAATTCTGCTCTCTACTGGCCAGCCGAATTGGATCATTGGCCTGCCAGTCTAACCATCAGCCTACCGCCAGAGCTGACAGAATTTTGTCCCATGGATGGCCTACCGAATTGGAAATTCAACCTACCGGTCTGCGATCATCGGCATGCTGACCGAGTTGAATTCACGTTTTTCTAGAAAATGGTTTTTAAGTGGTTTTTTAATTTTATTTTCAACAATTCAAAACATTAAAAAATTTAGAAACTCAAAAACAATGGAACTCCTATCATTTCCATCTTCTAGATTCGTCTTCACTTCGAATGATTATTTAATTACAAAATTTTACAAATTTAAAATTAAAATAATAATTTCTAGGCGATAATGATAGACTGCTATCTAATTACATGAAGAACTTAGGTAAACACTTTAACCTCTAAGGAACCATAACCAGCACAAATTGATTAATTAATAAACAATTAAATAGTAATTTAAGCAATATAATTAATTAATGAAATGCTAATTTAAAATTTTTAAATCATAGTATTTTTCAAAATACAAGTTTGATATACTAAATACATAAATTAATGACATATCTTACTAACTACTTTAGTATACCAAAGTGGGCTTGAATCCGTGTAGAGAAAAATGTTCCAAAAGATCCTCAACCAACTGGTATTCTTTGCTATTCTCTATCCACAATCGGAGTGGGGGTAGTTACACGTTGTATAGCTCTTCCTCTAGTGATTCTCTTTCCAACCACTTGAGAAGACCTAGAGCGTCAATTCATGATGTGGAACAATAACTCTCAGAGAGTTTCAGAGATTCTCAAACTAGAGTACTCATTCAATGTCTCTCAACTAATCTAAATAACTGATAAGACCTATCTAGGATTAGTCTCTATTAGATAAGGCCTCAAAATTGGAATCTAGATCAACTTCTAATGAAAAACGCATCTAAAACGCGCATATAGATTATCGCAAGATCGGCAGGCTGAACTAGGAGATCGGCCTGCCGAACTTACTTCATCGACAAGCTGAACTAATGGATTGGCGTATCGAATTTGCGATAATTTGATCCCTAAAAATATCTTATTTTCCACCTGAGAATCTTAGATAAAGCCTCAGTTTTAATTCAAATAACCCAATAGAGAAGTTATCTGATTAAAACTGTCATATCTAGATAATCCCATATAAAATAAAATATTATCCAAATAATTCAACATGTATATCTTGAATTAATTCATAAAATTATTTTAACTGATAAACTAACATGAATCATTAAATCTGATCTTATCAAATTTTAGTCAATCTAATAATTCAACATAAGTCACCAATATATAGGAAAAATATGTCGTATTGTTATAAGATTTATTATGAGCTAGCAAAATAGACCCGATGGACATATACAGTTTAAGCTCCTATAATTATAAATATAATATCCCAGATACATATTTTATAATTATTAACTCTAACGCTACTCCACTAAAGGCTTAGAGCTGTACTCTTCAACTATATAAGATTACAAAGCTTCAATAAGCTAACCGTCCACAACATATCGTAACGTCTCACATCCCCATAGGATATTTAGAATTGGCTTAAGGATAAATTACGTTTTACCTTTTTAATTATTTTTATCTTACATTCCATTATCACACCATCAGAATACTTACTATTCATAGATAGTATATCATTCGATTACACTTATGCATCCAAATGATTGAGTGCTCTAGTCTTCCAATTACAGGATAATGCATATAAGAGAATATCATTAACTCTATAAAAAGAGTTATACATTCCATATCTATGAATAATGAGTCAACGTGAATAAGAGTCGTGTCTCCAACATACTGGTATGCGTTACATCATTAAGTCAAGATGTCACCCTTTGGTACATCAAAAGACATAAGTCAAGAATATGGGCCAATAGTCATTTTAGGATTAAGACACAATAATATGATTGTCTAAAGTGAATTAATTTGCACAAACAAAATTATTAACTAAATAAATTCAACTTTTATGTCCCTAATCCAACACATTATCAACTATGACAATGCACTAATGTTTCTACTCACAAAGCCACTCCAATGATCAAGACAATTCATTTCCTATTAGGGATGTAAACAATATAACATTCTTAGCATGAATAAAGCGTCCAACTTTATTCTCTCGATTGCAGATCTTATGATTTAGACCATCACCTTCAAGATTCATGTCTTGCGTAATCTGTCCATCATATGTATGATTCTTAAAGGTTTAGGCTGACAGTCTCAAACTTGTGTTTGCTTATCATACATTCAACAAATATGAATATGAAAAGGACAACATTTGGTATATAAATAAATGAATTCTTTATTGATAAGATATCTCCAAAAATATATAACAACATTTTACTCCTTAGGACATCATGTCTAACAGGAGGCTGAGTATGTGGCAGCTAGTGATGCTTCAAAAGTTGTAGTGTGGCTTTGTCAGTTCTTTGGGAATCTTGAGGTAGTTCCTAGTATGGACAAAGTAGCATCGTTGTATAATGATAACACGACAGCGATAGCTAATGCTAAGGAACCAAGATTTTACAAAAAGTGTAAGCATATTCACTGGAAGTATCATGTGATAAAGGACTTTGCATATTCATTGTATGCAAAATCACATCTGAGGATGATTTAGCTGATCCTTTCATGAAGACACTAACTATGAGAGTCTTCGAGAAGCATATAGAGGCTATGGGGATGCAAGATATGTCATATTTACTCACTTAGTGTAAGTGGGAGATTGTTAGACAAAGTGCCTAAGGAGTAAAATGTTGTAATATATTTTTAGAGACATTTTATCAATAGAGTTTATTTATTATCCATATACCAAATTTTGTCCTCTTTATGTTCATTGGTATTTTATATATGATAAGCAAACAAAAGTCAGAGACTATTAGTCTAAACCTTTAAAAATTATGCATATGATAGATAGATTATGCAGAAGACACAAATTTTAATGGTGATGGTCTAAATTATAAGATCCATAATCTAGAGAATAAAGTTGGCGCTTTATTCATGCTAAGATTGTTGATACAAAACCCACCAAGAACTGATGCGACACTAACCAAAATTGGTCTCCAAGGTCGAAATTCCTAATCAGTTTTGAATGGAACCGTGACCCGATGCCTAACAAGAAGCATGAACCTTGGTATGTGAGGACGCCACAATCAGCTATGGACAGACTGATTGATGAGTTTATGAATGCCATGGAATAGTCCAATATGTTCGAATAGTTAGTTTAAAGAACCAAAGAGAATTAAAACCTGAAATTGTGTGTTAAAAAAAAACTCCATTGAATGAAATTCGTTACAATATATAGTGGTTTCCCCTTTGTGAATTTTTAGCTCCTAATTGCCCATGAATTTCGGACAAATCAATTACCAAAAAAAAAAATGCCCAATCTAAAGCAAATAAGGTAAGTTCCCTAAATGGCTTAAAAGCCTTACAATAATATGAAATAAAATTAAAGAAAAGGAAAATAGACAATAAATAGGTAAATAGCTGATTCTTCTTGCCACTTGTCAACTCAAAACGGAAAAGTAACTGAAATGGAAAGTAGCTTGATTATTTGCAGCCATATGGTGCTAATCACTTGTTGATTCTATAAACATGATTACTCGATCCCTTCTAGAACTTGAATCATGCATTTGTTGGTCTGGATGTCACATGCAATTCTCTCAATGGCCCTCCATGCAATAGCTTGAGCTCAAGTTGCTTGAATTAGCCCAATAGGTGTTTCTTTGAACTTCTTCGCACGAGCTCTTGTAACCGAACCAATGGGAAGTTGAATTGGATCTGAATATGTCTCATCCCACGTGCTCTTGCTTGTGTTAATGATGCCCTCATCATTCCCCTCCTCTTGAGAGGGATTTGTCCTCAAATCATTGCCTGCATCAAAAGGACTTAGATGAGAAACATTAAAGGTGGCACTTACACCATATTCACCTAGCTAGTCTAGCTTGTATGCATTATCATTAATCCTTTCAAGAATTTGAGAACGATCGTCCCCTCTAGGCAATAGCTTGGATTTCCTTTGTTCTGGAACCGTTCCTTGAGTAAGTTCTCACGTATTTGCTTAACAAGGTCAGCTTTTCTTTTTCCATCTAAATTCACACACTCAGACAAAGGTAATGGCATTAAAATCCAAAGGAGTTAAAGGATTAAAACCATAAACAATTTCAAACGGTGAAAATTGAGTAGCAGAATGAACAGATCGAATATGAGCAAACTCAACATATGGTAAACACTCCTCCCAAGTTTTGAAGTTTTGATGTTCTTTTTAAAGATAGCCCGCAACAAAGTACACAAGGTTCTATTCACAACTTTTGTTTGACCATCGGTTTGAGGGTGACAAGTAATTGAAAACAATAGCTTAGTCCCTAACTTAACCCACAAAGTCTTCCAAAAGTAGATTAAGAACTTAGCATCCCTATCAGAAACAATTGTCCTAGGCATACCATGAAGCCTCACAATTTCCCTAAAGAACAAATCAGCAACATTGAAAGCATCATCTGTCTTGTGGCAAACCTAATACAAAATCCATCGAAATATTAGTCCAGGGTTCACTAGGTATTGGTAAAGGAGTGTACAAACCGTGGGGCTGCACTCTTGGTTTAGCCTGCCTACAAGTTACACATCTACCAATAAGCCTATCAACATCTCGTTTCATATGTTGCCAATAGAAGTGTTCCTGCAACACCGCCAAAGTCTTCATTACTCCAAAATGTCCAATCAATCCTCCCCCATGTGATTCTCTCACTAGCAAATCTCTTAATGAACAATTAGGCACACACAATTTATTCTCCCGAAACAAGTATCCCTCATACCTAAAGTACTTACCACTAGCAAATCTCTCACAAGCTTGATACTCAATATTAAAGTAACAGTCATTGATAAGAACCTCGCCAATATACTGACGAAACCCGTTATCAATAGAAAGGCACCGAGACTGTTTCTACTTAGATTTGGATGGAAGTCACAGTGACTTGTTGCTTATATCAAAGCAAGAACCTTTGTATATCATAGACGTCACAATTCAAGGATGGAAAGGTTGATTGATAAGTCAGGGTTAAATGCCCGGATTGATCCGAAGAGTTCGTTTAGTTCGTCAAAAAACCAAGGAAAGTGCCTATTTATAGGCCAAAATTACAAAGGAAAGTTGACAAATTCAAACATAACTACTAATCCTAATTTTAAGCCTAAAATAAAAACCAAAAGAAAGGAAAGTCTTAATGGCTGATATTTAGCCATTTACACACCCAACAATTAAAGGAAAGTGCAATTAATGCTCTTCAACAACTTGCACAAATGATCAGCCACATGTGTGCCAATAATGGGAAAGTTTCCGAAATCCTTCCATAGACTTGATCTTGCAAAATTTGAGCTGATTTCAAGCTTGACTCATCTGGATTCTTCTACAACTTGGATAAAATTGATGCACCTTTATGGCTGACGTGGGCCTGGGTCAATGGGCTTGCACAAATTTACTTGATTCCATATTACATGAATCAGCCTATTTAGTGCTTCCTTGAATTTCTTAGCTGGGGCTCTTGTGACTATTCCAACAGGAACTTATATTGGGTCAGCCACCTTCCATGCATTAGTGCTCCCAACGTCTCCATCATTCCCCTCCTCTTGACAAGGATTTGTACTCAAATCAAACTCTGCATCAAAAAGACTCAAATCAGAAACATTAAAGATAGCACTTACATTATACTCACCGAGCAAATCCAACTTGTAAGCGTTGTCATTAATTCGTTCAAGGACTTGAAATGGACCATCTCCCTATGGTAACAACTTTGACTTTCTTTGTTCCAAAAAATGCTCCTTTCTGAAGTGCAACCACACCCATTCTCCAGGTTAAAAAATCAGCTTGTGTCGCCCCTTGTTGGCTTGCTTTGCATATTGTTCCATTCTTCACTCAATGTTGAGTCTTGCCTTCTTATGAATCTCTTTAACAAAGTCAGCCTTCCCTTTGCCATCTAAATTAACACGTTCAGAAACAGGTAGTGGTGATAAATCCAATGGTGACAAAGGACTAAAACTATAAACAATTTGAAAAGGTATACTTAATACTAGAATGGACAGAACTATTATATGCAAACTCAATATGTGGTAAACAGTCTTCCCATGTTTTAATTTTCTTACTGATGATTGCTCCTAATAAGGTTGACAAAGTCCTATTTACTACCTCAATATGACCATAAGTTTGTGGGTGGCAAGTAGTGGAAAACAACAGCTTAATACCTAACTTACTCCACAAAGTCCTTTTTCTAGGCCATCTCTACCTTTTTTCTCTCACTGGCCGAACTCTCTCTCTGCACTCCCACTCTTGATTTTTCTCCGCTCTTCATTTTTTTCTCACTTTCTCTCTGTAAGCTCACTTGGTCTTCACCTCTTCCCATGACTCAATAGGTCGCTCTCTATTTCATCTCCTGTTTATAACAAGCTGATCCCACCAAGTAATAGCATAATCAAAAAATTCAATTATAGCCAGTTTTACCTTCTTCGCCTCGGAATAGTTTTGGCAGTCAAAGACGAACTCCATTTTCTTCTCCCATTCTTGGTACTCTTCTGGATTGGATTTGCCTTGAAATGATGGTATCTTCATTTTTATGCCTCTCAAACTATCATTTTTTCGGTTCCTAACTCCTCTATCCCGTCCAAATCTTCGGTGACTACCCGCTGAATCTTCTCCTTTGTCAAACTCTTCCCCATCAATCCTGTAGTAGTCATCAACCTCTCCTCTAACCAGAACCCTTTCCCACCTACGCGCATGAGGAACATGTTGCAGCTGTTCCACAGGTGCCTTTTCCATCCGGTCTATCCTCTCATGAAGCTGTCCTAACTCTCCCCTCAATAATCGCCTCATCTCCCCCATCATTGCTTCCATAAGAAGTTTTGGATTGGCTGCACCCGAGGTACCCTCAATAGTGTTCTTGCTATTATTTGACATTTTTTTTTTTGGCAAAACAAAATAAGAAATAATGCAAAGGACCTTACCACACTCCCTTACGTGTTTCACTCGTGAAATGGTTCACTCAATTTCACTCGTGTTTACACTCAATACTTTTGGCTTTTGTCCACTCTAATGCTCTCACCTCTTTGCCTTTTTCCACTCGTTAATTCTCGCTCAGTTCCTATAAAACTAGTCAAATCAATATCAAAATTTCCTTGACAATTCACAAATAGATTACCAAGGAGGCTCAGATTAGAAACAAGACTATAAAAGGAACAGATAATTTAAGCTTTCAAATATCACACCCAAAAGGAACAAAATTTGAGCAAAAATTTTTGGTCTGTGTAAGGAATTCAATTTCGGGTTCCTTAAACGATGAATAACAAGAATCTGAAAAAAAAAAATTTAAGGAAAGTTTCCAGACTTTTTTTTTTTTTTTTTGGATCCTCTTGTTTTTCTTCTTTTCCTTTTTTTTTTCTTTCTTTTCTTTTTGGTTCTTTTTTTTTTTAACCAACTTTGATAATGGAAATCAAAACTCACGAATAACTGAAACAAACATAAACTAAGAGAATGGATAAGCAAAACCTGATTAAAACCTCACTCTGATTACCAAATGATACGAACCCCGCCAAGAACTGACACGACCCTAACCAGAATTGGTTTCCAAGATCAAAATTCCTAACCGGTTTTGGATGGAACCGCGACCCGATGCCTAACAAGAAGCACGAACCTTGGTATGTGAGGACGCCACAATCAGCTATGGATGGACTGATTGATAAGTCTATGAACGCCACGGATTTTTCTGATAAGTTCGAGTAGTTCGTTTAGGAACCGAAGAGAATTAAACCTCAAATTGTGTGTTAAAACTTATTTCCCATTGAATGAAATTTGTTACAATATATAGGGGTTCCCCTATGCGAATTTTCAGCTCCTAATTGCCCATGGAATTTCAGGCAAATCAATTACCAAAACGCCTAATCTAAAGCAAATAAGGTAAGTTCCCTTAATGGCTTAAAAGCCTTACAATAATAGAAACACCAGAAACGGAAAAAAAGAAACTAGACATTAAAAGGTCAAAACTGATTCTTCTCGCCATGTGTCGCCTCAAAATGGGAAAGTAACTGAAATGGAAATTACTCAATCCCTTCTATAGCTTGAATCACGCATTTATTGGTGTGGTTGTCGCATGCAATTCCCTCAATGGGCCTCCATGCAATAGCTTGAGCCCAAGTTGCTTGAATCAGCCCAATAAGTGTTTCTTTAAACTTCTTCGCACGAGCTCTCGTAACCGGACCAATGGGAACTTGAATTGGATCTGAATATGTCTCATCCCACGTGCTCTTGCTTGTGCTAACGATGTCCTCATCATTCCCCTCCTCTTGAGAGGGATTTGTCCTCAAATCGTCGCCTGCATCAAAAGGACTTAGATCAGAAACATTAAAGGTGGCACTTACACCATACTCACCTGGCAAGTCTAGCTTTTACGCATTATCGTTGATCCTTTCAAGAATTTGAAAAGGACCGTCCCCTCTAGGCAACAACTTGGATTTCCTTTGTTCCAAAAATCGTTCCTTACATAAGTGCAACCACACCCAATCGTCGGCCTCAAAGACGAGCTTGTGATGCCCTTTGTTGGCTTGTTCAGCATATTGTCTAGTTCTTCGCTCGATGTTGCGTCTTGCCTTCTCGTGTATCTACTTAACAAGGTCAGCTTTTCTTTTTCCATCTAAATTCACATGCTCAGACAAAGGTAATGGCATTAAATCTAAAGGAGTTAAAGGATTATAACCATAAACAATTTCAAACGGTGAAAATTGAGTAGCAGAATGAACAGATCGATTATAAGCAAACTCAACATGTGGTAAACACTCCTCCCATGTTTTGATGTTCTTTTAATGACAGCCTGCAACAAAGTAGACAAGGTTCTATTCACAACTTCCGTTTGACCATCGGTTTGAGGGTGACAAGTAGTCGAAAACAATAGCTTAGTCCCTAACTTAGCCCACAAAATCTTCCAAAAGTAGCTTAAAAACTTGGTGTCCCTATCAGAAACAATTGTCCTAGGCATACCATGAAGTCTCACAATTTCCCTAAAGAACAAATCAGCAACATTGGAAGCATCATCTGTCTTGTGGCATGGAATAAGATGGGCCATCTTGGAAAACCTATCCACGACCACAAATATTGAGTCTCTTCCCCGTTTAGACCTAGGCAATCCTAACACAAAATCCATCGAAATATCAATCCAGGGTTCACTAGGTATTGGTAAAGGGGTGTACAAACTATGGGCCTGCACTCTTGATTTAGCCTGCCTACAAGTTACACATCTACCACAAAGCCTCTTAACATCTCGTTTCATATGTGGCCAATAGAAGTGTTCCTGCAACATAGCCAAAGTCTTCATTACTCCAAAATATCCCATCAATCCTCCCCAATGGGATTCTCTCACTAGCAAATCTCTTAATGAACAATTAGGCACACATAATTTATTCTCCCGAAACAAGTATCCCTCATGCCTAAAGTACTTGCCACTGGCAAATCTCTCACAAGCTTGATACTCAGTATTAAAGTAACAGTAATTGATAAGAACCTCGCCAATATACTGACGAAACCCGTTATCAATAGAAAGGCACCAAGACCTTTTCTACTTAGATTTGGATGGAAGTCACCATTACCTATTGCTTATATCGAAGCAAGAACCTTGGTATATCATAGACGCCACAATTCAAGGATGGAAAGGTTGATTGATAAGTCAGGGTTGAACGCCCGGATTGATCCAAAGAGTTCGTGTAGTTCGTCAAAAAACCAAAGAAAGAATTTTCTCTCTCATAAAATAAACATTCATTCGTCCTTTTTTTAACCTTGGAAATGCCTATTTATAGGCCAAAATTACAAAGGAAAGTTGACAAATTCAAACATAACTACTAATCCTAATTTTAAGCCTAAAATAAAAACCAAAAGAAAGGAAATGGCTGATATTTAGCCATTTACACGCCCAACAATTAAAGGAAAGTGCAATTAATGCTCTTCAACAACTTGCACAAATGATCATC
Source organism: Artocarpus heterophyllus (assembly GCA_025403435.1). Taxonomy (NCBI): domain Eukaryota; kingdom Viridiplantae; phylum Streptophyta; class Magnoliopsida; order Rosales; family Moraceae; genus Artocarpus; species Artocarpus heterophyllus. The sequence continues at coordinate 6,015,820 of CM046339.1, read as the reverse complement.
CACATGTGTGCCAATAATGGGAAAGTTTCCAAAATCCTTCCATAGACTTGATCTTGCAAAATTTGAGCTGATTTCAAGCTTGACTCATCTAGATTCTTCTAGAACTTGGATAAAATTGATGCACCTTTATGGCTGACGTGGGCCTGGGTCAATGGGCTTGCACAAATTTAAATGATTCCATATTACATGAATCAGCCTATTTAGTGCTTCCTTGAATTTCTTAGCTCGGGCTCTTGTGATTGGTCCAACAGGAACTTATATTGGGTCAGCCACCTTCCATGCATTAGAGCTCCCAATGCCTCCATCATTCCCCTCCTCTTGACAAGGATTTGTCCTCAAATCAAACTCTGCATCAAAAAGACTCAAATCAGAAACATTGAAGATAGCACTTACATTATACTCACCTAGCAAATCCAACTTGTAAACGTTATCATTAATTCGTTCAAGGACTTGAAATGGACCATCTCCCTGTGGTAACAACTTTGACTTTCTTTGTTCTGAAAAATGCTCCTTTCTGAAGTGCAACCACACCCATTCTCCTGGTTTGAAAATCAATTTGTGTCGCCCCTTGTTTTCTTGCTTTGCATATTGTTCCATTCTTCGCTCAATGTTGAGTCTTGCCTTCTCATGAATCTCTTTAACAATGCCAGTCTTCCCTTTGCCATCTAAATTAACACATTCAGAAATAGGTAGTGGTGATAAATCCAATAGTGACAAAGGATTAAAAGTATAAACAATTTGAAATGGTATACTTAATACTAGAATGGACAGAACTATTATATGCAAACTCAACATGTGGTAAACAGTCTTCCCATGTTTTAATATTCTTACTGATGATTGCTCCTAATAAGGTTGACAAAGTCCTATTTACTACCTAAGTATGACCATAAGTTTGTGGGTGGCAAGTAGTGGAAAACAACAGCTTAATACCTAACTTACTCCACAAAGTCTTCCGAAAGTAGCTCAAGAACTTAGCATCTCTGTCTCAAACAATTGACCTAGGCATGCCATGTATCCTCACAATCTCCCTAAAGAATAATTCAGCAACATGCGACGTATCTCAGTTTTATGACAGGGAATAAAATGTGCCATCTTAGAAAATCGATCTACAACCACAAACACACTATCCTTCCCACGTTTGGTCCTAGGTAAACCTAACACAAAGTCCATTGAAATATCAATCCAAGGCTCACTAGGAATTGGCAAAGGTGTGTATAAACCATAGGGTTGTGCTCTCGATTTAGCTTGCCTACACGTGAGACATCTACCACATATCCTTTCAACATCCCTTTTCATGTGTGGCCAAAAGAAGTGTTCCTGCAAAACAGCTAAAGTTTTAGCAATTCCAAAATGCCCCATCAATCCGCCACCATGGGATTCCCTCACTAACAAATCTCTCAAAGAACAATTAGGCACACAAAGCTTATTCTCCCGAAACAAAAATCCATCATGTCTATAAAATTTACCCATTGTGTTTTTCTCACAAGCTCGATACTCCTCACTAAAATCTTGGTCTAAAGGGTATAAATCCTTAATATGCTCAAAACCAAGCAGTTTATCGTCAAAGATAGAAAGTAATGTGTACCTACGAGAAAGTGCATTTGCAACGACATTCTCCATACCTTGCCTATGATGGAGACTTAGGGAGCTCAAATGCTTGGAAGGTGGTTGACCCAATATAAGTTCCTGTTGGACCAGTCACAAGAGCCCGAGCTAAGAAATTCAAGGAAGCACTAAATGGGCTGATTCACGAAATCTAGAATCAAGAAAATTTGTGCTAGCCCATTGACCCAGGCCCACGTCAACCACAAAGGTGCATCAATTTGATCCAAGTTCTAGAAGAATTCCGATGAGTTAAGCTTGAAATTAGCTCAAAATTTGCAAGATCAAGTCAATGGAAGAATATCGAAAACTTTCCCATTTTTGGCACGCATGTGGCTGATCATTTGTGCAAATTGTTGACGCAGATTAATTGCACTTTCCATTAATTGTTGGGCATGTAAATGGCTGAATATCAGCTATTAAGACTTTCATTTCTTTTGGTTTTTATTTTAGGCTTAGTAGTTATGTTTGAATTTGTCAACTTTTTTTTTGGGCAACACTTTATAATTTTGGCCTATAAATAGGAGTTTCCAAGGTTAATGAATCATTGACGAATGTTTATTTTCTGAGAGAGATAAATCTTTCTTTGGTTCTTTGACGAACTACATTAACTCTTCGGATCAATCCAGGCGTTCAACCCTGACTTATCAATCAAGCTTTCCATCCTTGATTGTGGCGTCTATCATATACCATGGTTCTTGCTTCGATATAAGCAATGGGTCGCAGTGACTTCCATCCAAATTTGAGTAGAAACGGTCTTGGTGTCTTTCTATTGATAACGGGTTTCATCAATATATTGGTGAGGTTCTTACCATCTGGTATCAGAGAGAGGTTCTAGCCTTAGGTTTGTCTTGTTAGACATGTATGCTCTAAGGAGTAAAAATGTAACACGTTTTTGGAGACATTTTTATCAATAAAGAATTTATTCATTTATATATACCAAATATTGTCCTCTTTACGTTTATATTTGTTGAATGTATGATAAGCAAACAGTAGTCCGAGACTGTCAGTCTAAACCTTAAGAATTGGGCATATGATGGGATGATTATGCGAAAGACACAATTCTTAGGGTGACGGTCTAAAACATATGATCCGTAATCGAGGGAATAAAGTTGGGCGCTTTATTTATGTAAAGATTGTTATGTTGTCTATATCCCTTTTGGGAGATGGTTTTTCTTGGCCATCGGAGTTGGACTCCATGAATAGAAACATTGGCGCGTTGTCATAGTTGACGTGTTGGATCGGGACATAAAGTGAATTGATTTGGATAAATAATTCTGTCTTGGCAAATCGATTCACTTTAGACAATCATTTGTATTGTATCTTAATCCTGAGATGAATAATGGGCCCGTTGTCTCGACTTGTGTCTTTTGATGTACCAATGGGTGACTCCCACATTTCTATAGTGGCATGCATGCCGGTACGTTGGAGGCATGACTCTTGATAGCGTAGACTTGTTATTCATAGATATGGAATCCATAGCTCCTCTTTAGGAGTAATGATATCGTCTTATATGCGTTGTCCTGTAATTGGAAAACTGGAGCGCTCAACCATTTGGATACATAGGTGTAACCGAATGGTATACTATCTTTGGATGGTAAGTTTTCTAATGGTGAGACAATGGAATGTAAGATAAAAATAATCGGGAAGGTAAGACAGAACCTGTCCTTAAGCCAATTATGGATGATCATATGGGGATGCGATACACTATGATATGTCATGGAGACTTAGCTACACGAGCTTCGTAATTCTATAAAGTTCGAGAGTGCAGCTCCAAGCTTTTAGTGGAGTAGCGTTGGAGTTGATAATTTTGAAATGTATATCTGGGATATTGGGTTTCATAATTATCGTGAGCTTGAACTTTATAGGTCCATTTTGGTCCCCTTTGCTAGCTCACAAAATCTTGTAACGACACGGCGTGCTTTTCCAATAATTGGTGACTTATGTCGGATTTATCAGATTGGTTTAAAATTTATAAGAATCAAATAATTCATGTCTGTTTATCGGTTTAATTAATTATGTAAGAAAATTAGTTCAAGATGAACTTGTTGAATTATTGCGTTCGGGTAATTCTTGTCTGTTTATCGGTTGTTTTAATTTTGGACAATTAGAACAAGATAAACTTGTAGAATTATTGTGAATTCTTAGAGATTATCTTGATAAAGTTTGTTTTGATCAGATATCTTTTCTATTGGGCTATTTGAATCAAAACTGAGACTTTATCCTTTAGAATCTCGGGTGGAAAATAAAAGATTTACGGAGATTTTTTTCTCGGCAGTTCGGCCTGCCGGATGACGTGTTCGGCCTGCCGAACTGGCCTGTTCGGCTTGCCTATCAGAAAATTTGGCCTGCCGACCGACGACAGTTAAGATTACGCGTTTTCACGCGTATCTTATCAGATATTGATCCGAACTTGATTTTGTTTCGATTGTTTGAGACCTAATCTGATATGGACTGACCCTAGGACCAATAGGTATAAAAAGGGAGTCAGTCTAATGATTTACTCATATCAATTTGAGAGATTAAGAGTGATACTCTTCGAGTGAGCATCTAAAAACTCCCTGAGAGCTTTTGTTCACAAATCACGAACACTAGCTTTGGGTTCTCTCTATTGGTTAGAAGGAGACTCACCGGTGGAAGAGCTGTACGTGTGAGCCCACACTCACTCCAGTTGTGGATAGAGAATAGCAACGAAGACCAGTTGGTTGAGGCTCTTCTGGAACGTTACTTCTCTACACAGGTCGCGGAGGTTCTTCGGCACACTGAGGTTAGTAAGATCTATTTAATTTATACATATAACATGTCAAACTTGTATTTTGGAAATTACTCTGATGAAAAGTTTTTAAAAAATTCCGTTGCGCACTTTGTTTCTAACAATTGGTATCAGAGCTGAGATTTTTACATAAATTTGCAAGTTTGTGATCATGTTATATGCATAAATTTTGTGATCTTAGTCTCTCCGATGCTTGAATTGAATTTTATAGAGAGATGGCACTCTAGGTTTCTATATAATATATAAATGTTGTCATGGATTATGTGGTGAATATTTATTAATTAATTATGGTTGATTAAATTGTTGTTTAATTATTTATTAATTAATTAATACCGGTTATGGTTCCTTAGAGGTTAAAATGTGTATCTAGGTTTTTCATGTAATTAGATGGCGGACTATCATCTCCGTCTAGGAATTGTTATTTAATTTTTAATTTGTAAAAATTTTGTAATTAAATAATTATTCGGAGAAGACGGAACGAGAAGTCAGATCTTAAAGATTGATGATGGCGCCTCCAGGTACTTCCTGAGTCTCTAATTTTATGTCTTTGAATTGTTGAAAATAAAATTGATGAATTGCATTAAAATTGTATTTTCTAGATTAAGGTTTCTTCTGCTCGGTCGGCATGCCGGACCTCACAGTTCGGCAGGCCGAAGGTCACAAATCGGCAAGCCGGACTTACGGTCTGGCAAGCCGACAGTGGGGCAGAAATTTTAGGTGCTCTGCCGACAGGCCAAACCTTCATGTTCGGCAGGCTGAACCACCATGATCGGCAGACCGATCACCCAGATCGGACTGCCGACAGAGAGCTGCCAGGTGTCCAAAAAAGGTGCAATTTTTCCAATGCAGTTTTAATTTTATTTTTGAGACGATTCTGAGAAACACTAAATTTGGATTTGACCGGAAATATGAAGTGTTCGATTCATACGGGATTGAGGACTTGAAGATGGATATTACATGAAGAACAATACAGCTTGAGGATTCAAGGATGAAGAATCGATAAATGTCTCGATTATTCTCTTGTAATCTTAGTTTTCTATTTTCTAGGGTGGAACCATAATATTACGGTTATTATTATTGTGCTTGTAGCTTTGCTTGTCTGCATTATAATATGATTTGCCATGTATATTGATAACATGCCATATAGAATAGGGAGTGCCGCTCATATTAAAATTGTTCAAGCATAATTTTAAAATAAAACCTTGACTTCAAAAGATTGAGTGGGAGAAGGTTTTCGAAGAGAGAACCTAAGGCCTCCATCGTTGGTCCATAGGAAGAACATTGTGGTCCTGACCCCTAGGAAGGGATTTCTATTGGATCTCTGAAAGGATAAGGTATTTTAGTATGATTTATGGTTGCACACCCCTAGGTGGTGATTATAAATCATGGATAAAATATTGAAACGGTGGTTATACACTCACGTTAATTTTATTATTAACCTCCCCTAGGAGCTCTGTTAATAAAATTAATGGCCAAAGAAACGATTATTAATATATGTTGGATCATACGGGTCCTGGATGGCATATATTAATCAGGAGGGGATCCGTGTTCCTGATTGAATTTGGCATGACTCCCCTAGGAGCTTGTTGAATTCTGAGTTGGGAATTATCGTTGTAAAGTTGTGATATTTTCAAGGTTTTGACACATAAACACATTTGTATAATTTTACATGATTGTGTTATCTTACTAAATTATTATATATGTTTGCTTATGTTTGGTATATGATTCTTTATTGTAGATTGAAAATGTCTAAAAACGCTTTATCATCGATACTTGACAAAAACCAATTAACCGATGAGAACTATAACGATTGGAAACGGAACCTGGACATCGTCCTTTCCTTTGAGAAACTGAAATATGTTCTGACAACTCCTTGTCCTCCCGAGCCTACAGGAGACTCAACTAATGAGCAATTCCAAGCGTACGATCGCTGGAAAGATGCTAATGATCAGGCCCGCTGCTATGTTATGGCTAGCATGAACAATGTGCTGCAGGCTCAACATCAGGAATATGAGACTGCGAAGCAAATCTTGGATAATCTTGAGGACATGTTTGGAGGCCAGGCCATAACAAAGTGGCAAGGGGCGCTTCGAAAACTCTTAAACTGTAGACAGAGACCGGGGACATCTGTAAAGGAGCATATGATGTTGGTCATGGGTTACCTCGCTGAGGCTCAAACCAATGGAGCCGACATCGATGCTGAAACTCAGATGACTATGGTCTTTGAGACTCTGTCTAAGGAATTTATTCCGTTTAGAGCTACTTTTAATTTGAGCAATAGATGGGATATGACCTTAACAGAACTGATGAAACAATTACAGGAGTTTGAACTGCTGATAAGGGAGTCTCCTGCTGGTGGAGAGGCCAATATGGTAGCTGCTTCTGGTTCCAATCCTAACTCTGGGAATGGAAAGAAGCAACGGGCCAAGAGTGGTAAGTCTTCTATTCCTGTTGCTACCAAGAGCAAGAAGAAGAAGAAGAAGAACCCAAAGAAGCTTAAGTGCTTCTTTTGTGGTAAGGTCGGGCATATAAAGAAGCATTGCAAGGACTTCCTTTCCAAGGGAGGTAGGTGTGATCTTCTATATTTAGAAACTTGTTTGGTTGAGGAATCTAGTGACATTTGGGTCATAGATTCCGGTGCAACTAATCATGTTTGTGTTTCTCTGCAAGGATTCAAAGAAACGAGAAGTCTACTTCGTGAAGACTTAACGCTTCGGATGGGCGATGGATCTTTGGTCTCAGCGGAAGCAGTGGGAGATGTCCATCTTTATTTTGATAATTATAGGAGTTTAATTTTGCGAGACTATTTTTATGTTCCTAAATTTAAAAGGAATTTAATTTCTGTATCTTCTTTATTTAAAGACTCCTACGTGGTATCTTTTAATGAAAAAGTGGTGATTCGTAAAAACAAATCTTTTATCTGTTCGGATGGATGCAAAATAATCTATATTTTATCAAACCTAAGATGGACCTATTGCTTAATGCTGAGATAAATGATAATGACTCAAAAAGACTTAAAACTTCTCACTCTAATAAGACTTATCTTTGGCATTTGCGCCTTGGCCATATTAACCTGAATAGGATTCAAAGGTTGGTAAGGGATGGACCTTTAAGTCACTTAAAGGTGGAATATATACCTCAATGTGAGTCTTGTTTGGAGGGTAAAATGACCAAAAGACCATACGGGTCTAAGGGCAATAGGGCCGAAGGGGTTCTAGAACTTGTGCATAGTGATGTTTGCGGACCGATGAACATCCGGGCACGAGGAGGGTATGAGTACTTCGTCACTTTTATTGACGATTACTCAAGATATGGGTATGTGTACCTAATGCACCACAAAAGTGAAACTTATGATAAGTTCAGGGAGTTTCGGGCTGAAGTGGAAAAACAATTGGGTAAACCCATAAAGGCACCTCGATCTGATCGAGGTGGGGAATACCTTTCTGATGAGTTCTTGGGACACTTGTTAGAGAATAGGATTTTATCCCATTTGACTGCGCCGGGCACTCCGCAGCAGAATGGCGTAGCAGAGAGAAGGAATAGGACTTTGTTGGACATGATTCGGTCCATGATGAGTTATTCATCATTGCCTTTATCCTTTTGGGGATATGCACTACAAACCGCATGTTATCTTTTGAACAATGTGCCTTCAAAATCGGTCTCTAAAACTCCTCACGAGTTGTGGACAAGACGGAAGACATCCTTAAACCATATTCGCATATGGGGATGTCCAGCTCATGTCCTGTTTAAGGATCCGAATAAGTTGGAAGCACGTTCAGAAGTTTGCGTGTTTGTAGGATATCCAAAAGGGACTAAAGGGGGTTATTTTTATAACCCAAAGGAAAATAAAGTCGTGGTTTCAACTAATGCAACTTTCCTTGAGGAGAGTTACATGAACGACTTTAAACCTCGAAGCAAAGTGGTGCTTAAGGAGTTGAGGGGTGATCCGTTTACTCCGGAGGTTCCGAACGAAACCATTCCGATCAGTGTAGAAAAACCAAACAAACCTGAACAACAACCTCAGGGGCTTCGGCGTAGTGGGAGGATCGGGCGTCAACCTGAGAGGTATATGTTCAATGGGGAGGTCTTTTTGGCTGAACCGGATGAACATGACAGGGATCCTTATACTTACACAGAAGCCATGGAGGATGTTGATTCAAGACTCTGGACAGAGGCCATGAACATAGAGATGAAGTCTATGGAGACTAATCAGGTCTGGGAGCTTGTGGATCTTCTCGAAGGGGTAAAACCCATAGGGTGTAAGTGGATCTACAAGAGGAAAAGAGGAGTGGATGGAAAGGTCGAAACCTTTAAGGCTAGACTGGTAGCTAAGGGTTATACGCAAAAGGAAGGAATCGATTATGAGGAAACCTTTTCGCTTGTAGCCATGCTTAAGTCCATCCGGATTCTCTTGTCCATAGCTGCCGCTCTCGACTACGAGATTTGACAGATGGATGTCAAGACGGCTTTTCTAAAAGGCTATCTTGATGAGTCCATTTATATGGAACAACCAGACAGGTTCAAGGTCGCAGGTCAAGAGGGTAAGGTTTGCAAGCTGCTAAAGTCTATTTATGGACTTAAGTAGGCTTCTCATTCTTGGAACATAAGATTTGATCAAGTGATCAAGACTTATGGGTTCTCACAAAATGTGGATGAACCATGTGTTTACAAACACATTAAGAATGAGAAGGTGGTTTTTCTACTACTCTATGTAGATGACATTCTACTAATTGGCAATAACGTTGGGGCATTGTCATCGGTCAAGTTGTGGTTGACTAAGCAGTTTGACATGAAGGACTTAGGTGAGGCTAATTTTGTTCTCGGTATCCAGATCTTTCAGGATAGGAAGAACAAAGTGATAGCTTTGTCACAGGCCGGCTACATAGATAAAATTCTCAGGAGGTTTGCAATACAGGATTCCAAGAAAGGTGGGCAACCATCTAGGTCTGGAATTACTCTTTCTAAAAAAGACTCTCCAAAGTCTTATGAAGAAAGAGAATACATGAAGAAGGTACCTTATGCTTCTGCAGTGGGTAGTCTCATGTATGCCATGCTTTGCACTCGACCAGATATTAGCTATGCGGTCGGGATTGTGAGTCGATTTCAGGCGGATCCAGGACCGAACCATTGGGTTGCGGTAAAGCATATTTTCAAGTACCTGAGAAGGACTCGAGGGTATATGCTTGTGCATTCGGGTGGGGATTTAACTCCTCTAGGATACACTGATTCGGATTTTCAATCCTGCCTGGATTCTAGGAAATCGACTTCGGGGTTGGTGTTTACTCTAGGTGGCGGTGCCATCAGTTGGAGATGTGCGAAACAAGATTGCACTTCAGATTCAACGATGGAGGCCGAGTATGTGGCGGCTAGTGATGCTTCGAAAGAAGCAGTGTGGCTCCGCAAGTTCCTTGGGGATCTTGAGGTAGTTCTTGGTATGGATAAGGCGGTATCACTGTACTGTGATAATAGTGCGGCGGTAGCTAATGCTAAGGAACCAAGATTTCACAAGAAGAGTAAGCATATTGATCGAAAGTATCATGTGATAAAGGACTTCGATGAGAGCGGGCATGTCACGGTGTGCAAGATCATGTCAGAGGACAATTTAGCTGATCCATTCACGAAGACACTTACTGGGAGAGCCTTCGAGAGGCATGTGGAAGCTATGGGGATGCAAAATTTGCAGTATTTACTCACTTAGTGCAAGTGGGAGATTGTTAGACATGTATGCTCTAAGGAGTAAAAAATGTAATACGTTTTTGAAGACATTTTTATCAATAAAGAATTTATTCATTTATATATACCAAATATTGTCTTTTTTACGTTCATATTTGTTGAATGTATGATAAGCAAACAGTAGTCTGAGACTGTCAGTCTAAACCTTAAGAATTGGGCATATGATGGGATGATTATGCGGAAGACACAATTCTTAGGGTGACGGTCTAAAACATATGATCCGCAATCGAGGGAATAAAGTTGGGCGCTTTATTCATGTAAAGATTGTTATGTTGTCTATATCCCTTTTGGGAGATGGTTTGTCTTGGCCATCGGAGTTGGACTCCATGAATAGAAACATTGGTGCGTTGTCATAGTTGACGTGTTGGATCGGGACATAAAGTGAATTGATTTGGATTAATAATTTTGTCTTGGCAAATCGATTCACTTTAGACAATCATTTGTATTGTATCTTAATCCTGAGATGAATAATGGGCCCATTGTCTTGACTTGTGTCTTTTGATTTACCAATGGGTGACTCCCACATTTCTATAGTGGCATGCATGCCGGTACGTTGGAGGCATGACTCTTGATAGCGTAGACTTGTTATTCATAGATATGGAATCCATAGCTCCTCTTTAGGAGTAATGATATCCCTTATATGCGTTGTCCTGTAATTAGAAAACTGGAGCGCTCAACCATTTGGATACATAGGTGTAACCGAATGGTATACTATCTTTGGATGGTAAGTTTTCTAATGGTGAGACAATGGAACGTAAGATAAAAATAATCGGGAAGGTAAAATAGAACTTGTCCTTAAGCCAATTATGGATGATCATATGGGGATGCGATAAACTATGATATGTCATGGAGACTTAGCTACACGAGCTTCATAATTCTATAAAGTTTGAGAGTGCAGCTCCAAGCTTTTAGTGGAGTAGCGTTGGAGTTGATAATTGTGAAATGTATATCTGGGATATTGAGTTTCATAATTATCATGAGCTTGAACTTTATAGGTCCATTTTGGTCCCCTTTGCTAGCTCACAAAATCTTGTAACGACACGACGTGCTTTTCCAATAATTGGTGACTTATGTCGGATTTATCAGATTGGTTTAAAATTTATAAGAATCAAATAATTCATGTCTGTTTATCGATTGAATTAATTATGTAAGAAAATTAGTTCAAGATGAACTTGTTGAATTATTGCATTCGGGTAATTCTTGTCTGTTTATCGGTTGTTTTAATTTTGGACAATTAGAACAAGATAAACTTGTAGAATTATTGTGAATTAATTTATTTTCTTAGAGATTATCTTGATAAAGTTTGTTTTGATCAGATATCTTTTCTATTGGGCTATTTGAATCAAAACTGAGACTTTATCCTTTAGAATCTCGGGTGGAAAATAAAAGATTTACGGAGATTTTTTCTCGACAGTTCGGCCTGCCGGATGACGTGTTCGGCCTGCCTATCAGAAAGTTCGGCCTGCCGACCGAAGACAGTTAAGATTACGCGTTTTCACGCGTATCTTATTAGATATTGATCCAAACTTGATTCTGTTTCGATTTTTTGAGACCTAATCTGATATGGACTGACCCTAGGACCAATAGGTATAAAAAGGGAGTCAGTCTAATGATTTACTCAGATCAATTTGAGAGATTAAGAGTGATACTCTTCGAGTGAGCATCTAAAAACTCCCTGAGAGCTTTTGTTCACAAATCACGAACACTAGCTTTGGGTTCTCTCTATTGGTTGGAAGGAGAGTCACCGGTGGAAGAGCTATACGTGTGAGCCCACACTCACTCCGGTTGTGGATAGAGAATAGCAAAGAAGACCAGTTGGTTGAAGCTCTTATGGAACGTTACTTCTCTACACAGGTCGCGGAGGTTCTTCGGCACACTGAGGTTAGTAAGATCTGTTTAATTTATACATATAACATGTCAAACTTGTGTTTTGGAAATTACTCTGATGAAAATTTTTTTAAAATTCCGCTGCGCACTTTTTTTCCAACATGTCTATCCTTAGTTGTTTCTGAATTCTGATTTATTACTTTGGTTCTATTCTGTTCAAAAAGAAAAGTTGACAAATTCAAACATAACTACTAAGCCTAAAATAAAAACCAAAAGAAAGGAAAGTCTAAATGGCTAATTTTCAGCCATTTACACGCCCAATAATTAAAGGAAAGTGCAATTAATCCTCGTCAACAATTTGCACAAATGATCACCCACATGTGTGCCAAAAATGGGAAAGTTTCCGAAATTCTACCATTGACTTGATCTTGCAAAATTTGAGCCGATTTCAAGCTTGACTCATCCGGATTCTTCTAGAACTTGGATCAAATTGATGCACCTTTGTGGTTGATGTGGGCCTGGGTCAATAGGCTTGCACAAATTTTCTTGATTCCAGATTTTGTGAATCAGACCATTTAGTGCTTCCTTGAATTTCTTAGCTCGGGCTCTTGTGACTGGTCCAACAGGAACTTGTATTGGGTCAACCACCTTCCATGCATTTGAGCTCCCTAAGTCTCCATCCCTCCTCTTGAAAAGGATTTGTCCTCAAATCAGACTCTGCATCAAAAGGACTCAAATCAGAAACATTGAAGGTAGCACTTACATTATACTTACCTTGCAAATCCAACTTGTAAGCATTGTCATTAATTCTTTCAAGGACTTGAAATGGACCATCTCCACGTGGTAACAACTTTGACTTTCTTTGTTCTGGGAAACGCTCCTTTCTAAAGTGCAACCACACCCAGTCTCCAGGTTCAAAAATCAGCTTGTGTCGGCCCTTGTTGGCTTCCTTTGCATATTGTTCCGTTCTTAGCTCAATGTTGAGTCTCGCTTTCTCATGAATCTATTTAACAAAGTCAGCCTTTCTTTTGCCATCTAAATTAACATGCTCAAAAATAGGTAGTGGGGATAAATCCAATGGTAATAAAGGATTAAAACCATAAACAATTTCAAAAGGTGAATACTTAGTAGCAGAATGGACAGAGCAATTATATACAAACTCAACATGTGGTAAATAGTCTTCGCATGTTTTAATGTTCTTACTGATGATTGCTCTTAATAAGGTTGGCAAAGTCCTATTTACTACCTTAGTTTGACCATCAGTTTGTGGGTGGCAAGTAGTATAAAACAACAGCTTAGTACCCAGCTTACTCCACAAAGTCTTCCAAAAGTAGCTCAAGAACTTAGCATCTCTATCTGAAACAATTGTCCTGGGCAAGCCATGTATTCTCACAATCTCCCAAAAGAACAATTCAGCAACATGCGATGCATCATCAGTTTTATGACAGGGAATAAAATGTGCCATCTTAGAAAATCGATCTACAACCACAAACACACTATCCTTCCCACGTTTGGTCCTAGGTAAACCGTTCACAAAGTCCATTGAAATATCAGTCCAAGGCTCACTAGGAATTGGCAAAGGTGTGTATAAACCATGGGGTTATGCTCTCGATTTAGCTTGCCTATACGTGACACATCTACCACATATCCTTTCAACATCCCTTTTGATGTGTCCCACATCGGTTAGAGAGGGTGGTCTTGGGTGTTATATATATGGGTTCATAATCCTCCCCTCACAAGCTAGCTTTTGGGGTGGAGTTAGGTGGGTTCATATCATATGGTATCAGAGCCGAACCTCTGCTAGTCGGTGGGCACATGTACAAAGGTTCCTTGTCGCTCGTGTGGGTTAACGACAGAGTTGGCACGAGGACATGCAGTCTAAAGGGGTCAGGAATGATGTGTCCTGCTTCAGTTAGAGAGGGTGGTCTTGGGTGTTATATATATGGGTTCACAATCCTCCCCTCACAAGCTAGCTTTTGGGGTGGAGTTTGGTGGGTTCATATCAAGTAAGCTTATGCTTAATAAGCTAAAACGCCTTCTCTTGTTCTTCTCCCCACTTGAACCCAACATTCTTCTTGACTACTTCTGTGAGTGGTGCAGCCAAAGTACTGAAATCCCATACAAACCACTAGCAAAAGCTGGCAAGTCCATGAAAACTCCTTGCTTCTCTAATGCTTGTGGGACTTGGCAATTCTTGGATAGCCCTAACCTTTTCTTCATTGACCTGTATACCTTGAGCACTAACATCAAAACCAAGAAATACAAGCTTATCAGTGCAAAAGGTACACTTCTTAAGATTAGCATACAACTTTTCCTTCCGTAAAACATCTAAAACAAGTTTCAAATGTTCAATATGATCATCCAAATTGCTGCTATAGATCAAGATATCATCAAAATAAACAACGACAAATTTCCCAATAAAAGCTCGCAAAACATGGTTCATTAAACGCAGAAATTTGCTAGGCGCATTGGTTAAACTGAAAGGCATTACCAACCACTCATACAAACCTTGTTTTGTTTTGAAAGCCGTCTTTCACTCGTCTCCCTCTTTCATGCAAATTTGATGATATCCACTTTTTAGATCAATTTTGGAAAATACATAAGCACCATGCAATTCATCTAACATGTCATCGAAGCGAGGAATGGGATGTCGATACTTTACCGTGATGTTGTTGATGGCTCGACAATCAATGCACATCCTCCAAGTCCCATCTTTCTTAGGCACAAGTAAAACTGGTACGACGCACTAGCTCATGCCTTCTCTCATGTGTCCCTTCTCCATCAACTCGCTTACCTACCGTTGGAGTTCTTTTGTCTCCTCGGGATTACTCCTATAGGCTAGTCAGTTTGGAATTGTAGCTCCAGGTATGAAGTCGATTTGATGTTCAATCCCGTGGATTGGAGGTAAACCTTGCGGTGTTTCCTAGGGAAAGATATCCTCGTATTCCTACAAAAGCAAAACAACAGAACAATGATGAGAAGGCGATTTGTGCCTAGCCATTACTACTAGGAATTGTACAAAAAGTTGCAAGGACTGAGACAAGGAAACAGGAGTGTGGAGGAATATTATCAAGAAATGGAAATAGCCATGATACGAGCCAATGTTGAAGAAGATCGAGAAGCAACCATGGCAAGATTTTTGCAAGGGCTAAATCCGGGTATTCAAGATAGGGTGGAGATGCAACACTACGTAGAATTAGAAGACATGTTGCACATGGCCATCACAGTAGAGCGGCAGCTCAAGAGGAGGGGAAGCTCACGTACGTATGTTTGTTCGGTACCTTCTTCATGGAAGTCGAATTATGGGAAGAGAGAAGAGAAATCGGTCGCTACGCCTAAGTTCGAGCCAAAACCAGCCACGGCTAGCCCTTCAAACCAAGGTAAACATGATTCATCCACTTCTTGAAACCGTGATATTAAATGTTTCAAATGCCAAGGCAAGGGTCACATCTCAAGTCAATGTCCAAACAAAAGGGTGAAGGTGTTACGGGATGACGGAGAAGTTGTTACGGATGACGAATTAGATGAGAACTCCATGCCATCATTGGAGGACGTGGATGAGGAGTATGCTGCCCAAGGTGAATTGTTGGTCACTCGACGAGCCCTTAGTGTGCAAGCCAAAGAGGAAGAAGAGCAACGTGAGAACATTTTTCAAACTAGGTGCCACGTGTGGAACAAGGTATGTAGTGTGATAATAGATGGAGGGAGTTATACGAACGTTGCTAGCACTACTATGGATGGCAAATTAGGGCTGCCAACGACCAAACATCCTCGACCTTACAAGTTGCAATGGTTGAATAATAATGGTGAAGTGAAGGTAACTAAATAGGCATTAATTTCGTTTCACATTGGTAGATATGAAGACGAAGTTTTGTACGATGTAGTCCCAATGCAAGCCCGGCACTTGTTACTAGGTCTACCATGGCAATTTAATCATCGAGTCAAACATGATGGCTACACCAACAAATATTCTCTTGTGCACAACTAGAGACCATTCACTCTTGTACCAATGACACCTAAACAGGTTCATAAAGATCAAGTGTGGTTACAAAAGGAGAGTGAACAAAAAGGAGAGAATGAGAAAAAGAGAGAGAAAGGGAGTGAAAATAATGGGTGTTGGAGTGCAAAGACAGAGTTTGGCCAGAGAGGGAAAAAAGATAGAGGGACCGAGACAAAGGATAGAACAGGAGAGAACATTGAGAGAGCCAATACAAAAGAAGATTTGGCCAATGAGGTAAAAATAGAGAGAAAAACAAACTTTTATGCAAGAGAGAGTGATGTGAAAAGAGCTTTGTTTTCTAATCAGCTGATGATTTTACTCATGTACAAGGAGGCGTTGTTAAACACTAACGATCTTGATTCCACCTTGCGTAGTTCTGTTGTTTCTCTTTTACAGGAATATGAGGATATCTTTCCCAAAGAAACACCGCAAGGTTTACCTCCAATCCGCAGGATTGAACATCAAATCAACTTCATACCTGGAGCTAGAATTCCAAACCGACTAGCCTATAGGAGTAATCCCGAGGAGACAAAAGAACTCCAATGACAGGTAAGTGAGTTGATGGAGAAGGGACACGTGAGAGAAAGCATAAGCCCGTGTGCCGTACCAGTCTTACTTGTGCCTAGGAAAGATGGGATTTAGAGGATGTGCGTTGATTGTCGAGCCATCAACAACATCACGGTAAAGTATCGACATCCCATTCCTCGCTTCGATGACATGTTAGATGAATTGCATGGTGCTTATGTATTTTCCAAAATTGATCTAAAAAGTGGATATCATCAAATTTGCATGAAAGAGGGAGACAAGTGAAAGATGGCTTTCAAAACAAAACAAGGTTTGTATGAGTGGTTGGTAATGCCTTTCGGTTTAACCAATGCGCCTAGCACATTTATGCGCTTAATGAACCATGTTTTGCGAGCTTTTATTAGAGAAATGTTTGTTTTTTTGAGAGAAATTCTATCTTTGGTTCTTTGACGAACTACACAAACTCATCGGATCAATCCGGGCGTTCATCCCAACTTATCAATCAAGCTTTCCATCCTTGATTGTGGCGCCTATGATATACCAAGGTTCTTGCTTTGATATAAGCAACGGGTCATGGTGACTTCCATCCAAATCTTTGTAGAAACGGTCTTGGTGCCGTTTTATTGATAACGGCTTTTGTCATTGTATTGGCGAGGTTCTTATCAATCAGCTTATATCAGATGACATAAGGAAATGTCTTGAGGAATTCCACCCAGCGGGCATGCCTCTTGTTCAACTTTTGTTGCCCCCTCAGATGTTTCAATGACTCGTGATCAGTGTGAATCATGAATTCCTTGGGCCATAGGTAGTGTTGCCAAGTCTTTGATGCTCGAACCAACGCGTACAACTCCTCATCATAAGTCGGGTAATTTAGTGTTGACCCACTCAATTTTTCACTGAAATACGCGATTGGTCATCCTCCTTGCATCAGCACGGCACCTATACCTACACCAAAAGCATCACATTCAATTTCAAACGTTTTAGAAAAATCAGGTAAAGCAAGTAAAGGAGCATGAGTAAACTTATGCTTAATAAGTTGAAACGCCTTCTCTTGTTCTTCTCCCCACTTGAACCCAACGTTCTTCTTGATTACTTCTGTGAGTGGTGCAGCCAAAGTACTAAAATCCCTTACAAACCGCCGATAAAACCTGGCAAGTCCATGAAAAGTCCTTACATCTCAAATTCTTGGATAGCCCTAACCTTTTCTTCGTCGACCTGTATACCTTGAGCACTAACAACAAAACCAAGAAATACAAGCTTATCCGTGCAAAAGGTACACTTCTTAAGATTTGTATACAACTTTTCCTTCTATAAAACATCTAAAACAAGTTTCAAATGTTCAATATGATCATCCAAGTTGCTGCTATAGATCAGGATATCCTCAAAATAAATGACAACAAATTTCCCAATAAAAGCTTGCAAAACATGGTTCATTAAACACATAAATGTGCTAGGCGCATTGGTTAAACCGAAAGGCATTACCAACCACTCATACAAACCTTGTTTTGTTTTGAAAGCTGTCTTCCACTCGTCTCCCTCTTTCATGCAAATTTGATGATATCTACTTTTCAGATCATATTTAGAAAATACACAAGCACCTTGCAATTCATCTAACATGTCATCCAACCTAGGAATGGGATGTCGATACTTTACTGTGATGTTGTTGATGGCTCGACAATCAACACACATCCTCCAAGTCCCATCTTTCTTAGGCACAAATAAAACTGGTACGGCGCATGGGCTCATGCTTTCTCTCACGTACCCCTTCTCCATCAACTCACTTACCTGCCATTGGAGTTCCTTTGTCTTCTCAAGATTACTCCTATAGGCTAGTCTGTTTGGAATTGTAGCTCTAGGTATGAAGTCGATTTGATGTTCAATCCTGTAGATTAGAGGTAAACCTTGCGGTGTTTCCTCGGGAAAGATATCCTCATATTCCTATAAAAGAGAAACAACAGAACTATGCAAGGTGGAATTAAGATCGTTAGTGTTTAATAATGTCTCCTTGTATATGAGTAAAATTATCGGCTGATTAGAAAATAAAGCTCTTCTCACATCACTCTCTCTTGCATAAAAGTTTGTTTTTCTCTCTATTTTTACCTCATTCGCCGAATCTTCTTTTGTATTGGCTCTCTCAACGTTCTCTCCTTTTCTCTCCTTTTTCTCTGCCCCTCTATCTTTTTTCCCTCTCTGGCCAAACTCTCTCTCTACACTCCAACACTCATTATTTTCACCCCCTTTCTCTCTCTTTTTCTCATTCTCTCCTTTTTGTTCACTCTCCTTTTGTAACCACACTTGATCTTCATGAACCTGTTTAGGTGTCATTGGTACAAGAGTGAATGGTCTCTGGTTGTGCACAAGAGAAGATTTGTTGGTGTAGCCATCATGTTTGACTCGACGATCAAATTGCCAAGGTCGACCTAGTAACAAGTGCCTGGCTTGCATTGGGGCTACATCACACAAAACGTCATCTTCATATCTACCAATGCGAAATGAAATTAATGGCTGTTTAATTACCTTCACTTCACCACTATTATTCAACCATTGCAACTTGTAAGGTCGAGGATGTTTGGTCGTTGGCAGGCCTAATTTGTCAACCATAGTAGTGCTAGCAACGTTCGTACAACTCCCTCCATCTATTATCACACTACATACCTTGTTCCGCACGTGGCACCTAGTATGAAAAATGTTCTCACATTGCTCTTCTTCTTCCTCTTTGGCTTGCACACTAAGGGCTCATCGAGTGACCAACAATTCACCTTGGGTAGTATACTCCTCCTCATCCACGTCCTCCAATGGTGGCATGGTGTCTTCGTCCGATTCGTCATATGTAACAACTTCTCCGTCATCCCATAACACCATCACCCTTTTGTTTGGACATTGACTTGAGATGTGACCCCTGCCTTGGCATTTGAAACATTTAATATCACGGTTTTGAGAAGTAGATGAATCATGTTTACCATGGTTTGAAGGGCTAGCCGTGGCTGGTTTTGGCTTGAACTTAGGCCCAGCGACCGATTTCTCCTCTCTCTTCCCATAATTCGGCTTCAATGAAGAAGGTGACAAACTAACATTCACACGTGAGCTACCCCTCCTCTTGAGCTACCGCTCTACTGTGATGGCCATGTGCAACATGTCTTCTAATACTACATAGTGTTGCATCTCCACCCTATCTTGAATATCCAGATTTAGCCCTTGCAAAAATCTTGCCATGGTTGCTTCTCGATCTTCTTCAACATTGGCTCGTATCATGGCTATTTCCATTTCTTGATAATATTCCTCCACACTCTTGTTTCCTTGTCTCAGTCCTTGCCACTTTTTGTACAATTCTCGATAGTAATGGCTGGGAACAAATTACTTTCTCGTCATCGTTTTCATCTCCTCCCATGTCTCAATCGGGTGTTCTCGGTTCCGTCGCCTATTCATTACCAGTTGATCCCACCACACACTCGCGTAATCAGAGAACTCAATTGCAGCAAGCTTAACTTTCTTTAATTCTGAGTTTTTAGGGCAATCAAACGCTGGCTCCACTTTCTTCTCCCACTCTAGGTAAGCTCCGGGGTCTTTTTTCCCTTGGAATGGTGGAATCTTCATTTTAATACCTCCCATATTATTGTCTTCCCGGTCCCTGGCCTCTTTATTCCCATTTCCATGCCTAAATCTGCCCCTATTTATCGGTGGTTCCTCCAACTCTTCTAATTCATCTTCCTCCAAAAGATCACATCCACCCCTCTGCCTATTTTGCATGTTTTGTGGTTGCCTATTACATGTTCTGGCATCAACCTCATCTAATCTCTCCTGAATGGGCTCTAGCGCACGCGTCAACAACCGTTCCATTTGCCTCATTAATGTTTGCAACTGAAGATTTGGAACGTTTTGTTATGGAAGGTCATCTTCGGCTTCTCTTTCTAGATTTAGATTCATTTTTTTTAAACCTGCAAAACAACGTTAGATAATAAAAGACCTCACTTCTCTCCCTCACGTGTTTCACTCTATCACTTGGTCACTCAGTTCACTCATGTTTCACTCAAATAATTAGCTTTTACCCTCAAATGTTCTCACCACTCTTGCCTTTTTTTTTTTACTCGTTTATTCTCTCTTTCGATTCTTTTGAAATTACGCAAACAACAATCAAATCTATCCGGTAAGAAATTCAGCAACACATTTTAATACGTAGTTCGGAATGAAGCAAATTTTTCCACTACGAGGAGAGGTCAAATTCGGACTCTTGGACACTCAAACAATGGAAACGAAACAACAAATTTTAAGGAGGGAGTGAAACACGTGAGGGAGAGAAGTGAGGTCCCTTTATTATCTAACGTTGTTTTGCAGGTTTTTTTTTTTTTAAAAAAAAGAATCTGAATCAAGAAAGAGAAGCCGAAGATGACCTTCCACAACAAAACGTTCCAAATCTTCAGTTGCAAGCATTAATGAGGCAAATGGAATGGTTGTTGACGCGAGCGCTAGAGCCCATTAGGGAGAGACTAGATGAGGTTGATGCCAGAACACGTAATAGGCAACCCCAAAACAAGCAAAATAGGTGGAGGGGTGGATGTGATCTTTCGGAGGAAGTTGAATTAGAAGAGTTGGAGGAACCACCGATAAATAGGGGCATATTTAGGCATGGAAATGGGAATAGAGAAGCTAGGGACCGGGGAGAAATAATATGGGAGGTATTAAAATGAAGATTCTGCCATTCCAAGGGAAAAATGACCCTGGAGCTTACCTAGAGTGGCAGAAGAAAGTGGAGCTAGTGTTTGATTGCCATAACTACTCAGAGTTAAAGAAAGTTAAGCTTGCTACAATTGAGTTCTCTGATTATGCGGTTGTATGGTGGGATCAGCTGGTAATGAATAGGCGACAGAACCGATAACACCCGATTAAGACATGGGAGGAGATGAAAACAATGATGAGAAGGCGATTTGTGCCTAGCCATTACTACCGGGAATTGTACAAAAAGTTGCAAGGACTAAGACAAGGAAACAGGAGTGTGGAGGAATATTATCAAGAAATGGAAATAGCCATGATACGAGCCAATGTTGAAGAAGATCGAGAAGCAACCATGGCAAGATTTTTGCAAGGGCTAAATCCGGATATTCAAGATAGGGTGGAGATGCAACACTACGTAGAAATAGAAGACATGTTGCACATGGCCATCACAGTAGAGCGGCAGCTCAAGAGGAGGGGAAGCTCACGTACGTATGTTAGTTCGGTACCTTCTTCATGGAAGTCAAATTATGGGAAGAGAGAAGAGAAATCGGTCGCTACGCCTAAGTTCGAGCCAAAACCAGCCACGGCTAGCCCTTCAAACCAAGGTAAACATGATTCATCCACTTCTTGAAACCGTGATATTAAATGTTTCAAATGCCAAGGCAAGGGTCACATCTCAAGTCAATGTCCAAACAAAAGGGTGAAGGTGTTACGGGATGACGGAGAAGTTGTTACGGAGGACGAATTAGATGAGAACTCCATGCCATCATTGGAGGACGTGGATGAGGAGTATGCTGCCCAAGGTGAATTGTTGGTCACTCGACGAGCCCTTAGTGTGCAAGCCAAAGAGGAAGAAGAAGAGCAACGTGAGAACATTTTTCAAACTAGGTGCCACGTGCGGAACAAGGTATGTAGTGTGATAATAGATGGAGGGAGTTATACGAACATTGCTAGCACTACTATGGATGGCAAATTAGGGCTGCCAACAACCAAACATCCTCGACCTTACATGTTGCAATGGTTGAATAATAATGGTGAAGTGAAGGTAACTAAATAGGCATTAATTTCGTTTCACATTGGTAGATATGAAGACGAAGTTTTGTGCGATGTAGTCCCAATGCAAGCCGGGCACTTGTTACTAGGTCGACCATGGCAATTTGATCGTCGAGTCAAACATGATGGCTACACCAACAAATATTCTCTTGTGCACAACTAGAGACCATTCACTCTTGTACCAATGACACCTAAACAGGTTCATAAAGATCAAGTGTGGTTACCAAAGGAGAGTGAACAAAAAGGAGAGAATGAGAAAAAGAGAGAGAAAGGGAGTGAAAATAATGAGTGTTGGAGTGCAGAGAGAGAGTTCGGTCAGAGAGGGAAAAAAGATAGAGGGACCGAGAAAAAGGAGAGAAAAGGAGAGAACATTGAGAGCGCCAATACAAAAGAAGATTTGGCCAATGAGGTAAAAATAGAGAGAAAAAGAAACTTTTATGCAAGAGAGAGTGTTGTGAAAAGATATTTGTTTTCTATCAGCTGATGGTTTTACTCATGTACAAGGAGGCGTTATTAAACACTAACGATCTTGATTCCACCTTGCGTAGTTCTGTTGTTTCTCTTTTACAGGAATATGAGGATATCTTTCCCGAGGAAACTCCGAAAGGTATCCGTGGGATTGAACATCAAATCGACTTCATACCTGGAGCTACAATTCCAAACCGACTAGCCTATAGGAGTAATCCCGAGGAGACAAAAGAACTCCAACGGCAGGTAAGTGAGTTGATGGAGAAGGGACACATGAGAGAAAACATGAGCCCGTGTGCCTCACCAGTTTTACTTGTGCCTAAGAAAGATGGGACTTAGAGGATATACGTTGATTGTCAAGCCATCAACAACATCACGGTAAAGTATTGACATCCCATTCCTCGCTTGGATGACATGTTAGATGAATTGCATGGTGCTTGTGTATTTTCCAAAATTGATCTGAAAAGTTGATATCATCAAATTTGCATGAAAGAGGGAGACGAGTGGAAGATAGCTTTCAAAACAAAAAAAGGTTTGTATGAGTGGTTGGTAATGCCTTTCGGTTTAACCAATGCACCTAGCACATTTATGCGTTTAATGAACCATGTTTTGCGAGCTTTTATTAGAGAAATGTTTGTTTTTCTGAGAGAAATTCTTTCTTTGGTTCTTTGACAAACTACACAAACTCATCGGATCAATCCGGGTGTTCATACCCAACTCATCAATCAAGCTTTCCATCCTTGATTGTGGCGTCTATGATATACCAAGGTTCTTGCTTCGATATAAGCAACGGGTTGCGGTGACTTCCATCCAAATCTTTGTAGAAACGGTCTTGGTGCCTTTTTATTGATAACGGGTTTTGTCAGTGTATTGGCGGGGTTCTTATCAATCAGCTTATATCAGATGACATAAGGAAATGTCTCGATGAATTCCACCCAGCGGGCACGCCTCTTGTTCAACTTTTGTTGCCCCCTCAGATGTTTCAATGACTCGTGATCAGTGTGAATCATGAATTCCTTGGGCCATAGGTAGTGTTGCCAAGTCTTTGATGCTCGAACCAACGCGTACAACTCCTCATCATAAGTCGGGTAATTTAGTGTTGACCCACTCAATTTTTCACTGAAATACGCGATTGGTCATCCTCCTTGCATCAGCACGGCACCTATACCTACACCAAAACTATCACATTCAATTTCAAACGTTTTAGAAAAATCAGGTAAAGCAAGTAAAGGAGCATGAGTAAACTTATGCTTAAGATGCAGAAACGCCTTCTCTTGTTCTTCTCCCCACTTGAACCCAATGTTCTTCTTGATTACTTCTGTGAGTGGTGCAGCCAAAGTACTAAAATCCCTTACAAACCGCCGATAAAACCTGGCAAGTCCATGAAAAGTCCTTACATCTCCAATTCTTGGATAGCCCTAACCTTTTCTTCGTCGACCTGTATACCTTGAGCACTAACAACAAAACCAAGAAATACAAGCTTATCCGTGCAAAAGGTACACTTCTTAAGATTTGTATACAACTTTTCCTTCTGTAAAACATCTAAAACAAGTTTTAAATGTTCAATATGATCGTCCAAGTTGCTGCTATAGATTAGGATATCATCAAAATAAATGACAACAAATTTCCCAATAAAAGCTTGCAAAACATGGTTCATTAAACAGATAAATGTGCTAGGCGCATTGGTTAAACCGAAAGGCATTACCAACCACTCATACAAACCTTGTTTTGTTTTGAAAGTCGTCTTCCACTCGTCTCCCTCTTTCATGCAAATTTGATGATATCCACTTTTCAGATCAATTTTAGAAAATACACAAGCACCTTGCAATTCATCTAACATGTCATCCAAGCTAGGAATGGGATGTCGATACTTTACCGTGATGTTGTTGATGGCTCCACAATCAATGCACATCCTCCAAGTCCCATCTTTCTTAGGCACAAGTAAAACTGGTACGGCGCATGGGCTCATGATTTCTCTCACGTACCCCTTCTCCATCAACTCACTTACCTGCCGTTGGAGTTCCTTTGTCTCCTCGGGATTACTCCTATAGGCTAGTTGGGTCGGAATTGTAGCTCCAGGTATGAAGTCGATTTGATGTTCAATCCCGCAGATTAGAGGTAAACCTTGCGGTGTTTCCTCGGGAAAGATATCCTCATATTCCTATAAAAGAGAAACAACAGAACTATGCAAGGTGGAATTAAGATTGTTAGTGTTTAATAATGTCTCCTTGTACATGAGTAAAATCATCGGCTGATTAGAAAACAAAGCTCTTCTCACATCACTCTCTCTTGCACAAAAGTTTGTTTTTCTCTCTATTTTTACCTCATTGGCTGAATCTTCTTTTGTACTGGCTCTCTCAATATTGTCTCCTTTTCTATCCTTTTTCTCAGCCCCTCTATCTTTTTTCCCTCTCTGGCCGAACTCTCTCTCTACACTCCAAGACTCATTTTTTTCACTCCCTTTCTCTCTCTTTTTCTCATTCTCTCCTTTTTGCTCACTCTACTTTTGTAAGCACACTTGATCTTCTTGAACCTATTTAGGTGTCAATGGTACAAGAGTTTATGGTCTCTGGTTGTGCACAAGAGAATATTTGTTGGTGTAGCCATCATGTTTGACTCGACGATCAAATTGCCATGGTCGACCTAGTAACAAGTGCCCGGCTTGTATTGGGACTACATCGCACAAAACTTCATCTTCATAACTACCAATGCGAAATGAAATTAATGGCTGTTTAGTTACCTTCACTTCACCACTATTATTCAACCATTGCAACTTGTAAGGTCGAGGATGTTTGGTCGTTGGCAACCCTAATTTGTCAACCATAGTAGTGCTAGCAACATTCGTACAACTCCCTCCATATTTTATCACACTACATACCTTGTTCCACACGTGGCACCTAGTATGAAAAATGTTCTCACGTTGTTCTTCTTCTTCCTCTTTGGCTTGCACACTAAGGGCTCGTCGAGTGACTAACAATTCACCTTGGGCAGCATACTCCTCCTCATCCACGTCCTCCAATGGTGGCAAGGAGTCCTCGTCCGATTTGTCATATGTAACAACTTCTTCGTCTTCCCGTAACACCATCACCCTTTTTTTTGGACATTGACTTGAGATGTGACCCCTGCCTTGGCATTTGAAACATTTAATCTCATGGTTTCGAGAAGTGGATGAATCATGTTTACCATGGTTTGAAGGGCTAGCCGTGGCTGGTTTTGGCTCGAACTTAGGCCTAGTGACCGATTTCTCTTCTCTCTTCCCATAATTCGGCTTCCATGAAGAAGGGGACAAACTAACATTCGCACGTGAGCTACCCCTCCTCTTGAGCTTCCGCTCTACTGTGATGGCCATGTGCAACATGTCTTCTAATTCTACATAGTGTTGCATCTCCACCCTATCTTGAATATCCAGATTTAACCCTTGCAAAAATCTTGCCATGGTTGCTTCTCGATCTTCTTCAACATTGGCTTGTATCATGGCTATTTCCATTTCTTGATAATATTCCTCCACAATCCTGTTTCCTTGTCTCAGTCCTTGCAACTTTTTGTACAATTCTCGATAGTAATGGCTGGGCACAAATTGCTTTCTCATCATCGTTTTCATCTCCTCCCATGTCTCAATCGGGTGATCTCAGTTCCATCGCCTATTCATTACCAGTTGATCCCACCACACAACCGCATAATCAGATAACTCAATTGTAGCAAGCTTAACTTTCTTTAACTCTGAGTTGTTAGGGAATCAAACACTGGCTCCACTTTCTTCTCCCACTCTAGGTAAGCTTTGGGGTCATTTTTCCCTTGGAATGGCAGAATCTTCATTTCAATACCTCCCATATTATTGTCTTCCCGGTCCCTAGCCTCTCTATTCCCATTTCCACGCCTAAATCTGCTCCTATTTATCGGTGGTTCCTCCAACTCTTCTAATTCATCTTCCTCCAAAAGATCGCATCCATCCCTCCGCCTATTTTGCATGTTTTGTGGCTGCCTATTACGTGTTCTGGCATCAACCTCATCTAATCTCTCCTGAATGGGCTCTTGCGCTCGCGTCAACAACCGTTCCATTTGCCTCATTAATGCTTGCAACTGAAGATTTGGAACGTTTTGTTGTGGAAGGTCATCTTCTGCTTCTCTTTCTAGATTTAGATTCATTTTTTTTAAACCTACAAAACAACGTTAGATAATAAAGGACATCACTTCTCTCCCTCACGTGTTTCACTCCCTCCTTAAAATTTGTTGTTTCATTTTCATTGTTTGAGTGTCCAAGAGTCTGATTTGGAACGTTAGAGTGAAACATGTGAGGGAGAGAAGTGAGGTCCCTTTATTATCTAATGTTGTTTTACAGGTTTTTTTTTTAAAAAAAAATGAATCCGAATCAAGAAAGAGAAGCCCAAGATGACCTTCAACAACAAAACGTTCCAAATCTTTAGTTGCAAGCATTAATGAGGCAAATGGAACGATTGTTGACGCGAGCGCTAGAGCCCATTCAGGAGAGATTAGATGAGGTTGATGCCAGAACACGTAATAGGCAGCCACAAAACAAGCAAAATAGGCGGAGGGGTGGATGCGATCTTTTGGAGGAAGTTGAATTAGAAGAGTTGGAGGAACCACTGATAAATAGGGGCAGATTTAGGCATGGAAATGGGAATAGAGAAGCTAGGGACCAGGAAGACAATAATATGGGAGGTATTAAAATGAAGATTCCACCATTCCAAGGGAAAAATGACCCCGAAGCTCACCTAGAGTGGGAGAAGAAAGTGGAGCTAGTGTTTGATTGCCATAACTACTCAAAGTTAAAGAAAGTTCAGCTTGCTGCAATTGAGTTCTTTGATTATGCGGTTGTATGGTGGGATCAGCTGGTAATGAATAGGCGACAGAACCGAGAACACCCAATTAAGACATGGGAGGAGATGAAAACAATGATGAGAAGGCGATTTGTGCCTAGCCATTACTACTAGGAATTGTACAAAAAGTGGCAAGGACTGAGACAAGGAAACAGGAGTGTGGAGGAATATTATCAAGAAATGGAAATAGCCATGATACGAGCCAATGTTGAAGAAGATCGAGAAGCAACCATGGCAAGATTTTTGCAAGGGCTAAATCCGGATATTCAAGATTGGGTGGAGATGCAACACTACGTAGAATTAGAAGACATGTTGCACATGGCCATCATAGTAGAGCGGCAGCTCAAGAGGAGTGGTAGCTCACATGTGGATGTTAGTTCGGCACCTTCTTGATGGAAGTCGAATTATGGGAAGAGAGAAGAGAAATCGGTCGCTAGGCCTAAGTTCGAGCCAAAACCAGCCACGGCAAGCCCTTCAAACCAAGGTAAACATGATTCATCCACTTCTTGAAACCGTGATATTAAATGTTTCAAATGCCAAGGCAAGGGTCACATCTCAAGTCAATGTCCAAACAAAAGGGTGATGGTGTTACGGGATGACGGAGAAGTTGTTACGGATGACGAATTAGATGAGAACTCCATGCCACCATTGGAGGAGGTGGATGAGGAGTATGCTGCCCAAGGTGAATTGTTGGTCACTCGACGAGCCCTTAGTGTGCAAGCCAAAGAGGAAGAAGAATAGCAACATGAGAACCTTTTTCATACTAGGTGCCACGTGCGGAACAAGGTATGTAGTGTGATAATAGATGGAGGGAGTTATACGAACGTTGCTAGCACTACTATGGTTGACAAATTAGGGCTGCCAATGACCAAATATCCTCGACCTTACAAGTTGCAATGGTTGAATAATAATGGTGAAGTGAAGGTAACTAAATAGACATTAATTTTGTTTCACATTGGTAGATATGAAGACGAAGTTTTGTGCGATGTAGTCCCAATGCAAGCCGGGCACTTGTTACTAGGCCAACCATGGCAATTTGATCGTCGAGTCAAACATGATGGCTACACCAACAAATATTCTCTTGTGCACAACTAGAGACCATTCACTCTTGTACCAATGACACCTAAACAGGTTCATAAAGATCAAGTGTGGTTACAAAAGGAGAGTGAACAAAAAGGAGAGAATGAGAAAAAGAGAGAGAAAGGGAGTGAAAATAATGAGTGTTGGAGTGCAGAGAGAGAGTTTGGCCAGAGAGGGAAAAAAGATAGCGGGACCGAGAAAAAGGAGAGAAAAGGAGAGAACATTGAGAGCGCCAATTCAAAAGAAGATTTGGCCAATGAGGTAAAAATAGAGAGAAAAACAAACTTTTATGCAAGAGAGAGTGATGTGAAAAGAGCTTTGTTTTCTAATCAGCTGATGATTCTACTCATGTACAAGGAGGCGTTATTAAACATTAACAATCTTGATTCCGCCTTGCGTAGTTCTGTTGTTTCTCTTTTCTAGGAATATGAGGATATCTTTCCCGAGGAAACACTGCAAGGTTTACCTCTAATCCGCAGGATTGAACATCAAATCGACTTCATACCTGGAGCTACAATTCCAAACCGACTATCCTATAGGAGTAATCCCAAGGAGACAAAAGATCTCCAACGGTAGGTAAGTGAGTTGATGGAGAAGGGACACATGAGAGAAAGCATGAGCCCATGTGCCGTACCAGTTTTACTTGTGCCTAAGAAAGATGGGACTTAGAGGATGTGCGTTGATTGTCGAGCCATCAACAACATCACGGTAAAGTATCGACATCCCATTCCTCGCTTGGATGACATGTTAGATGAATTGCATGGTGCTTGTGTATTTTCCAAAATTGATTTGAAAAGTGGATATCATCAAATTTGCATGAAAGAGGGAGACGAGTGGAAGACGGCTTTCAAAACAAAACAAGGTTTGTATGAGTGGTTGGTAATGCCTTTCGGTTTAGCCAATGCGCCTAGCACATTTATGCGTTTAATGAACCATGTTTTACGAGCTTTTATTAGAGAAATGTTTGTTTTTCTAAGAGAAATTCTTTCTTTGGTTCTTTGATGAACTACACAAACTCATCGGATCAATCCGGGTGTTCATACCCAACTCATCAATTAAGCTTTCCATCCTTGATTGTGGCATCTATGATATACCAAGGTTCTTGCTTCGATATAAGCAACGGGTTGCAGTGACTTCCGTCCAAATCTTTGTAGAAACGGTCTTGGTGCCTTTTTATTGATAACGGGTTTTGTCAGTGTATTGGCGTGGTCCTTATCAATCAGCTTATATCAGATGACGTAAGGAAATGTCTCGATGAATTTGATAAGAACCTCGCCAATATACTGACGAAACCCGTTATCAATAAGAAGGCACCAAGATCGTTTCTACTCAGATTTGGATGGAAGTCACCGCGACCCGTTGCTTATATCGAAGCAAGAACCTTGGTATATCGTAGACGCCACAATCAAGGATGGAAAGCTTGATTGATTAGTCGGGGTTGAAAGCTCAAATTGATCCGAAGAGTTCGTGCAGTTCATCAAAGAACCAAAGAAAGAATTATTCCTCTCAGAAAATAAACATTCATCTCTTCATTAACCTTTGAAACGCCTATTTATAGGCCAAAATTACAAAGTGTTGCCCAAAAAGAAAAGTTGACAAATTCAAACATAATTACTATGCCTAAAATAAAAACCAAAAGAAAGGAAAGTCTTAATGGCTGATTTTCAGCCATTCACATGCCCAACAATTAAAGGAAAGTGCAAATAATCCGCATGTGTGCCAAAATGGGAAAGTTTCCAAAGTTCTTCCATTGACTTGATATTGCAAATTTGAGCTGATTTCAAATTGGCGCACCGTTGTGGTTAACGTGGGCCTGTGTCAATGGGCTTGCACAAATTTTCTTGATTCCATATTTCATGAATCAGCCCATTTAGTGCTTCCTTGAATTTCTTAACAATGGGCTTGCACAAATTTTCTTGATTCCATATTTCATGAATCTGCCCATTTAGTGCTTCCTTGAATTTCTTAACTCGGGCTCTTGTGACTGGTCCAGCAGGAACTTGTATTGGGTCAACCACCTTCCATGCATTTGAGCTCCCTAAGTCTCCATCATTCCCGTCCTCTTGAAAAGGATTTGTCCTCAAATCAGACTCTGCATCAAAAGGACTCAAATCAGAAACATTGAAGGTAGCACTTACATTATACTCACCTTGCAAATCCAACTTGTAAGCATTATCATTAATTCTTTCAAGGACTTGAAATGGACCATCTCCACGTGGTAACAACTTTGACTTTCTTTGTTCTGGGAAACGCTCCTTTCTAAAGTGCAACCACACCCAGTCTCCAGGTTCAAAAATTAGCTTGTGTCGCCTCTTGTTGGCTTGCTTTACATATTGTTCCGTTCTTCGCTCAATGTTGAGTCTTGCTTTCTCATGAATCTGTTTAACAAAGTCAGCCTTCCTTTGGCCATCAAAATTAACATGCTCAGAAAGAGGTAGTGGTGATAAATCCAATGGTAATAAAGGATTAAAACCATAAACAATTTCAAAAGGTGAATACTTAGTAGCAGAATGGACAGAGCGGTTATATGCAAACTCAACATGTGGTAAACAGTCTTCCCATGATTTAATGTTCTTACTAATGATTGCTCTTAATAAGGTGGACAAAGTCCTATTTACTACCTCAGTTTGACCATCAGTTTGTGGGTGGCAAGTCGTAGAAAACAACAGCTTAGTACCTAACTTACTCCACAAAGTCTTCCAAAAGTAGCTTAAGAACTTAGCATCTCTATCTGAAACAATTGTCCTAGGCATGCCATGTATTCTCACAATCTCCCTAAAGAACAATTCAGCAACATGCGATGCATCATCAGTTTTATGACAGGGAATAAAATATGCCATCTTAGAAAACCGATCTACAACCACAAACACACTATCGTTCCCACGTTTCGTCCTAGGTAAACCTAACACAAAGTCCATTGAAATATCAGTCCAAGGCTCACTAGGAATTGGCAAAGGTGTGTATAAACCATGGGGTTGTGCTCTCGATTTAGCTTGCCTACACGTGACACATCTACTACATATCCTTTCAACATCCCTTTTCATGCGTGGGCAAAAGAAGTGTTCCTGCAAAACAGCTAAAGTTTTTGCAATTCCAAAATGCCCCATCAATCTGCCACCATGGGATTCCCTCACTAACAAATCTCTCAAAGAATAATTAGGCACACAAAGCTTGTTCTCCTGAAACAAAAATCAATCATGTCTATAAAATTTACCCATTGCGTTTTTCTCACAAGCTCGATACTCCTCACTAAAATCTTGGTCTAAAGGGTATAAATCCTTAATATGCTCAAAACCAAGCAGTTTAGCGTCAAGGATAGAAAGTAATGCGTACCTGCGAGAAAGTGCATCCACAACAACATTCTCCTTACCTTGCTTGTATCAAATGACATAAGGAAATGTCTCGACGAATTCCACCCAAGGGGCATGCCTCTTGTTCAACTTTTGTTGTCCCTTCAGATGTTTCAATAACTCGTGATCAGTGTGAATCACGAATTCCTTGGGCCATAGGTAGTGTTGCCAAGTCTTTAATGCTCGAACCAACGCGTACAACTCCTTGTCATAAGTCAGATAATTTAGTCTTGACCCACTCAATTTTTCACTGAAATACGCGATTGGTCGTCCTCCTTGCATTAGCACGGCACCTATACCTACACCAGAAGCATCACATTCAATTTCAAATGTTTTAGAAAAATCAGGTAAAGCAAGTAAAGGAGCATGAGTAAGCTTATGCTTAATAAGCTGAAACGCCTTCTCTTGTTCTTCTCCCCATTTGAACCCAACATTCTTCTTGATTACTTCTATGACTGGTGCAACCAAAGTACTGAAATCCCTTACAAACCGTCGGTAAAAGCTGGCAAGTCCATGAAAACTCCGTACTTCTCCAATGCATGTAGGACTTGGCCATTCTTGGATAGCCCTAACCTTTTCTTCGTCAACCTGTATACCTTGAGCACTAACAACAAAACCAAGAAAAACAAGCTTATTCATGCAAAAGGTACACTTCTTAAGATTAGCATACAATTTTTCCTTCCGTAAAACATCTAAAACAATTTTCAAATGTTCAATATGATCATCCAAATTGCTGCCATAGATAAGGATATCATCAAAATAAACAACGATAAATTTCCCAATAAAAGCTCGCAAAACATGGTTCATTAAACGCATGAATGTGCTAAGCGCATTGGTTAAACCGAAAGGCATTACCAACCACTCATACAAGCCTTGTTTTGTTTTCAAAGTAGTCTTCCACTCGTCTCCCTCTTTCATGCGAATTTGATGATATCCACTATTCAGATCAATTTTAGAAAACACACAAGCACCATGCAATTCATCTAACATGTCATCCAAGGGAGGAATGGGATGTCGATACTTTACTGTGATGTTGTTGATGGCTCGACAATCAATGCACATCCTCCAAGTCCCATCTTTCTTAGGCACAAGAAAAACTAGTACGGCGCACGGGCTCATGCTTTCTCTCACGTGTCCCTTCTCCATCAACTCACTTACCTGCCGTTGGAGTTTCTTTGTCTCCTCGGGATTACTCCGATAGGCTGGTCAGTTTGGGATTGTAGCTCCAAGTATGAAGTCGATTTGATGTTCAATCCTGCGGATTGGAGGTAAACCTTGCGGTGTTTCCTCGGGAAAGATATCCTCATATTCCTGCAAAAGAGAAACAATAGAACTATGCAAAGTGGAATCAAGATCATTAGTGTTTAATAACGCCTCCTTGT
Organism: Artocarpus heterophyllus; assembly: GCA_025403435.1. Taxonomy (NCBI): domain Eukaryota; kingdom Viridiplantae; phylum Streptophyta; class Magnoliopsida; order Rosales; family Moraceae; genus Artocarpus; species Artocarpus heterophyllus. The sequence goes on along the minus strand of CM046339.1, from coordinate 5,982,479 downwards.
ACATGAGTAAAATCATTGGCTGATTAGAAAACAAAGCTCTTCTCACATCACTCTCTCTTGCATAAAAGTTTGTTTTTCTCTCTATTTTTACCTCATTGGCCAAATCTTCTTTTGTACTGGCTCTCTCAATGTTCTCTCCTTTTCTCTCCTTTTTCTCGGCCCCTCTATCTTTTTTCCCTCTCTGGCCAAACTCTCTCTCTGCACTCCAACACTCATTATTTTCACTCCCTTTCTCTCTTTTTTTCTCATTCTCTTGTTTTTGTTCACTCTCCTTTTGTAACCAAACTTGATCTTCATGAACCTGTTTTGGTGTCGTTGGCACAAGAGTGAATGTTCTCTGGTTGTGCACAAGAGAATATTTGTTGGTGTGGCCATCATGTTTGACTCTATGATCAAATTGCCATGGTCAACCTAGTAACAAGTGTCCGGCTTCCATTGGAACTACATCGCACAAAACTTCATCTTCGTATCTACCAATGCGAAACGAAATTAATGCCTGTTTAGTTACCTTCACTTCACCACTATTATTCAACCATTGCAACTTGGAAGGTCAAGGATGTTTGGTCGTTGGCAGCCCTAATTTGTCAACCATAGTAGTGCTAGCAACGTTCGTACAAATTCCTCCATCTATTGTCACACTACATACTTGTTCCGCACGTGGCACCTAGTATGAAAAATGTTCTCACGTTGCTCTTCTTCTTCCTCTTTGGCCTGCACACTAAGGGCTCGTCGAGTGACCAACAATTCACCTTGGACAGCATACTCCTCCTCATCCACATCCTCCATTGGTGGGATGGAGTCCTCGTCCGATTCGTCATCCGTAACAACCACTCCGTCGTCCCGTAACACCATCACCCTTTTGTTCGGACATTGGCTTGAGATGTGACCCCTGCCTTGGCATTTGAAACATTTAATATCACGGTTTCGAGAAGTGGATGAATCAAGTTTACCTTGGTTTGAAGGGCTAGCTATGGCTAGTTTTGGCTCGAACTTTGGCCTAGCGACCAATTTCTCTTCTCTCTTCCCAAAATTCGGCTTCCATGAAGAAGGTGCCGAACTAACATTCGCACGTGAGCTACCCCTCCTCTTGAGCTGCCGCTCTACTATGATGGCCATGTGCAACATGTCTTCTAACTCTACATAGTGTTGCATCTCCACCCTACTTGAATATCCGAATTTAGCCCTTGCAAAAATCTTGCCATGGTTGCTTCTCGATCTTCTTCAACATTGGCTCGTATCATGGCTATTTCCATTTCTTGATAATATTCCTCCACACTCCTACTTCCTTGTCTAAGTCTTTGCAACCTTTTGTACAATTCCTGGTAGTAATGGCTGGGTACAAATCGCTTTCTCATCACCGTTTTCATCTCTTCCCATGTCTCAATCGGGTGTTCCCGATTCTGTCGCCTATTCATTACCAACTGATCCCACCATACAACCGCATAATCAGAGAACTCAATTGCAACAAGCTTAACTTTCTTTAACTGTGAATAGTTATGGCAATCAAACACTAGCTCCACTTTCTTCTCCACTCTAGGTAAGCTCCGAGGTCATTTTTCCCTTGGAATGGCAGAATCTTCATTTTAATACCTCCCATATTATTGTCTTCCCGGTCCCTAGCTTCTCTATTCCCATTTCCACGCCTAAATCTGCCCCTATTTATCGGTGGTTCCTCCAACTCTTCTAATTCATCTTCTTCCGAAAGATCCAATCCACCCCTCCGCCTATTTTGCTTGTTTTATGGCTGCCTATTACGTGTTCTGGCATCAACCTCATCTAATCTCTCATGAATGGGCTCTAGCGCTCGCGTCAACAGCCGTTCGATTTGCCTCTTTAATGCTTGCAACTGAAGATTGGGAACGTTTTGTTGTCGAATATCATCTTCAGCTTCTCTTTCTTGATTCGGATTCTTTTTTTTTTTTAAACCTGCAAAACAACGTTAGATAATAAAGGACCTTACTTCTCTCCCTCACGTGTTTCGCTCTATCACTTAGTCACTCAGTTCACTCGTGTTTCACTCGAACAATTGGCTTTTACCCTCGAATGTTCTCACCACTCTTGCCTTTTTTTTTTTTAAACTCACTTATTCTCTCTTTTAGTTCTTTTGGAATTACACAAACAACAATAAAATCTATTCGGCAACAAATTTAGCAACACATTTTGATACGCAGTTCAGAATGAAGCAAATTTTTTTGCACTATGAGGTGAGGTTAAATTCGGACACCTGGACACTCAAACAATGGAAAAGAAATAAAAGAAATTTTTTTTTTCGGATCCTCTTGATTTTTCTTTACTTTTCTTTTCCTTTTTTTCTTTTCTTTTCTTTTCCTTTTTTTTTCTTTTCGGATCTTTTTTTTTTTTTAAGACTCTAAATTCGACTATCTTTTTTTTAAAAAATAAAATAGAACCTAAGTTATAAATTAGAATTCAGAAACAAAGAAGGATAGACAAGAAGTAATCAAGTGGGGATATTTCAGTACTTTGGCTGCACCACTCATAGATGTAATCAAGAAGAATGTTGGGTTCAAGTGGGGAGAAGAACAAGAGAAGGCGTTTCAGCTTATTAAGCATAAGCTTACTCATGCTCCTTTACTTGCTTTACCTGATTTTTCTAAAACATTTGAAATTGAATGTGATGCTTCTGGTGTAGGTATAGGTGCCGTGTTAATGCAAGGAGGACGACCAATCGCGTATTTCAGTGAAAAATTGAGAGGGTCAAGACTAAATTATCCGACTTATGACAAGGAGTTGTACGCGTTGTTTCGAGCACTAAAGACTTGGCAACACTACCTATGGCCCAAGGAATTCGTGATTCACACTGATCACGAGTTATTGAAACATCTGAAGGGACAACAAAAGTTGAACAAGAGGCATGCCCGCTGGGTGGAATTCATCGAGACATTTCCTTATGTTATTCGATACAAGCAAGGTAAGGAGAATGTTGTTGCGGATGCACTTTCTCGCAGGTACGCATTACTTTCTATCCTTGACGCTAAACTACTTGGTTTTGAGCATATTAAGGATTTATACCCTTTTTACCAAGATTTTAGTGAGGAGTATCGAGCTTGTGAGAAAAACGCAATGGGTAAATTTTATAGACATGATAGATTTTTGTTTCGGGAGAATAAGCTTTGTGTGCCTAATTGTTCTTTGAGAAATTTGTTAGTGAGGGAATCCCATGGTGGCAGATTGATGGGGCATTTTGGAATTGCTAAAACTTTAGCTGTTTTACAGGAACACTTCTTTTGGCCACACATGAAAAGGGATGTTGAAAGAATATGTAGTAGATGTGTCACGTGTAGGCAAGCTAAATCGAGAGCACAACTCCATGGTTTATACACACCTTTGTCAATTCCTAGTGAGCCTTGGACTGAGATTTCAATGGACTTTGTGTTAGGTTTACCTAGGACAAAACATGGGAAGGATAGTGTGTTTGTGGTTGTAGATCGGTTTTCTAAGACGGCACATTTTATTCCCTGTCATAAAACTGATGATGCATCGTATGTTGCTGAATTGTTCTTTGGGGAGATTGTGAGAATACATGGCATGCCTAGGACAATTGTTTCAGATAGAGATGCCAAGTTCATGAGCTAGCTTTTGGGGTGGAGTTAGGTGGGTTCATATCATATGGTATCAGAGCCAAACCTCTGCTGGTCGGTGGGCGCATGTACAAAGGTTCCCTGCTGCTCGTGTGGGTTAACGACAGAGTTGGCACGAGGACATGCAGTCTAAAGGGGTCGGGAATGATGTGTCCCACATCGGTTAGAGAGGGTGGTCTTGGGTGTTATATATATGGGTTCACAATCCTCCCCTCATGAGCTAGCTTTTGGGGTGGAGTTAGGTGGATTCATATCATATCCAAAACTTCTTATGGAAGTGATGATAGGGGAGATTAGGTGATTGTTGAGGGGGGAGTTAGGACAACTTCATGAGAGGATAGACCAGATAGAAAATGCATGTGTGGAACAGCCACAACATGTTCCTCATGCGCGTAGGCGAGAAAGGGTTCCGGTTAGAGGAGAGGTTGATGACTACTACGGGATTGATGGGGAAGAGTTTGATGAAGGAGAAGATTCAGCGGGTAGTCACCGGAGATTTGGACGGGATAGAGGAGTTAGGAACCAGGAAAATGATAGTTTGAGAGGCATAAAAATGAAGATACCATCATTTCAAGGCAAATCCAATCCAGAAGCATACCTAGAATGGGAGAAGAAAATTGAGTTCGTCTTTGACTGCCAAAACTATTCCTAGGCGAAGAAGGCAAAACTGGCTGTAATTGAATTTTCTAATTATGCTATTACTTGGTGGGATCAGCTTGTTATAAACAGGAGACGAAATAGAGAGCGACCTATTGAGTCATGGGAAGAGATGAAGACCGTGATGAGGAAGCGATTTGTACCAACTTACTACTACCGGGAGTTGTACAACCGACTACAAAATCTTAAGCAAGGCAACCGAGTGTAGAGGAGTACTATAAGGAGATGGAGGTTATGATGATCCGGGAAAATATAGAGGAGGATCGGGAGGATACAATGGCAAGGTTTTTGGCAGGCTTGAACCGAGATATTCACAATGCCGTTGACTTACAACATTATGTGGAGTTGGAGGACATGGTGCACATGGCTATTAAAATTGAGAATCAACTTATGAGGAGGGGCAGTAACACACTTCCTAGGCAAAACCTGAGTACATCCACTTGGAAAATGAACCAATTGAAGAGGGTTGAGAAGCAATCAAACACCAAGCCAAAGATCGAGCAAAAACAAGAGGTGGCCAGCCATGGGAATCAAGGTAAACCTGATTCTTCCACTAGTCAAAATCATGATATTAAATGTTTTAAATGTCAAGGCAGGGGTCACATAGCAAGCCAATGTCCGAACAAAACGAGCTATGGTGATACGGGACAATGGAGAGATTGAAACCGACAAGGATTCAAACATTGATTCTATGCCTTCATTAGAGGATGCCGACGATGAGGAGTGCACTGTCCAAGGAGAATTGTTGGTCACAAGGAGAGCTTTAAGTGTGCAAGCCAAAGAAGAAGATAAAGCGGTGCAACGGGAAAACATCTTCCACACTAGGTGCCACGTCCAAAACAAGGTATGTAGTGTGATTATTGATGGTGGGAGTTGTACTAATGTTGCTAGCACAACCATGGTAGAAAAGTTAGGGCTGCCAACAATTAAGCATCCTCGGCCATATAAATTGCAATGGTTAAATGAAATGGGAGAGGTAAAGGTGCATAAGCAAGTGCTAGTTTCTTTTCGCATTGGAAGATATGACGATGAAGTTTTGTGCGATGTGGTTCCGATGCAAGTTGGGCACTTGTTATTAGGCAGAGCATGGCAATTTGATCGGTGAGTTAAACATGATGGTTTCACCAACAAGTACTCATTTGTTCACAATCAAAAAACAATCACTCTTGTTCTGTTAACACCAAAACAGGTCTATGAAGACCAAGTAAGCTTACAGAGAGAAAGTGATAAAAAAATGAAGAGCGGAGAAAAATCAAGAGTGGGAGTGTAGAGAGAGAGTTCGGCCAATGAGAGAAAAAAGGAAGAGATGGCCAAGAAAAAGGAGAGCAAAGAGAGCAAGGGAGAGAAAATTGAGAGGGCTGAAAAGAATTCACAATCAACCAATGAGAGAAAAGCAGAGAGAAAAACAAACTTTTATGCGAGAGGAAGTGAAATTAAAACGGCCTTGTTTTCAAATCAGCCAATGATTGCACTTTTGTACCAAGAGGCGCTTTTAAACACTAAAGAACTTGACCCTGTATTGCCTACTTCTGTTGTTTCTCTGTTACAGGAGTTCGAGGATGTATTTCCAGATGAGGTGCCTGACGGTTTGCCGCCAATACGGGGAATGGAACATCAGATTGATTTTGTACCTGGCGCTTCCATTCCAAACCGACCAGCTTATAGAAGGAACCCCGAGGAGAGAAAAGAGCATCAAAGGCAGGTCAGTGAGTTGATGAAAAAGGGACACGTGAGAGAAAGCATAAGCCCATGCGCCGTACCAGTTTTACTTGTGCCCAAAAAAGATGGGACTTGGAGGATGTGTGTTGATTGTTGAGCCATCAACAACATCACGGTAAAGTATCGACATCCCATTCCTCGCTTGGATTACATGTTAGATGAATTGCATGGTGCTTGTGTGTTTTCTAAAATTGATCTGAAGAGTGGATATCATCAAATTCGCATGAAAGAGGGAGACGAGTGGAAGACGGCTTTCAAAACAAAACAAGGCTTGCATGAGTGGTTGGTAATGCCTTTCAGTTTAACCAATGCGCCTAGCACATTTATGCGTTTAATGAACCATGTTTTGCGAGCTTTTATTGGGAAATTTGTCGTTGTTTATTTTGATGATATCCTTATCTATAGCAGGAATTTGGATGATCATATTGAACAGTTGAAACTTGTTACGGAAGGAAAAGTTGTATGCTAACCTCAAGAAGTGTACCTTTTACACAGATAAGCTTGTGTTTCTTGGTTTTGTTGGTAGTGCTCAAGGTATATAGGTTGATGAAGAAAAGGTGTGAGCCATCCAGGAGTGGCCGAGTCCAACTAGTGTGGGAAATGTACAAAGTTTTCATGGACTTGCTAGTTTCTACCGGCGGTTTGTGAAAGATTTCAGTACTATAGACGCACCACTGAATGAAGTGATCAAGAAGAACGTTGGGTTTAGATGGGGAGAAGAGCAAGAAAAGGCATTTCAGTTAATCAAGGAGAAGTTGACTAATGCTCCATTGTTATCTTTACCTAATTTTTCCAAAAATTTTGAGATTAAATTTGATGCTTCAGGTGTTGGAATCGGCGCTGTTTTAAAGCAGGAAGGGAGACCAGTAGCATATTTCAGTCAGAAGCTGAATGGGGCAACTCTTAATTACCTAACTTATGATAAAGAGATGTATGCAATGGTTTAGGCGTTCGAGACGTGGCAGCACTACCTATGGCCTAAGGAGTTTGTGATTCACACCGATCATGAGTCCCTGAAACACTTGAAGGGCCAACACAAGCTGAACAAGAGGCATGCTCGTTGCGTGGAATTCATAGAGACTTTTCCGTATGTCATTCGCTACAAGCAAGGTAAGGAAAACGTCATTGCAGATGCACTTTCTCGCAGGTATGTCTTAATCTCAACTCTTAATGCTAAACTACAAGGTTTTGAACACATTAAAGAGTTATATGCTGATGACCGTGACTTTAGTATTGAGTATCAAGCTTGTGAGAGATTTGCTAGAGGTAAGTACTTTAGGCAAGAGGGATACTCATTTCGGGAGAATAAATTATGTGTGCCTAATTGTTCATTAAGAGATTTGCTAGTGAGAGAATCCCATGGGGGAGGATTGATGGGACATTTTGGAGTAATGAAGACTTTGGTTATGTTGCAGGAACACTTCTATTGGCCACATATGAAACCAGATGTTGAGAGGCTTTGTGGTAGATGTGTAACTTGTAGGCAGGCTAAATCAAGAGTGCAGCCCCACAGTTTGTACACCCCTTTACCAATACCTAGTGAACCCTGGCTTGATATTTCAATGGATTTTGTGTTAGGATTGCCTAGGTCTAAACGGGGAAGAGACTTGATATTTGTGGTCATGGATAGGTTTTCCAAGGTGACCCATTTTATTCCATGCCACAAGACAGATGATGCTTCCAATGTTGCTGGTTTGTTCTTTTGGGAAATTGTCAGACTTCATGGTATGCCTAGAACAATTGTTTCTGATAGGGACACCAAGTTTTTAAGCTACTTTTGGAAGACTTTGTGGGCTAAGTTAGGGACTAAGCTATTGTTTTTGACTACTTGTCACCCTCAAACCATTGGTCAAACGGAAGTTGTGAATAGAACCTTGTCTACTTTGTTGCGGGCTGTCTTTAAAAGAACATCAAAACATGGGAGGAGTGTTTACCACATGTTAAGTTTGCTTATAATCGATCTGTTCATTCTGCTACTCAATTTTCACCGTTTGAAATTGTTTATGGTTTTAATCCTTTAACTCCTTTGGATTTAATGCCATTACCATTGTCTGAGCTTGTGAATTTAGATGGAAAAAGAAAAGCTGACCTTGTTAAGTAGATACACGAGAAAGCAAGACTTAACATCGAGCGAAGAACTAAACAATATGCTGAACAAGCCAACAAAGGGCGTCACAAGCTCGTCTTTGAGCCCGGCGATTGGGTGTGGTTGCACTTACGTAAGGAACGGTTTTTGAAACAAAGGAAATCCAAGCTGTTGCCTAGAGGGGACAGTCCTTTTCAAATTCTGGAAAGGATCAATGATAATGCGTAAAAGCTAGACTTGCCAGGTGAGTATGGTGTAAGTGCCACCTTTAATGTTTCTGATCTAAGTCCTTTTGATGCAGGCGACGATTTGAGGACAAATCCCTCTCAAGAGGAGGGGAATGATGAGGACATCGTTAGCACAAGCAAGAGCACGTGGGATGAGACATATTTAGATCCAATTCAAGTTCCCATTGGTCCGGTTACGAGAGCTCGTGTGAAGAAGTTTAAAGAAACGCTTATTGGGCTGATTCAAGCAACTTGGGCTCAAGCTATTGCATGGAGGCCCGTTGAGGGAATTGCATGTGACATCCAGACCAACAAATGCGTGATTCAAGCTCTAGAAGGGACCGAGTAATTTCCATTTCAGTTACTTTCCCGTTTTGAGGCGACAAGTGGCGAGAAGAATCAACTATTTACCTTTTAATGTCTAGTTTCCTTTTTTTCTTTTACAAATATGCGTTTGTGTTATTTCTATTATTGTAAGGTTTTTAAGCCATTAAGGGAACTTACCTTATTTGCTTTAGATTAGACGTTTTGGTAATTGATTTGCCTGAAATTCCATGGGCAATTAGGGGCTGAAAATTTGCATAGGGGAACCCCTATATATTGTAACGAATTTCATTCAATGGGAAATAAGTTTTAACACACAATTTGAGGTTTAATTCTCTTCGGTTCCTAAACAAACTATTGAAACTTATCAAAAAATTTCATGGCATTCATAGACTTATCAATTAGTCCATCCATAGCTGATTGTGGCGTCCTCACATACCAAGGTTCGTGCTTCTTGTTAGGCATTGGGTCGCGGTTCCATCCAAAACTGGTTAGGAATTTGGATCTTGGAAACCAATTTTGGTTAGGGTCGCGTCAGTTCTTGGCAGGGTTCGTATCATTTGGTAATCAGAGTGAGGTTCTAATCAGGTTTTGCTTATCCATTCTCTTAGTTTATGTTTGTTTCAGTTATTCGTGAGTTTTGATTTCCATTATCAAAGTCGGGAAACTTTCCTTAAAATTTTTTTTTCAGATTCTTGTTATTCATCGTTTAAGGAACCCGAATTGAATTCCTTACACAAACCAAAAATTTTTGCTCAAATTTCGTTCCTTTTGGGTGTGATTTTTGAAAGCTTAAATTATCTGTTCCTGTTATAGTCTTGTTTCTAATTTGAGCCTCCTTGGTAATCTATTTGTCAATTGTCAAGGAAATTTTGATATTGATTTGACTAGTTTTATAGGAACTGAGTGAGAATTAATGAGTGGAAAAAGGCAAAGAGGCGAGAGCATTAGAGTGGACAAAAGCCGAAAGTATTGAGTGTAAACACGAGTGAAATTGAGTGAACCATTTCACGAGTGAAACACGTGAGGGAGTGTGGTAAGGTCCTTTGCATTGTTTCTTATTTTGTTTTGCCAAAAAAAAATGTCAAACAACAGCAAGAACACTATTGAGGGTACCTCGGGTGCAGCAGATCCAAAACTTCTTATGGAAGCGATGATGGGGGAGATGAGGCGATTGTTGAGGGGAGAGTTAGGACAGCTTAATGAGAGGATAGACCGGATAGAAAACGCACGTGTGGAACAGCCGCAACATGTTCCTCATGCGCGTAGGCGGGAAAGGGTTCCCGTTAGAGGAGAGGTTGATGACTAATACAGGATTGATGGGGAAGAGTTTGACGAAGGAGAAGATTCAGCGGGTAGTCACAGAAGATTTGGACGGGATAGAGGAGTTAGTAACCGAAAAAATGATAGTTTGAGAGGCATAAAAATGAAGATATCATCATTTCAAGGCAAATCTAATCCAGAAGCATACCTAGAATGGGAGAAGAAAATGGAGTCCGTCTTTGACTGCCAAAACTATTCCGTGGCGAAGAAGGTAAAACTGGCTATAATTGAATTTTTTAATTATGCTATTACTTGGTGGGATCAACTTGTTATAAACAGGAGACGAAATAGAGAGTGACCTATTGAGTCATGGGAAGAGATGAAGACCAAGTGAGCTTACAGAGAGAAAGTGATAAAAAATGAAGAGCGGAGAAAAATCAAGAGTGGGAGTGTAGAGAGAGAGTTCGGCCAGTGAGAGAAAAAAGGAAGAGATGGCCGAGAAAAAGGAGAGCAAAGAGAGCAAGGGAGAGAAAATTGAGAGGGCTGAAAAGAATTCACAATCAGCCAATGAGAGAAAAGCAGAGAGAAAAACAAACTTCTATGCGAGAAGCAGTGAAACTAAAAGGGCCTTGTTTTCAAATCAGCCAATGATTCTACTTTTGTACAAAAAGGCGCTTTTAAACACTAACGAACTTGGCCTTGCATTGCCTAGTTCTGTTGTTTCTCTTTTGCAGGAATATGAGGACATCTTTCCCAAAGAAACACCGCAAGGTTACCTCCAATCCACGGAATTGAACATCAAATTGACTTCATACCTGGAGCTACAATCCCAAACCGACCAGCCTATAGGAGTAATCCCGAGGAGACAAAGGAACTCCAACGGCAGGTAAGTGAGTTGATGGAGAAGGGACACGTGAGAGAAAGCTTGAGCCCATACGCCGTACCAATTTTACTTGTGCCTAAGAAAGATGGGACTTGGAGGATGTGCGTTGATTGTCGAGCCATCAACAACATCACGGTAAAGTATCGACATCCCATTCCTCGCTTGGATGACATGTTAGATGAATTGCATGGTGCTTGTGTGTTTTCTAAAATTGATCTGAAGAGTGGATATCATCAAATTCACATGAAAGAGGGAGACGAGTGGAAGACAGGTTTCAAAAGAAAACAAGGCTTGTATGAGTGGTTGGTAATGCCTTTCAGTTTAACCAATGTGCCTAGCACATTTATGCATTTAATGAACCATGTTTTGCGAGATTTTTTTGGGAAATTTGTCGTTGTTTATTTTGATGATATCCTTATCTATAGCAGCAATTTGGATGATCATATTAAACATTTGTAACTTGTTTTAGATGTTTTATGGAAGGAAAAGTTGTATGCTAACCTCAAGAAGTGTACCTTTTGCATAGATAAGCTTGTGTTTCTTGGTTTTGTTGTTACTGCTCAAGGTATACAGGTTGATGAAGAAAAGGTGCGAGCCATCCGGGAGTGGCTGAGTCCAACTAGTGTGGGAAACGTATAGAGTTTTCATGGACTTGCTAGTTTCTACCGGCGGTTTGTGAAAGATTTTAGAACTATAGCCGCACCACTGACTGAAGTGATCAAGAAGAATGTTGGGTTTAGATGGAGAGAAGAGCAAGAAAAGGCATTTCAGTTGATAAAGGAGAAGTTGACTAATGCTCCATTGTTATCTTTACCTAATTTTTCCAAAACTTTTGAGATTGAATGTGATGCTTTAGGTGTTGGAATTGGTGCTATTTTAATGCAGGAAGGGAGACCAGTAGCATCTTTCAGTGAGAAGCTAAATGGGGCAACTCTTAATTACCCAGCTTATGATAAAGAGATGTATGCATTGGTTCGGGCATTAGAGACGTGGCAGCACTACCTATGGCCTAAGGAATTCGTGATTCACACCGATCATGAGTCCCTGAAACACTTGAAGGGCCAACACAAGATGAACAAGAGGCATGCTCGTTGGGTGGAATTCATAGAGACGTTTTCGTATGTCATTCGCTACAACCAAGGTAAGGAAAACGTCGTTGTCGATGCACTTTCTCGCAGGTATGTCTTAATCTCAACTCTTAATGCCAAACTACTGGGTTTGAACACATTAAAGAGTTATATGCTGATGACCGTGACTTTAGTACTGAGTATCAAGCTTGTGAGAGATTTGCTAGTGGTAAGTACTTTAGGCATGAGGGATACTTGTTTCGGGAGAATAAATTATGTGTTCCTAATTGTTCATTAAGAGATTTGCTAGTGAGAGAATCCCATGGGGGAGGATTGATGGGACATTTTGGAGTAATGAAGACTTTGGCTATGTTGCAGGAACACTTCTATTGGCCACATATGAAACGAGATGTTGAGAGGCTTTGTGGTAGATATGTAACTTGTAGGCAGGCTAAATCAAGAGTGCAACCCCACGGTTTGTACACCCCTTTACCAATACCTAGTGAACCCTGGATTGATATTTTGATGGATTTTGTATTAGGTTTGCCTAGGTCTAAACGGGGAAAAGACTCGATATTTGTGGTCGTGGATAGGTTTTCCAAGATGGCCCTTTTCATTCCATGCCACAAGACAAATGATGCTTCCAATGTTGCTGATTTGTTCTTTAGGGAAATTGTGATACTTCATGGTATGCCTAGGACAATTGTTTTCGATAGGGACACCAAGTTTTTAAGCTAATTTTGGAAGACTTTGTGGACTAAGCTATTGTTTTTGACTGCTTGTGACCCTCAAACCGATGGTCAAACAGAAGTTGTGAATAGAACCTTGTCTACTTTGTTGCAGGCTGTCATTAAAAAGATCATCAAAACATGAGAGGAGTGTTTACCACATGTTGAGTTTGCTTATAATCGATCTGTTCATTCTGCTACTCAATTTTCACCGTTTGAAATAGTTTATGGTTTTAATCCATTAACTCCTTTGGATTTAATGCCATTACCTTTGTCTGAGCATGTGAATTTAGATGGAAAAAGAAAAGTTGACCTTGTTAAGCAGATACACGAGAAGGCAAGACTCAACATCGAGCGAAGAACTAAACAATATGTTGAACAAGCCAACAAAGGGCGTCACAAGCTCATCATCGAGCCCGGCGATTGGGTGTGGTTGCACTTACGCAAGGAACGGTTTCTAGAACAAAGGAAATCCAAGCTGTTGCCTAGAGGGGATGGTCCTTTTCAAATTCTCGAAAGGATCAATGATAATGCGTACAAGCTAGACTTGCCAGGTGAGTATGGTGTAAGTGCCACCTTTAATGTTTCTGATCTAAGTACTTTTGATGCAGGCGACGATTGGAGGACAAATCCCTCTCAAGAGGAGGGGAATGATGAGGACATCGTTAGCACAAGCAAGAGCACGTGGGATGAGACATATTCAGATCCGATTCAAGTTCCCATTGGTCCGGTTACGAGAGCTCATGCGAAGAAGTTTAGAGAAACGCTTATTGGGATGATTCAAGCAACTTGGGCTCAAGCTATTGCGTGGAGGCCCATTGAGGGAAGTGCATGTGACATACTTGTGAGTTGAAAACAATAGCTTAGTCCCTAACTTAGCCCACAAAGTCTTCCAAAAGTAGCTTAAAAACTTGGTGTCCCTATCAGAAACAATTGTCCTAGGCATACCATGAAGTCTCACAATTTCCCTAAAGAACAAATCAGCAACATTGGAAGCATCATCTATCTTGTGGCATGGAATAAAATGGGCCATCTTGGAAAACCTATCCATGACCACAAATATCAAGTCTCTTCCCCGTTTAGACCTAGGCAATCCTAACACAAAATTCATCAAAATATCAATCCAGGGTTCACTAGGTATTGGTAAGGGGGTGTACAAACCGTGGGGCTGCACTCTTGATTTAGCCTGCCTACAAGTTACACATCTACCACAAAGCCTCTCAACATCTCATTTTAAATGTGGCCAATAGAAGTGTTCCTGCAACATAGCCAAAGTCTTCATTACTCCAAAATGTCCCATCAATCCTCCCCCATGGGATTCTCTCACTAGCAAATCTCTTAATGAACAATTAGGCACACATAATTTATTCTCCTGAAACAAGTATCCCTCGTGCCTAAAGTACTTACCACTAGCAAATCTCTCACAAGCTTGATACTCAGTACTAAAGTCACGGTCATCAGCATATAACTCTTTAATGTGTTCAAAACCCAGTAGTTTAGCATTAAGAGTTGAGATTAAGGCATACCTGTGAGAAAGTACATCGGCAACGACGTTGATAAGAACCTCTCGAATATATTGACAAAACCCATTATCAATAAGAAGGAACCAAGACCGTTTCTACTCAGATTTGGATGGAAGTCACCGCGACCCGTTGCTTATATCGAAGCAAGAACCTTGGTATATCGAAGACGCCACAATCAAGGATGGAAGCTTGATTGATAAGTCAGGTTTGAACGCCCGGATTGATTCGATGAGTTCGTGTAGTTCATCAAAGAACCAAAGAAAGAATTTTCTCTTTTAGAAAAATAAACATTCATTGATTCTCCATTAACCTTGGGAATGCCTATTTATAGGCCAAAATTACAAAGTGTTGCCCGAAAAGAAAAGTTGACAAATTCAAACATAATTACTAAGCCTAAAATAAAAACCAAAAGAAAGGAAAGTCTTAATGGCTGATTTTCAGCCATTTACACGCTCAACAATAAAAAGAAAGTGCAATTAATCCTCGTCAACAATTTGCATAAATGATTAGCCGCTTGTGTGCCAAAATGGGAAGGTTTCCGAAAGTCTTCCATTGACTTGATCTTGCAAAATTTGAGCTGATTTCAATCAGGCTTGACTCATCCGGATTCTTCTAGAACTTGGATCAAATTGACACACCGTTGTGGTTGACGTGGGCCTGGGTCAATGGGCTTGCACAAATTTTCTTGATTCGAGATTTCGTGAATAAGCCCATTTAATGCTTCCTTGAATTTCTTAGCTCAGGCTCTTGTGACTGGTCCAACAGGAATTTGTATTGGGTCAACCACCTTCCATGCATTTGAGCTCCCTAAGTCTCCATCAGACGTTTTCCTTACCTTGCTTGTAGCGAATGACATACGAAAACGTCTCTATGAATTCCACCCAACGAGCATGCCTCTTGTTCAGCTTGTGTTGGCCCTTCAAGTGTTTCAGGGACTCATGATCGGTGTGAATCACAAACTCGTTAGGCCATAGGTAGTGCTGCCACGTCTCTAACGCCCGAACCAATGCATACATCTCTTTATCATAAGTTGGGTAATTAAGAGTTGCCCCATTCAGCTTCTTACTGAAATATGCTACTGGTCTCCAACACCTGAAATATGCTACTACATTAAAACAACACCAATTCTAACACTTGAAGCATCACATTCAATCTCAAAATTTTTGGAAAAATTAGGTAAAGACAACAATGGAGCATTAGTCAACTTCTCCTTGATTAATTGAAATGCCTTTTCTTGCTCTTCTCCCCATCTAAACCCAACATTCTTCTTGATCACTTCAGTCAGTTGTGCGGCTATAGTATTGAAATCTTTAACAAACCACCGGTAGAAACTAGCAAGTCCATGAAAGTACAATCATTGGCTGATTTGAAACAAGAACTCCTGCAACAGAGAAACAACAGAACTAGGCAATGCAGGATCAAGTTTGTTAGTGTTTAAAAGCGCCTCTTTGTACAAAAGTACAATCATTGGCTGATTTGAAACAAGGCCCTTTTAATTTCACTACCTCTCACATAGAAGTTTGTTTTTCTCTCTGCTTTTCTCTCATTGGCTGATTGTGAATTCTTTTCAGGCCTCTCAATTTTCTCTTCCTTGCTCTCTGTGCTCTCCTTTTTCTCGGCCATCTCTTCCTTTTTTCTCTCACTGGCCGAACTCTCTCTCTGCACTCCCACTCTTGATTTTTCTCCGCTCTTCATTTTTTTTTCACTTTCTCTCTGTAAGCTCACTTGGTCTTCATAGACCTGGTTTGGTGTTAACGGAACAAGAGTGATAGTTTTTTGATTGTGAACAAATGAGTACTTGTTGGTGAAACCATCATGTTTAACTCGCCGATCAAATTGCCATGGTCTGCCTAATAACAAGTGCCCAGCTTGCATCGGAACCACATCGCACAAAACTTCATCTTCATATCTTCCAATGCGAAAAGAAACTAACACTTGCTTATGCACCTTTACCTCACCAATGTCATTTAACCATTGCAATTTATATGGCCGAGGATGCTTAATTGTTGGCAGCCCTAACTTCTCTACCATGGTTGTGCTAGCAACATTAGTACAACTCCCACCATCAATAATCACACTACATACCTTGTTTTGGACGTGGCACCTAGTGTGGAAGATGTTTTCCCGTTGCACCTCTTCATCTTCTTCTTTGGCTTGCACACTTAAAGCTCTCTTTGTGACCCACAATTCTCCTTGGACAGCGCACTCCTCATCATCGGCATCCTCTAATGAAGGCATAGAATCATTGTCCGAATCCTCGTCGGTTTCAATCTCTCCATTGTCCCGTATCACCATAGCTCGTTTGTTTGGACATTGGCTTGCTATGTGACCCCTGCCTTGACATTTAAAACTTTTAATATCACGATTATGAGTAGTGGAAGAATGGGATTTACCTTGATTCCCATGGCTGGCCACCTCTTGTTTTTGGTTGATCTTTGGCTTGGTGTTTGATTGCTTCTCATCCCTCTTCCATTGGTTCATTTTCCAAGTGGATGTACTATGGTTTTGGCTAGGATGTGTGTTACTGCCCCTCCTCATAAGTTGATTCTCAATTTTAATAGCCACGTGCAGCATGTCCTCCAACTCCACATAATGTTGTAACTCAACGGCATTGTGAATATCTCGGTTCAAGCCTGCCAAAAAACCTTGCCATTGTAGCCTCTCGATCCTCCTCTATTGATGTGTCCCACATCGGTTAGAGAGGGTGGTCTTGGGTGTTATATATATGGGTTCACAATCCTCCCCTCACGAGCTAGCTTTTGGGGTGGAGTTAGGTGGGTTCATATCATGTGGTATCAGAGCCAAACCTCTGCTGGTCGGTGGGCGCATGTACAAAGGTTCCCTGCCGCTCGTGTGGGTTAACGACGGAGTTGGCACGAGGACGTGTAGTCTAAAGGGGTCAGGAAAGATGTGTCCCACATCAGTTAGAAAGGGTGGTCTTGGGTGTTATATATATGGGTTCACAATCCTCCCCTCACGAGCTAGCTTTTGGGGTGAAGTTAGGTGGGTTCATATCATCTATATTTGTACTCATTTACACTCCGGTTGCCTTGCTTAAGATTTTGTAGTTTGTAGTACAACTCCCGGTAGTAGTAAGTTGGCACAAATCGCTTCCTCATCACGGTCTTCATCTCTTCCCATGACTCAATAGGTCGGTCTCTATTTCGTCTCCTGTTTATAACAAGCTGATCCCACCAAGCAATAGCATAATCAAAAAATTTAATTACAGCCAGTTTTACCTTCTTCGCCTCAAAATAGTTTTGGCAGTCAAAGATGAACTCCATTTTCTTCTCCCATTCTAGGTACGCTTCTGGATTGGATTTGCATTGAAATGATGGTATCTTCATTTTTATGCCTCTCAAACTATCATTTTCCCTGTTCCTAACTCCTCTATCCCGTCTAAATCTTCGGTGACTACCCGCTGAATCTTCTCCTTCGTCAAACTCTTCCCCATAAATCCTGTAGTAGTCATCAACCTCTCCTCTAACGGGAACCCTTTCCCGCCTACGCGCATGAGGAACATGCTGTGGCTGTTCCACACGTGCGTTTTCTATCTGGTCTATCCTCTCATGAAGCTGTCCTAACTCTCCCCTCAACAATCACCTCATCACCCCCATCATCGCTTCCATAAGAAGTTTTGGATCCGCTGTACCCGAGGTACCCTCTATAGTGTTCTTGCTGTTGTTTTACATTTTTTTTTTTTTTTTGCAAAACAGAATAAGAAACAATGCAAAGGACCTAACCACACTCCCTTACGTGTTTCACTCGTGAAATGGTTCACTCAATTTCACTCGTGTTTACACTCAATACTTTCGGCTTTTGTCCACTCTAATGCTCTCACCTCTTTGCCTTTTTCCACTCGTTAATTCTCACTCAGTTCCTATAAAACTAGTCAAATCAATATCAAAATTTCCTTGACTATTCACAAATAGATTACCAAGGAGGCTCAGATTAGAAACAAGACTATAACAGGAATATATAATTTAAGCTTTTAGCATCACACCCCAAAGGAAAGAAATTTGAGCAAAAATTTTTTGGTCTGTGTAAGGAATTCAATTTCGGGTTCCTTAAACGATGAATAACAAGAATCTAAAAATTTTAAGGAATTCAATATCAATTTTTTTTTTCGGATCCTCTTGTTTTTCTTCTTTTCCTTTTTTTTTTCTTTTTTTTTCTTTCTTTCTTTTTTTTTTTTAACCGACTTTGATAATGGAAATCAAAACTCACGAATAACTGAAACAAACATAAACTAAGAGAACGGATAAGCAAAACTTGATTTGGACCTCGCTCTGATTACCAAATGATACGTACCCCGCCAAGCACTAACGTGACCCTAACCAAAATTGGTTTCCAAGATCAAATTCCTAACCGGTTTTGAATGGGACCGCGACCCGATGCCTAACAAGAAGCACGAACCTTGGTATGTGAGGACGCCACAATCAGCTATGGATGGACTGATTGATAAGTCTTGGTATGTGAGGACGCCACAATAAGCTATGGATGGGCTGATTGATAAGTCTATGAATGCCACGGAATTTTCTGATAAGTTTGAATAGTTCGTTTAGGAACCAAAGAGAATTAAACCTCAAATTGTGTGTTAAAACTTATTCCCCATTGAATGAAATTCGTTACAATATATAGGGGTTCCCCTATGCGAATTTAAAGCTCCTAGTTGCCCATGGAATTTTGGCCAAATCAATTACCAAAATGTCTAATCTAAAGCAAGAAGGAAAGTTCCCTTAATGGCTTAAAAGCCTTACAATAATAGAAATAAAACAAACGCAAAAAAAGGAAACTAGACATTAAAAGGTAAATAGCTGATTCTTCTCGCCACTTGTCGCCTCAAAACGGGAAGGTAACTGAAATGGAAATTACTCGGTCCCTTCTAGAGCTTGAATCACGCATTTGTTGTTCTGGATGTCACATGCAATTCCCTCAATGGGCCTCCATGCAATAGCTTGAGCCCAAGTTGCTTGAATCAGCCCAATAAGCGTTTCTTTAAACTTCTTTGCTCGAGCTCTCATAACCAGACCAATGGGAACTTGAATTGGATCTGAATATGTCTCATCCCACATGCTCTTGCTTGTGCTAACGATGTCCTCATCATCATCACCGGCGATTGGGTGTAGTTGCACTTACGCAAGGAACGGTTTCTGGAACAAAGGAAATCCAAGCTGTTGCCTAGAGGGGACGGTCCTTTTCAAATGTTTCTGATGTAAGTGCCTCCTTAATGTTTATGATCTAAGTCCTTTTGATGCAAGCGATGATTTGAGGACAAATCCCTCTCAAGAGGAGGGGAATGATGAGGACATCGTTAGCACAAGCAAGAGCAAGTGGGATGTCACGCCCCGGAGTACGGGAGGTGACGTGGTGGAATATTTAGATTAATTAAACAAGAATTTAAATAAAAATCGAGCGTTTGAGAATCAAATTAAATAAAAATTAAGAAGATTTTCCACCACATTTTATAAAAGAATTTATAAATATTAAGCAGGTAATAAAAATTAAATAAAAACCGCGAATATGGGTTCCACAACCCACGACTTGTGCACACACATGGTTCCGACAATATCATAAATACAATTACAGTCCAAGTACAAATAAAGTTAAGTCTTACATGCCTTGATTAAATAATACAAAATATAAATAAACTCTCCTATTGCTCCTGAGTTCGGTCCAAAGAATCTTCTCCAAACCTAAATGGGAAACCACCTAGAAGGGGGGGGAAAATTTAAAACAATAAAACGTGAGCGAAAGGCTCAGTAGGACTATGTTTTATAAAATAGTTTAATGCAAAGAAACATAGCATCATTAGAAGTTATTCAGAGGAAACTTAAATAAATAAATAAATAAATAATTTGAGTAGAACCGTTCTGTCACAGAACAGTCCACTCGTCAAATCAAAACACCAATTTACTTTTACCTAGGCAAACCATGATATCACCACCGTAGTGGCCCAGCTGGGTTTCGGGACCTGCCCCCAAGGTCGATCGCTACACGACCCGATCTCTGATATGGCATCATGCCCATGTGTTTATTATCATTATCATTCAAAACCCAATTACCAAGTGTTGTCAATTACATTTATTATGAAATTCATTTCATAATCACGGTATATTAAAATATAGCCGGTAAATCCATCTTCAAACACCGTTGAAAACATTTTGATAAAAACCTTTTTCAAAGCCAAATCATTTCAAAACCAGGCTACCAAAAGAATAGGATAAAAGTCCTACCTCAATACTCGTGCCGGTGCCCCACACCGTAATCCCGGTCCGCTATACGTAGCTCCGCGGAACCACGAACGATCCTAGATACAAACTAAGTCGATCAATATCTAGTTTGAGACATTCTATGTTACTAAATCATTTCATGATATCCTAGTGTGCCATTTGTATCATTAAAATCATCCTATAAGGTTGGGATTTAAATCTGGGTTCAAAACAGTGAAAACGGGTAAAAATCACAAAATTTTCCATGCCTCGGTCGGCCTGCCGGACGCCCTGCTTCAGCCTGCCGAACTGCACAGTTCGGCCTGCCGGAAGCAAAGTTCGGTCGGCCGAACATTTCCCCAGATTCGGCCTGCCGGTCGGAAGAACACCGGCCTGCCGATCATCACTCCGGCCTGCCGAACTGGGAAAATCCAGAAATCCCAGCCACGGGTTTTTCGATCCCCAAAATCCAAATCTTGTTTCCAACCTGTTTTTCTCAAATCCCAGGCATGAAAAAAATCATAGTTGATAGAAAAACATTCTAAAACATGTTTGGACTCATTTAAACAAGATTTTGACTCAAAATCCTCAAAAATCCGAAAATGAGAAAATGAGGGGAAAAATGAAAAATCTTGACTTCAATCCGTTTTTCTTCAATCTAAGCTTAGATTCTAGTTGTTCTAAGTTCATTTAACTCAAATACAAGGTTTTCTAAGCTTAAACAAACCTAGATTTCAAAAACACACAAAATTGGAAATTTTGTAAAAAGTTTAGAAATTTCGAATCTAACCTCGAATCGAAGCTTCAATCCGCGTTCTCGGTTGCTGAATCACGTCCCCGAGCTTCCTCCTTGCTATCCCGAAGCTTGGATTCGAATTTGTTTTAAAAAATTTTTGAAAGAGATTGAGAGAGAGGGAGCTGCCGAGAGAGAGAGAGAGAGAAGAGAGAGAGGTGTTGCGGGAGAGTGAGGAGAGAGAGAGAAAAGAGGGAAATAAATAGAGAAAATCGGTGGGCGATTTTACTGTGCGAAAACCATGTGCCGCCCACGGTTTTGTAAAACGGAGTATTTTTAACATTTTACAAATTGTTGTGTTTTAAAACTCAAAGCATCATTTTAAAACAATAAGAAATCTTTTGAACACATCAATTTAACAAAACAACCAAAAACTCAAAATCCAACCAAATAATCTAATTAATGTTAACACGTTAATTATGGCACACTAATTCATCATTTATAGTACATTAACATTAAATAAATTTCGGGACGTTACATGAGATGAGACATATTTAGATTCAATTGAAGTTCCCATTGGTCCGGTTACAAGAGCTCGTGTGAAGAAGTTCAAAGAAACACTTATTAGTCTGATTCAAGCGACTTGGGCTCAAGCTATTGCATGGAGGCCCATTGAGGGAATTGCATGTGACATCTAGACGAACAAATGCGTGATTCAAGCTCTAGAACGGACCGAGTAATTTCCATTTCAGTTACCTTCCCGTTTTGAGGCGACAAGTGGCGAGAAGAATCAGCTATTTACCTTTTAATGTCTATTTTTCTTTTTTTGTTTTACAAATATGCGTTTGTTTTATTTCTATTATTGTAAGGCTTTTAAGCCATTAAGGGAACTCTCCTTATTTGCTTTAGATTAGATGTTTTGGTAATTGATTTGCCTGAAATTCCATGGGCAATTAGGAGCTGAAATCTACGTAGGGGAACCACTATTATTGTAACAAATTTCATTCAATGGACAATAAGTTTTAACACACAATTTGAGGTGTAATTCTCTTCGGTTCCTATACGAACTATTCGAACTTATCGGAAAATTCTGTGGCGTTCATAGACTTATCAATCAGTCCATCCATAGCTGATTGTGGCGTCCTCACATGCCAAGGTTCGTGCTTCTTGTTAGGCATCGGGTCGCGGTTCCATTCAAAACCGGTTAGGAATTTTTATCTTGGAAACCAATTTTGGTTAGGGTTGCGTCAGTTCTTGGCGAGGTTCGTATCATGTTGGCCCTTCAAGTGTTTCAGGTACTCATGATCGGTGTGAATCACGAACTCCTTAGCCATAGGCAGTACTACCACGTCTCTAATGCGCGAACCAACGCAAACATCTCTTTATCATAAGTTCGGTAATTAAGAATTGCCCCATTCAGCTTCTCACTAAAATATGCTATTGGTCTCCCTTCGTGCATTAAAACGGCGCCAATTCCAACACCTGAAGCATCACATTCAATCTCAAAAGTTTTGGAAAAATTAGGTAAAGATAACAATGGTGCATTAGTCAACTTCTCCTTGATTAACTGAAATGCCTTTTCTTGCTCTTCTCCCCATCTAAACCCAATGTTCTTCTTGATCACTTTAGTCAATGGTGCGGCTATAGTACTGAAATCTTTCACAAACCGTCGGTAGAAACTAGCAAGTCCATGAAAACTCTGTACGTTTGCCACACTTGTTGGACTCGGCCACTACTGGATGGCTCGCACCTTTTCTTCATCAACCCGTATGCCTTGAGCACTTACAACAAAACCAAGAAACACAAGCTTATTTGTGCAAAAGGTACACTTCTTAAGGTTAGCATACAACTTCTCCTTTCTAAGCACATCCAAAACAGATTTTAAATGCGCTACATGTTGGTCCACGTCTTTGCTATAAATGAGTATATCATCAAAATATACAACAACAAACCTGCCAATAAATGCACGTAACACATGATTCATTAAACGCATAAATGTACTTGGAACATTAGTTAAACCCAATGGCATTACTAACCACTCATACAGTCTAAATTTTGTCTTCAAGGCAGTTTTCCATTCATCACCCTCTTTCATGCGTATTTGATGGTATCCACTTTTCAAATCAATTTTTGAGAACATAGAAGCACCATGCAATTCATCCAACATATCATCTAAACTAAGAATAGGATGGTGATACTTTACCGTGATATTGTTAATGGCTCTACAATCTACGCACATCCTCCATGTCCCATCCTTCTTAGGCATGAGTAATACTGGAACGGCACACGGGCTCATACTTTCTCTCACGTACCCTTTTTTCATCAACTCACTAACCTGCCTTTGAAGCTCCTTTACCTCTTCAGGGTTGCTTCTATAAGCCGGTTGGTTTGGAATGGAAGTGTCAGGTACAAAATCAATCTGATGTTCTATTCCCTGAATTGGTGGCAAACCATCAGGCAACTCATCGGAAATACATCCTAGAATTCCTACAGCAGAGAAACAACAGAACTAGGCAATGCAAGGTCAAGTTTGTTAGTGTTTAAGAATGCCTCTTTGTATAAAAGTACAATCATTGGCTGATTTGAAAACAATGCCCTTTTAATCTCACAACCTGTCGCATAGAAGTTTGTTTTTCTCTCTGCTTTTCTCTCATTGGCTGATTGTGAATAATCACACTACATACCTTGTTTTGGACATGGCACCTAGTATGGAAGATGTTTTCCCATGGCACCTCTTCTTCTTCTTCTTCTTTGGCTTGCACACTTAAAGCTCTCCTTGTACCCAACAATTCTCCTTAGACAGCGCGCTCCTCATCGTCGGCATCGTCTAATGAAGGCATAGAATCGTTATCTGAATCCTCATCGGTTTCAATCTCTCCATTGTCCTGCATCACCATAGCTCATTTGTTCAGACATTGGCTTGCTATGTGACCCCTGCCTTGACATTTAAAACATTTAATATCATGATTCTGAGTAGTGAAAGAATCAACTTTACCTTGATTCCCATGGCTGGCCACCTCTTGCTTTTGCTCGGTCTTTGGCTTGGTGTTGGGTTGCTTCTCATTCTTCTTCCATTGGTTCATTTTCCAAGAGGATGTACTCGGGTTTTGGCTGGGACGTGTGTTACTGCCCCTCCTCATAAGTTGATTCTCAATTTTGATAGCCATGTGCACCATGTCCTCCAACTCCACATAATGTTGTAACTCAACAGCATTGTGAATTTCTTGGTTCAAGCCCACCAAAAACCTTGCCATTGTAGCCTCCTGATCCTCCTCTATATATTTTTGAATCGTTATAATCTCCATCTCCTTATAGTACTCTTCCACACTCCGGTTTCCCTACTTAAAATTTTGTAGTTTGTTGTACAACTCCTGGTAGTAGTAAGCTAGTACAAATCGCTTCCTCATCACGGTCTTCATCTCTTCCCATGACTCAATAGGTCGCTCTCTATTTCATCTCCTATTTATGACAAGCTGATCCCACTAGGTAATAGCATAATCAAAAAATTCAATTACAACAAGTTTTACCTTCTTCGTCTCGAAATAGTTGTGGCAACCAAAGATGAACTCCATTTTCTTCTCCCATTCTAGGTACACTTTGGAATTGGATTTACCTTGAAATGATGTTATCCTCATTTTTATGCCTCTCAAACTATCATTTTCCTAGTTGCTAACTCCTCCATCCCATCCAAATCTCCGATGACTACCCGCGGAATCTTCTCCTTCTTCAAACTCTTCCCCATCAAACTTGTAGTAGTCATCAACCTCTCCTCTAACCGAAACCCTTTCCTGCCTACGCGTATGAGGAACATGTTGTGGCTGTTCCACACGTGCGTTTTCTATCCGATCTATCCCTTCATGAAGCTGTCCTAACTCTCCTCTCAACAACCGCCTCATCTCCCCTATCATTGCCTCTATGATGAGTTTTGGATCTGTTGCACCAGAGGCACCCTCAATAGTGTTCTTGCTGTTGTTTGACATTTTTTTTTTTTTTGACAAAACAAAGTAAGAAACAATGCAATGGACCTTACCACACTCCCTTACGTGTTTCACTCGTGAAATGGTTCACTCAATTTCACTCGTGTTTGCACTCAATATTTTTGACTTTTGTCCACTCTAATGCTCTTGCCTCTTTGCCTTTTTCCACTCATTAATTCTCACTCAATTCCTATAAAACTAGTCAAATCAATATCAAAACTTCCTTGATAATTCATAAACAAATTACCAAGGTGGCTCAGATTAGAAATAAGAATATAACAGGCATAGATAATTTAGGCTTTCGAAAATCACACCCAAAAGAAATGAAATTTGGGCAAAAATTTTTGGCCTTTGCAGGGAATTCAATTTCGGGTTCCTTAAACCATGAATATCAAGAATCTAAAAAAAAAATTAGGGAATGATACAATCCTCGCCAAGAGCTGACGCGACCCTAACCAAGATTGGTTCCCAAGATCAAAATTTCTAACCGGTTTTGGATGGAACCGTGACCCGATGCCCAACAAGAAGCACGAACCTTGGTATGTGAGGACGCCACAATCAGCTATGGATGGACTGATTGATAAGTCTCGGTATGTGAGGACACTACAATCAGCTATGGATGGACTGATTGATAAGTCTATGAACGCCACAGAAATTTCCAATAAGTTCGAATAGTTCGTTTAGGAACCAAAGAGAATTAGACCTCAAATTGTGTAATTACTTGTATTCCATTGAATGAAATTCGTTACAATATATAGGGGTTCCTATGCGAATTTTCAGCTCCTAATTCCCATGGAATTTCGGGAAAATCATTTACCAAATGTCAAATCTAAACTAAATAAGGAAAGTTCCCTTAATGGCTTAAAAGCCTTACAATAATAGAAATAACACAAACGCAAAAAAGGAAACTAGACATTAAAAGGTAAATAAGCTGATTCTTCTCGCCATGTGTCGCCTCAAAACGGGAAAGTAACTGAAATGGAAATTACTCAATCCCTTCTAGAGCTTGAATCACGCATTTGTTGGTCTGGTTGTCGCATGCAATTCCCTCAATGGGCCTCCATGCAATAGCTTGAGCCCAAGTTGCTTGAATCAGCCCAATAAGCGTTTCTTTAAACTTCTTCGCACGAGCTCTCGTAACCGGACCAATGGGAACTTGAATTGGATCTAAATATGTCTCCCAAGTGCTCTTGCTTGTGCTAACGATGTCCTCATCATTCCCCTCATCTTGAGAGGGATTTGTCCTCAAATCGTCACCTGCATCAAAAGGACTTAGATCAGAAACATTAAAGGAGACACTTACACCATACTCACCTGGCAAGTCTAGCTTGTATGCATTATCATTGATCCTTTCAAGGATTTGAAAAGGACCGTCCCCTCTAGGCAACAGCTTGGATTTCCTTTGTTCCAGAAACCGTTCCCTGCGTAAGTGCAACCACACCCAATCGCCGGGTTCGAAGACGAGCTTGTGACACCCTTTGTTGGCTTGTTCAGCATATTGTTTAGTCCTTCGCTCGTTGTTGAGTCTTGCCTTCTCGTGTATCTGCTTAACAAGATCAACTTTTCTTTTTCCATCTAAATTCACATGCTCAGACAAAGGTAATGGCATTAAATCCAAAGGAGTTAAAGGATTAAAACCATAAACAATTTCAAACGGTGAAAATTGTGTAGCAGAATGAACAGATCGATTATAAGCAAACTCAACATGTGGTAAACACTCCTCCCATGTTTTGATGTTCTTTTTAATGACAGCCCTCAACAAAGTAGACAAGGTTCTACTCACAACTTCTATTTGACCATCGGTTTGAGGGTGACAAGTAGTTGAAAACAATAGCTTAGTCCCTAACTTAGCCCACAAAGTCTTCCAAAAGTAGCTTAAGAACTTGGTGTCCCTATCAGAAACAATTGTCCTAGGCATACCATGAAGTCTCACAATTTCCCTAAAGAACAAATCAGCAACATTGGAAGCATCATCTGTATTGTGGCATGGAATAAAATGGGCCATCTTTGAAAACCTATCCACGACCACAAATATTGAGTCTCTTCCCCGTTTAGACCTAGGCAAACCTAACACAAAATCAATCGAAATATCAATCCAAGGTTCACTAGGTATTGGTAAAGGGGTGTACAAACCATGGGGCTGCACTCTTGATTTAGCCTGCCTACAAGTTACACATCTACCACAAAGCCTCTCAACATCTCGTTTCATATGTGGCCAATAGAAGTGTTCCTGCAACATAGCTAAAGTCTTCATTACTCCAAAATGTCCCATCAATCCTCCCCCATGGGATTCTCTCACTAGCAAATCTCTTAATCAACAGTTAGGCACACATAATTTATTCTCCCGAAACAAGTATCCCTCACGCCTAAAGTACTTACCACTAGCAAATCTCTCACAAGCTTGATACTCAGTACTAAAGTCACGGTCATCAGCATATAACTCTTTAATGTGTTAAAAACCCAGTAGTTTAGCATTAAGAGTTGAGATTAAGACATACCTGCGAGAAAGTGCATCGGCAACGATGTTTTCCTTACCTTGCTTGTAGCGAATGACATACGGAAACGTCTCTATGAATTCTACCCAATGAGCATGCCTCTTGTTCAGCTTGTGTTGGCCCTTCAAGTGTTTCAGGGACTCATGATCGGTGTGAATCACAAACTCCTTAGGCCATAGGTAGTGCTGCCATGTCTCTAATGCCCGAACCAAGGCATACATCTCTTTATCATAAGTTGGGTAATTAAGAGTTGCCCCATTCAGCTTCTCACTGAAATATGCTACTGGTCTCCCTTCCTGCATTAAAACAGCACCAATTCCGACACCTGAAGCATCACATTCAATCTCAAAAGTTTTGGAAAAATTAGGTAAAGATAACAATGGAGCATTTGTCAACTTCTCCTTGATTAATTGAAATGCCTTTTCTTGCTCTTCTCCCCATCTAAACCCAACATTCTTCTTGATGACTTCAGTCAGTGGTGCGGCTATAGTACTAAAATCTTTCACAAACCGCAGGTAGAAACTAGCAAGTCCATGAAAACTCCGTACATTTCCCACACTAGTTGGACTCGGCCACTCCTGGATGGCTCACACCTTTTCTTCATCAACCTGTATACCTTGAGCACTAACAACAAAACCAAGAAACACAAGCTTATCTGTGCAAAAGGTACACTTCTTGAGGTTAGCATACAACTTTTCCTTCCGTAAAACATCTAAAACAAGTTTCAAATGTTCAATATGATCATCCGAATTGCTGCTATAGATAAGGATATCATCAAAATAAACAACGACAAATTTTCCAATAAAAGCTCGCAAAACATGGTTCATTAAACGCATAAATGTGCTAGGCGCATTGGTTAAACCGAAAGGCATTACCAACCACTCATACAAGCCTTGTTTTGTTTTGAAAGCCGTTTTCCACTCATCTCCCTCTTTCATGCGAATTTGATGATATCCACTCTTCAGATCAATTTTAGAAAACACACAAGCACCATGCAATTCATCTAACATGTCATCCAAGCGAGGAATGGGATGTCGATACTTTACCGTGATGTTGTTGATGGCTCGACAATCAACGCACATCCTCCAAGTCCAATCTTTCTTAGGCACAAGTAAAACTGGTACGGCACACGGGCTCATGCTTTCTCTCACGTGTCCCTTCTCCATCAACTCACTTACCTGCCGTTGGAGTTCCTTTGTCTCCTCGGGATTACTCTTATAGGCTGGTCGGTTTGGGATTGTAGCTCCAGGTATGAAGTGGATTTGATGTTCAATCCCGCGGATTGGAGGTAAACCTTGCGGTGTTTCCTCGGGAAAGATATCCTCATATTCCTGCAAAAGAGAAACAACAGAACTATGCAAGGTGGAATCAAAATCGTTAGTGTTTAATAACGCCTCCTTGTACATGAGTAAAATCATCGGCTGATTAGAAAACAAAGCTCTTCTCACATCACTCTTTCTTGCATAAAAGTTTATTTTTCTCTCTACTTTTCTCTCATTGGTTGATTGTGAATTCTTTTCAGCCCTCTCAATTTTCTCTCCCTTGCTCTCTTTGCTCTCCTTTTTCTCAGCCATCTCTTCTTTTTTTCTCTCACTGGCCGAACTCTCTCTCTGCACTCCCACTCTTGATTTTTCTTCGCTCTTCATTTTTTTATCACTTTCTCTCTGTAAGCTCACTTGGTCTTCATAGACCTGTTTTGGTGTTAATGGAACAAGAGTGATCGTTTTTTGTTTGTGAACAAATGAGTACTTGTTGGTGAAACCATCATGCTTAACTAGCCGATCAAATTGCCATGGTCTGCCTAATAACAAGTGCCCAGCTTGCATCGGAACCACATCGCACAAAACTTCATCTTCATATCTTCCAATGTGAAAAGAAACTAACACTTGCTTATGCACCTTTACCTCACCAGTATCATTTAACCATTGCAATTTATATGGTCGAGGATGCTTAATTGTTGGCAGCCCTAACTTCTCTACCATGGTTGTGCTAGCAACATTAGTACAACTCCCACCATCAATAATCAGACTACATACCTTGTTTTGCACATGGCACCTAGTGTGGAAGATGTTTTCCCGTTGCACCTCTTCATCTTCTTCTTTGGCTTGCACACTTAAAGCTCTCCTTGTAACCAACAATTCTCCTTGGACAGCGCACTCCTCATCGTCGGCATCCTCTAATGAAGGCATAGAATCATTGTCCGAATCCTCCTCGGTTTCAATGTCTCCGTTGTCCCGCATCACCATAACTCGTTTGTTCGGACATTGGCTTGCTATATGACCCCTGCCTTGACATTTAAAATATTTAATATCACGAGTCCGAGTAGTGGAAGAATCGGATTTACCTTGATTCCCATGGCTGGCCACCTCTTGTTTTTGCTCGATCTTTGGCTTGGGGTTGGATTGCTTCTCATCCTTCTTCCATTGGTTCATTTTCCAAGCGGGTGTACTTTGGTTTTGGCTAGGACGTGTGTTTCTGCCCCTCCTCATAAGTTGATTCTCAATTTTAATAGCCATGTGCACCATGTCCTCCAACTCCACATAATGTTGTAACTCAACGGCATTGTGAATATCTCGGTTCAAGCCCGCCAAAAACCTTGCCATTGTAGCCTCCCGATCCTCCTCTATATTAGCCCGAATCATCATAACCTCCATCTCCTTATAGTACTCCTCTACACTCCGGTTGCCTTGCTTAAGATTTTGTAGTTTGTTATACAACTCCCAGTAGTAGTAAGTTGGTACAAACCGCTTCCTCATCACGGTCTTCATCTCTTCCCATGACTCAATAGGTCGCTCTCTATTTCGTCTCCTATTTATAACAAGTTGATCCCACCAAGTAATAGCATAATCAGAAAATTCAATTACAGCCAGTTTTACCTTCTTCGCCTCAGAATAGTAGTGGCAGTCAAAGATGAACTCCATTTTCTTCTCCCATTCTAGGTATGCTTCTGGATTGGATTTGCCTTGAAATGATGGTATCTTCATTTTTATGCCTCTTAAACTATCATCTTCTCGGTTCCTAACTCCTCTATCCCGTCCAAATCTTCGGTGACTACCCGCTGAATCTTCTCCTTCGTCAAACTCTTCCCCATCAATCCTATAGTAGTCATCAACCTCTCCTCTAACCGGAACCCTTTCTTGCCTACACGCATGAGGAATATGTTGTGGCTGTTCCACACGTGCGTTTTCTATCCGGTCTATCCTCTCATGAAGCTGTCCTAACTCTCACCTCAACAATCGCCTCATCTCCCCCATCATCGCTTCCATAAGAAGTTTTGGGTCTGCTGCACCCGAGGTACCCTCAATAGTGTTCTTACTGTTGTTTGACATTTTCCAAAGGACCTTACCACACTCCCATACATGTTTCACTCGTGAAATGGTTCACTCAATTTCACTCGTGTTTACACTCAATTCTTTCAGCTTTTGTCCACTCTAATGCTCTTGCCTCTATGCCTTTTTCCACTCGTTAATTCTCACTCAGTTCCTATAAAACTAGTCAAATCAATATCAAAATTTCCTTGACAATTCACAAATATATTACCAAGGAGGCTCAGATTAGAAACAAGACTATAACAGGAACAAATAATTTAGGATTTCAGATATCACACCCAAAAGGAACGAAATTTGAGCAAAAATTTTGGTCTATGCAGGGAATTCAATTTCAGATTCCTTAAATGATGAATAACAAGAATCTAGAAAAAAAATTTAAGGAAGGTTTCAAGACTTTTTTTTTTTTTTTTTTTTTCGGATCCTCTTGTTTTTTTCTTCTTTTCTTATTTCTTTTCTTTTCTTTTCTTTTCTTTTCGGATCTCTTTTTTTTTTTTTTTTAACCAACTTTGATAATGGAAATCAAAACTCACGAACAACTGAAACAAACATAAACTAAGAGAACAGATAAGCAAAACCTGATTAGAACCTTGCTCTGATTACCAAATGATATGATCCTCGCCAAGAGCTTACGCGACCCTAACCAAGATTGGTTTCCAAGATCAAAATTTCTAACCGGTTTTGGATGGAACCGCGACCCGATGCCCAACAAGAAGCACGAACCTTGGTATGTGAGGACGCCACAATCAGCTATGGATGGACTGATTGATAAGTCTTGGTATGTGAGGACGCCACAATCAGCTATGGATGGACTGATTGATAAGTCTATGAACGCCACGGAAATTTTTGATAAGTTCAAATAGTTCGTTTAGGAACCAAAGAGAATTAAACCTCAAATTGTGTTATTACTTGTATTCCATTGAATGAAATTCGTTACAATATATAGGGGTTCCTATGCGAATTTTCAGTTCCTAATTCCCATGGAATTTTGGGAAAATCATTTTCCAAATGTCAAACCTAAACTAAATAAGGAAAGTTCCCTTAATGGCTTAAAAGCCTTACAATAATAGAAATAACACAAACGCAAAAAAGGAAGCTAGACATTAAAAGGTAAATAAGCTGATTCTTCTCGCCATGTGTCGCCTCAAAACGGGAAAGTAACTGAAATGAAAATTACTCAATCCCTTCTAGAGCTTGAATCACGCATTTGTTGGTCTGGTTGTCGCATGCAATTCCCTCAATGGGCCTCCAAGCAATAGCTTGAGCCCAAGTTGCTTGAATCAGCCCAATAAGCGTTTTTTTAAACTTCTTCGCACGAGCTCTCGTAACCGGACCAATGGGAACTTGAATTGGATCTGAATATGTCTCCCAAGTGCTCTTGCTTGTGCTAATGTTGTCCTCATCAGGGAAGGTTTCTAGACTTTTCTTTTTTAATCCGACTTTGATAATGGAAATCAAGACTCACGAATAATTGAAACAAACATAAACTAAGGGAACGGATAAGCAAAACTTGATCGGAACCTCATTCTGATACCAAATGATACGAACCCTACCAAGAACTGATGCGACCCTAACCAAAATTGGTCTCCAACGTCGAAATTCCTAATCAATTTTGAATGAAACCACGACCCGATGCCTAACAAGAAGCACGAACCTTGGTATGTGAGGATGCCACAATCAGCTATGGACAGACTGATTGATGAGTCTATGAACGCCACGGAATAGTCTGATAAGTTTGAATTGTTTGTTTAAAGAACCAAAGAGAATTAAAACCTCAAATTGTGTGTTAAAAAAAAACTCCTTTGAATGAAATTCGTTACAATATATAGTGGTTTCCCCTTTGTGAATTTTCAGCTCCTAATTGCCCATGAATTTCGGACAAATCAATTACCAAAAAAAAAAGCCCAATCTAAAGCAAATAAGGTAAGTTCCCTAAATGGCATAAAAGCCTTACAATAATATGAAATAAAAGAAAAGAAAAGGAAAATAGACAATGAATAGGTAAATAGTTGATTCTTCTCGCCACTTGTAGCCTCAAAACGAGAGAGTAACTAAAATGGAAAATAGCTTGATTATTTGCAGCCATATGGTGCTTGATATGAACCCACCTAACTCCACCCCAAAAGCTAGCTTGTGAGGGGAGGATTGTGAACCCATATATAAAACACCCAAGACCACCCTCTCTAACCGATGTGGGACACATCATTCCCGACCCCTTTAGACTGCACGTCCTCGTGCCAACTCGTGCCAACTCCGTCGTTAACCCACACGAGCGGTAGGGAATCCTCGTGCCAACTCCGTCGTTAACCCACACGAGTGGCAGGGAACTTTGAACATGCGCCCACCGACCAGTAGAGGTTTGGCTCTGATACCATATGATATGAACCCACCTAACTCCACCCCAAAAGCCTTTTGGGGTGGAGTTAGGTGGGTTCATATCATATGGTATCAGAGCCAAACCTCTACTGGTCGGTGGGCGCATGTACAAAGGTTCCCTGCCGCTCTGATACCATATGATATGAACCCACCTAACTCCACCCCAAAAGCTAGCTTGTGAGGGGAGGATTGTGAACCCATATATAAAACACCCAAGACCACCCTCTCTAACCGATGTGGGACACATCATTCCCGACCCCTTTAGACTGCACGTCCTCGTGCCAACTCGTGCCAACTCCGTCGTTAACCCACACGAGCGGCAAGGAATCCTCGTGCCAACTCCGTCGTTAACCCACACGAGTGGCAAGGAACCTTTGTACATGCGCCCACCGACCAGTAGAGGTTTGGCTCTGATACCATATGATATGAACCCACCTAACTCCACCCCAAAAGCTAGCTTGTGAGGGGAGGATTGTGAACCCATATATAAAACACCCAAGACCACCCTCTCTAACCGATGTGGGACACATCATTCTCGACCCCTTTAGACTGCACGTCCTCGTGCCAACTCGTGCCAACTCCGTCGTTAACCCACACGAGCGGCAGGGAATCCTCGTGCCCACTCCGTCGTTAACCCACACGAGTGGCAGGGAACCTTTGTACATGTGCCCACCGACCAGCAGAGGTTTGGCTCTCATACCATATGATATGAACCCACCTAACTCCACCCCAAAAGCTAGCTTGTGAGGGGAGGATTGTGAACCCATATATATAACACCCAAGACCACCCTCTCTAACCGATGTGGGACACATCATTCCCGACCCCTTTAGACTGCACGTCCTCGTGCCAACTCGTGCCAACTCCGTCGTTAACCCACACGAGCGGCAAGGAATCCTCGTGCCAACTCCGTCGTTAACCCACACGAGTGGCATGGAACCTTTGTACATGCGCCCACCGACTAGTAGAGGTTTGGCTCTGATACCATATGATATGAACCCACCTAACTCCACCCCAAAAGCTAGCTTGTGAGGGGAGGATTGTGAACCCACATATAAAACACCCAAGACCACCCTCTCTAACCGATGTGGGACACATCATTCCCGACCCCTTTAGACTGCACGTCCTCGTGCCAACTCGTGCCAACTCCGTCGTTAACCCACACGAGCGGCAGGGAATCCTCGTGCCCACTCCGTCGTTAACCCACACGAGTGGCAGGGAACCTTTGTACATGTGCCCACCGACCAGCAGAGGTTTGGCTCTGATACCATATGATATGAACCCACCTAACTCCACCCCAAAAGCTAGCTTGTGAGGGGAGGATTGTGAACCCATATATAAAACACCCAAGACCACCCTCTCTAACCGATGTGGGACACATCATTCCCGACCCCTTTAGACTACACGTCCTCGTGCCAACTCGTGCCAACTCCGTCGTTAACCCACACGAGCGGCAAGGAATCCTCGTGCC
Source organism: Artocarpus heterophyllus (assembly GCA_025403435.1). Lineage (NCBI taxonomy): Eukaryota > Viridiplantae > Streptophyta > Magnoliopsida > Rosales > Moraceae > Artocarpus > Artocarpus heterophyllus. The sequence goes on along the minus strand of CM046339.1, from coordinate 5,947,815 downwards.
AACTCCGTCGTTAACCCACACGAGTGGCAAGGAACCTTTGTACATGCGCCCACCGACCAGTAGAGGTTTGGCTCTGATACCATATGATATGAACCCACCTAACTCCACCCCAAAAGCCTTTTAGGGTGGAGTTAGGTGGGTTCATATCATATGGTATCAGAGCCAAACCTCTACTGGTCGGTGGGCGCATGTACAAAGGTTCCCTGCCGCTCTGATACCATATGATATGAACCCACCTAACTCCACCCCAAAAGCTAGCTCGTGAGGGGAGGATTGTGAACCCATATATAAAACACCCAAGACCACCCTCTCTAACCGATGTGGGACACATCATTCCCGACCCCTTTAGACTGCACATCCTCGTGCCAACTCGTGCCAACTCCGTCGTTAACCCACACGAGCGGCAAGGAATCCTCGTGCCAACTCCGTCGTTAACCCACACGAGTGGCAAGGAACCTTTGTACATGCGCCCACCGACCAGTAGAGGTTTGGCTCTGATACCATATGATATGAACCCACCTAACTCCACCCCAAAAGCTAGCTTGTGAGGGGAGGATTGTGAACCCATATATAAAACACCCAAGACCACCCTCTCTAACCGATGTGGGACACATCATTCTCGACCCCTTTAGACTGCACGTCCTCGTGCCAACTCGTGCCAACTCCGTCGTTAACCCACACGAGCGGCAGGGAATCCTCGTGCCCACTCCGTCGTTAACCCACACGAGTGGCAGGGAACCTTTGTACATGTGCCCACCGACCAGCAGAGGTTTGGCTCTGATACCATATGATATGAACCCACCTAACTCCACCCCAAAAGCTAGCTTGTGAGGGGAGGATTGTGAACCCATATATAAAACACCCAAGACCACCCTCTCTAACCGATGTGGGACACATCATTCCCGACCCCTTTAGACTACACGTCCTCGTGCCAACTCGTGCCAACTCCGTCGTTAACCCACACGAGCGGCAAGGAATCCTCGTGCCAACTCCGTCGTTAACCCACACGAGTGGCAAGGAACCTTTGTACATGCGCCTACCGACCAGTAGAGGTTTGGCTCTGATACCATATGATATGAACCCACCTAACTCCACCCCAAAAGCTAGCTTGTGAGGGGAGGATTGTGAACCCATATATAAAACACCCAAGACCACCCTCTCTAACCGATGTGGGACACATCATTCCCGACCCCTTTAGACTGCACGTCCTCGTGCCAACTCGTGCCAACTCCGTCGTTAACCCACACGAACGGCAGGGAATCCTCGTGCCCACTCCGTCGTTAACCCACACGAGTGGCAGGGAACCTTTGTACATGTGCCCACCGACCAGCAGAGGTTTGGCTCTGATACCATATGATATGAACCCACCTAACTCCACCCCAAAAGCTAGCTTGTGAGGGGAGGATTGTGAACCCATATATAAAACACCCAAGACCACCCTCTCTAACCGATGTGGGACACATCATTCCCGACCCCTTTAGACTGCACGTCCTCGTGCCGACTCGTGCCAACTCCGTCGTTAACCCACACGAGCGGCAGGGAATCCTCGTGCCAACTCCGTCGTTAACCCACACGAGTGGCAAGGAACCTTTGTACATGCGCCCACCGACCAGTAGAGGTTTGGCTCTGATACCATATGATATGAACCCACCTAACTCCACCCCAAAAGCTAGCTTGTGAGGGGAGGATTGTGAACCCATATATAAAACACCCAAGACCACCCTCTCTAACCGATGTGGGACACATCATTCCCGACCCCTTTAGACTGCACGTCCTCGTGCCGACTCGTGCCAACTCCGTCGTTAACCCACACGAGCGGCAGGGAATCCTCGTGCCAACTCCGTCGTTAACCCACACGAGTGGCAGGGAACCTTTGTACATGCGCCCACCGACCAGTAGAGGTTTGGCTCTGATACCATATGATATGAACCCACCTAACTCCACCCCAAAAGAATGATGTGTCCCACATCGGTTAGAGAGGGTGGTCTTGGGTGTTTTATATATGGGTTCACAATCCTCCCCTCACAAGCTAGCTTTTGGGGTGGAGTTAGGTGGGTTCATATCATATGGTATCAGAGCCAAACCTCTACTGGTCGGTGGGCGCATGTACAAAGGTTCCCTGCCACTCGTGTGGGTTAACGACGGAGTTGGCACGAGGATTCCCTGCCGCTCGTGTGGGTTAACGACGGAGTTGGCATGAGTTGGCACGAGGACGTGCAGTCTAAAGGGGTCGGGAATGATGTGTCCCACATCGGTTAGAGAGGGTGGTCTTGGGTGTTTTATATATGGGTTCACAATCCTCCCCTCACAAGCTAGCTTTTGGGGTGGAGTTAGGTGGGTTCATATCAGTGCTAATCACTTGTTGATTCTGCAAACATGATTACTCGGTCCCTTCTAGAACTTGAATCATGCATTTGTTGGTCTGGATGTCACATGCAATTCCCTCAATGGGCCTCCATGCAATAGCTTGAGTCCAAGTTGCTTGAATCAGCCCAATAAGCATTTCTTTGAACTTCTTTGCACGAGCTCTCGTAACCGGACCAATGGGAATTTGAATTGGATCTAAATATGTCTCATCCCACGTGCTCTTGCTTGTGCTAACGATGTCCTCATCAATTGTTATGTTGTCTACATCCCTAATAGGTGATGGATTGTCTTGATCATCGGAGTATGACTCTGTAAGTAGAAATTTTGGTGCATTATCAGAAGTGATGATGTTTTGGATCGGGATAAAAAGTTGAATTTATTTAGTTAATAATTCATTGTTGAAATCAATTCACTTTAGACAATCATATCTATTGTGTTTTAATCCTAAAATGACTAATAGGCCCATATTCTTGACTTATGTCTTTTGATATACCAAAGGGTGACATCCTGACTTAATGATGATATGCATACTAGTACGTTGGAGACATGACTCTTAATTCACATAGACTCGTTATGCATAGATATGGAATCCTGATGAGGACATCACTAGCACAAGCAAGAGCACGTGGGAGACATATTCAGATCCAATTCAAGTTCCCATTGGTCCGGTTACGAGAGCTCGTGCGAAGAAATTTAAAGAAACACTTATTGGGCTGATTCAAGCAACTTGGGCTCAAGCTATTGCATGGAGGCCCATTGAGGGAATTGCATGCGACAACCACACCAATAAATGCGTGATTCAAGCTATAGAAGGGATTGAGTAATTTCCATTTCAGTTACTTTCCCATTTTGAGGCGACACATGGCGAGAAGAATCAGTTTTGACCTTTTAATGTCTAGTTTCCTTTTTTCCGTTTCTGGTATTTCTATTATTGTAAGGCTTTTAAGCCATTAAGGGAACTTTCCTTATTTAGTCTAGATTTGACTTTTGTTAATTGAGTTTCCCGAAATTTCCATGGGAATTAGGGGCTGAAAATTCGCATAGGAACCCCTATATAATTGTAACGAATTTCAATCAATGGAGACAAGTAATAACACATAATTTTGAGGTTTAATTCTCTTTAGTTCCTAAACGAACTATTCGAACTTATCGGAAATTTCCGTGGCGTTCATAGACTTATCAATCAGTCCATCCATAGCTGATTGTGGCGTCCTCACATACCAAGACTTATCAATCGGTCTCTCCATAGCTGATTGTGGCGTCCTCACATACCAAGACTTATCAATCGGTCTCTCCATAGCTGATTGTGGCGTCCTCACATACCAAGACTTATCAATCGGTCTCTCCATAGCTGATTGTGGCGTCCTCACATACCAAGGTTCGTGCTTCTTGTTGGGCATCGGGTCGCGGTTCCATCCAAAACCGGTTAGAAATTTGATCTTGGAAACCACTTTTGGTTAGAGTCGCGTCAGCTCTTGGCGTGGTTCGTATCATTTGGTAATCAGAGCGAGGTTCTAATCAGGTTTTGCTTATCCGTTCTCTTAGTTTTTTGTTTGTTTCAATTGTTCGTGAGTTTTGATTTCCATTATCAAAGTCGGTTAAAAAAAAAAAAAGGGATCTGACAAGAAAAGAAAGAAAGAAAGGAAAGAAAAGGAAAGAAAAAAAAAAAAAAAAAGGGGGAAAAGAAGAAAAACAAGAGGATCCGAAAAAAAAAAAAAAAAAAAGTCTGGAAACCTTTCTTAAATTTTTATTTCAGATTCTTGTTATTCATTGTTTAAGGAATCCAAAATTGAATTCCCTGCATAGACCAAAAATTTTTTGCTGAAATTTTGTTCCTTTTGGGTGTGATTCTGAAAAGCCTAAATTCTTTGTTCCTGTTATAGTCTTGTCTCTTTGGTAATCTATTTGTGAATTGTCAAGGAAATTTCGATATTGATTTGACTAGTTTTATAGGAACTGAGTGAGAATTAAAGAGTGGAAAAAGGCATAGAGGCGAGAGCATTAGAGTGGACAAAAGCCGAAAGTATTGAGTGTAAACACGAGTGAAATTGAGTGAACCATTTCACGAGTGAAACACGTAAGGGAGTGTGGTGAGGTCCTTTGGAAAATGTCAAACAACAGCAAGAACACTATTGAGGGTACCTCGGGTGCAGCAGACCCAAAACTTCTGATGGAAGCGATGATGGGGGATATGAGGCGATTATTGAGGGGAGAGATAGGACAGCTTTATGAGAGGATAGACCAGATAGAAAACGCACGTGTGGAGCAGCCACAACATGTTCCTCATGCACGTAGGCGAGAAAGGGTTCCGGTTAGAGGAGAGGTTGATGACTACTATAGGAATGATGGGGAAGACTTTGACGAAGGAGAAGATTCAGCGGGTAGTCACCGAAGATTTGGACGGGATCGAGGCATTAGGAACAGGGAAGATGATAGTCTGAGAGGCATAAAAATGAAGATACCATCATTTCAAGGCAAATCCAATCCAGAAGCGTACCTAGAATGGGAGAAGAAAATGGAGTTCATCTTTGACTGCCACTACTATTCCGAGGCGAAGAAGGTAAAATTGGCTGTAATTGAATTTTCTGATTATGCTATTACTTGGTGGGATCAGCTTGTTATAAACAGGAGACGAAATAGAGAGCGACCTATTGAGTCATGGGAAGAGATGAAGACGGTGATGAGAAAGCGATTTGTGCCAACTTACTACTACCGGGAGTTGTACAACAAGCTACAAAACCTTAAGCAGGGCAACCGGAGTGTAGAGGAGTACTATAAGGAGATGGAGGTTATGATGATTCGGGCTAATATAGAGGAGGATCGGGAGGCTACAATGGCAAGGTTTTTGGCGGGCTTGAACCGAGAAATTCACAATGCCGTTGAGTTACAACATTATGTGGAGTTGGAGGACATGGTGCACATGGCTATTAAAATTGAGAATCAACTTATGAGGAGGGGCAGTAGCACATGTCCTAGCCAAAACCCGAGTACATCGGCTTGGAAAACCAACCAATGGAAGAGGGATGAGAAGCAATCCAACCCCAAGCCAAAGATCGAGCAAAAACAAGAGGTGGCCAGCCATGGGAATCAAGGTAAATCCGATTCTTCCACTACTCGGACTCGTGATATTAAATGTTTTAAATGTCAAGGCAGGGGTCATATGGCAAGCCAATGTCCGAACAAACGAGTTATGGTGATGCGGGACAATGGAGACATTGAAACCGAGGAAGATTCGGACAATGATTCTATGCCTTCATTAGAGGATGTCGACGATGAGGAGTGCGCTGTCCAAGGAGAATTGTTGGTCACAAGGAGAGCTTTAAGTATGCAAGCCAAAGAAGAAGATGAAGAGGTGCAACGGGAAAACATCTTCCACACTAGGTGCCACGTTCAAAACAAGGTATGTAGTGTGATTATTGATGGTGGGAGTTGTACTAATGTTGCAAGCACAACCATGGTAGAGAAGCTAGGGCTGCCAACAATTAAGCATCCTCGGCCATATAAATTGCAATGGTTAAATGATACTGGTGAGGTAAAGGTGCATAAACAGGTGTTAGTTCCTTTTCGCATTGGAAGATATGAAGATGAAGTTTTGTGCGATGTGGTTCCAATGCAAGCTGGGCACTTGTTATTAGGCAGACCATGGCAATTTGATCGGCGAGTTAAGCATGATGGTTTCACCAACAAGTACTCATTCGTTCACAATCAAAAGACGATCACTCTTGTTCCATTAACACCAAAACAGGTCTATGAAGACCAAGTGAGCTTACAGAGAGAAAGTGATAAAAAAATAAAGAGCGAAGAAAAATCAAGAGTGGGAGTGCAGAGAGAGAGTTCGGGCAGTGAGAGAAAAAAAGAAGAGATGGCCGAGAAAAAGGAGAGCAAAGAGAGCAAGGGAGACAAAATTGAGAGAGCTGAAAAAAATTCACAATCAGCCAATGAAAGAAAAGTAGAGAGAAAAACAAACTTTTATGCAAGCAAGAGTGATGTGAGAAGAGCTTTGTTTTCTAATCAGCCGATGATTTTACTCATGTACAAGGAGGCGTTATTAAACACTAACGATCTTGATTCCACCTTGCATAGTTCTGTTGTTTCTCTTTTGCAGGATTTTGAGGATATCTTTCCCGAGGAAACACCGCAAGGTTTACCTCCAATCCGCGGGATTGAACATCAAATCGACTTCATACCTGGAGCTACAATCCCAAACCGACCAGCCTATAGGAGTAATCCCGAGGAGACAAAGGAACTCCAACGGCAGGTAAAAGAGTTGATGGAGAAGGGACACGTGAGAGAAAGCATGAGCTCGTGCGCCGTACCAGTTTTACTTGTGCCTAAGAAAGATGGGACTTGGAGGATGTGCGTTGATTGTCGGGCCATCAACAACATCACGGTAAAGTATCGACATCCTATTCCTCGCTTGGATGACATGTTAGATGAATTGCATGGTGCTTGTGTGTTTTCTAAAATTGATTTGAAGAGTGGATATCATCAAATTCGCATGAAAGAGGGAGACGAGTGGAAGACGGCTTTCAAAACAAAACAAGGCTTGTATGAGTGGTTGGTAATGCCTTTCGGTTTAACCAATGCGCCCAGCACATTTATGCGTTTAATGAACCATGTTTTGCGAGCTTTTATTGGAAAATTTGTTGTTGTTTATTTTGATGATATCCTTATCTATAGCAGCAATTTGGATGAACATATTGAACATTTGAAACTTGTTTTAGATGTTTTGCGGAAGGAAAAGTTGTATGCTAACCTCAAGAAATGTACCTTTTGCACAGATAAGCTTGTGTTTCTTGGTTTTGTTGTTAGTGCTCAAGGTATACAGGTTGATGAAGAAAAGGTACAAGCCATCCAGGAATGGCCGAGTCCAACTAGTGTGGGAAACGTACGGAGTTTTCATGGACTTGCTAGTTTCTACCGGCGGTTTGTGAAAGATTTCAGTACTATAGCCGCACCACTGACTGAAGTGATCAAGAAAAACGTTGGGTTTAGATGGGGAGAAGAGCAAGAACAGGCATTTCAGCTACTCAAGGAGAAGTTGACAAATGCTCCATTGTTATCTTTACCTAATTTTGCCAAAACTTTTGAGATTGAATGTGATGCTTCAGGTGTTGGAATTGGTGCTGTTTTAATGCAGGAAGGGAGACCAATAGCATATTTCAGTGAGAAGCTGAATGGGGCAACTCTTAATTACCCAACTTATGATAAAGAGATGTATGCATTGGTTTGGGCATTAGAGACGTGGCAGCACTACCTATGGCCTAAGGAGTTCGTGATTCACACTGATCATGAGTCCCTGAAACACTTGAAGGGCCAGCACAAGCTGAACAAGAGGCATGCTCGTTGGGTAGAATTCATAGAGACGTTTCCATATGTCATTCGCTACAAGCAAGGTAAGGAAAACGTCGTTGCCGATGCACTTTCTCGCAGGTATGTCTTAATCTCAACTCTTAATGCTAAACTACTGGGTTTTGAACACATTAAAGAGTTATATGCTGATGACCATGACTTTCGTACTGAGTATCAAGCTTGTGAGAGATCTGCTAGTGGTAAATACTTTAGGCATGAGGGATACTTGTTTCGGGAGAATAAATTATGTGTGCCTAATTGTTCATTAAGAGATTTGCTAGTGAGGGAATCCCATGGGGGAGGATTGATGGGACATTTTGGAGTAGTGAAAACTTTAGCTATGTTGCAGGAACACTTCTATTGGCCACATATGAAACGAGATGTTGAGAGGCTTTGTGGTAGATGTGTAACTTGTAGGCAGGCTAAATCAAGAGTGCAGCCCCATGGTTTATACACCCCTTTACCAATACCTAGTGAACCCTGGATTGATATTTCGATGGATTTTGTGTTAGGTTTGCCTAGGTCTAAACGGGGAAGAGACTCGATATTTGTGGTTGTGGATAGGTTTTCCAAGATGGCTCATTTTATTCCATGCCATAAGACAGATGATGCTTCCAATGTTGCTGATTTGTTCTTTAGGGAAATTGTGAGACTTCATGGTATGCCTAGGACAATTGTTTCTGATAGGGACACCAAGTTCTTAAGCTACTTTTGGAAGACTTTGTGGGCTAAGTTAGGGACTAAGCTATTGTTTTCAACTACTTGTCACCCTCAAACCGATGGTCAAACAGAAGTTGTGAATAGAACCTTGTCCACTTTGTTAAGGGCTGTCATTAAAAAGAACATCAAAACATGGGAGGAGTGTTTACCACATGTTGAGTTTGCTTATAATCGATCTGTTCATTCTGCTACACAATTTTCACCGTTTGAAATTGTTTATGGTTTTAATCCTTTAACTCCTTTGGATTTAATGCCATTACCTTTGTCTGAGCATGTGAATTTAGATGGAAAAAGAAAAGCTGATCTTGTTAAGCAGATACACGAGAAGGCAAGACTCAACATCGAGCGAAGGACTAAACAATATGCTGAACAAGCCAACAAAGGGCGTCACAAGCTCGTCTTCGAGCCCGGTGATTGGGTGTGGTTGCACTTACGCAAGGAACGGTTTCCGGAGCAAAGGAAATCCAAGCTATTGCCAAGAGGGGATGGTCCTTTTCAAATCCTCGAAAGGATCAATGATAATGCGTACAAGCTAGATTTGCCAGGTGAGTATGGTGTAAGTGCCTCCTTTAATGTTTCTGATCTAAGTCCTTTTGATGCAGGCGACGATTTGAGGACAAATCCTTCTCAAGAGGAGGGGAATGATGAGGACATCACTAGCACAAGCAAGAGCACGTGGGAGACATATTCAGATCCAATTCAAGTTCCCATTGGTCCGGTTACGAGAGCTCGTGCGAAGAAATTTAAAGAAACACTTATTGGGCTGATTCAAGCAACTTGGGCTCAAGCTATTGCATGGAGGCCCATTGAGGGAATTGCATGCGACAACCACACCAATAAATGCGTGATTCAAGCTATAGAAGGGATTGAGTAATTTCCATTTCAGTTACTTTCCCATTTTGAGGCGACACATGGCGAGAAGAATCAGTTTTGACCTTTTGATGTCTAGTTTCCTTTTTTCCGTTTCTGGTATTTCTATTATTGTAAGGCTTTTAAGCCATTAAGGGAACTTTCCTTATTTAGTCTAGATTTGACTTTTGTTAATTGAGTTTCCCGAAATTTCCATGGGAATTAGGGGCTGAAAATTCGCATAGGAACCCCTATATAATTGTAACGAATTTCAATCAATGGAGACAAGTAATAACACATAATTTTGAGGTTTAATTCTCTTTAGTTCCTAAACGAACTATTCGAACTTATCGGAAATTTCCGTGGCGTTCATAGACTTATCAATCAGTCCATCCATAGCTGATTGTGGCGTCCTCACATACCAAGACTTATCAATCGGTCTCTCCATAGCTGATTGTGGCGTCCTCACATACCAAGGTTCGTGCTTCTTGTTGGGCATCGGGTCGCGGTTCCATCCAAAACCGGTTAGAAATTTGATCTTGGAAACCACTTTTGGTTAGAGTCGCGTCAGCTCTTGGCGTGGTTCGTATCAAATCCATAGCTCTTTTGTAGAGTTGATATTCTCTTATATGTATTATCCTATAATTGGAAGATTAGAGCACTCAACCATTTTGATACATTGCTGTAACCGAATGGTATACTATCCACGGATAGTAAGTATTTCAATGGTGTGGTAATAAAATGTAAGATAAAAATAATTGGGTAGCTGAAACAGAATTTATCCTTAAGTTAATTATGAATATTCTATAGGGATGTGACACATTATGATATGTCATGGACGGTTAGCTTATTGGAGCTTTGTAATTTTATATTGTTCAAGAGTGTAGCTCTAAGCTTTTAGTGCAATAGAGTTATAGTTGATAATTATAAAATATGTATATGGGATATTGTATTTTATAACTATAGGAGCCTAATCTATATATATGTCCATTGAGTCTCTTTTGCTAGCTCATAATAATATTGTGACGATACGGCATGTTTTTCCTATATATTGGTGACTTATATTAAATTATTAGATTGGCTGAAATTAGATAATACTAGATTTAATAATTTATGTTAATTTATCGGGTGAATTAATTTTGTAAATTAATTCAAAATAAACATGTTGAATTATTTGGATAATATTTTATTTTCTATAGGATTGTCATATATGACTATTTTAATTAGATAACTTCTTTATGGGTTATTTGAATTAAAACTAAGGCTTTATCTAAGATTTTTGGGTGAAAATAAGATATTCTGAGAATTCTAAATTATTGCACGGTTGACAAGCCGATGAAGTAAGTTCGGTACGCCGATCTCCTAAATTGGCATGCCGAACGTGCTATAATCAATATATGCATTTTTGACATGTTTTTCATCAAAAGTTGATCCAAGCTCGAATTTTGAGATCAAATCTAATAAGGTTTAACCCTAAATTTTACCACTATGAATAGGGGGTAAGTTTTCTTAGTTATTCATATTATTTAAGAAGCATAGAGTGAGTACTCTAGTGAGAGAAACTCTGAAACTCCCTAAGAGCTATTGTTTAACATCAAGAATCTTAGAAGGAGAGTCAGCGGAGGAAAAGCTGTATGATGTGTGACTACCCACACTCCGATTGTGGATAGAGAGTAGCAAAGAAGACTAGTTGATTGAGGCTCTTCTGGGACATTCTTCTCTTTACAGATTGCTGCTGCTTTTCAATTCAAAAAAGACGTTAGTAAGATCTATCATTAATTTATATACTTAGCATATCAAACTTATGTTTTGGAAAATACTTTGATTTAAAATTTTTTAAAATTCTGCTGCATACTGTTTTCGAACATGATGTGTCCCACATCGGTTAGAGAGGGTGGTCTTGGGTGTTATATATATGGGTTCACAATCCTCCCCTCACAAGCTAGCTTTTGGGGTGGAGTTAGGTGGGTTCATATCATATGGTATCAGAGCCGAACCTCTACTGGTCGGTGGGCGCATGTACAAAGGTTCCCTGTCGCTCGTATGGGTTAACGACGGAGTTGACACGAGGACGTGCAGTCTAAAGGGGTCAGGAATGATGTGTCCCACATCGGTTAGAGAGGGTGGTCTTGGGTGTTATATATATGGGTTCACAATCCTCCCCTCACAAGCTAGCTTTTGGGGTGGAGTTAGGTTGGTTCATATCACAACATCACTGCTGTACGAAATTGTGCCAAATTTTTTCAATTTTTGTCTATTTTTTATTTTTGCTTCAGATTTTGTGTATTTTGTCAAAATCTTTCATTTTGTGAGTAATAGAATTAAAAAAAAGTATTTTGTAAATATTAGTTTCTTAGCTGTTAATGTGTTATTATTTTGTCTTGCTTTTTGAATTTCATTTTAATGTAATATCATTTTTCTATTATTTGAATATTTAACGTTATGGACTCTTAAAACTTTGGTTTTATTTAATATTTTTATGTGTTTATTTTTCAAAGTGTTTGTAAGCCATTCTTTTCACACACACACTGTAATGCTTAATTATAGTGGTAAGTCAAAGCTATAAATAATTGAGTTTTTATTATTTTGTGTAGATGACAATTAAAGGCACTAACATTTTCAAAATTAATTAACTAATTAATAAAAGGTGAAAAGAAATAAAGATAAAAAGAAACTGTCTATAAATAAATAGTGTGTAATTATGCAAAGGAATGAATAAAAGTTAGATAAGTTTAGTTTTGTAGCCTTTTTAACTCGAGTAAGTAAGTTTTAAAAGGTGCTTCAACACCTAATACCTTAAGCCAACTAGTCTAAGAGTTACTAATCTTAAGCTCGCTAAATAGGTTATGGAGAAACTTAAGGGAGCCAAACATTGCAGTATCTACTGTTGTAAAATTTGTTTGAATTTTTGTAAATATTTTTGTTTTAAGTTTCTATTCCTAATTGTTGTAAATAATAAATTTAAAGAGTTGCCGCCCATAAGAGTGATTTCAAGCAAAATATGATAACAGTTTTATTCTTATTTTTTATGAAACTTCATAATTATTTATTATCCATTTTTGTACTAAGTCTGGCTTATATACATTTTGTTAAATAGCATATAAATTGTCAAATAAAATTTTTGTTTTGTTAGTTTATTTAGTTAGGTTAGTCAAATTAGAGTTAAATGGTTTCATTGTGTGATATTCAGTAAATCATTTAAAATTTTATCTCTTTAATTGTTAGGCACTAGCAATAAGTTGGTTAGGGGTGTGATGAGACTATAAAAATGCACTTTTCTTATGGTTAAATATTATTATTTTGCATTAACATTTCTTGCTAAATCCTCTAATTAATAGCAATTTATGTTAATAAGTATTTTTGTGTCTTAGTCTTTAAAAATATGTTTTTATTGTATTTTTTATGTTTAATAATATTTTTAGTAATTTTTAGAGTCATTTCGATTAATTAAATATATATTTAGTTCGCAAATAATCAAAACTAGAAGAATAATTAGTAGTAATTTTATTTTAAGTCTTAATGTATTTTATAGTGTATTTTAAGTTTGCATATATATTCTATTATATTTTTAGTAATTTTTAAAACTATTTTCGAGTCTTAAAAATCATATCTGTGTCAAATCGAAAGAGACTGAAATTTTAGAAGTTTCTAATTATTTTTGTTTGTTTAATTGTAATAAATATTTTTAAAATTATTGTGAATTTTTTTTGGCAAAATAATTAATTTTATTGTTAATTTTAGATTTAAAATCTAGAGGAAAAACATCACAAAATGACACAAATAGGGGCAAAAACAGAACTCAAATGCAAATAAATTAAAAGAAGTCAAAAGTAAAAAATGAAATACCACATGGTAGCACAAGGACCGTCCGATCGCCCCGCCCAAAGTATCCCAACCAACTACATGTCCTGTGGTATGTTAGGGGAGTCTCCAGAATTGCTCCAAATCCCGTGCGGCCTTTCCCACGTGCATGCACTTCAGGTGCCGTTAGATCAGCATACCAAGAACAATCCAACAGTCATCTTCAGCGCACTCACTCCTGCTCAAGTTGGCATGATCCCAGCCATTACTCTAATCTTTGGTCAGCAATCCAATGCTCTAGAAGCGTTCGACCGGTATGGGCAAAGCACACGATTTTAAAGCTTAATTTGTATACTAACTAGTTGACTCACGCAAAAAAGAAAAGAAAAAATTTATAATCAATTAGCTGATTCTCGTGAGTGGGGTGGTGACTTAAAGGAAAAAAAATAAAAAATAATATAATATAAATAATATAAAGAAATTATTAAAATAATTTTAAATAGTGAAAATTTTTCACTATAAACATCGTGTTCCTTCCCCCTTCACAACACACGTAAACAGCCAATTTTGGCCTCTTTACCCCTCTTTAACGTTTTTTTTTCAACTGCTGAGCTAGTACCCCCTTTTGGGAAGAGAATTTGTTAGGCACTCCTTCGACCCTGCTAAAAATATTAAAATAATGCCTATATTAGTGTAGAGAGTCTGGTAAGATAGATAGATAATCTTGTATGTATAGTATGATGATATGATTTTTAACTCTATATCTTCTTTGTAATATTTAAATTTTTATGAAATAAATTATATTTTCTATGTTTTTCGTCGATATTGTTAGTGTTGTTATGCTGTCCAATTCTTCCATAAATTTAGTCATGCTTTCTTTATATAATTTAATTGTATTGCATAATTAATATTAATAATACTGAAATCATGCCTGTTTATTAAGTTGAGTTTATGCTATATGATAGATATGAACTAGCATGGTAAATACTTGGTAATGCTTGATTTATTATTAATAGAGTATGGCATAGTGTATTCTCAAAGTATTTATATGATGAGGTTCTATCGAAACTAATGTAATAATTTATTCCATTAAAATATATTGATTTTATTTTTTATTATTTTTTCTATCTTAAAATTTGGTTAATTATAATTATATGATAACGGTTATAATTTTCATAATTAGTTCACTAAGTCATTAGTGAGAGATGATTATTTTTCTAGTTTTTATAGGAAAACCCTTTCTATATTATAGCTTGCTATATTGTCGCTTTAGGTTGACTTATAAAAATAGTAGAAGTGCTTGCTATTCATGAGAAAAGATATAATAAATCAAATGCTTCATATTATTGTTATTTAAAGTTAAAATTCCATATTAGTTACGAAATATACAAGGGATTCTACACACATTATAATATATCATAGATGATAAACTTATTGGAGTTTTGTAATTTATATACAGTTTAACAATACAACTTAAAGCTTTCAGTGGAATAGTTTTATAGTTGATAATTACAAAATATACATGCTGGAATATATTATTTTATAATTATAGAAGCTTGATTTACATATGTCCATCGGGTCCCTTTTACTAGCTCATAATATTTTCTATAACGATACGATATGTTTTTCCTACAGATTGATAACTTATGTTATTTATTAGATTGGCTAAAATTCGATTGATTGGATTTAATAAGTTATGTTAATTTATTGGTTGAATTAATTTTATAAATTAATTCAAAAAAAGATTTTGAATTTATTTGAGAAAGAGTTTATTTTTTATGGGATTGTCTATATATGATTGTTTTGGTTAGATAACTTCTCTATTGAGTTATTTGAATAAAAACCGAGGCTCTATGAAGGATACCTGAGTCAAATAAGATAAAATTTATCCAATCGGATCAAATCGGGTGAATCAGATAAGTCTGAGAAGCTAAAAAAGCGCTTGCTTTTTTTAGCAAATGCATTTCACACTTGTAGCTCTGAATTTGACTCTAACTCGAATTTTGAGGCCATATGTGATAAAGACTAGCCCCAATCTGACCTCCATATAAAAGGGAAAATTTTTCTATTGTTTCTTAGATCACTTAAGAGATTTAGAGAAGCGTATTATATTGGGACGACTCTGAAACTCCCATAGAGATCTTGTTCAACATCTTGAATCTTAGCTTTGGCTTTCTTAAGTGGTTAGAAGAAGAGGTTAGCTGAGGAAAGACTGAATGATACGCGACCACTTACACTCCAATCATGTAAAAAGAATAGCAAGAATGTTCAATTGGATGTAGGTCTTCCAGTAGATTTCTCTCATAGCAGTTCCTATGGTATTTTTGGTCTACTAAGAGTTACGAAAAGCTTTTATTAATTTATTTATATAGTGCATCTAACTTGTTTTTAGAAAAACGTTTTAGCTAAAAAGTTTTAAAATTTGCTGCGTACTCGTGTTCCAACACCCCCACCCCCCAAAAAACACAATCGCCTATCCTAGACCAGCTGCCCATCATCCTCTTCCTCGCTCCCGGCCCTTTCGGCACCAGCCAATCCCACCCCATCAACCCACGTCATCTCTCCCCTCTTGTCTTCTTGTTCTTTGGCCACCCCCTCTGTTGTCTCTTCTCTCCAACATCTTCTTCTTCTCCTTCTTCTTTTTCTTCTTCTTCTTAGACCTACTGCTAAGTCAGTCTCTCTTCCTTCCTTCCTGCGTGCTCTCTTTATCTCTCTCTCTCCATTGTGCTAGATCCACCACTTTTTAGGCAAATGCCCAACCCAAGATCGATGCTGATCTAGAGTGAATTGACCCTCCTCAACTGTCCACTATTCCCAGCATTGATATTGCTAGAGTGGCTGCACCTACCTCCCGACCGCATCTCGCAAACGGTTTTGGCGCTACAATTTCTTGAACCAATTTTTCATGAAGTAAAGACCACCGAATGTTGGAAACGCGGTGCGTAGCGGAATTTTAAAAATTTTTCATCAGAGCACTTTCTAAAACACAAGTTTGACATGTTATATGTATAAATTAGACAGATCTTACTGACCTCTGTATGCCGAAGAACCTCCGTAACCTGTGTAGAGAAGTAACATTCCAGAAGAGCCTCAACCAACTGGTCTTCTTTGCTATTCTCTATCCACAACTGGAGTGAGTGTGGGCTCACACGTACAGCTCTTCCACCGGTGACTCTCCTTCCAACCAATAGAGAGAACCCAAAGCTAGTGTTCGTGATTTGTGAACAAAAGCTCTCAGGGAGTTTTCAGATGCTCAATAGAAGAGTATCACTCTTAATCTCTCAATTGATCTGAGTAAATCATGAGACTCACTCCCTTTATATAGCCATTGGTCCAGGGGTCAGTTCTTATCAGATTAGGTCTCAAAAACTCGAAACAGAATCAAGTTCGGATCAATATCTGATAAGATTCGCGTGAAAACGTGTAATCTTATCTCTCGCTAATCGGCAGGCCGACCACGTCATTCGGCAGGCTGAACTCTAGAGAAAAAATCTCCGTGAATCTTTTATTTTTCACCCGAGATTCTAAAGGATAAAGTCTCAGTTTTGATTCAAATAACCCAATAGAGAAGTTATCTAATCAAAACAAACTTTATCAAGATAACCTCTAAGAAAATAAATCAATTCACAATAATTCTACAAGTTTATCTTGTTCTAATTTGTCCAAAATTAAAACAACCGATAAACAGACAAGAATTATCTTACCGCAATAATTCAACAAGTTTATCTTGAGCTAATTTCTTACAAAATTAATTAAACCGATAGACAGACATGAATTATTTG
This sequence comes from Artocarpus heterophyllus, assembly GCA_025403435.1. Classification (NCBI taxonomy): domain Eukaryota; kingdom Viridiplantae; phylum Streptophyta; class Magnoliopsida; order Rosales; family Moraceae; genus Artocarpus; species Artocarpus heterophyllus. The sequence continues at coordinate 5,930,944 of CM046339.1, read as the reverse complement.
ATTCTTACAAATTTTAAACCAATCTGATAAATCCGACATAAGTCACCAATTATTGGAAAAGCACGTTGTGTCGTTACAAGACTTTGTGAGCTAGCAAAGGGGGCCAAAATGGACCTATAAAGTTCAAGCTCATGATAATTATGAAACCCACTATCCCAGATATACATTTCACAATTATCAACTCCAACGCTACTCCACTAAAAGCTTGGAGCTGCACTCTCGAACTTTATAGAATTATGAAGCTCGTATAACTAAGTCTCCATGACATATCATAGTGTATTGTATCCCCATATGATAATCCATAATCGGCTTAAGGACAAGTTCTGTCTTACTTTCATGATTATTTTTATCTTACATTCCATTGTCTTACCATTAGAAAACTTACCATCCAAAGATAGTATACCATTCGGTTACACCTATGTATCCAAATGGTTGACGCTCTAGTTTTTCAATTACAAGACAACGCATATAAGAGGATATCACTACTCCTAAAGAGGAGCTATGGATTCCATATCTATGAATAACAAGTCTACGCTATCAAGAGTCATGCCTCCAACGTACCGGCATGCATACCACTATTGAGATGTGGTTGTCACCCTTTGGTACATCAAGAGACACAAGTCGAGATAACGGGCCCACTATTCATCTCAGGATTAAGATACAATACAAATGACTGTCTAAAGTAAATCGATTTGCCAAGACAGAATTATTAATCCAAATCAATTCACTTTATGTCCCGATCCAACACATCGTCACCTATGACAACGTGCCAATGTTTCTATTCATGGAGTCCAACTCCGATGGTCAAGACAAACCATCTCCCATAAGTGATATAGACAACATAACAATCTTTACATGAATAAAGCGCCCAACTTTATTCCCTCGATTGCGGATCATATGTTTTAGACCATCACCTTAATAATCGTGTCTTCCACATAATCATCCCATCATATGCCCAATTCTTAAGGTTTAGACCGACAGTCTCAGACTACTGTTTGCTTAACATACATTCAACAAATATGGATGTAAAGAGGACAAGATTTGGTATATATAAATGAATAAATTCTTTATTGATAAAAATGTGATAAGAACCTCACCAATATACTGACGAAACCCGTTATCAATAAGAAGGCACCAAGATCGTTTCTACTCAGATTTGGATGGAAGTCACCATGACCTGTTGCTTATATCAAAGCAAGAACCTTGGTATATCGTAGACGCCACAATCAAGGATGGAAAGCTTGATTGATAAGTTAGGGTTGAACGCTCGGATTGATCCGAAGAGTTCGTGCAGTTCGTCAAAGAACCAAAGAAAGAATTATTTCTCTCAGAAAATAAACATTCGTCCTTTTCATTAACCTTGGAAACGCCTATTTATAGGCCAAAATTACAAAGTTTGCCCAAAAAGAAAAGTTGACAAATTCAAACATAATTACTAAACCTAAAATAAAAACCAAAAGAAAGGAAAGTCTTAATGGCTGATTTTCAGCCATTTACATGCCCAACAATTAAAGGAAAATGCAAATAATCTGCATGTGTGCCAAAATGGGAAAGTTTCCAAAGTTCTTCCATTGACTTGATCTTGCAAAATTTGAGCTGATTTCAAGCTTGACTCATCTGGATTCTTCTAGAACTTGGATCAAATTGACGCACCGTTGTGGTTGACGTGGGCCTGGGTCAATGGGCTTGCACAAATTTTCTTGATTCCATATTTCATGAATTAGCCCATTTAGTGCTTCCTTGAATTTCTTAACTCGGGCTCTTGTGACTGGTCCAGCAAGAACTTGTATTGGGTCAACCACCTTCCATGCATTTGAGCTCCCTAAGTCTCCATCATTCCCCTCCTCTTGAAAAGGATTTGTCCTCAAATCAGACTCTGCATCAAAAGGACTCAAATCAGAAACATTGAAGGTAGCACTTACATTATACTCACCTTGCAAATCCAACTTGTAAGCATTGTCATTAATTCTTTCAAGGACTTGAAATGGACCATCTCCACGTGGTAACAACTTTGACTTTCTTTGTTCTGGGAAACGCTCCTTTCTAAAGTGCAACCACACCCAGTCTCCAGGTTCAAAAATCAGCTTGTGTCACCCCTTGTTGGCTTGCTTTGCATATTGTTCCGTTCTTCGCTCAATGTTGAGTCTTGCTTTCTCATGAATCTGTTTAACAAAGTCAGCCTTTCTTTTGCCATCTAAATTAACATGCTTAGAAACATGTAGTGGTGATAAATCCAATGGTGATAAAGGATTAAAACCATAAACAATTTCAAAAGGTGAATACTTAGTAGTAGAGTGGACAGAGTGGTTATATGCAAACTCAACATGCGGTAAACAGTCTTCCCATGATTTAATGTTCTTAGTGATGATTGCTCTTAATAAGGTGGACAAAGTCCTATTTACTACCTCAGTTTGACCATCAGTTTGTGGGTGGCAAGTAGTAGAAAACAACAGCTTAGTACCTAACTTACTCCACAAAGTCTTCCAAAAGTAGCTCAAGAACTTAGCATCTCTATCTGAAACAATTGTCCTAGGCATGCCATGTATTCTCACAATCTCCCTAAAGAACAATTCAGCAACATGTGATGCATCATCAGTTTTATGACAGGGAATAAAATGTGCCATCTTAGAAAACCGATCTACAACCACAAACACACTATCCTTCCCACGTTTGGTCCTAGGTAAACCTAACACAAAGTCCATTGAAATATCAGTCCAAGGCTCACTAGGAATTGGCAAAGGTGTGTATAAACCATGGGGTTGTGCTCTCGATTTAGCTTGCCTACACGTGACACATCTACATATCCTTTCAACATCCCTTTTCATGTGCGGCCAAAAGAAGTGTTCCTGCAAAACAGCTAAAGTTTTAGCAATTCCAAAATGCCCCATCAATCCGCCACCATGGGATTCCCTCACTAACAAATCTCTCAAAGAACAATTAGGCGCACAAAGCTTATTCTCCCGAAATAAAAATCCATCATGTCTATAAAATTTACCCATTGCATTTTTCTCACAAGCTCGATACTCCTCACTAAAATCTTGGTCTAAAGTGTATAAATCCTTAATATGCTCAAAACCAAGCAGTTTAGCGTCAAGGATAGAAAGTAATGCGTATCTGCGAGAAAGTGCATCCGCAACAACATTCACCTTACCTTGCTTGTAGCGAATGACATAAGGAAATGTCTCGACGAATTCCACCCAGCGGGCATGCCTCTTGTTCAACTTTTGTTGTCCCTTCAGATGTTTCAATGACTCGTGATCAGTGTGAATCACGAATTCCTTGGGCCATAGGTAGTGTTGCCAAGTCTTTAATACTCGAACCAACGCGTACAACTCTTTGTCATAAGTCGGGTAATTTAGTGTTGACCCACTCAATTTTTCACTGAAATACGCGATTGGTCGTCCTCCTTGCATTAGCACGGCACCTATACCTACACTAAAAGCATCACATTCAATTTCAAATGTTTTAGAAAAATCAGGTAAAGCAAGTAAAGGAGCATGAGTAAGCTTATGCTTAATAAGCTGAAACGCCTTCTCTTGTTCTTCTCCCCACTTGAACCCAACATTCTTCTTGATTACTTCTGTGAGTGGTGTAGCCAAAGTACTGAAATCCCTTACAAACCACCGGTAAAAGCTGGCAAGTCCATGAAAACTCCATACTTCTCCAATGCTTGTAGCACTTGGCCATTCTTGGATAGCCCTAACCTTTTCTTCGTCAACCTGTATACCTTGAGCACTAACAACAAAACCAAGAAAAACAAGCTTATCCGTGCAAAAGGTACACTTCTTAAGATTAGCATACAATTTTTTCTTTCGTAAAACATCTAAAATAAGTTTCAAATGTTCAATATGATCATCCAAATTGCTGCTATAGATAAGGATATCGTCAAAATAAACAACGACAAATTTCCCAATAAAAGCTCGCAAAACATGGTTCATTAAACGCATAAATGTGCTAGGTGCATTGGTTAAACCGAAAGGCATTACCAACCACTCATACAAGCCTTGTTTTGTTTTGAAAGCAGTCTTCCACTCGTCTCCCTCTTTCATGCGAATTTGATGATATCCACTCTTCAGATTAATTTTAGAAAACACACAAGCACCATGCAATTCATCTAACATGTCATCCAAGCGAGGAATGAGATGTCGATACTTTACCGTGATGTTGTTGATGGCTCGACAATCAACGCACATCCTCCAAGTCCCATCTTTCTTAGGCACAAGTAAAACTGGTACGGCGCACGGGCTCATGATTTCTCTCACGTGTCCCTTCTCCATCAACTCACTTACCTGCCGTTGGAGTTCCTTTGTCTCCTCGGGATTACTCCTATAGGCTGGTCGATTTGGGATTGTAGCTCCAGGTATGAAGTCGATTTGATGTTCAATCCCGCGGATTGGAGGTAAACCTTGCGGTGTTTCCTCGGGAAAGATATCCTCATATTCCTGCAAAAGAGAAACAACAGAACTATGCAAAGTGGAATCAAGATCATTAGTGTTTAATAACGCCTCCTTGTACATGATTAAAATCAATGGCTGATTAGAAAACAAAGCTCTTCTCACATCACTCTCTCTTGCATAAAAGTTTGTTTTTCTCTCTATTTTTACCTCATTGGCCAAATCTTCTTTTGTACTGGCTCTCTCAATGTTCTCTCCTTTTCTCTCCTTTTTCTCGGCCCCTCTATCTTTTTTTCCTCTCTGGTCGAACTCTCTCTCTGCACTCCAACACTCATTATTTTCACTCCCTTTCTCTCTTTTTTTCTCATTCTCTCCTTTTTGTTCACTCTCCTTTTGTAACCAAACTTGATCTTCATGAACCTGTTTTGGTGTCATTGGCACAAGAGTGAATGTTCTCTGGTTGTGCACAAGAGAATATTTGTTGGTGTAGCCATCATGTTTGACTCTACGATCAAATTGCCATGGTCGACCTAGTAACAAGTGTCTGGCTTCCATTGGAACTACATCGAACAAAACTTCATCTTCGTATCTATTATTCAACCATTGCAACTTGTAAGGTCGAGGATGTTTCGTCGTTGGCAGCCCTAATTTGTCAACCACAGTAGTGCTAGCAACGTTCGTACAACTTCCTCCATCTATTATCACACTACATACCTTGTTCTGCACGTGGCACCTAGTATGAAAAATGTTCTCATGTTGCTCTTCTTCTTCCTCTTTGGCTTGCACACTAAGGGCTCGTCGAGTGACCAACAATTCACCTTGGACAGCATACTCCTCCTCATCCATGTCCTCCAATGGTGGGATGGAGTCCTCGTCCGATTCGTCATCCGTAACAACCTCTCCGTCGTCCCGTAACACCATCACCCTTTTGTTCGGACATTGTCTTGAGATGTGACCCCTGCCTTGGCATTTGAAACATTTAACATCAAGGTTTCGAGAAGTGGATGAAGCATGTTTACCTTGGTTTGAAGGGCTGACTCGAACTTTGGCCTAGCGACCGATTTCTCTTCTCTCTTCCCATAATTCGGCTTCCATGAAGAAGGTGCCGAACTAACATTCCCATGTGAGCTACCCCTCCTCTTGAGCTGGTGCTCTACTGTGATGGCCATGTGCTGTCTTCTAACTCTACATAGTGTTGCATCTCCACCCTATCTGGAATATCCAAATTTAGCCCTTGCAAAAATCTTGCCATGGTTGCTTCTCGATCTTCTTCAACATTGGCTCGTATCATGGCTATTTCCATTTCTTGATAATATTCCTTCACACTCCTGTTTCCGTGTCTAAGTCCTTGCAACCTTTTGTACAATTCCCGATAGTAATGGCTGGGTACAAATCGCTTTCTCATCACCGTTTTCATCTCCTCCCATGTCTCAATCGGGTGTTCCCGGTTCCGTCGCCTATTCATTACCAACTGATCCCACCATACAACCGCATAATTAGAGAACTCAGTAGCAGCAAGCTTAACTTTCTTTAACTGTGAATAGTTATGGCAGTCAAACACTAGCTCCACTTTCTTCTCCCACTCTAGGTAAGCTCTGGGGTCATTTTTCCCTTAGAATGGCGAAATCTTCATTTTAATACCTCCCATATTATTGTCTTCCCGGTCCCTAGCTTCTCTATTCCCATTTCCACGCCTAAATCTGCCCCTATTTATCGGTGGGTCCTCCAACTCTTCTAATTCATCTTCCTCCGAAAGATCCAATCCACCCCTCCGCCTATTTTGCATGTTTTGTGGCTGCCTATTACGTGTTATGGCATCAACCTCATCTAATCTCTCATGAATGGGCTCTAGCGCTCGCGTCAACAGCCATTCCATTTGCCTCATTAATGCTTGCAACTGAAGATTAGGAACGTTTTGTTGTGGAATATCATCTTTGGCTTCTCTTTCTTGATTTGGATTCATTTTTTTTATAAAAAAAAACCTGCAAAACAACGTTAGATAATAAAGGACCTTACTTCTCTCCCTCATGTGTTTCACTCTATCACTTGGTCACTCAGTTCACTCGTGTTTCACTCTAATAATTGGCTTTTACCCTCGAATGTTCTCAGCACTCTTGCCTCTTTTTTTTTTTTAACTCGCTTATTCCCTCTTTTAGTTCTTTTGGAATTACACAAACAACAATAAAATCTATCTGGCAACAAATTCAGCAACACATTTTGATATGCAATTCAGAATGAAGCAAATTGGCTTCTTCTTTTTTTCGGATCCTCTTGATTTTTCTTTTCTTTTCTTTTCCTTTTTTTTTTCTTTTCTTTTTGGATCTTTTTTTTTAAGACTCTAAATTCGACTAATTTTTTTTTTAAAAAATAAAATAGAACCTAAGTTATAAATTAGAATTCAGAAACAAAGAAGGATAGACAAACCTGAGGCTAGAACCGAGGCTCTGATACCAAATGATAAGAACCTCGCCAATATACTGACGAAACCTGTTATCAATAAGAAGGCACCAAGATCGTTTCTACTCAGATTTGGATGGAAGTCACCGCGACCCGTTGCTTATATCGAAGCAAGAACCTTGGTATATCGTAGACGCCACAATCAAGGATGGAAAGCTTGATTGATAAGTCGGGGTTGAACGCTCGGATTGATCCGAAGAGTTCGTGCAGTTCGTCAAAGAACCAAAGAAAGAATTATTTCTCTCAGAAAATAAACATTCATCCTTTTCATTAACCTTGGAAACGCCTATTTATAGGCCAAAATTACAAAGAGTTGCCCAAAAAGAAAAGTTGACAAATTCAAACATAATTACTAAACTTAAAATAAAAACCAAAAGAAAGGAAAGTCTTAATGGCTGATTTTCAGCCATTTACACGCCCAACAATTAAAGGAAAATGCAAATAATCCACATGTGTGCCAAAATGGGAAAGTTTCCAAAGTTCTTCCATTGACTTGATCTTGCAAAATTTGAGCTGATTTCAAGCTTGACTCATCCGGATTCTTCTAGAACTTGGATCAAATTGACGCACCGTTGTGGTTGACGTGGGCCTGGGTCAATGGGCTTGCACAAATTTTCTTGATTCCATATTTCGTGAATCAGCCCATTTAGTGCTTCCTTGAATTTCTTAACTCGGGCTCTTGTGACTGGTCCAGCAAGAACTTGTATTGGGTCAACCACCTTCCATGCATTTGAGCTCCCTAAGTCTCCATCAAAATGTCTCCAAAAAACTTATTATATTTTTACTCCTTAGGGCATACATGTCTAACAATCTCCCACTTGCACTAAGTGAGTAAATACAGCAAATTTCATATTCCCATAGCTTCCACATGCCTCTCGAAGACTCTTCTAGTAAGTGTCTTCGTAAATGGATCAGCTAAATTGTCCTCTGACGCGATCTTGCACACCATGACATGCCCACCCTCAACAAAGTCCTTTATCACATGATACTTCCGATCAATATGCTTACTCTTCTTGTGAAATCTTGGTTCCTTAGCATTAGCTACCGCCGTACTGTTATCACAGTACAGTGATACCGCTTTATGCATACCAGGAACTACCTCAAGATCCCCAAGGAACTTGCAGAGCCACACTGCTTCTTTCGAAGCATCACTAGCCGCCACATGCAAGGCCTCCATCGTTGAATCCAAAGTGCAATCTTGCTTCGCACTTCTCCAACTGATGGCACCGCCACCCAGAGTAAACACAAACCCCAAAGTCGATTTCCTAGCATCCATACAGGATTGAAAATCCAAATCAGTGTATCCTAGAGGAGTTAAATCCTCACCCGAATACACAAGCATATACCCTCGAGTCCTTCTCAGATACTCAAAAATATGCTTTACCGCAACCCAATGGTTTGGTCCTGGATCCGCCTAAAATCGACTTACAATCCCGAACGCATAGCTAATATCCAGTCATGTGCAAAGCATGGCATACATGAGACTACCCACTACCGAAGCATAAGGCACTTTCTTCATGTATTCTCTTTCTTCATAAGACATTGGAGAGTGTTTCTTAGAAAGAGTAATTCCAGACCTAGATGGTTGTCCACCTTTCTTGGAATCCTGCATTGCAAACCTCTTGAGAATTTTATCTATGTAGCCGGCCTGTGACAAAGCTATCATTTTGTTCTTCCTATCCCAAAAGATCTGGATACCAGGAACAAAATTAGCCTCACCTAAGTCCTTCATGTCAAACTGCTTGGTCAACCATAATTTGACCGATGACAATGCCCCAACGTGATTGCCAATTAGCAGAATGTCATCTACATAGAGCAGTAGAAAAACCACCTTCCCATCCTTAATGTGTTTGTAAACACATGGTTCATCCACGTTTTGTGAGAACCCATAAGTCTTGATCACTTGATCAAATCTTATGTTCCAAGAACGAGAAGCCTGCTTAAGTCCATAAATTGACTTTAGCAGCTTACAAACCTTACCCTCTTGACCCGCGACCTTGAACCCGTCTAGTTGTTCCATGTAGATAGCCATTTAGAAAAGCTGTCTTGATATCCATCTGCCAAATCTCGTAGTCGAGAGCGGCAGCTATGGACAAGAGAATCCGAATGGACTTAAGCATGGCTACAGGCGAAAAGGTTTCCTCATAATCAATTCCTTCCTTTTGCGTATAACCCTTAGCTACCAGTCTAGCCTTAAAGGTTTCGACCTTTCCATCCACTCATCTTTTCCTCTTGTAGATCCACTTACACCCGATGGGTTTTACCAGTCTATATGGTTGTTCCATATAGATAGCCATTCAGAAAAGCCGTCTTGATATCCATCTGCCAAATCTCGTAGTCGAGAGCGGCAACTATGGACAAGAGAATTCGAATGGACTTAAGCATGGCTACAGGCGAAAAGGTTTCCTCATAATCAATTCCTTCCTTTTGCGTATAACCCTTAGCTACCAGTCTAGCCTTAAAGGTTTCGACCTTTCCATCCACTCCTCTTTTCCGCTTGTAGATCCACTTACACCCTATGAGTTTTACCCCTTCGGGAATATCCACAAGCTCCCAGACCCGATTAGTCTCCATAGACTTCATTTCTATGTTCATGGCCTCTGTCCAGAGTCTTGAATCAACATCCTCCGTAGCTTCTGCGTAAGTATAAGGATCCCTGTCATGTTATCTGGTTTAGCCAAGAAGACCTCCCCATTGAAAATATACCTCTCAGGTTGACGCCCGATCCTCCCACTACGCCGAAGCCCCTGAGATTGTTGTTCACGTTTGTTTGGTTTTTCTACACCGATCGGAATGGTTTTGTTCGGAACCTCCGGTGTGAACGAATCACCCCTTAATTCCTCAAGCACCACTTTGCTTCGAGGTTTAAAGTCGTCCATGTAACTCTCCTCAAGAAAAGTTGCATTAGTTGAAGCCACGACTTTATTTTCCTTTGGGTTATAAAAATAACCCCCTTTAGTCCCTTTTGGATATCCTATAAACACGCAAACTTCCGAACGTGCTTCCAACTTATTCGGATCCTTAAATAGGACATGAGCCGGACATCCCCATATGCGAATATGGTTTAAGGATGTCTTCCATCTTGTCCACAACTCGTGAGGAGTTTTAGGGACCGATTTTGAAGGCACATTGTTCAAAAGATAACATGCGGTTTGTAGTGCATATCCCCAAAAGGATAAAGGCAATGATGAATAACTCATCATGGACCTAATGATGTCCAACAAAGTCCTATTCCTTCTCTCCGCTACGCCATTCTGCTGCGGAGTGCCCGGCGCAGTCAAATGAGATAAAATCCCATTCTCTAACAAGTGTCCCAAGAACTCATCAGAAAGGTATTCCCCACCTCGATTAGATTGAAGTTCCTTTATGGCTCTACCCAATTGCTTTTCCACTTCAGCCCGAAACTCCCTGAATTTATCATAAGTTTCGCTTTTGTGGTGCATCAGGTACACATACCCATATTTTGGGTAATTGTCAATAAAAGTGACGAAGTACTCATACCCTCCTTGTGCCCGAATGTTCATCGGTCCGCAAACATCACTATGCATAAGTTCTAGAACCCCTTTGGCCCTATTGCCCTTAGACCTATATGGTATTTTGGTCATTTTACCCTCCAAACAAGACTCACATTGAGGTAGAGATTCCACCTTTAAGTGACTTAAAGGTCCATCCCTTACCAACCTTTGAATCCTATTCAGGTTAATATGGCCAAGGCGTAAATGCCAAAGATAAGTCTTATTAGAGTGAGAAGTTTTAAGTCTTTTTGAGCCATTATCATTTATCTCAGCATTAAGCAATAAGTCCATCTTAGGTTTGATAAAATATAGATTATTTTGTATCCATCCAGAACAGATAAAAGATTTGTTTTTACGAATCACCACTTTTTCATTAAAAGATACCACGTAGGAGTCTTTAAATAAAGAAGATACAGAAATTAAATTCCCTTTAGATTTAGGAACATAAAAACAATCTCGTAAAATTAAATTCCTATAATTATCAAAGTAAAGATGGACATCTCCCATTGCTTCCGCTGAGACCAAGGATCCATCGCCCATCCAAAGCGTTAAGTCTTCATGTAGCAGACTTTTCGTTTCTTTGAATCCCTGTAGAGAAACACAAACATGATTAGTTGCACCGGAATCTATGACCTAGATGTCACTGGATTCCTCAACCAAACAAGTTTCTAAATATAGAAGATCACACCAACCTCCCTTGGAAAGGAAGTCCTTGCAATGCTTCTTTATATGCCCGGCCTTACCACAGAAGAAGCACTTAAGCCTCTTTGGGTTCTTCTTCTTCTTCTTCTTCTTCTTGCTCTTGGTAGCAGCAGGAATAGAAGACTTCCTGTTCTTGGCCCGTTGCTTCTTTCCATTCCCTAAGTTAGGATTGGAACCAGAAGCAGCTACCATGTTGGCCTCACCACCAGCAGGAGACTCCCTGATCAGCAGTTCGAACTCCTGTAACTGTTTCATCAGTTTTGTCAAGGTCATATCCCATCTATTACTTAAATTAAAAGTAGCTCTAAATAGAATAAATTCCTTAGACAGAGTCTCAAAGACCATAGTCATCTGAGTTTCAGCATTGATGACGGCTCCATTGGTTTGAGCCTCAGCGAGGTAACCCATGACCAACATCATGTGCTCCTTTACAGATGTCCCCGGTCTCTGTCTACAGTTTAAGAGTTTCTGAAGCGCCCCTTGCCTCTTTGTTATGGCCTAGCCTCCAAACATGTCCTCAAGATTATCCAAGATCTGCTTCGCAGTTTCATAATCCTGATGTTGAGCCTGCAGCACGTTGTTCATGCTAGCCATAACATAGCAGCGGGCCTAATCATTAGCATCTTTCCAGCGGTCGTACGCTTGAAATTGCTCATTACTTGAGTCTCCCGTAGGCTCGGGAGGACAAGGAGTTGTCAGTACATATTTCAGTTTCTCAAAGGATAGGACGATGTCTAGGTTCCGTTTCTAATCGTTATAATTCTCACTGGTTAATTGGTTTTTGTCAAGTATCGATGATAAAGCATTTTTAGACATTTTCAATCTACAATAAAGAATCATATACCAAATATAAGCAAACGTATATAATAATTTAGTAAGATAATACAATTATGTAAAATAATACAAATGCATTTATATGTCAAAACCTTAAAAATATCACAACCTTACAACGATAATTCCCAACTCAGATTTCAACAAGCTCCTAGGGAAGTCATGCCAAATTCAATCAGGAACACAGATCCCCTCCTGATTAATATATGGAATATATTATATGCCATCCAGGACCCGTATGATCCAGCATATACTAATAATCGCTTCTTTGGCCATTAATTTTATTAACAGAGCTCCTAGGGGAGGTTAATAATAAAATTAACGTGAGTGTATAACCACCATTTCAATATTTTATCCATGATTTATAGTCACCACCTAGGGGTGTGCAACCATAAATCATACTAAAATACCTTATCCTTTTAGAGATCCAATCTGGTACATGATAGAAATCCCTTCCTAGGGGTCGGGACCACCATGTTCTTCCTATGGACCAACGATGGAGGCCTTAGGTCCTCTCTTCGAAAACCTTCTCCCACTTAATCTTTTGAAATCAAGGTTTTATTTTAAAATTATGCATGAACAATTTTAATATGAGTGGCACTCCCTATTCTATATGACATGTTATCAATATACATGGAAAATCATATTATAATGCAGACAAGCAAAGCAATCAAGCAAAGCTACAAGCAAAATAATAATAACCGTAATATTATGGTTCCACCCTAGAGAATAGAAAACTAAGATTACAAGAGAATGATCTAGACATTTATCGATTTTTCATCCTTGAATCCTCAAGCTGTATCCTTCTTCATGTAATACTCATCTTTAAGTCTTCAATCTCGTATGAATCAAATACTTCCCAAATTTAATGTTTCTCAAAATCGTCCCAAAAATAAAATTAAAACTGCACTGAAAAAATTACACCTTTTTTGGATACTTGGTAGCTCTCGGTCGGCAGGCCGATCTGGGTGATCAGCCTACTGGTCATGCTTCATCGCCCTGCTGATCATACTGATCGGCCTGCCAAATTGAAAGTTCGGCCTGCCGACAGAGCACCCCAATTTCTACCCCACTGTCGGACTGCCGGACCACACGTCCGGCCTAACGATCTATGACCATCGGCCTACTGAACTGTGACGTCCGGCATGCCGACCGAGCAGCAATCTTTCATTCCAGAAAATATAATTTTAATGCAATTAATCAATTTTATTTTCAACAATTCAAAAACATAAAATTAGAGACTCAGGAAATACCTGGAGGCACCATCATCTATCTTTAAGATCCGACTTCTCGTTCCGTCTTATCCGAATAATCATTTAATTACAAAATTCTTACAAATTTAAAATTAAATAACAATTTCTAGATGGAGATGATAGTCCGCCATCTAATTACATAAACAACTTAGATACATATTCTAACCTCTAAGGAACCATAACCGGTATAAATTAATTAATAAACATTCACCACATAATCCATGACAACATATATATTATATAGAAATCTAGAGTGCCATCTCTCTATAAAATTCAATTCAAGCATAGGAGAGATAAAGATCACAAAATTTATGCATATAACATGATCACAAACTTGTAAATTTATGTAAAAACCATGGCTCTAATACCAATTGTTGGAAATGCGGTACGCAACGGAATTTTAAAAATTTTTCATCAGAGTATTTTCTAAAACACAAGTTTAACATGTTATAGGTATAAATTAGACAGATCTCATTAACCTCTGTATGCTGAAGAACCTCCGTAACTGTGTAGAGAAGTAACGTTCCAGAAGAGCCTCAACCAACTGGTCTTCTTTGCTATTCTCTATCCACAACCAGAGTGAGTGTGGGCTCACACGTATAGCTCTTCCACCGGTGAGTCTCCTTCCAACCAATAGAGAGAACCCAAAGCTAGTGTTCGTGATTTGTGAACAAAAGCTCTTAGGGAGTTTTCAGATGCTCACTAGAAGAGTATCACTCTTAATCACTCAATTGATCTGAGTAAATCATGAGACTCACTCCCATTATATAGCCATTGGTCCAGGGTGATATGAACTCACCTAACTCCACCCCAAAAGCTAGCTCGTGAGGGGAGGATTGTGAACCCATATATATAACACCCAAGACCACCCTCTGTAACCGATGTGGGACACATCATTCCCGACCCCTTTAGACTGCACGTCCTCGTGCCAACTCCGTCGTTAACCCACACGAGCGACGTTCTCGTGCCAACTCTGTCGTTAACCCACACGAGCGACAGGGAACCTTTGTACATGCGCCCATCGACCAGCAGAGGTTTGGCTCTGATACCATATGATATGAACTCACCTAACTCCACCCCAAAAGCTAGCTCGTGAGGGGAGGATTGTGATCCCATATATATAACACCCAAGACCACCCTCTCTAACCGATGTGGGACACATCACTGGGGCCAGTCCTTATCAGATTAGGTCTCAAAAACTCGAAACAGAATCAAGTTTGGATCAATATTTGATAAGATCCGCGTAAAAACACGTAATCTTGTCTCTCGCTAATCGACAGGCCGAACAGCCTGATCGGTAGGCGGAACAGGCCCCATCGGTAGGCCGAACACGTCATTTGATAGGCCGAACTCTCGAGAAAAAATCTCTGTGAATCTTCACCCGAGATTCTAAAGGATAAAATCTCAGTTTTGATTCAAATAACCCAATAGAGAAGTTATCTGATCAAAACAAACTTTATCAAGATAATCTCTAAGAAAATAAATCAATTCACAATAATTCTACAAGTTTATCTTGATCTAATTTATCTAAAATTATAACAACTGATAAACAGACAAGAATTATCTGATTGCAATAATTCAACAAGTTTATCTTGAACTAATTTCTTACAAAATTAATTCAACGGATAAACAAACATGAATTATTCAATTCTTCTAAATTTTAAACCAATCTGATAAATCTGACATAAGTCACCAATTATTGGAAAAGCACGCCGTGTCGTTACAGGACTTTGTGAGCTAGCAAAGGGGACCAAAATGGACCTTTAAAGTTCAAGCTCATGATAATTATGAAACCCAATATCCCAGATATACATTTCACAATTATCAACTCCAACGCTACTCCAGTAAAAGCTTGGAGCTGCACTCTCGAACTTTATAGAATTACGAAGCTCGTATAGCTAAGTCTCCATGACATATCATAGTGTATTATATCCCTATATGATAATCCATAATCCGCTTAAGGACAAGTTCTGTCTTACCTTCTCGATTATTTTTATCTTACGTTCCATTGTCTTACCATTAGAAAACTTACCATCTAAAGATAGTATACCATTCGGTTACACCTATGTATCCAAATGGTTGAGCGCTCCAGTTTTTCAATTACAGGACAACGCATATAAGAGGATATCACTACTCCTAAAGAGGAGCTATGGATTCCATATCTATGAATAATAAGTCTACGCTATCAAGAGTCATGCCTCTAACGTACCGGCATGCATACCACTTTTGAGATGTGGTTGTCACCCTTTGGTACATCAAAAGACAAAAGTCGAGATAACGGGCCCACTATTCATCTCAGGATTAAGATACAATACAAATGACTGTCTAAAGTGAATCGATTTGCCAAGACAGAATTATTAATCCAAATCAATTCACTTTATGTCCCGATCCAACACATCGTCACCTATGACAACGTGCCAATGTTTCTATTCACGGAGTCCAACTCCGATGGTCAAGACAAACCATCTCCCATAAGGGAAATAGACAACATAACAATCTTTACATGAATAAAGTACCCAACTTTATTCCCTTGATTGTGGATCATATGTTTTAGACCATCACCTTAAGAATCGTGCCTTCCGCATAATCATCCCATCATATGCCCAATTCTTAAGGTTTAGACCGACAGTCTCAGACTATTGTTTGCTTAACATACATTCAACAAATATGAACGTAAAGAGGACAAGATTTGGTATATATAAATGAATAAATTCTTTATTGATAAAAATATCTCCAAAAAAAGTATTATATTTTTACTCCTTAGGGCATACATGTCTAACACCGAAAGCTAGGCACAGACATTCATACTTTAGAACCAAAAGGGAAGAAAAAAAAAGAGCACAATCTAAATAAAAATGAATTGCAAAAATCTAAAAACAAGCTTTATACTTGTTTATGAACATTTAAATAGATTTTCATCATAGATTCTTTGTGGAGGAGGATGAGAGGGCATTAGTTTACTTGATAGCCAAAATGCAATACCAGCTTTTGTGAAACTTTTTAATTTTACTTTTTGAAAATCTTTAATTGGCTGTGACTTGTTTGCCGGTGGGATTTTCTGGGTTTGTTGGTGGTGGGATTAATGTTTAAGTTGCAGGTGGTGGGACAAAGCTTTAGATTGTGCTCACATAGCGGGGATTTAAATTTTGTTAAGGGGATGGTAATGATGGAGGGGTTGGTGAGTTCTGCTTGTCTGGGTTCAGAGAAGAGGGAGGTAAGGGGTTTAGGTTTGGCTGGCCAAAGTTATAGAAGCTAGAGTTTTCCTGTTTGTGTTTTGTTTTTTCATTTTTTTTTTGTTTTTACTTTTTGTTAAAATAGTAGTTACTTTTAATTAGGGGTATTCTAGTTCTTTTAAAATGCTTAATAATCACGTGACCAGCATGTGATTAATATAAGTAAGAAAATTAACTTATTTCAGTTAAGTTCATCATTTTGCATCATTTTTTTTTTTTTTGAGTTTAGAGTCATTTGAGCTAAAAAAAGAACAAGGACTAGCGAGTCACATGTTTAATAGTTCAGGGACCATTGGAGTAATTTACTCATGAATTAAATAAAAAATATGAACTAATAAGGAAAAAATACTTGGATATATGGGTACCTAATAAAATGACATATAGATACAACAATATAACCTACATGTCATTTTTATGACTAAATTTTGGCTTGAAAATCAAGTAAATGATATAATAATGAACACTTTGATTCATGGACTCTATAATCACAAAAAAACCTCAAAATTCATACCAATTTAAAGTCAAAAAAATGTACATTTGCTTATGAAACCCTTTATTTGTAGGTCTAAGATGCATTGAATTCAATCTAAATTATTATTTAATTATTTATTAATTATTTAATTTATACCGGTTATGGTTCCTTGGAGGTTAGAATGTGTATCTAGGTTTTTTATATAATTAGATGATGGACTATCATCTCCATCTAGGAATTATTGTTTAATTTTAAATTTCTAAGAATTTTGTAATTAAATAATCATTAAGAGACGACGGATCTAGAAGATGGATGATGGCGTTCCTAGGTATTTCTTGAGTCTTTAATTTTATGTTTTTAAATTGTTGAAAATAAAATTGATAAATTGCATCAAAATTGTATTTTCTAGAAATGGGTGATCTCTACTCGGTCGGCATGCCAAACCTCCAGTTCAGTAGGTCGATGGTAGCAGGATTGACAGGCCGAACTTCGGGTTTGGCAAGCCGTCCGCGGGGCAGAAATCAGGTGGCTCTGGCGATAGGCTAAACTTTCCAATTCGGCCTACCGAACTGTCATGAACGGGAGACTGGCCTGAAAAGATCGGCAAGCTGGAAGGTCATGACCCATAGGCCAATCGCATAGATCGGCTTGCCGGCAGAGAGCTAAAAATTTTTCCTAAAAAGGTATAGTTTTTGATACAGTTTTAATTTTATTTTTGAGACAATTCTAAGGAACATTAAAACTTGGATATGACTAGAAATTTGAAGTGTTCAACCTATGCGGGATTGAAGACTTGAAGATGGGAATTACATGAAGAAAGATACAGCTTGAGGATTCAAGGATGAAGAATCGATAATATGTTTCGATTATTCTCTTGTAATCTTTATTTTCTATTCTCTACGGTGAAACCATAATACTATGGTTATTTATTATTATTTTGCTTGTAGCTTTGCTTGATTGCTTTGCTTGTTTGCATTATAATATGATTTGCTATGTATATTTATAACATGCCATATAGAATAGGGAGTGCTGCTCAATTAAAAATTGTTCATGCATATTTTTTTAAACTAAAACCTTGATTTCAAAAGATTGAGTGGGAGAAGGTTTTCAAAGAGAGGACTGAGTGGGAGAAGGTTTTTGAAGAGAAGACCTAAGGCCTCCATCATTGGTCCATAGATAGCACATGGTGTTTCCAACCTCTAGGAGGGGACTTCCACATGTATCGGGTTGGATCTCTGGAAGAATAAGGTATTTTAGCATCATTTATGATTGCACACCCTAGGTGGTGATTATAAATCATGGATTAAATGTTGAAACAATGTTTATACACTCATGTTTATTTTATTACTAACCTCCCCTAGGAGCTCTATTAATAAAATTAATGGCCAAAGAAACGATTATTAATATATGCTGGATCATATAGGTCTTGGATGGCATATATTAATTAGTAAGGGATCCATGTTCCTGATTGAATTCGGCATGACTCCTCTAGGAGTTTGTTGAATTCTGAGTTAGGAATTATCGTTGTAAGGTTGTGATATTTTCAAGGTTTTGACACACAAATATGTTTGCGTGTTTTTTCATGATTGTGCTATCTTGCAAAATTATTATTGTATGTTTGCTTATGTTTGGTATATGATTCTTTATTATAAATTAAAAATATCTAAAAACGCTTTATTATCGATACTTGACAAAAACGAATTAACCAGAGAGAATTATAATGATTGAAAACGAAACCTAAATATCGTCCTCTCTTTTGAGAAACTAAAATTTGTGCCGACAACCCCTTGTCCTCCCAAGCCTATGGAAAATTCCACCAATGATCAAATCCAAGCATATGATTGTTAGAAAGATGCAATTGATTAGGCCTGCTGCTATATTCTGGCCAGCATGAATAACGTGTTGCATGCTCAACATGAGGATTATGAGATTGCTAAGCAGATCTTGGATAACCTGGAAGATATGTTTGGAGGCCAGGCCCTAACAAAGTAGTAAGGGACGCTTCAGAAACTTCTTAACTATAAACAAAAATCAGGAACATCTATAAAGAAGCACATGATGTTGGTCATGGGTTACCTTGTTGAGGCACAAACTAATGGAGCCGACATCGATGCTAAAACTTAGATGATTATGGTCTTTGAGACTCTTTCTAAGGAGTTTATCCCGTTTAGAGCTACTTTTAATTTAAGTAATAGGCGGGATATGATCTTAACAGAATTAATGAAATAGCTATAGGAGTTTGAACTACTGATCAATGAATCTCCTATGGGTGGTGAGGCTAATTTGGCAGCTACTTTGGTTCCAATCCCAATCCTAGGAACGGAAAGAAACAACAGGCCAAAAATGAGAAGTCTTATGTTCCTGCTAACAACAAGAGCAAGAAAAAGGATAAGAAGAACCCAAAGAAGCTTAAGTGCTTCTTCTACGGGAAGGTCAGGCACATTAAGAAGAATTGCAAGGACTTCCTTTCCTAACGAGGTAGGTGTGATCTTTTATATTTAGAAACTTGTTTGGTTGAGCAATCCAGTGACATTTGTTTCATAGATTCTAGTGCAACTAATCATGTTTGTGTTTCTCTGTAGGGGTTCAAAGAAATGAGAAGTCGGCTCTGTAAAGACTCCACGCTTCGGATGGGCAATGGATCTCTGGTCTTAGCTAAAGTAGTGGGAGACGTCCATCTTTATTTTGATAATTATAGGAATTTAATTTTGAGAGATTCTTTTTATGTTCCTAATTTTAAAAGGAATTTAATTTTCGTAGCTTGTTTATTTAAAGATTCCTATTTGGTTTCTTTTAAGAATAAAGTGATGATTCGTAAAAATAAATCTTTTAGCTGTTCTAAATGGATGTAAAATAATCTATATTTTATCAAACCTAAGAGGTACTTACTACTTAATGCTGAGATGAATGATGATAACTCTAAAGACTTAAAACTTCTCACTCTAATAAGACTTATATTTGGCATTTACGCCTTGGCCATATTAACCTGAATAGGATTCAAAGGTTGGTAATGGATGGACCATTAAGTCACTTAAAGGTTAAATCTATACCTCAATGTGAATATTGTATGGAGGGTAAAATGACCAAAAGACCATTCGGGTCTAAGGGCAATAAGGTCGAAGGGGTTCTAGAATTTGTGTATAGTGATGTTTGCGGACTAATGAACATCCAGGCATGAAGAGGGTATGAGTGTTTTGTCACTTTTATTGATGGTTACTCAAGGTATGGGTATGTGTACCTGATGCACCACAAAAGCGAAACTTTTGACAAGTTCAGTGAGTTTCGTGCTGAAGTACAAAAGCAATAGGGTAGACCCCTAAAGGCACTTCGATCAGATTGAGGTAGAGAATACCTTTCTGATGAGTTCTTAAAACACTTATTAGAGAATGGGATGTTATCCCATTTGACTGTGCCAAGCACTCAGCAACAGAATGGCGTAGTTGAGAGAAGAAATAGGACTTTATTGGACATGGTTAGGTCCATGATAAGTTATTCATCATTGCCTTTATACTTTTGGGGATATGCACTACAAACAACATGTTATCTTCTAAACAACGTGCCTTCAAAATTGGTCCTTAAAACTCCTCATGAGTTGTGGACCGGCAAGAAGACATCCTTAAACCATATTCGTATACGGGGATGTCCAGCTCATGTCTTGTTTAAGGATGCGAAAAAGTTGGAAGCACATTTGGAAGTTTGCATGTTTATAGGATATCCAAAAGGGACTAAAGGGAGTTATTTTATAACCCAAAGGAAAATTAAGTCATGGTTTCAACTCTTGCAACTTTCCTTGAGGAGAGTTACATCAATGAGTTTAAACCTCGAAGCAAAGTAGTGCTTGAGGAGTTAAGGAGTGATCCAATCACTCCGAAGGTTCTAGTAGAAACTACTCCAATCGATGTAGAAAAACCAAACGACCCTAAACAACAACCTAAAGGGCTTCTTGGCTGAACCGAATGAACATTACAGGGATCTTTACACTCATGTAGAGGCTATGGAGGATGTTGATTCAAAACTCTAGAATGAGCCCATGAATATAGAGATGAAGTCTATGGAGACTAATCAGGTCTGGGAGCTTGTTGATCTTCCCGAAGGGGAAAAACCCATAGGGTGTAAATAGATCTACAAGAGGAAAAGAGGAGTGTGCTGGAGACTTATGGAGCTCAAATGCATGGAAGTTGGTTAACCCAATACAAGTTCCTGTTGGACTAGTCACAAGAGCCCGAGCCAAGAAATTCAAGGAAGCACTAAATGGGTTGATTCACGAAATCTGGAATCAAGAAAATTTGTGCAAACCCATTGACCCAAGCCCACATCAGCCACAAAGGTGCATCAATTTGATCCAAGTTCTAGAAGAATCTGGATGAGTCAAGCTTGAAATTAGCTCAAATTTTGCAAGATCAAGTCAATGGAAGAATTTTGAAAACTTTCCCATTTTTGACACACATGCGGCTAATCATTTGTGAAAGTTGTTGAAGAGCGTTAATTGCACTTTCCTTTAATTGTTGGGCATGTAAATAGCTGAATATCAGCCATTAAAACTTTCCTTTCTTTTGGTTTTTATTTTAGGCTTAAAATTAGGATTAGGAGTTATGTTTGAATTTGTCAACTTTCCTTTGTAATTTTTGCCTATAAATAGGCGTTTCTAAGGATAATGAAGGGACGAATGAATGTTTATTTTCTGAGAGAGAAAATTCTTTCTTTGGTTCTTTGACGAACTACATGAACTCTTCAGATCAATCTGGGCGTTTTACCCCGACTTATCAATCAAGCTTTCCTTCCTTGATTGTGGCGTCTATGATATACCAAGGTTCTTGCTTCGATATAAGCAACGGGTCGCGGTGACTTCCATCCAAATCTGAGTAGAAATGGTCTTGGTGCCTTTTTATTGATAACGGGTTTCATCAGTATATTGGCGAGGTTCTTATCATTTGGTATCAGAGCGAGGTTCTAGCCTCAAGTTTGTCTATCCTTAGTTGTTTCTGAATTCTGATTTATTACTTAGGTTCTATTCCGTTAAAAAAAAAATATTTTGAGTTTGTTAAATTCATAGGGTTCTTGCATTCTCGTTTGTGTTTCTTGAACTTTCTTTGGTTTGTTGACAAGGTCATATCCGAAATTCTAATCTAGGTTGTTTTGTGAATTCTTGTTTGGGAAAGAACTTAGTGTTGGCCGAAATTTCACCTAGGGCTGCTAGGGTTTTTTTTTGGTTTCGGGTAACTAGTGTCTTGGGCTTCAAGTTTAGGTTATAGCTTCCTGTTTTGTGTTTCTTGGTCTATTATAGTCCTTGTTCTTGCCGAATTTCACAACCAAAAAAAAAAGAAAGAAAAAAAAAAGGAAAAAAAAGAAAAACAAAAAAAAAGAAAAGAAAAGAAAAGAAAAACCAAGAGGATCCAAAAAAAAAAGGTCTGGAAACCCTTCTTAAAATTTTTTGTTTCCTTTCCAATGTCTGAGTGTCCAGGAGTATGAATTTGACCTCACCTCGTAGTGCAAAAATTTGCTTCATTCCAAACTGCGTATCAAAATGTGTTGCTGAATTTGTTACCGGATAGATTTGATTGTTGTTTGCATAATTCCAAAAGAACCAAAAGAGGGAATAAACGAGTGAGAAAAAAAAAGGGGCAAGAGTGGTGAGAACATTCGAGGGTAAAAGCCAATTATTCGAGTGAAACATGAGTGAACTGAGTGACCAAGTGATAGAGTGAAACACGTGAGGGAGAGAAGTGAGGTCCTTTATTATCTAACGTTGTTTTGCAGGTTTTAAAAAAAATGAATCCGAATCAAGAAAGAGAAGCCGAAGATGACCTTCCACAACAAAACATTCCAAATCTTCAGTTGCAAGCCTTAATGAGGCAAATGGAATGGTTGTTGACGCGAGCGCTAGAGCCCATTCAGGAGAGATTAGATGAGGTTGATGCCAGAACACGTAATAAGCTGCCACAAAACATGCAAAATAGGCGGAGGGGTGGATGTGATCTTTCAGAGGAAGATGAATTAGAAGAGTTGGAGGAACCACCGATAAATAGGGGCAGATTTAGGCATGGAAATGGGAATAGAGAAGCTAGGGACCGGGAAGACAATAATATGGGAGGTATTAAAATGAAGATTCTGCCATTCCAAGGGAAAAATGACCCCGAAGCTTACCTAGAGTGGGTGAAGAAAGTGGAGTTAGTGTTCGATTGCCATAACTACTCAGAGTTAAAGAAAGTTAAGCTTGTTGCAATTGAGTTCTCTGATTATGCGGTTGTATGGTGGGATCAGTTGGTAATGAATAGGCGACGGAGCCGAGAACACCCGATTGAGACATGGGAGGAGATGACAACGGTGATGAGAAAGCGATTTGTGCCAAGCCATTACTACCGGGAATTATACAAAAGGTTGCAAGGACTGAGACAAGGAAACAGGAGTGTGGAAGAATATTATCAAGAAATGGAAATAGCCATGATACGAGCCAATGTTGAAGAAGATCGAGAAGCAACCCTGGCAAGATTTTTGCAAGGGCTAAATTTGGATATTCAAGATAGGGTGGAGATGCAACACTACGTAGAATTAGAAGACATGTTGCACATGGCCATCACAATAGAGCGGTAGCTCAAAAGGAGGGGTAGCTCACGTGCGAATGTTAGTTCGGCACCTTCTTCATGGAAGCTGAATTATGGGAAGAGAGAGGAGAAATCGGTCGCTAGGCCTAAGTTCGAGCCAAAACCAGCCACGACTAGCCCTTCAAACCAAGGTAAACATGATTCATCCACTTCTCGAAACCGTGATATTAAATGTTTCAAATGCCAAGGCAGGGATCACATATCACGCCAATGTCCGAACAAAAGGGTGATGGTGTTACGGGACGACGAAGAGGTTGTTATAGACGATGAATTGGATGAGGACTCCATGCCACCATTGGAGGACGTGGATGAGGAGGAGTATGCTACGCAAGGTGAATTGTTGGTCACTCGATGAGCTAATGAGGACATCGTTAGCACAAACAAGAGCATGTGAGATGAGACATATTCAGATCCAATTCAAGTTCCCATTGGTCAGGTTACGAGAGCTCGTGCGAAGAAGTTCAAAGAAACGCTTATTGGACTGATTCAAGCAACTTGGGCTCAAGCTATTGCATGGAGGCCCATTGAGGGAATTGCATGTGACATCCAAACCAACAAATGCATGATCCAAGTTCTAGAAGGGACCGAGTAATTTCCATTTCAGTTACTTTCCTGTTTTGAGGCGACAAGTGGCGAGAAGAATTAGCTATTTACCTTTTAATGACTAGTTTCCTTTTTTCTTTTAGAAACATGTGTTTGTTTTATTTCTATTATTGTAAGGCTTTTAAGCCATTAAGGGAACTTACCTTATTTGCTTTTAGGTTAGACTTTTTGGTAATTGATTTGGCCAAAATTCCATGGGCAATTAGGAGCTAAAAATTCACATAGGGGAACCACTATATATTGTAATGAATTTCATTCAATGGAGGACAAGTTTTTACACACAATTTGAGGTTTTAATTCTCAGCTGTTCCTAAACGAACTATTCAAACTTATCAGAAAATTCTGTGGTGTTCACGACTTATCAATCAGTCCATCCATAGCTGATTGTGGCATCCTCACATACCAAGGTTCATGCTTCTTGTTAGGCATCGGGTCGCGGTTCCTTTCAAAACTAGTTAGGAATTTTGATCTTGGAAACCAATTTTGGTTAGGGTCGTGTCAGTTCTTGACGGGGTTCGTATCACGAGCCCTTAGTGTGCAAGCCAAAGAGGAAGAAAAAGAGCAATGTGAGAACATTTTTCATACTAGGTGCCACGTGCGGAACAAGGTATGTAGTGTGATAATAGATGGAGGGAGTTATACAAACGTTGCTAGCATTACAAGGGTTGACAAATTAGGGCCGCCAACGACCAAACATCCTCGACCTTACAAGTTGCAATGGTTGAATAATAGTGGTGTAGAGAAGGTAACTAAATAGGCATTAATTTCGTTTTGCATTGGTAGATATGAAGATGAAGTTTTGTGCGATGTAGTGCCAATGCAAACTGGGCACTTGTTACTAGGTCGAGCATGGCAATTTGATCATCGAGTCAAACATGATGGCTACTAATACGAACCCCACCAAGAACTGACGCGACCCTAACCAAAATTGGTTTCCAAGATCAAAATTCCTAACCGGTTTTGAATGGAAGCGCGACCCGATGTCTAACAAGAAGCACGAACCTTGGTATGTGAGGACGCTACAATCAGCTATGGATGGACTGATTGATAAGTCTTTGAACGCCACGAAATTTTTTGATAAGTTTGAATAGTTCGTTTAGGAAACGAAGAGAATTAAACCTCAAATTGTGTGTTAAAACTTATTCCCCATTGAATGAAATTCGTTACAATATATAGGGGTTCCCCTATGCTAATTTTCAGCTCCTAATTGCCCATGGAATTTCAGGCAAATCAATTACCAAAACGTCTAATCTAAAGCAAAGAAGGAAAGTTCCCTTAATGGCTTAAAAGCCTTACAATAATAGAAATAAAACAAACACAAAAAGGAAACTAGATATTAAAAGGTAAACAGCTGATTCTTCTTGCCACTCGTCGCCTCAAAACAGGAAAGTAACTGAAATGGAAATTACTCGGTCCCTTCTAGAGCTTGAATCACGCATTTTTTGGTCTAGATGTCAAATGCAATTCCCTCAATGGGCCTCCATACAATAGCTTGAGCCCAAGTTGCTTGAATCAGCCCAATAAGCATTTCTTTGAACTTCTTCACACGAGCTCTCGTAACCGGACCAATGGGAACTTGAATTGGATCTGAATATGTCTCATCCCACGTGCTCTTGCTTGTGCTAACGATGTCCTCATCATTCCCCTCCTCTTGAGAGGGATTTGTCCTCAAATCGTCGCCTGCATCAAAAGGACTTAGATCAGAAACATTAAAGGTGGCACTTACACCATACTCACCTGGCAAGTCTAGCTTGTATGCATTATCGTTGATCCTTTCGAGAATTTATAAAGGACTGTCCCCTCTAGACAATAGCTTGGATTCCTTTGTTCTGAAAACCGTTCCTTGCGTAAGTGCAACCACACCCAATCGTCAGGCTTGAAGACGAGCTTGTGACGCCCTTTGTTGGCTTGTTCAGCATATTGTTTAGTTCTTCGCTCGATGTTGAGTCTTGCCTTCTCGTGTATTTGCTTAACAAGGTCAGCTTTTCTTTTCCATCTAAATTCACATGCTTAGACAAAGGTAATGGCATTAAATACAAGGGAGTTAAAGGATTAAAACCATAAACAATTTCAAACGGTGAAAATTGAGTAGCAGAATGAATAGATCGTTTATAAGCAAACTCAACATGTGGTAAACACTCCTCCCATGTTTTGATGTTCTTTTTAATGACAGCCCGCAACAAAGTAGACAAGGTTCTATTCACAACTTCTGTTTGACCATCGGTTTGAGGGTGACAAGTAGTCAAAAACAATAGCTTAGTCCCTAACTTAGCCCACAAAGTCTTCCAAAAGTAGCTTAAAAACTCTGTGTCCCTATCAGAAACAATTGTCCTAGGCATACCATGAAGTCTCACAATTTCTCTAAAGAACAAATCAGCAACATTGGAAGCATCATCTGTCTTGTGGCATGGAATAAAATGGGCCATCTTGGAAAACCTATCCACGACCACAAATATCGAGTCTCTTCCCCGTTTAGACCTAGGCAAACCTAACACAAAATCCATCGAAATATCAATCTAGGGTTCACTAGGTATTGGTAAAGGGGTGTACAAACTGTGGGGCTGCACTCTTGATTTAGCCTACCTACAAGTTACAAATCTACAACAAAGCCTCTCAACATCTCATTTCATACGTGGCCAATAGAAGTGTTCTTGCAACACAACCAAAGTCTTCATTACTCCAAAATGTCCCATCAATCCTCCCCCATGGGATTCTCTCACTAGCAAATCTCTTAATGAACAATTAGGCACACATAACTTATTCTCCCGAAACAAGTATCCCTCATGCCTAAAGTACTTGCCACTAGCAAATCTCTCACAGGCTTGATACTCGGTACTAAAGTCACGGTCATCAGCATATAATTCTTTAATGTGTTCAAAACCCAGTAGTTTAGCATTAAGAGTTGAGATTAAGACATACCTGCGAGAAAGTGCATCGGCAACGATGTTTTGCTTACCTTGCTTGTAGCGAATGACATACGGAAACGTCTCTATGAATTCCACCCAACAACATGCCTCTTGTTCAGCTTGTGTTGGCCCTTCAAGTGTTTCAGGGACTCATGATCGGTGTGAATCATGAACTCCTTAGGCCATAGGTAGTGCTGCCACGTCTCTAATGCCCGAACCAATGCATACATCTCTTTATCATAAGTTGGGTAATTAAGAGTTGTCCCATTCAGTTTCTCACTGAATTATGCTACTGGTCTCCCTTCCTGCATTAAAACAGCACCAATTCCAACACCTGAAGCATCACATTCAATCTCAAAAGTTTTGGAAAAATTAGGTAAAGATAACAATGGAGCATTAGTCAACTTCTCCTTGATTAACTGAAACGCCTTTTCTTGCTCTTCTCCCCATCTAAACCCAACGTTTCTTGATCACTTCAGTCAGTGGTGCGGCTATAGTACTAAAATCTTTCACAAACCGCCGGTAGAAACTAGCAAGTCCATGAAAACTTCATACGTTTCCCACACTAGTTGGACTCGGCCACTCCTGGATGGCTCGCACCTTTTCTTCATCAAGCTATATACCTTGAGCACTAACAACAAAACCAAAAAACACAAGCTTATCTGTGCAAAAGGTACACTTCTTGAGGTTAGCATACAACTTCTCCTTTCTAAGCACATCCAAAACAGATTTTAAATGTACTACATGTTGGTCCATGTCTTTGCTATAAATGAGTATATCATCAAAATACACAACAACAAACATGCCAATAAATGCACGTAATACATGATTCATTAAACGCATAAATGTACTTGGAGCATTAGTTAAACCAAATGGCTTTACTAACCACTCATACAGTCCATATTTTGTCTTAAAGGTAGTTTTCCAATTCATCACCCTCTTTCATGCGTATTTGATGGTATCCACTTTTGAAATCAATTTTTGAGAACACAAAAGCACCATGCAGTTCATCCAACATATCATCTAAACAAGGAATAGGATGGCGATACTTTACCATGATATTGTTAATGGTTCTGCAATCTACGCACATCCTCCATGTCCCATCCTTCTTAGGCATGAGTAAGACTGGAACGGCGCACGGGCTCATACTTTCTCTCACGTACCCCTTTTTCATCAACTCACTAACCTGCCTTTGAAGCTCCTTTGTCTCCTCAGGGTTGCTTCTATAAGCTGGTCTGTTTGGAATGGAAGCGCCATGTACAAAATCAATCTGATGTTCCATTCCCCAAATTTGGGGCAAACCATCAGGCACCTCATCTGGAAATACATCTTCGAATTCCTGCAATAGAGAAACAACAGAACTAGGCAATGCAGGGTCAAGTTCGTTAGTGTTTAAAAGTGCCTCTTTGTACAAAAGTACAATCATTGGCTGATTTGAAAACAAGGCCCTTTTAATTTCACTGCCTCTCGCATAGAAGTTTGTTTTTCTCTCTACTTTTCTCTCATTGGCTGATTGTGAATTCTTATCAGCCCTCTCAATTTTCTCTCCCTTGCTCTCTTTGCTCTCCTTTTTCTAGGCCATCTCTTCCTTTTTTCTCTCACTGGCCGAACTCTCTCTCTGCACTCCCACTCTTGATTTTTCTCCACTCTTCATTTTTTTTATCACTTTCTCTCTGTAAGCTTACTTGGTCTTCATAGACTTGTTTTGGTGTTAACGGAATAAGAGTGATTGTTTTTTTATTGTGAACAAATGAGTACTTGTTGGTGAAACCATCATGTTTAACTCGCCGATCAAATTGCCATGGTCTGCCTAATAACAAGTGCCCAGCTTGCATCGGAACCACATCGCACAAAACTTCATCTTCATATCTTCCAATGCAAAAAGAAACTAACACTTGCTTATGCACCTTTACCTCACCATTATCATTTAACCATTGCAATTTATATGGTCGACGATGCTTAATTGTTGGCAGCCATAACTTCTCTACCATGGTTGTGCTAGCAACATTAGTACAACTCCCACCATCAATAATCACACTACATACCTTGTTTTGGACGTGGCACCTAGTGTGGAAGAGTTTTCCAGTTGCACTTCTTCATCTTCTTCTTTGGCTTGCACACTTAAAGCTCCCCTTGTTACCAATAATTCTCCTTGGACAGCGCACTCCTCATCGTCGGCATCCTCTAATGAAGGAATAGAATCATTGTCCGAATCCTCGTCGGTTTCAATCTCTCCATTGTCCCGCATCACCATAGCTCGTTTGTTCGGACATTGGCTTGCTATGTGACCCCTGCCTTGACATTTAAAACATTTAATATCATGATTCTGAGTAGTGGAAGAATTGGATTTACCTTGATTCCCATGGCTGGCCACCTCTTGTTTTTGCTCGGTCTTTGGCTTGGTGTTAGGTTGCTTCTCATCCCTCTTCCATTGGTTCATTTTCCAAGCGGATGTACTCGGGTTTTGGCTAGGACGTGTGTTACTGCCCCTCCTCATAAGTTGATTCTCAATTTTGATAGCCATGTGCACCATGTCCTCCAACTCCACATAATGTTGTAACTCAACAGCATTGTGAATATCTCGGTTCAAGCCCGCCAAAAACCTTGCCAATGTAGCCTCCCGATCCTCCTCTATATTTGCCAGGTGTCCGAATTTGACCTCACCTCATAGTGCAAAAAAATTTGCTTCATTCTGAACTGCGTATCAAAATGTGTTGCTAAATTTGTTGTCGGATAGATCTTATTGTTGTTTGTGTAATTCCAAAAGAACAGAAAGAGAGAATAAGTGAGTTTTAAAAAAAAAAAAAAAGGCAAGAGTGGTGAGAACATTCGAGGGTAAAAGCCAATTATTTGAGTGAAACATGAGTGAACTGAGTGACCAAGTGATAGAGTGAAACACGTGAGGGAGAGAAGTAAGGTCCTTTATTATCTAACATTGTTTTGCAGGTAAAAAAAAAAATGAATCCGAATCAAGAAAGAGAAGCCAAAGATGATCTTCCACAACCAAACATTCCCAATCTTCAGTTGCAAGCATTAATGAGGCAAATGGAACAGTTGTTGACGCGAACGCTAGAGCCCATTCATGAGAGATTAGATGAGGTTGATGCCAGAACACGCAATAGGCAGCCACAAAACATGCAAAATAGGCGGAGGGGTGGATGTGATCTTTCAGAGGAAGATGAATTAGAAGAGTTGGAGGAACCACCGATAAATAGGGGCAGATTTGGCGTGGAAATGGGAATAGAGAAGCTAGGAACCGGGAAGACAATAATATGGGAGGTATTTAAATGAAGATTCCGCCATTCCAAGGGAAAAATGACGCCGGAGCTTACCTAGAGTGGGAAAAGAAAGTTAAGCTTGCTGCAATTGAGTTCCCTGATTATGCGGTTGTATGGTGGGATCAGTTGGTAATGAATAGGCGACGAAACCGGGAACACCCGATTGAGACATGGGAAGAGATGAAAACGGTGATGAGAAAGCGATTTGTACCTAGCCATTACTACCGGGAATTGTACAAAAGGTTGCAAGGACTTAGACAAGGAAACAGGAGTGTGGAGGAATATTATCAAGAAATGGAAATAGCCATGATACGAGCCAATATTGAAGAAGATCGAGAAGCAACCATGGCAAGAGTTTTGCAAGGGCTAAATCCGGATATTCAAGATAGGGTGGACATGCAACACTATGTAGAGTTAGAAGACATGTTGCACATGGCCATCACAGTAGAGCGGCAGCTCAAGATGAGGGGTAGCTCACGTGCGAATGTTAGCTCGAAACCTTCTTCATGGAAGCTGAATTATGGGAAGAGAGAAGAGAAATCAGTCGTTAGGCCAAAGTTTGAGCCAAAACCAGCCACAGCTAGCCCTTCAAACCAAGGTAAACTTGATTGATCCACTTCTCGAAACCGTGATGTTAAATGTTTCAAATGCCAAGGCAGGGGTCACATCTCAAGCCAATGTCTGAACAAAAGGGTGATGGTGTTACGGGACGACGGAGAGGTTGTTACGGATGACGAATTGGACGAGGACTCCATGCCACCATTGGAGGATGTGGATGAGGAGGAGTGTGCTGTCCAAGGTGAATTGTTGGTCACTCGACGAGCCCTTAGTGTGCAAGCCAAAGAGGAAGAAGAAGAGCAACGTGAGAACATTTTTCATACTAGGTGCCACGTGCAGAACAAGGTATGTAGTGTGATAATAGATGGAGGAAGTTGTACGAATGTTGCTAGCACTACTACTATGGTTGACAAATTAGGGCTGCCAACGACCAAACATCCTCGACCTTACAAGTTGCAATGGTTGAATAATAGTGGTGAAGTGAAGGTAACTAAACAGGCATTAATTTCGTTTCGCATTGGTAGATACGAAGATGAAGTTTTGTGTGATGTAGTTCCAATGGAAGCCGGACACTTATTACTAGGTCGACCATGGCAATTTGATCGTCGAGTCAAACATGATGGCTACCCCAATAAATATTCTCTTGTGCACAACCAGAGACCATTCACTCTTGTACCAATGACACCAAAACAGGTTCATGAAGATCAAGTTTGGTTACAAAAGGAGAGTGAACAAAAAGGGGAGAATGATAAAAAGAGAGAGAAAGGGAGTGAAAATAATGAGTGTTGGAGTGCAGAGAGAGAGTTCGGCCAGAGAGGGAAAAAAGATAGAGGGGCTGAGAAAAAGGAGAGAACATTGAGAGAGCCAGTACAAAAGAAGATTTGGCCAAAGAGGTAAAATTAGAGAGAAAAACAAACTTTTACTCATGTACAAGGAGGCGTTATTATACACTAATGATCTTGATTCCACCCTGCATAGTTCTGTTGTTTCTCTTTTGCAGGAATATGAGGATATCTTTCCCGAGGAAACACCGCAAGGTTTACCTCCAATCCGCGGGATTGAACATCAAATCGACTTCATACCTGGAGCTACAATTCCAAACCGACCAGCCTATAGGAGTAATCCCGAGGAGACAAAGGAACTCCAACGGCAGGTAAGTGAGTTGATGGAGAAGGGGTACGTGAGAGAAAGCATGAGCCCTTGCATCGTACCAGTTTTACTTGTGCCTAAGAAAGATGGGACTTGGAGGATGTGCGTTGATTGTCGAGCCATCAACAACATCACGGTAAAGTATCGACATCCCATTCCTCGCTTGGATGACATGTTAGATGAATTGCATGGTGCTTGTGTATTTTCTAAAATTGATCTGAAAAGTGTATATCATCAAATTCGCATGAAAGAGGGAGACGAGTGGAAGACGGCCTTCAAAACAAAACAAGGTTTGTATGAGTGGTTGGTAATGCCTTTCGGTTTAACTAATACGCCTAGCACATTTATGCGTTTAATGAACCATGTTTTGTGACCTTTTATTGTGAAATTTGTCCTTGTTTATTTTGATGATATCCTAATCTATAGCAGGAATTTGGATGATCATATGGAACATTTGAAACTTGTTTTAGATGTTTTACAGAAGGAAAATTTGTATGCTAATCATAAGAAGTGTACCTTTTGCATGGATAAGCTTGTATTTCTTGGTTTTGTTGTTAGTGCTCAAAGTATACAAGTCCATGAAGAAAAGGTTAGGGCTATCCAAGAGTGGCCAAGTCCCACAAGCATTGGAGAAGTAAGGAGTTTTCATGGACTTGCTAGCTTTTACCGGCGGTTTGTAAGGGATTTCAGTACTTTGGCTGCACCACTCATAGAAGTAATCAAGAAGAACGTTGGGTTCAAGTGGCGAGAAGAACAAGAGAAGGCATTTTAGCTTATTAAGCATAAGCTTACTCATGCTCCTTTACTTGCTTTACCTGATTTTTCTAAAACATTTGAAATTGAATGTGATGCTTCTGGTGTAGGTATAGGTGCCGTGTTGATGCAAGGAGGACGACCAATTGCATATTTCAGTGAAAAATTGCGTGGGTCAACACTAAATTACCCTACTTACGACAAGGAGTTGTACGCGTTGGTTCGAGCATTAAAGACTTGGCAACACTACCTATGGCCCAAGGAATTCATGATTCACACTGAACACGAGTCATTGAAACATCTGAAGGGACAACAAAAGTTGAACAAGAGGCATGCCCGCTGGGTGGAATTCATCGAGACATTTCCTTATGTCATTCGATACAAGCAAGGTAAGGAGAATGTTGTTGCGGATGCACTTTCTCGCAGGTACGCATTACTTTCTATCCTTGATGCTAAACTGCTTGGTTTTGAGCGTATTAAGGATTTATACCGTTTAGACCAAGATTTTAGTGAGGAGTATCGAGCTTGTGAGAAAAACGCAATGGGTAAATTTTATAGGCATGATGGATTTTTGTTTCGGGAGAATAAGCTTTGTGTGCCTAATTGTTCTTTGAGAGATTTGTTAGTAAGGGAATCCCATGGTGGCGGATTGATGGGGCATTTTGGAATTGCTAAAACTTTAGCTGTTTTGCAGGAACACTTCTTTTGGCCACACATGAAAAGGGATGTTGAAAGGATATGTAGTAGATGTGTCACGTGTAGGCAAGCTAAATCGAGAGCACAACCCCATGGTTTATACACACCTTTGCCAATTCCTAGTGAGCCTTGGACCGATATTTCAATGGACTTTGTGTTAGGTTTACCAAGGACCAAACGTGGGAAGGATAGTGTGTTTGTGGTTGTAGATCGGTTTTCTAAGATGGCACATTTTATTCCTTGTCATAAAACTGATGATGCATCGCATGTTGCTGAATTGTTCTTTAGGGAGATTGTGAGAATACATGGCATGCCTAGGACAATTGTTTCATATAGAGATGCTAAGTTCTTGAGCTACTTTTGGAAGACTTTGTGGAGTAAGTTAGGTACTAAGCTGTTGTTTTCTACTACTTGCCACCCACAAACTGATGGTCAAATTGAGGTAGTAAATAGGACTTTGTCAACCTTATTAAGAGCAATCATCGGTAAGAACATTAAATCATGGGAAGACTGTTTACCGCATGTTGAGTTTGCATATAATCGCTCTGTCCATTCTGCTACAAAGTATTCACCTTTTGAAATTGTTTATGGTCTTAATGCTTTATCACCACTGGATTTATCACCACTACCTGTTTCTGAGTGTGTTAATTTAGATGGCAAAAGGAAGGCTGACTTTGTTAAACAGATTCATGAGAAAGCAAGACTCAACATTGAGCAAAGAACGGAACAATATGCAAAGCAAGCCAACAAGGGGCGACACAAGCTGATTTTTGAACCTGGAGACTAGGTGTGGTTGCACTTTAGAAAGGAGCGTTTTCCAGAGCAAAGAAAGTCAATGTTGTTACCACGGGGAGATGGTCCATTTGAAGTCCTTGAAAGAATTAATGACAATGCTTACAAGTTGGATTTGCAAGGTGAGTATAATGTAAGTGCTACCTTCAATGTTTCTGATTTGAGTCCTTTTGATGCAGAGTATGATTTGAGGACAAATCCTTTTCAAGAGGAGGGGAATGATGGAGACTTAGGGAGCTCAAATGCATGGAAGGTGGTTGACCCAATACAAATTCCTGTTGGACTAGTCACAAGAGCCCGAGCTAAGAAATTCAAGGAAGCACTAAATGGGCTGATTCACGAAATCTGGAATCAAGAAAATTTGTGCAAGCCCATTGACCCAGGCCCACGTCAACCACAATGGTGCGTCAATTTGATCCAAGTTCTAGAAGAATCCGGATGAGTCAAGCCTGATTGAAATCAGCTCAAATTTTGCAAGATCAAGTCAATGGAAGACTTTTGGAAACCTTCCCATTTTGGCAGACACGCGGCTAATCATTTATGCAAATGTTGATGAGGATTAATTGCACTTTCCTTTTATTGTTGGGCGTGCAAATAGTTGAAAATCAGCCACTAAGACTTTCCTTTCTTTTGGTTTTTATTTTAGGCTTAGTAATTATGTTTGAATTTGTCAACTTTTCTTTTTTGGGCAACACTTTGTAATTTTAGCCTATAAATAGGCGTTCCCAAGGTTAATGGAGAATCAATGAATGTTTATTTTTCTGAGAGTGAAAATTCTTTCTTTGGTTCTTTGACGAACTACACGAACTCATCGGATCAATCCGGGCGTTCAATCCTGACTTATCAATCAAGCTTCCATCCTTGATTGTGGCGTCTTCGATATACCAAGGTTCTTGCTTCGATATAAGCAACGGGTCGCGGTGACTTCCATCCAAATCTGAGTAGAAACGGTCTTGGTTCCTTCTTCTTGATAACGGGTTTCATCAGTATATTGGTGAAGTTCTTATCAACTACTCGCTGAATCTTCTCCTTCGTCAAACTCTTCCCCATAAATCCTATAGTAGTCATCAACCTCTCCTCTAACCGGAACCCTTTCCCGCCTACGCGCATGAGGAACATGTTGTGGCTGTTCCACATGTGCATTTTCTATCCGGTCTATCCTCTCATGAAGTTGTCCTAACTCTCCCGTCAAGAATCGCCTCATCTCCCCCATCATTGCTTCCATAAGAAGTTTTGGATCTGCTGCACCCGAGGTACCCTCAAAAGTGTTCTTGCTGTTGTTGCAAAACAAAATAAGAAACAATGCAAAGGACCTTACCACACTCCCTTACATGTTTCACTCGTGAAATGGTTCACTCAATTTCACTCGTGTTTACACTCAATACTTTCGGCTTTTGTCGACTCTAATGCTCTCGCCTCTTTGCCTTTTTCCACTTGTTAATTCTCACTCAGTTCCTAAAAAACTAGTCAAGTCAATATCAAAATTTAAGCTTTCAGAAATCACACCCAAAAGGAACGAAATTTGAGCAAAAATTTTTGGTCTATGTAAGGAATTCAATTTCGGGTTCCTTAAATGATGAATAACAAGAATCTGGAAAAAAAAAAAATTTAAGGAAGGTTTCCAGACTTTTTTTTTTTTTTTTTGGATCCTCTTGTTTTTCTTTTTTTCCTTTTTTTTCTTTTTTTTTTTCTTTTCTTTCTTTTCTTTTCGAATCTTTTTTTTTTAACCGACTTTGATAATGGAAATCAAAACTCACGAATAACTGAAACAAACATAAACTAAGAGAACGGATAACCAAAACCTGATTAGAACCTCGCTCTGATTACCAAATGATACGAACCCCGCCAAGAACTGACGCGACCCTAACCAAAATTGGTTTCCAAGATCAAAAATCCTAACCGGTTTTGAATGGAACAGCGACCCGATGCCTAACAAGAAGCACGAACCTTGGTATGTGAGGACACCACAATCAGCTATGGATGGACTGATTGATAAGTCTTTGAATGCCACAGAATTTTTTGATAAGTTTGAATAGTTCGTTTAGGAACCGAAGAGAATTAAACCTCAAATTGTGTGTTAAAACTTATTCCCCATTGAATGAAATTCGTTACAATATATAGGGGTTCCCCTATGCGAATTTTCAGCTCCTAATTGGCCATGGAATTTCGGGCGAATCAATTACCAAAACGTCTAATCTAAAGCAAAGAAGGAAAGTTCCCTTAATGGCTTAAAAGCCTTACAATAATAGAAATAAAACAAACGCAAAAAGGAAACTAGACATTAAAAGGTAAATAGCTGATTCTTCTCGCCACTTGTCGCCTCAAAACAGGAAAATAACTGAAATGGAAATTACTCGGTCCCTTCTAGAGCTTGAATCACGCATTTGTTGGTCTAGATGAAATATGCAATTCTGATACGATCCCCGCCAAGAACTGACGCGACCCTAACCGAAATTGGTTTCCAAGATCAAATTCCTAACCGGTTTTGGATGGAACCGCGACCCGATGCCTAACAAGAAGCACGAACCTTGGTATGCGAGGATGCCACAATCAGCTATGGATGGACTGATTGATAAGTCTTGGTGTGTGAAGACGCCACAATCAGCTATGGATGGACTGATTGATAAGTTTATGAACGCCACAGAATTTTTCGATAAGTTCGATTAGTTCGTTTAGGAACCAAAGAGAATTAAACCTCAAATGTGTGTTAATACTTGTCTTCAATTGATTGAAATTCGCTACAATATATATGGGTTCCTATGCGAATTTTCAGCTCCTAATTCCCCATGGAATTTCGAGCAAATCAATTACCAAATCACCTAATCTAAAGCAAATAAGGTAAGTTTCCTTAATGGCTTAAAAGATTTACAATAATAGAAATAAACAAACGAAGAAAAGGAAACTAGACATTAAAAGATCATAAGCTGATTCTTCTTGCCATGTGTCGCCTCAAAACGGGAAAGTAACTGAAATGGAAATTACTCGATCCCTTCTAGAGCTTGAATCACGCATTAGTTGGTCTGGGTGTCACATGCAATTCCCTCAATGGGCTTCCATGCAATGGCTTGAGCCAAGTTGCTTGAATCAGCCCAATAAGCGTTTCTTTGAACTTCTTCGCACGAGCTCTCGTAACCGGACCAATGGGAACTTGAATTGGATCTGAATATGTTTCCCACGTGCTCTTGCTTGTGCTAACGATGTCCTCATCAAATTCCCTCAATGGGCCTCTATTCAATAGCTTGAGTCCAAGTTGCTTGAATCAGCCCAATAAGCGTTTCTTTGAACTTCTTCGCACGAGCTCTCGTAACCGGACCAATGGGAACTTGAATTGGATCTGAATATGTTTCCCACGTGCTCTTGCTTGTGCTAACGATGTCCTCATCAGCTACACCAATAAATATTCTCTTGTGCACAACTAGAGACCATTCACTCTTTTTACCAATGACACCTAAACAGGTTCATGAAGATCAAGTGTGGTTACAAAAGGAGATTGAACAAAAAGAAGAGAATGAGAAAAAGAGAGAGAAAGGGAATGAAAATAAAGAGTGTTGGAGTGCAGAGAGAGAGTTCGTCTCGAGAGGGAAAAAAGATAATGGGGCCGAGATAAAGGAGAGAAAATTGAGAGGGCCAATGCAAAAGAAGATTTGTCCAATGAGGTAAAAATAGAGAGAAAAACAAACTTTTATGCAAGAGAGAGTGATGTGAGAAGAGCTTTGTTTTCTAATCAGCCGATGATTTTACTCATGTACAAGGAAGCATTATTAAACACTAACGACCTTGATTCCACCTTGCATAGTTTTGTTATTTCTCTTTTGCATGAACATAAGGATATCTTTCTTGAGGAAACACCGCAAGGTTTACCTCCAATCCGTGAGATTGAACGTCAAATCGACTTCATACCTGGAGCTACAATTCCAAACCGACCAGCCTATAGGAGTAATCCTAAGGAGACAAAGGAACTCCAACAGCAGGTAAGTGAGTTGATGGAGAAGGGGTACGTGAGAGAAAGCATGAGCCCGTGCATCGTACTAGTTTTACTTGTGCCTAAGAAAGATGGGACTTGGAGGATGTGCGTTGATTGTCGAGCCATCAACAACATCACGGTAAAGTATCGACATCCCATTCCTCGCTTGGATGACATGTTAGATGAATTGCATGGTGCTTGTGTATTTTCTAAAATTGATCTGAAAAGTGTATATCATCAAATTCGCATGAAAGAGGGAGACGAGTGGAAGACGGCCTTCAAAACAAAACAAGGTTTGTATGAGTGGTTGGTAATGCCTTTCGGTTTAACTAATACGCCTAGCACATTTATGCGTTTAATGAACCATGTTTTGTGACCTTTTATTGTGAAATTTGTCCTTGTTTATTTTGATGATATCCTAATCTATAGCAGGAATTTGGATGATCATATGGAACATTTGAAACTTGTTTTAGATGTTTTACAGAAGGAAAATTTGTATGCTAATCATAAGAAGTGTACCTTTTGCATGGATAAGCTTGTATTTCTTGGTTTTGTTGTTAGTGCTCAAAGTATACAAGTCCATGAAGAAAAGGTTAGGGCTATCCAAGAGTGGCCAAGTCCCACAAGCATTGGAAAAGTAAGGAGTTTTCATGGACTTGCTAGCTTTTACCGGCGGCTTGTAAGGGATTTCAGTACTTTGGCTGCACCACTCATAGAAGTAATCAAGAAGAACGTTGGGTCCAAGTGGCGAGAAGAACAAGAGAAGGCATTTTAGCTTATTAAGCATAAGCTTACTCATGCTCCTTTACTTGCTTTACCTGATTTTTCTAAAACATTTGAAATTGAATGTGATGCTTCTGGTGTAGGTATAGGTGCCGTGCTGATGCAAGGAGGACGACCAATTGCGTATTTCAGTGAAAAATTGCGTGGGTCAACACTAAATTACCCTACTTACGACAAGGAGTTGTACGCGTTGGTTCGAGCATTAAAGACTTGGCAACACTACCTATGGCCCAAGGAATTCATGATTCACACTGAACACGAGTCATTGAAACATCTGAAGGGACAACAAAAGTTGAACAAGAGGCATGCCCGCTGGGTGGAATTCATCGAGACATTTCCTTATGTCATTCGATACAAGCAAGGTAAGGAGAATGTTGTTGCTGATGCACTTTCTCGCAGGTACGCATTACTTTCTATCCTTGACGCTAAACTGCTTGGTTTTGTGCATATTAAGGATTTATACCCTTTAGACCAAGATTTTAGTGAGGAGTATTGAGCTTGTGAGAAAAACGCAATGGGTAAATTTTATAGGCATGATGGATTTTTGTTTCGGGAGAATAAGCTTTGTGTGCCTAATTGTTCTTTGAGAGATTTGTTAGTAAGGGAATCCCATGGTGGCAGATTGATGGGGCATTTTGGAATTGCTAAAACTTTAGCTGTTTTGCAGGAACACTTCTTTTGGCCACACATGAAAAGGGATATTGAAAGGATATGTGGTAGATGTGTCATGTGTAGGCAAGCTAAATCGAGAGCACAACCCCATGGTTTATACACACCTTTGCCAATTCCTAGTGAGCCTTGGACTGATATTTCAATAGACTTTGTGTTAGGTTTACCTAGGACCAAACACGGGAAGAATAGTGTGTTTGTAGTTGTAGATCAATTTTCTAAGATGACACATTTTATTCCCTGTCATAAAATTGATGATGCGTTGCATGTTGCTGAATTGTTCTTTTGGGAG
The DNA here is from genome assembly GCA_025403435.1 of Artocarpus heterophyllus. NCBI lineage: Eukaryota > Viridiplantae > Streptophyta > Magnoliopsida > Rosales > Moraceae > Artocarpus > Artocarpus heterophyllus. Next base: position 5,891,042 of record CM046339.1, on the reverse strand, counting down.
ATTGTGAGAATACATGGCATGCCTAGGACAATTGTTTCAGATAGAGATGCTAATTTCTTGAGCTACTTTTGGAAGACTTTGTGGAGTAAGTTAGGTACTAAGCTGTTGTTTTCCACTACTTGCCACCCACAAACTAATAGTCAAACTGGGGTAGTAAATAGGACTTTGTCAACCTTATTAAGAGCAATCATTAGTAAGAACATTAAAACATGGGAAGACTATTTACCACATGTTGAGTTTGCATATAATTGCTCTATCCATTCTGCTACTAAGTATTCACCTTTTGAAATTGTTTATGGTTTTAATCCTTTATCACCATTGGATTTATCAGCACTACCTGTTTCTGAGCGTGTTAATTTAGATGGCAAAAGGAAGGCTGACTTTGTTAAATAGATTCATGAGAAAGCAAGACTCAACATTGAGCGAAGAACGGAACGATATGCAAAGCAAGCCAACATGGGCCGACACAAGCTAATTTTCAAACCCGAAGACTGGGTGTGGTTGCACTTCAGAAAGGAGCATTTTCCAGAACAAAGAAAGTCAAAGTTGTTACCACGGGGAGATGGTCCATTTCAAGTCCTTGAACAAATTAATGACAATGCTTACAAGTTAGATTTGCAAGGTGAGTATAATGTAAGTGCTACCTTCAATGCTTTTGATTTGAGTCCTTTTGATGCAGAGTCTGATTTGAGGACAAATCCTTGTCAAGAGGAGGGGAATGATGGAGACTTATGGAGCTCAAATGCATGGAAGGTGGTTGACCTAATACAAGTTCCTGTTGGACCAGACACAAGAGCCCGAGCCAAGAAATTCAAGAAAGCACTAACTAAATGGACTGATTCACAAAATCTGGAATCAAGAAAATTTGTGCAAGCCCATTGACCTAGGCCCACGTCAGCCACAAAGGTGCATCAATTTGATCCAAGTTCTAGAAGAATCTGGATGAGTCAAGCTTGAAATCAGCTCAAATTTTGCAAGATCAAGTCAATGGAAGAATTTCAAAAACTTTCCCATTTTTGGCACACATGCGGCTGATCATTTGTGCAAGTTGTTGAAGAGCATTAGTTGCACTTTCCTTTAATTTTTGGGCGTGTAAATAGCTGAATATCAGCCATGAAGACTTTCCTTTCTTTTGGTTTTTATTTTAGGCGTAAAATTATGATTAGGAGTTATGTTTGAATTTGTCAACTTTCCTTTGTAATTTTGGCCTATAAATAGGCGTTTCTAAGGATAATGAAGGGACGAATGAATGTTTATTTTCTGAGAGAGAAAATTCTTTCTTTGGTTCTTTGACGAACTACACGAACTCTTCGGATCAATCCGGGTGTTCAACCCCGACTTATCAATCAAGCTTTCCATCCTTGATTGTGGCGTCTACGATATACCAAGGTTTTTGCTTTGATATAAGCAACGGGTTGCGGTGATTTCCATCCAAATCTGAGTAGAAATGGTCTTGGTGCCTTTTTGTTGATAACGGTCGTCAGTATGTTGGCGAGGTTCTTATCAGAGTGGATGGAAAGGTCAAAACCTTTAAGGCTAAACTGGTAGCTAAAGGTTACACTCAAAAGGAAGGAATCGATTATGAGGAAACCTTTTCGCCTGCAGCCATGCTTAAGTCCATTCGGATTCTCTTGTCCATAGCTGCCGCTCTCGACTATGAGATTTGGCAGATGGATGTCAAGATGGCTTTTCTAAGCTGCCATCTTAATGAGTCTATTTATATGGAACAACTAGATAGGTTCAAGGCCAAGGGTCAGAGTGTAAGGTTTGTAAGCTGCTAAAGTCAATATATGGACTTAAGCAAGCTTCCCATTTTTGGAACATAAGATTTGATCAAGTGATCAAGACTTATAGGTTCTCACAAAATGCAGATGAACCATGTGTGTACAAACATATTAAGGATGGGAAGATAGTTTTCTACTGCTCTATGTAGATGACATTCTGCTAATTGGCAATGACGTTGAGTATTGTCACTGGTCAAATCATGGTTAACCAAGCAGTTTGGCATAAAGGACTTAGGCGAGGCTAATTTTGTTCTCGACATCCAGATCATTCCAGATAGGAAAAACAAAATGATAGCTTTGTCTCAAGCTGGCTACATAAATAAAATTCTTAGGAGGTTTACAATGCAAGATTCCAAGAAAGGTGGGCAACCATCTAGGTCTAGAATTACTCTTTTTAAGAAAGACTCTCCAAAGTTTGAGGAAGAAAGATAATGCATGAAGAAGGTGCCTTATGCTTTGGCAGTAGGTAGTCTCATGTATGCCATGCTTTACAAACGATCGGATATTTGTTATGCGATTAGGATTATAAGTCGATTTCAGGCAAATCTGGTACTGAATCACTAGGTTGCGGTAAAGCATATTTTCAAGTACTTGAGAAGGAATCGAGGATATATGCTTGTATATTCGGGTGAGGACTTAATTCCTCTAGGATATGCTGACTCAAATTTCCAATCCTGTCTGGATTTGAAAAGATCAACTTTGAATTTTGTGTTTACTCTAGGCCGCGGTGCCATCAGTTGGAGAAGTGTGAAGCAAGATTGCACTTCGAATTCAACGATAGAGGTCGAATATGTGGTAGCTTATGATGCTTCGAAAGAAGCAGTGTGGCTCTACAAATTTCTTAGAGATCTTGAGGTTGTTTCTGGTATGGATAAGGCAGTATCACTGTACTGTGATAACTGTGTGGCGGTAGCTAATACAAAGGAGCCAAGAGTTCATAAGAAGAGTAAGTATATTGATCGAAAGTATCATGTGATAAAGGACTTCATCAAGGGCAAGCACATCACGGTGTGCAAAATCACGTCAGAGGATAATTTTGCTGATCTATTCACAAAGACACTTAATAGGAGAGTCTTCGAGAGGCATGTGGAAGTTATGGGGATGTTTGATTTGTCATATTTACTCACTTAGTGCAAGTGGGAGATTGTTAGACATGTATGCCTTAAGGAGTAAAAATGTAACATGTTTTTGGAGATATTTTTATCAATAAAGAATTCATTTATTATTTATATACCAAATCTTGTCCTCTTTATGTTCGTATTTGTTGAATATATGTTAAGCAAACAAAAGTCTAAGACTATCGTTCTAAACCTTTAAGAATTGGGCATATGATGGACAGATTATGCAGAAGATACGATTCTTAAGGTGATGGTCTAAATCATAAGATCCGTAATCAAAGGAACAAAGTTAGGCGCTTTATTCATGCAAAGATTGTTATGCTGTCTATATCCCTAACGGGAGATGATTTGTCTTGACCATCGGAGGTAGTCTCCACGAATAGAAACATTGGCACATTGTCATAGGTGACGATGTGTTGGATTGGGACATAAAGTGAATTGATTTAGATTAATAATTCTGTCTTGGCAAATCGATTCACTTTAGACAATCATTTGTGTTGTATTTTAACCCTAAGATGAATAGTGGGCCTATTGTCTTGACTTATGTCTTTTGATTTACCAAAGGGTGAATCGACATTTTATAGTAATACGCATGCCAATACGTTGGAGGTATGACTCTTGATAGCGTAGACCTGTTATTCATAGATATGGAATCCATAGCTCTTCTTTAGAAGTAGTGATATCCTCTTATATGTGTTATCCTGTAATTAGAAAACTAGAGCGCTCAACAATTTGGATATATAGGTGTAACCGAATGGTACACTATTTTTAGATGGTGAGTTTTTCGATGGTAAGATAATGGAACTTAAGATAAAAATAATCAAGGAGGTAAAACAGAACTTGTCCTTAAGCCAATTATGGATAATCCTATCGGGATACGACACATTATGATATGTCATGAAGACTTAACTATTCGGGCTTCGTAATTCTATATAGTTCGAGAGTGCATCTCTAAGCTTTTAGTGGAGTAGCGTTGGAGTTGATAATTGTGAAATGCATATCTGGGATATTGGGTTCCATAATTATCAGGCGCTTAAACTACATAAGTCCATATGGTCCCCTTTGCTAGCTCACAAAAATCCTGTAATGCTACAGTGTGCTTTTTCAATAATTGGTGACTCATGTTAGATTTATCAAATTGGCTGAAATTTGAAAAAATAAAATGATTCATGTTTGTTAATCGGTTGAATTAATTTTGTGATAAAATTAATTCAAGATACACTTGTTGAATTATGGGGATCAGATAATTTATGTCTATTTATCGGTTGGATTGATTAATTCAAGATAAACTTGTTGAATTATCAAGAATATTTATTTTCCTAAAGATTATCTGGATATGACTGTTTTGAACAAATAACTTCTCTATTGGGTTATTTGAATTAAAATTGAGGCTCTATCCCAAGAATCTCGGGTGGGAAATAAAGAGTCATAGGGATCTTTTATCAGGGATTCGACAGTCCGATCTTTAAGTTCAGCCTACCAATTAAGGAGGTTTAGCAGGCCAATCTACCAGTTCGGCCTGCCAACCATGCAATAAAAGGATCACGCGTTTCCACGTAGATTTTATCAAATCTTGATCCGAATTTGATTCTGATTCGAATTTTTGAGGCCTTATCTAATAACGACCGACTCTTGGGCCCAACTTCTATATAAAGGGGAGTGAGTCTCATTATTATTTAGATTAGTTGAGAAATCTTGAGTGAGACTCTGTCAGCGAGACTCTGAAACTCCACAAAAGTCGATCATTGACAAATCACAAATTATAGCTTTAGGTCTCTACTAGTTGGAAGATGAGTCACCTGGTGGAAAAGCTGAAAAATGTGAGCCCACGCTCACTTCAATCATGGATAGAGAATAGCAAAGAAAACTAGTTGGTTGAGGGTCTTTTGGAACGTTACTTCTCTTCATGGATTGCGAGAGTTCTTCAGCATTCAAAGGTTAGTAAGATCTGGTTAATTTATGCATATAGTGTGTCAAACTTGTTTTTTGAAAAATACTCTAATATAAAAATTTTAAAATTTTGCTGCATACTATTTTTTCAACAAAAACAAGATAACAAATTTTATCATCATGGATGATGAGGACATTGTTAGCACAAGCAAGAGCACGTGGGAGACATATTCAGATCCAATTCAAGTTCCCATTGGTCCGGTTACGAGAGCTCGTGCGAAGAAGTTTAAAGAAACGCTTATTGGGCTAATTCAAGCAACTTGGGCTCAAGCTATTGCATGGAGGCCCATTGAGGGAATTGCATGCGACAACCAGACCAATAAATGCGTGATTCAAGCTATAGAAGGGATTGAGTAATTTCCATTTCAATTACTTTCCCATTTTGAGGCGACACATGGCGAGAAGAATCAGCTTTTGACCTTTTTAATGTCTAGTTTCCTTTATTTTCGTTTGTTTATTTCTATTATTGTAAAGTTTTTAAGCCATTAAGGACACTTACCTTATTTGCTTTAGATTAGGTGATTTGGTAATTGATTTGCCGAAATTCCATGGGGAATTAGGAGCTGAAAATTCGCATAGGAACCCCTATATATTGTAACGAATTTCATTCAATGGGATACAAGTAATAACACATAATTTTGAGGTTTAATTCTCTTTGGTTCCTAAACGAACTATTCGAACTTATCGGAAATTTCTGTGGCGTTCATAGACTTATCAATCAGTCCATCCATAGCTGATTGTGGCGTCCTCACATACCAAGACTTATCAATCGGTCTCTCCATAGCTGATTGTGGCGTCCTCACAAACCAAGGTTCGTGCTTCTTGTTGGGCATCGAGTCGCGGTTCCATTCAAAACCGGTTAGAAATTTGATCTTGGAAACCAACTTCGGTTAGGGTCGCGTCAGCTCTTGGCGTGGTTCGTATCATTTGGTATCAGAGCGAGGTTCTAATCAGGTTTTGCTTATCCGTTCTCTTAGTTTATGTTTGTTTTAGTTATTCGTAAGTTTTTGATTTCCATTATCAAAGTCGGTTAAAAAAAAAAAAAAGAAGATCCGAAAAGAAAAGAAAGAAAGAAAAGAAACGAAAAGAAAAAAAAAAGGAAAAGAAGAAAAACAAGAGGATCCGAAAAAAAAAAAAAAAAAATTTTGGAATCCTTCCTCAATTTTTTTTCTAGATTCTTGTTATTCATCATTTAAGGAATCTGAAATTGAATTCCCTGCATAGACCAAAAATTTTTGCTGAAATTTTGTTCCTTTTGGGTGTGATTCTGAAAAGCCTAAATTCTTTGTTCCTGTTATAGTCTTGTCTCTTTGGTAATCTATTTGTGAATTGTCAAGGAAATTTCGATATTGATTTGACTAGTTTTATAGGAACTGAGTAAGAATTAACGAGTGGAAAAAGGCATAGAGGCGAGAGCATTAGAGTGGACAAAAGCCGAAAGTATTGAGTGTAAACACGAGTGAAATTGAGTGAACCAATTCACGAGTGAAACACGTAAGGGAGTGTGGTAAGGTCCTTTGGAAAATGTCAAACAACAGCAAGAACACTATTGAGGGTACCTCGGGTGCAGCAGACCCAAAACTTCTTATGGAAGCAATGATGGGGGAGATGAGGCGATTGTTGAGGGGAGAGATAGGACAGCTTCATGAGAGGATAGACCGGATAGAGAATGCACGTGTGGAACAGCCACAACATGTTCCTCATGCGCGAAGGCGAGAAAGGGTTCCGGTTAGAGGAGAGGTTGATGACTACTTAGGAATGATGGGGAAGAGTTTGACGAAGGAGAAGATTCAGCGGGTAGTCACCGAAGATTTGGACGGGATAGAGGCGTTAGGAACAGGGAAGATGATAGTCTGAGAGGCATAAAAATGAAGATACCATCATTTCAAGGCAAATCCAATCCAGAAGCGTACCTAGAATGGGAGAAGAAAATGGAGTTCATCTTTGACTGCCACTACTATTCTGAGGCAAAGAAGGTAAAATTGGCTGTAATTGAATTTTCTGATTATGCTATTACTTGGTGGGATCAGCTTGTTATAAACAGGAGACGAAATAGAGAGCGACCTATTGAGTCATGGGAAGAGATGAAGACCGTGATGAGGAAGCGATTTGTACCAACTTACTACTACCGGGAGTTGTACAACAAGCTACAAAACCTTAAGCAGGGCAACCGGAGTGTAGAGGAGTACTATAAGGAGATGGAGGTTATGATGATTCGGGCTAATATAGAGGAGGATCGGGAGGCTACAATGGCAAGGTTTTTGGCGGGCTTGAACCGAGATATCCACAATGCCGTTGAGTTACAACATTACGTGGAGTTGGAAGACATGGTGCACATGGCTATTAAAATTGAGAATCAACTTATGAGGAGGGGCAGTAGCACACGTCCTAGCCAAAACCCGAGTACATCGGCTTGGAAAACCAACCAATGGAAGAAGGATGAGAAGCAATCCAACCCCAAGCCAAAGTTCGAGCAAAAACAAGAGGTGGCCAGCCATGGGAATCAAGGTAAATCCGATTCTTCCACTACTCGGACTCGTGATATTAAATGTTTTAAATGTCAAGGCAGGGGTCATATAGCAAGCCAATGTCCAAACAAACGAGTTATGGTGATGCGGGGCAATGGAGACATTGAAACCGAGGAGGATTCGGACAATGATTCTATGCCTTCATTAGAGGATGCCGACGATGAGGAGTGCGCTGTCCAAGGAGAATTGTTGGTCACAAGGAGAGCTTTAAGTGTGCAAGCCAAAGAAGAAGATGAAGAGGTGCAACGGGAAAACATCTTCCACACTAGGTGCCACGTTCAAAACAAGGTATGTAGTGTGATTATTGATGGTGGGAGTTGTACAAATGTTGCTAGCACAACCATGGTAGAGAAGTTAGGGCTGCCAACAATTAAGCATCCTCGACCATATAAATTGCAATGGTTAAATGATACTGGTGAGGTAAAGGTGCATAAACAGGTGTTAGTTCCTTTTCGCATTGGAAGATATGAAGATGAAGTTTTGTGCGATGTGGTTCCGATGCAAGCTGGGCACTTGTTATTAGGCAGACCATGGCAATTTGATCGACGAGTTAAGCATGATGGTTTCACCAACAAGTACTCATTTGTTCACAATCAAAAGACGATCACTCTTGTTCCTTTAACACCAAAACAGGTCTATGAAGACCAAGTGAGCTTACAAAGAGAAAGTGATAAAAAAAATGAAGAGCGAAGAAAAATCAAGAGTGGGAGTGCAGAGAGAGAGTTCGGCCAGTGAGAGAAAAAAAGAAGAGATGGCCGAGAAAAAGGAGAGCAAAGAGAGCAAGGGAGAGAAAATTGAGAGGACTGAAAAGAATTCACAATCAGCCAATGAGAGAAAAGTAGAGAGAAAAACAAACTTTTATGCAAGAAAGAGTGATGTGAGAAGAGCTTTGTTTTCTAATCAGCCGATGATTTTACTCATGTACAAGGAGGCGTTATTAAACACTAACGATCTTGATTCCACCTTGCATAGTTCTGTTGTTTCTCTTTTGCAGGATTATGAGGATATCTTTCCCGAGGAAACACCGCAAGGTTTACCTCCAATCCGCGGGATTGAACATCAAATCGACTTCATACCTGGAGCTACAATCCCAAACCGACCAGCCTATAGGAGTAATCCCGAGGAGACAAAGGAACTCCAACGGCAGGTAAATGAGTTGATGAAGAAGGGACACGTGAGAGAAAGAATGAGCCCGTGCGCCGTACCAGTTTTACTTGTGCCTAAGAAAGATGGGACTTGGAGGATGTGCGTTGATTGTCGAGCCATCAACAACATCACGGTAAAGTATCGACATCCCATTCCTCGCTTGGATGACATGTTAGATGAATTGCATGGTGCTTGTGTGTTTTCTAAAATTCATCTAAAGAGTGGATATCATCAAATTCGCATGAAAGAGGGAGATGAGTGGAAAACGGCTTTCAAAACAAAACAAGGCTTGTATGAGTGGTTGGTAATGCCATTCGGTTTAACCAATGCGCCTAGCACATTTATGCGTTTAATGAACCATGTTTTGCGAGCTTTTATTGGAAAATTTGTCGTTGTTTATTTTGATGATATCCTTATCTATAGCAGCAATTTGAATGAACATATTGAACATTTGAAACTTGTTTTAGATGTTTTGCGGAAGGAAAAGTTGTATGCTAACCTCAAGAAATGTACCTTTTGCACAGATAAGCTTGTGTTTCTTGGTTTTGTTGTTAGTGCTCAAGGTATACAGGTTGATGAAGAAAAGGTGCGAGCCATCCAGGAGTGGCCGAGTCCAACTAGTGTGGGAAATGTACGGAGTTTTCATGGACTTGCTAGTTTCTACCGGCGGTTTGTGAAAGATTTCAGTACTATAGCCGCACCACTGACTGAAGTCATCAAGAAGAATGTTGGGTTTAGATGGGGAGAAGAGCAAGAAAAGGCATTTCAGCTACTCAAGGAGAAGTTGACAAATGCTCCATTGTTATCTTTACCTAATTTTTCCAAAACTTTTGAGATTGAATGTGATGCTTCAGGTGTTGGAATTGGTGTTGTTTTAATGCAGGAAGGGAGACCAATAGCATATTTCAGTGAGAAGCTGAATGGGGCAACTCTTAATTACCCAACTTATGATAAAGAGATGTATGCATTGGTTCGGGCATTAGAGACATGGCAGCACTACCTATGGCCTAAGGAGTTTGTGATTCACACTGATCATGAGTCCCTGAAATACTTGAAGGGCCAGCACAAGCTGAACAAAAGGCATGCTCGTTGGGTGGAATTCATAGAGACGTTTCCGTATGTCATTCGCTACAAGCAAGGTAAGGAAAACGTCGTTGCCGATGCACTTTCTCGCAGGTATATCTTAATCTCAACTCTTAATGCTAAACTACTGGGTTTTGAACACATTAAAGAGTTATATGCTGATGACCATGACTTTAGTACTGAGTATCAAGCTTGTGAGAGATTTGCTAGTGGTAAGTACTTTAGGCATGAGGGATACTTGTTTCGGGAGAATAAATTATGTGTGCCTAATTGTTCATTAAGAGATTTGCTAGTGAGGGAATCCCATGGGGGCGGATTGATGGGACATTTTGGAGTAATGAAGACTTTGGCTATGTTGCAGGAACACTTCTATTGGCCACATATGAAACGAGATGTTGAGAGGCTTTGTGGTAGATGTGTAACTTGTAGGCAGGCTAAATCAAGAGTGCAACCCCATGGTTTATACACCCCTTTACCAATACCTAGTGAACCTTGGATTGATATTTCGATGGATTTTGTGTTAGGTTTGCCTAGGTCTAAACGGGGAAGAGACTCAATATTTGTGGTTGTGGATAGGTTTTCCAAGATGGCTCATTTTATTCCATGCCACAAGACAGATGATGCTTCCAATGTTGCTGATTTGTTCTTTAGGGAAATTGTGAGACTTCATGGTATGCCTAGGACAATTGTTTCTGATAGGGACACCAAGTTCTTAAGCTATTTTTGGAAGACTTTGTGGGCTAAGTTAGGGACTAAACTATTGTTTTCAACTACTTGTCACCCTCAAACCGATGGTCAAACAGAAGTTGTGAATAGAACCTTGTCTACTTTGTTGAGGGCTGTCATTAAAAAGAACATCAAAACATGGGAGGAGTGTTTACCACATGTTGAGTTTGCTTATAATCGATCTGTTCATTCTGCTACACAATTTTCACCGTTTGAAATTGTTTATGGTTTTAATCCTTTAACTCCTTTGGATTTAATGCCATTACCTTTGTCTGAGTATGTGAATTTAGATGGAAAAAGAAAAGCTGATCTTGTTAAGCAGATACACGAGAAGGCAAGACTCAACATCAAGCGAAGGACTAAACAATATGCTGAACAAGCCAACAAAGGACGTCAAAAGCTCGTCTTCGAGCCCGGTGATTGGGTGTGGTTGCACTTACGCAAGGAACGATTTCCAGAACAAAGGAAATCCAAGCTATTGCCTAGAGGGGACGGTCCTTTTCAAGTTGTCGAAAGGATCAATGATAATGCGTACAAGCTAGACTTGCCAGGAGAGTATGGTGTAAGTGCCTCCTTTAATGTTTCTGACCTAAGTCCTTTTGATGCAGGCGACGATTTGAGGACAAATCTTTCTCAAGAGGCGGGGAATGATGAGGACATCGTTAGCACAAGCAAGAGCACGTGGGAGACATATTCAGATCCAATTCAAGTTCCCATTGGTCCGGTTACGAGAGCTCGTGCGAAGAAGTTTAAAGAAACGCTTATTGGGCTAATTCAAGCAACTTGGGCTCAAGCTATTGCATGGAGGCCCATTGAGGGAATTGCATGCGACAACCAGACCAATAAATGCGTGATTCAAGCTATAGAAGGGATTGAGTAATTTCCATTTCAGTTACTTTCCCATTTTGAGGCGACACATGGCGAGAAGAATCAGCTTTTGACCTTTTTAATGTCTAGTTTCCTTTATTTTCGTTTGTTTATTTCTATTATTGTAAAGTTTTTAAGCCATTAAGGACACTTACCTTATTTGCTTTAGATTAGGTGATTTGGTAATTGATTTGCCGAAATTCCATGGGGAATTAGGAGCTGAAAATTCGCATAGGAACCCCTATATATTGTAACGAATTTCATTCAATGGGAGACAAGTAATAACACATAATTTTGAGGTTTAATTCTCTTTAGTTCCTAAACGAACTATTCGAACTTATCGGAAATTTTCGTGGCGTTCATAGACTTATCAATCAGTCCATCCATAGCTGATTGTGGCGTCCTCACATACCAAGACTTATCAATCGGTCTCTCCATAGCTGATTGTGGCGTCCTCACAAATCAAGGTTCGTGCTTCTTGTTGGGCATCGAGTCGCGGTTCCATTCAAAACCGGTTAGAAATTTGATCTTGGAAACCAACTTCGGTTAGGGTCGCGTCAGCTCTTGGTGTGGTTCGTATCAATGGATTGCCCATTCGACTACAACATAATCTTCGAGAGACCTTGGATATATTTGATGAAGTCTGTCCCATCAATATACCACTAGAGAATTTGATTTCAAACCAGGTGACAAATTTGAGAGATCAAATGATAAGAACCTCGCCAATATACTGACGAAACCCGTTATCAATAAGAAGGCACCAAGATCGTTTCTACTCAGATTTGGATGGAAGTCACCGTGACCCGTTGCTTATATCGAGCAAGAACCTTGGTATATCGTCGACGCCACAATCAAGGATGGAAAGCTTGATTGATAAGTCGGGGTTGAATGCTCGGATTGATCCAAAGAGTTCGTGCAGTTCGTTAAAGAACCAAAGAAAGAATTATTTCTCTCAGAAAATAAACATTCATCATTTTCATTAACCTTTGAAATGCCTATTTATAGGCCAAAATTACAAAGTGAAATAAAAACCAAAAGAAAGGAAAGTCTTAATGGCTGATTTTCAGCCATTTACACGCCCAACAATTAAAGGAAAGTGCAATTAACCCGCATGTGTGCCAAAATGGGAAAGTTTCCAAAATTCTTCCATTGACTTGATCTTGCAAAATTTGAGCTGATTTCAAGCTTGACTCATCCGGATTCTTCTAGAACTTGGATCAAATTGACGCACCATTGTGGTTGACGTGGGCCTGGGTCAATGGGCTTGCACAAATTTTCATGATTCCAGATTTCGTGAATTAGCCCATTTAGTGCTTCCTTGAATTTCTTAGCTCGGGCTCTTGTGACTGGTCCAGCAGGAACTTGTATTGGGTCAACCACCTTTGATACGAACCACGCCAAGAGCTGACGCGACCCTAACCGAAGTTGGTTTCCAAGATCAAATTTCTAACCGGTTTTGAATGGAACCGCGACTCGATGCCCAACAAGAAGCACGAACCTTGATTTGTGAGGACGCCACAATCAGCTATGGAGAGACCGATTGATAAGTCTTGGTATGTGAGGACGCCACAATCAGCTATGGATGGACTGATTGATAAGTCTATGAACGCCACGAAAATTTTCGATAAGTTCGAATAGTTCGTTTAGGAACTAAAGAGAATTAAACCTCAAAATTATGTGTTATTACTTGTCTCCCATTGAATGAAATTCGTTACAATATATAGGGGTTCCTATGCGAATTTTCAGCTCCTAATTCCCCATGGAATTTCGGCAAATCAATTACCAAATCACCTAATCTAAAGCAAATAAGGTAAGTGTCCTTAATGGCTTAAAAACTTTACAATAATAGAAATAAACAAACGAAAATAAAGGAAACTAGACATTAAAAGGTCAAAAGCTGGTTCTTCTCGCCATGTGTCGCCTCAAAATGGGAAAGTAACTGAAATGGAAATTACTCAATCCCTTCTATAGCTTGAATCACGCATTTATTGGTCTGGTTGTCGCACGCAATTCCCTCAATGGGCCTCCATGCAATAGCTTGAGCCCAAGTTGCTTGAATCAGCCCAATAAGCGTTTCTTTAAACTTCTTCGCACGAGCTCTCGTAACCGGACCAATGGGAACTTGAATTGGATCTGAATATGTCTCCCACATGCTCTTGCTTGTGCTAACGATGTCCTCATCACAATACAAGACTATTTAATGCTTCTTTGAACTATGGCTTTGATGAGAACCTCACCAATATACTGACAAAACCTGTTATCAATAAAAAAGGCACCAAGACCGTTTCTACTTAGATTTGGATGGAAGTCACCATGACCCGTTGCTTATATCGAAGCAAGAATCTTAGTATATCGTAAACGCCACAATCAAGGATGGAAAGCTTGATTGATAAGTCGGGGTTAAACGCCCGGATTGATCCAAAGAGTTATGTAGTTCGTCAAAGAACCAAAGAAAGAATTTTCTCTCTCAAAAATAAACATTCATCAATCCATTGATTAACCTTGGAAATGCCTATTTAGTGCCCAAAATTACAAAGGAAAGTTGGCAAATTCAAATATAACTACTAATCCTAATTTAAGCCTAAAATAAAAACCAAAAGAAAGGAAAGTCTCAATGGCTGATATTCAGCCATTTACATGCCCAACAATTAAAGAAAAGTGCAATTAATGCTCTTCAACAACTTGCACAAATGATCAGCCACATGTGTGCCAATAATGGGAAAGTTTCTGAAATCTTTCCATAGACTTGATCTTGCAAAATTTGAGCTGATTTCAAGCTTGACTCATCCGGATTCTTCTAGAACTTGGATCAAATTGATGCACCTTTGTGGATGATGTGGGCCTGGGCGAATGGGCTTGCACAAATTTACTTGATTCAAAATTTCATGAATCAGCCCATTTAGTGCTTCCTTGAATTTCTTAGCTCGGGCTCATGTGACTGGTCCAACAGGAACTTGTATTGGGTCAGTCACCTTCCTTACATTTGAGCTCCCCACGTCTCCATCATTCCCCTCCTCTTGACAAGGATTTGTCCTCAAATCAGACTCTGCATCAAAAGGACTCAAATCAGAAGCATTGAAGGTAGCACTTACATTATACTCACTTGGCAAATCCAACTTGTAAAAGTTGTCATTAATTTGTTCAAGGACTTGAAATGGACCATCTCCCCACGGTAACAACTTTGACTTTCTTTGTTCTGGAAAATGCTCCTTTCTGAAGTAAAACCACACCCAGTCTCTGGGTTCAAAAATCAGCTTGTGTCGCCCCTTGTTCACTTGCTTTGCATATTGTTTCGTTCTTTGATCAATGTTGAGTCTTGCTTTCTCATGAATCTATTTAACAAAGTCAGCCTTCCTTTTGCCATCTAAATTAACACACTCAGAAACAGGTAGTGGTGATAAATCCAATGGTGACAAAGGATTAAAACCTTAAACAATTTCAAAAGGTGAATACTTAGTAGCAGAATGGATAGAGCAATTATATGCAAACTCAACATGTGGTAAACAATCTTCTAATGTTTTAATGTTCTTATTGATGATTGCTCTTAATAAGGTTGACAAAGTCCTATTTACTGCCTCAATTTGAGCATCAGTTTGTGGGTGGCAAGTAGTAGAAAACAACAGCTTAGTACCCAACTTACTCCATAAAGTCTTCCAAAAGTAGCTCAAGAACTTAACATCTCTATGTGAAACAATTGTCCTAGGCATGCCATGTATTCTCACAATCTCCCTAAAGAACAATTCAGCAACATGCGATGCATCATCAGTTTTATGATAGGGAATAAAATGTGCCATCTTAGAAAATTGATCTACAACCACAAACACATTATCCTTCCCACGTTTGGTCCTAGGTAAATCTAACACAAAGTCCATTGAAATATCAGTCCAAGGCTCACTAGGAATTGGCAAAGGTGTGTATAAACCATGGGGTTGTGCTCTCGATTTAGCTTGCCTACATGTGACACATCTACCACATATCCTTTCAACATCCCTTTTCATATGTGGCCAAAAGAAGTGTTCCTGCAAAACAGCAAAAGTTTTAGCAATTCCAAAATGCCCCATCAATCCACCACCATGGGATTCCCTCACTAACAAATCTCTCAAAGAATAATTAGGCACACAAAGCTTATTCTCTCGAAACAAAAGTCCATCATGTCTATAAAATTTACCCATTGCGTTTTTCTCACAAGCTCGATACTCCTCATTAAAATCTTGGTCTAAAGGGTACAAATCCTTAATATGCTCAAAACCAAGTAGTTTAGCGTCAAGGATAGAAAGTAATGCATACCTGCAAGAAAGTGCATCCGCAACGACATTCTCCTTACCTTGCTTATATCAGATGATGTAAGGAAATTTCTCAATGAATTCCACCTAGCGGGCATGCCTGTTGTTCAACTTTGTTGTCCCTTCAGATGTTTCAATGACTCGTGATTAGTGTGAATCATGAATTCCTTGGGCCATAAGTAGTGTTGCCAAGTCTTTAATGCTCGAACCCGTGCATACAACTCCTTGTCATAAGTTGGGAAATTTATTGTTGACCTACTCAATTTTTCACTAAAATACGCGATTAGTCGTCCTCTTGCATTAGCACGGCACCTATACCTACACTAGAAGCATCACATTCAATTTCAAACGTTTTAGAAAAACCAGGTAAAGCAAGTAAAGGAGCATGAGTAAGCTTATGCTTAATAAGCTTAAATGCCTTCTCTTATTCTTCTCCCCACTTGAACCCAACGTTCTTCTTGATTACTTTTGTGAGTGGTGCAGCTAAAGTACTGAAATCCCTTACAAACCGCTGGTAAAAGCTAGCAAGTCCATGAAAACTCCTTACATCTCCAATGCTTGTGGGACTTGGCCATTCTTGGATAGCCCTAACCTTTTCTTCGTTGACCTGTATACCTTGAGCACTAACAACAAAACCAAGAAATGCAAGCTTATCCATGCAAAAGGTACACTTCTTAAGATTGGCATACAACTTTTCCTTCCGTAAAACATCTAAAACAAGTTTCAAATGTTCAATATGATCATCCAAGTTGCTGCTATAGATTAGGATATCATCAAAATAAACGATGACAAATTTCCCAATAAAAGCTCCAAAACATGGTTCATTAAACGCATAAATGTGCTAGGCGCATTGCTTAAACCGAAAGGTATTACCAACCACTCATACAAACCTTGTTTTGTTTTGAAAGCCGTCTTCCACTCATCTCCCTCTTTCATGCAAATTTGATGATATCCACTTTTCAGATCAATTTTAGAAAATACACAAGCACCATGCAATTCATCTAACATGTCACCCAAGCGAGGAATGGGATGTCGATACTTTACCGTGATTTTGTTGATGGCTCGATAATCAACACACATCCTCCATGTCCCATCTTTCTTAGGCACAAGTAAAACTGGTACGGCACACGGGCTCATGCTTTCTCTCACATATCCCTTCTCCATCGACTCACTTACCTTCTGTTGGAGTTCCTTTGTCTCCTCAGGATTACTCCTATAGGCTGGTCGGTTTGGAATTGTAGCTCTAGGTATGAAGTTGATTTGATGTTCAATCCCGCGGATTGGAGGTTAAACCTTGCGGTGTTTCCTCGAGAAAGATATCCACATATTCCTACAAAAGGGAAACAAAAGAACTATGCAAGGTGGAATCAAGATTGTTAGTGTTTAATAACGCCTCCTTGTACATGACTAAAATCATCGGCTGATTAGAAAACAAAGCTCTTCTCACATCACTCTCTCTTGAATAAAAGTTTGTTTTTCTCTCTATTTTTACCGCATTGGCCGAATCTTCTTTTGCATTGGCTCTCTCAATTTTCTCTCCTTTTCTCTCCTTTTTCTCGGCCCCTCTATCTTTTTTCCCTCTCTAGCTGAACTCTCTCTCTGCACTCCAACAATCATTTTTTTCACTCCCTTTCTCTCTCTTTTTCTCATTCTCTCCATTTGTTCACTCTCCTTTTGTAACCACACTTGATCTTCATGAACCTGTTTAGGTGTGAGTGGTACGAGAGTGAATGGTCTCTGGTTGTGCACAAGAGAATATTTATTGGTGTAGCCATCATGTTTGACTCGATGATCAAATTGCCATGGTCGACCTAGTAACAAGTGCCTGGCTTGCATTAGGACTACATCGCACAAAACTTCGTCTTCATATCTACCAATGCGAAGCGAAATTAATACCTGTTTAGTTACCTTCACTTCACCACTATTATTCAACCATTGCAACTTGTAAGGTCGAGGATGTTTGGTCGTTGGCAGCCCTAATTTGTCAACCATAGTAGTGCTAGCAATGTTCGTACAACTCTCTCCATCTATTATTACACTACATACCTTGTTCCGCACGTGGCACCTAGTATGAAAAATGTTCTCATGTTGCTCTTCTTCTTCCTCTTTGGCTTGCACACTAAGGGCTCGTCGAGTGACCAACAATTCACCTTGGGCAGCAAACTCCTCCTCATCCACGTCCTCCAATGGTGGCATGGAGTCCTCGTTCGATTCATCATCTTGTAACAACCTCTCTGTCGTCCCGTAACACCATCATCCTTTTGCTCAGACATTGGCTTGAGTGTGACCCCTGCCTTGGCATTTGAAACATTTAATATCACAGTTTTGAGAAGTGGATGAATCATGTTTACCTTGGTTTGAAGGGCCAGCCGTGGCTGGTTTTGGTTCGAACTTAGGCCTAGCGACCGATTTTGATATGAACCCACCTAACTCCACCCCAAAAGCTAGCTCATGAGGGGAGGATTGTGAACCCATATATATAACACCCAAGACCACCCTCTCTAACCGATGTGGGACACATCATGTGGGACACATCATTCCCGACCCCTTTAGACTGCACGTCCTCGTGCCAACTCCGTCGTTAACCCACACGAGCGGCAGGGAACCTTTGTACATGCGCCCATCGACCCGACCCCTTTAGACTGCACGTCCTCGTGCCAACTCCGTCGTTAACCTACACGAGCGGCAGGGAACCTTTGTACATGGGCCCACCGACTAGCAGAGGTTCGGCTCTGATACCATATGATATGAACCCACCTAACTCCACCCCAAAAGCTAGCTCATGAGGGGAGGATTGTGAACCCATATATATAACACCCAAGACCACCCTCTCTAACCGATGTGGGACACATCATGTGGGACACATCAGATTTCTCTTCTCTTTTGCCATAATTCAGCTTCCATGAAAAAGGTCCCGAGCTAACATTCGAACGTGAACTACCCCTCCTCTTGAGTTGCCGCTTTTCTGTGATGGCCATGTGCACCATGTCTTCAAATTCTACGTAGTGTTGCATCTCCTCCCTATCTTGAATATCCAGATTTAGCCCTTGCAAAAATCTTGCCATGGCTGCTTCTCAGTCTTCTTCAACATTGGCTTGTATCATGGCTATTTCCATTTCTTGATAATATTCCTCCACACTCCTGTTTCCTTGTCTAAGTCCTTGCAACTTTTTGTGCAATTCCTGGTTGTAATGGCTGGGCACAAATCACTTTCTCATCACCGTTTTCATCTCCTCCCATGTCTCAATCGGGTGTTCTCGGTTCCATCGCCTATTCATTACCAACTGATCCCACCATATAATCGCATAATTGAAGAACTCAATTGCAGCAAGCTTAACTTTCTTTAACTCTGAGTAGTTATGGTAATTGAACACTAGCTCCACTTTCTTCTCTCACTCTAGGTAAACTCCGGGGTCATTTTTCCCTTGGAATGGCGGAATCTTCATTTTAATACCTCCCATATTATTATCTTCCTGGTCCCTCGCTTCTCTATTGCCATTTCCATGTCTAAATCTGCCCCTATTTATTGATGGTTCCTCCAACTCTTCTAATTCATCTTCCTTTGAAAGAACACATCCACCCCTCCACCTATATTGCATGTTTTGTGGCTGCCTATTACGTGTTCTGGCATCAATCTCATCTAATCTCTCCTGAATGGGGTCTAGCACTCGCATCAACAGCCGTTTCATTTTCCTCATTAATGCTTGCAACTGAAGATTTGGAACGTTTTGTTGTGGAAGGTCATTTTTGGCTTCTCTTTCTTGATTCAGACTCATTTTTTTTAATCCTGCAAAACAACGTTAGATAATAAAGGACCTCACTTCTCTCCCTCATGCGTTTCACTCTATAACTTGGTCACCCAGTTCACTCGTGTTTCACTCAAATAATTGTCTTTTAGCCTCGAATGTTCTCACCACTCTTGCCTCTTTTTTTTTACTCGTTTATTCTCTCTTTCGATTCTTTTGAAATTACACAAATGACAATCAAATCTGTTCGGCAACAAATTCAGCAACACGTTTTGATACTCAGTTCAAAATGAAGCAAAAAGGTCAAATTCGAGAAAAAATTTTCCACATACATGCAAATTTGAGAAAGATTTTTGCACTGCAAGGTGAGGTCAAATTCGGACTCTTGGACACTCAAACAATGGAAAGGAAACAAAAAATTTTTAGGAGGGTCTCTAGTGTCTTTTTTTTTTCCCACATACACGCAAAATTTGAGAAAGATTTTCGTACTGTGTGGTAAGGTCAAATTCGGACTCCTGGACACTCAAACAATGGAAAGGAAACAAAAAATTTTAAGGAGGGTCTCCAGACTTTTTTTTTTTTTTTTTGATCCTCTTGATTTTTCTTTTCTTTTTTTTTTTTTGTGAAATTCAGCAATAAGATCTTTCCTAAATAAGAATTCGCAAAACAACCGAGAATAGAATTTCGCCAAAACAATCTTAGTCTGGTTATTTTTTTTTAAAAAGAAGATCCAATAAGAAAATAAAAAAAAAGGAAAAGAAGAAAAAACAATAGGATCTGAAAAAAAAAAAAAAAAGGCATAGAGGCGAGAGCATTAGAGTGGACAAAAGCTGAAAGTATTGAGTGCAAACACGAGTGAAATTGAGTGAACCATTTCATGAGTGAAACACGTAAGGCAGTGTGGTAAGGTCCTTTGCATTGTTTCTTACTTTGTTTTGCAAAAAAAAAAAAAATGTCAAACAACAGCAAGAACACTATTGAGGGTACCTCTGCTGCAGCAGATCCAAAACTTTTTATGGAAGCGATGATAGGGGAGATGAGGCGATTGTTGAGGGGAGAGTTAGGACAGCTTCATGAGAGGATAGATCGGATAGAAAACGCACGTGTGGAACAGCCACATCATGTTCCTCATGCAAGTAGGTGGGAAAGGGTTCCAGCTAGGGGAGAGGTTGATGACTACTACGGGATTGATGAAGGAGAAGATTCAACGGGTAGTCACCAGAGATTTAGACGGGATAGAGGAGTTAAGAACTGGGAAAATGATAGTTTGAGAGGCATAAAAATGAAGCTACCATCATTTTAAGGCAAGTCCAATCCCAAAGCGTACCTAGAATGGGAGAAGAAAATTGTGTTTGTCTTTGGCTGCCACAACTATTCTGAGGCAAAGAAGGTAAAACTGGCTGTAATTGAATTTTCTGATTATGCTATTACCTGGTGGGATCAGCTTGTTATAAATAGAAGATGAAATAGAGAGTGACCTATTGAGTCATGGGAAGAGATGAAGACCATGATGAGGAAGCAATTTGTACCAACTTGCTACTACCGGCAGTTGTACAACATACTATAAAATCTTAAGTAGGGCAACCAAAGTGTGGAGGAGTACTATAAGGGCATTGAATCTTTTGCCAAGTCTTTATAAAAATCAGCAATGTAATTGAGACCTCCTAGAAACCTCTGCAATTGTTTTTTTATTTTTTATTTCATCTGGGAATTTGTTTGCAAAAGCTATTGCTCTATCAATTGGACTAATAAGTCATTGACTAATGTTGTGTCCTAAAAATCTTACGTTAGTTTGGATAATTTTTATTTTTCTAGCTGACAAAATAAGACCTATTTTGTTTATAATTTCAAAGAAATTATTCAAATGTTTCCAATGTTGATCTATATTTTCAGCAAATATCAAAATATCATCTATATATGTGATCATGAAATTGGAATATGGGTTGAATATATCATCCATAATCCTTTGAAATTTCAACGGGGCATTCTTAAGCCCAAATAGCATTACATTCCACTCGAAGTGTCCAAATGGAACTGTAAAAGCGGTCTTGTATTTATCTTTTTCTACTATTTGAATTTGCCAATATCCACTCTTTAAATCAAATTTTGAGAATACTGTGGCTTTATGAAGCTGATGAGCACATCGTTAGCACAAGCAAGAGCACGTGGGTTGAAACATATTTAGATCCAATTCAAGTTCCCATTGGTCCAGTTACGAAAGCCCATGTGAAGAAGTTCAAAGAAACGCCTATTGGGCTGATTCAAGCAACTTGGGCTCAAGCTATATTGCATGGAGGCCCATTGAGGGAATTCCATGTGACATCCAGGCCAACAAATGCATGATTCAAGTTCTAGAAGAGACCGAGTAATCATGTTTGTAGAATCAACAAGTGATTAGCATCATATGGCTGCAAATAATCAAGCTACTTTCCATTTTAGTTACTTTCCCATTTTGAGGTGACAAGTGGCAAGAAGAATTAGCTATTTACCTATTTATTGTCTATTTTCCTTTCCTTTTCTTTTATTTCATATTATTGTAAGGCTTTTAAGCCATTAAGGGAACTTACCTTATTTGCCTTTTTTTTTGTAATTGGTCTCCAAGATTAGGCTTTTTTTTTTGTAATTGATTTGTCTGAAATTCATGGGCAATTAGGAGCTAAAAATTTGCAAAGGGGAAACCACTATATATTGTAATGAATTTCATTTAATGGGGAGTTTTTTTTTAACACATAATTTGAGGTTTTAATTCTCTTCGGTTCTTTAAACAAACTATGTGAACTTATCGGACTATTCCGTGGTGTTCATAGACTCATCAATCAGTCTGTCCATAGCTGATTGTAGCGTCCTCACATACTAAGGTTTGTTCTTCTTGTTAGGCATCGGGTTGTAGTTCCATTCAAAACTGATTAGGAATTTTGACCTTGGAGACCAATTTTGGTTAGGGTCGCGTCAGTTCTTGGTAGAGTTCGTATCATTTGGTATTAGAGTGAGGTTCTAATCAGGTTTTGCTTATCCGTTCCCTTAGTTTATGTTTGTTTCAATTATTCGTGAGTCTTGATTTCCATTATCAAAGTCGGGTTAAAAAAAAAAAAGTCTGGGAACCTTCTTTAAATTTTTTTTTAGATTCTTGATATTCTTGGTTTAAGGAACCCGAAATTGAATTCCCTACGAAGACAAAAATTTTTGCCCAAATTTCATTTCTTTTGGATGTGATTCTTGAAAGCCCAAATTATCTGTGCCTATTATATTCTTGTTTCTAATCTGAGCCTCCTTGGTAATCTGTTTGTGAATTGTCAAGGAAATTTTGATATTGATTTGACTAGTTTTATAGGAACTGAGTGAGAATTAACGAGTGGAACAAAGCAAAGAGGTGAGAGCATTAGAGTGGACAAAAGCCGAAAGTATTGAGTGCAAACACGACTGAAATTGAGTGAAGCATTTCACGAGTGAAACACATAAAGGAGTGTGGTAAGGTCCTTTGCATTGTTTCTTACTTTGTTTTGCAAAAAAAAAAAATGTCAAACAACAGCAAGAACACTATTGAGGGTACCTCTGGTGCAACAGATCCAAAACTCCTCATGGAAGAGATGATAGGGGAGATGAGGTGATTGTTGAGAGGAGAGTTAGGACAGCTTCATGAGAGGATAGATTGGATAGAAAATGCACGTGTGGAACAGCCACAACATGTTCCTCATGCGCGTAGGCAAGAAAGGGTTCTAGTTAGAGGAGAGGTTGATGGCTACTACGGGATTGATGGGGAAGAGTTTGATGAAGGAGAAGATTCAGCGGGTAGTCACTAGAGATTTAGATGGGATAGAGGAGTTAGGAACTAGGAAAATGATAGTTTCAGAGGCATCAAAATGAAGATACCATCATTTCAAGGTAAATCCAATCCCGAAGCGTACCTAGAATGGGAGAAGAAAATGGAGTTCGTCTTTGACTGCCACAACTATTCTGAGGCAAAGAAGGTAAAACTGGCTGTAATTGAATTTTCTAATTATGCTACTACCTGGTGGGATCAGCTTGTCATAAATAGGAGATGAAATAGAGAGCGACCTATTGAGTCATGGGAAGAGATGAAGACCATAACGAGGAAGCAATTTGTACCAGCTTACTACTACTGGGAGTTGTACAACAAACTACAAAATCTTAATCAGGGCAATCGGAGTGTGGAGGACTACTAAAAGGAGATGGAGGTTATGATGATTTGGGTAAATATAAAGGAGGATCAGGAGGCTATAAAGGCAAGGTTTTTGGCAGGCTTGAACCAAGAAATTCACAATGTTGTTGAGTTACAACATTATGTGGAGTTGGAGGACATGGTGCACATGGCTATCAAAATTGAGAATCAACTTATGAGGAGGGGCAGTAACACACATCCCAGCCAAAACCCGAGTACATCCTCTTGGAAAATGAACCAATGGAAGAAAGATGAGAAGCAACCCAACACCAAGCAAAGACCGAGCCAAAACAAGAGGTGCATTTAAAATCTGTTTTGGATGTGCTTAGAAAGGAGAAGTTGTATGCTAACCTCAAGAAGTGTACCTTTTGCACAGATAAGCTTGTGTTTCTTGGTTTTGTTGTTAGTGCTCAAGGTATATAGGTTTATGTAGAAAAGGAGTGAGCCATCCAGGAGTGGCCGAGTCCAACTAGTGTGGGAAACGTATGGAGCTTTCATGGACTTGCTATTTTCTACTGGTGGTTTGTGAAAGATTTCAATACTATAGCCGCACCATTGACTGAAGTGATCAAGAAGAACATTGGGTTTAGATGGGGAAAAGAGCAAGAAAAGGCATTTCAGTTAATCAAGGAGAAGTTGACTAATGCTCCATTGTTATCTTTACCTAATTTTTCCAAAACTTTTGAGATTGAATGTGATGCTTCAAGTGTTGGAATTGGCACCGTTTTAATGCAGGAAGGGAGACCAATAGCATATTTCAGTGAGAAGCTGAATGGGGCAACTCTTAATAGCCCAACTTATGATAAAGAGATGTATGCTTTGGTTCGGGCATTTGAGACATGGCAACACTACCTATGGCCTAAGGAGTTCGTGATTCACACTGGTCATGAGTCCTTGAAACACTTGAAGGGCCAACACAAGCTGAACAAGAGGCATGCTCGTTGGGTGGAATTCATAGAGACATTTTGGTATGTCATTCGCTGCAAGCAAGGTAAGGAAAACGTTGTTGCCGATGCGCTTTCTCGCAGGTATGTCTTAATCTTAACTCTTAATGCTAAACTACTAGGTTTTGAACATATTAAAGAATTATATGCTGATGACTGTGCTTTAGTACTGAGTGTCAAGCTTGTGAAAGATTTGCTAGTGGTAAGTACTTTAGGCATGAGGGATACTTGTTTTGGGAGAATAAATTGTGTGTGCCTAATTGTTCATTAAGAGATTTGCTTGTGAGAGAATCCCATGGGGGAGGATTGATGGGACATTTTGGAGTAATGAAGACTTTGGCGGTGTTGCAGGAACACTTCTATTGGCCACATATGAAACGAGATGTTGAGAGGCTTTGTGGTAGATGTGTAACTTGCAGGCAGGCTAAATCAAGAGTGCAGCCCCACGATTTGTACACTCCTTTGCCAATACCTAGTGAACCCTAGACTGATATTTTGATGGATTTTGTGTTAGGTTTGCCTAGGTCTAAACAGGGAAGAGACTCGATATTTGTGGTCATGGATAGGTTTTCCAAGAAGGCCCATTTTATTCCATGCCACAAGACAGATGATGCTTCCAATGTTGCCGATTTGTTCTTTAGGGAAATTGTGGGACTTCATGGTATGCCTAGGACAATTGTTTCTGATAGGGATGCCAAGTTATTAAGCTACGTTTGGATGACTTTGTGGTCTAAGTTAGGGACCAAGCTATTGTTTTCGACTGCTTGTCACCCCCAAACCGATGGTCAAATAGAAGTTCTGAATAGAACCTCGTCTACTTTGTTGCGGGTGTCATTAAAAAGAACATCAAAACTTGGAAAGAGTGTTTACCATATGTTGAGTTTGCTTATAATTGATCTGTTCATTCTGCTACTCAATTTTCACCATTTTTAATTGTTTATGGTTTTAATCCTTTAACTCCTTTGGATTTAATGCCATTACCTTTGTCTGAGCGTGTGAATTTAGATGGAAAAAGAAAAGCTGACCTTGTTAAGCAGATACACGAGAAGGCAAGACTCAACATCGAGCGAAGGACTAGGCAATATGCTAAAAAAGCCAACAAAGGGCGTCATAAGCTCGTCTTCGAGTCCGGCGATTGGGTGTGGTTGCACTTACGCAAGGAACGGTTTTCGGAACAAAGAAAATCTAAGCTGTTGCCTAGAGGGGATGGTCCTTTTCAAATTCTTAAAAGGATCAATGATAATGCGTACAAGCTAGACTTGCCAGGTGAGAATGGTGTAAGTGCCACCTTTAATGTTTCTGATCTAAGTCCTTTTGATGCAGGTGACGATTTGAGGACAAATCCCTCTCAAGATGAGGGGAATGATGAGGACATCATTAGCACAAGCAACAGCACATGGGATGAGACATATTCAGATCCAATTCAAGTTCCCATTGGTCTGGTTACGAGAGCTCGTGCGAAGTTCAAAGAAACGCTTATTGGGCTGATTCAAGCAACTTGGTCTCAAGCTATTGCATGGAGGCCCATTGAGGGAATTGCATGTGACATCCAGACCAACAAATGCATGATTCAAGTTCTAGAAGGGACCGTGTAATCATGTTTGCAGAATCAACAAGTGATTAGCACCATATGGCTGCAAATAATCAAGCTACTTTCTATTTTAGTTACTTTCCCATTTTGAGGTGACAAGTGGCAAGAAGAATCAGCTATTTACCTATTTATTGTCTATTTTCCTTCTCTTTTCTTTTATTTCATATTATTGTAAGGCTTTTAAGCCATTTAGGGAACTTACCTTATTTGCTTTAGAATGGGCATTTTTTTTTGTAATTGATTTGTACGAAATTCATGGGCAATTAGGAGCTGAAAATTTGCAAAGGGGAAACCACTATATATTGTAACGAATTTCATTCAATGGGGAGTTTTTTTTTAGCACACAATTTGAGGTTTTAATTCTCTTTGGTTCTTTAAACGAAGTATTCGAACTTATCGGACTGTTCCATGGCGTTCATAGACTCATCAATTAGTCTGTCCATAGCTGATTGTGGCGTCCTCACATACCAAGGTTCATGCTTCTTGTTAGGCATCGGGTTGCGGTTCTATTCAAAATCGATTAGGAATTTCAACCTTGGAGACCAATTTTGGTTAGGGTCGCGTCAGTTCTTGGCGGGGTTCGCATCAGAAGCCGATTTAATAAATTCTTTTTATTAGGAATGAGATATCAAATCCATCTCAGCACTCTATTAAGAGGCTTGTAGTTTATTACAAATCTTGGAACTCCCCTTTCCAATTCTGCTACATTCTCTACATAGAATGCAGGGCAAGAACATGGGCTGGAGCTTTTTCTAATAAGCCCTTTTGCTAACAATTCTTATATTTCTTTCTTGCAGATTTCCAAATGTCTTTCGTTCATTTGGATAGGTCTTGCTTTAGTGGGGATCAATTATTCTACAATGTATGGCTCGTAGGGTAATTCTCCCATATGTTTTTTCCTATGCCAAAAGGCATTAGGAATGTCTGCACAGACTTCCGTTTCTAATTTTTTGTGAAAGTTTTCTATTTTTTTCCTGATTTTGAGGTGATGATATCTTTTCTTTTATTGACTTATAATTTATTTCTTGTTTTAATGAAAACAAGAAACTTTCTTTTTCTTCTATTTTTGTTTTGAGATTATTAATCTCATGCCACTCTGGTTTAGTAGAAAACTTAATTTTAATTTCTTTATTATTTAATTCAGCTATTATGCCCTCACGGGTAACTTGGAAGGGATATAAGAGACTTAGGTAGGGTGTCCCTAAAATCAACAATCGTGAAATATCTTTGCTAAGGAGAAAATTAGTTCTTAAGCAAGCTTTATCCACACAAACTCCTACATCAGATAATTTATATTGAATTAGCCTTTTTCCTCCATTGGCAGTATTTAATACTTGAGTAGTTTTGGAGAAATATTTGGTTGGGGCTATACCTTCACTTATACAATTTAAGTCGGCACCTGAATCTATAAGGACCTCTACCTTGATGATATATTCTTTGGCTATTACCAAGGTTACTTTGCTATACCATTTTTGGTTAATAACTCTATCTATAGCATTGATTGAGTTATCTTCCATCTTTCCTAAGAGCTCATTAAGCTCTTCTTCTTCAAATTTTTCTGAATGTTCCCTAAAACTCATTAGTTCTAGGGTTTGAACTCTGACCTTCAATTTTTTCAACTCTTCCTTGGTTTCATTGACCTCAGCTTTCAGGTCTTGTATTGTAGGTTCTTTCTCTATCTTTTTAGAATCTATCCTCTTAAGGCTTTCATTAAAGGAATATTGTTGACTTTTTCCTGAAGCTTCTTTTGAATTTTTGTGGTTGAATCTCTGCTTGTTCCTGTTAGACATGTATGCCCTAAGGAGTAAAAAATGTAATAAATTTTTGGAGACATTTTTATCAATAAAGAATTTATTCATTGTTTATATATACCAAATCTTGTCCTTTTTATGTTCATGTTTGTTGAATGTATGTTAAGCAAACAATAATCTGAGACTGTCAGTCTAAACCTTATGAATTAGGCATATGATGGATAGATTATGCGGAAGACACAATTCTTAAGGTAATAGTCTAAATCATAAGATCCGCAATTGAGGGAGTAAAGTTGGGCACTTTATTCATGTAAAGATTGTTATGTTGTCTATATCCCTGTTGGGAGATGGTTTGTCTTGACCATCAGAGGTGGACTCCGTGAATAGAAACATTGGCACGTTGTCATAAGTGACGATGTGTTGGATCGAGACATAAAGTAAATTGATTTGGATTAATAATTTTGTCCTGGCAAATCGATTCACTTTAGACAATCATTTGTATTGTATCTTAATCCTAAGATGAATAGTGGGCCTGTTGTCTTGACTCGTGTCTTTTGATGTACCAAAGGGTGACACCCACATCTTAATTGTAGTATGCATGCCGATAGATTGGAGGCGTGACTCTTAATTGCATAGATCTGTTATTCATAGATATGGAATCCATAGCTCCTCTTTGGGTGTAATGATATCCTCTTATATGCGTTATCTTGTAATTGGAAAACTAGAGCGCTCAGCCATTTGGATACTTAGGTGTAACCGAATAGTATACTGTCTTTGGATGGTAAGTTTTCTGATGGTGAGATAATGGAATGTAAGATAAAAATAATCGGGAAGGTAAGGCAGAACTTGTCCTTAAGCCGATTATAGATAATCATATGGGGATACGATACACTATGATATGTCATAGAGATTTAGCTATACGGGCTTCGTAATTCTTTGTAGTTCGAGAGTGCAACTCCAAGCTTGATATGAACCCTGCCAAGAACTGACACGACCCTAACCAAAATTGGTCTCCAAGATCAAAATTCCTAATAGGTTTTGAATGGAACCGCGACCCGATGCCTAACAAGAAGCACAAACCTTGGTATGCGGGGACGCCACAATCAGCTATGGACGGACTGATTGATGAGTCTATGAATGCCACATAATTTTTTGATAAGTTTGAATAGTTCGTCTAAGAACCGAGAGAATTAAACCTCAAATTGTTTGTTAAAAACTTATGCCCATTGATTGAAATTCGTTACAATATATAGGGGTTTCCACTTTACAAATTTTCAGCTCCTAATTGCCCATGGAATTTTGGGCAAATCAATTACCAAAAAAAGGTCTAATCTAAAGTAAATAAGGTAAGTTCCCTTAATGGCTTAAAAGCCTTACAAGAATGGAAAATAAAAGAAACGCATGTTTTCTAAAAAAGAAAAAGGAAACTAGACAATAAAATGGTAAATAGCTGATTCTTCTTGCCACTTGTCACCTCAAAATGGGAAAGAAACTGAAATGGAAAGTAGCTTGATTATTTGCAGCCATATGGTGCTAATCACTTGTTGATTTTGCAAATATGATTACTCGGTCCCTTATAGAACTTGAATCATGCATTTGTTGGTCTGGATGCCACATCCAATTCCCTCAAAGGTGCTAATCACTTGTTGATTCTGTAAACATGATTACTCGGTCCCTTCTAGAACTTGAATCATGCATTTGTTGGTCTAGATGTCAAATGCAATTCCCTCAATGGGCCTCCATGCAATAGCTTGAGCCCAAGTTGCTTGAATCAGCCCAATAAGCGTTTCTTTGAACGTCTTCGCACGAGCTCTCGTAACCGGACGAATGGGAACTTGAATTGGATCTGAATATGTCTCATCCGACGTGATCTTGCTTGTGCTAACGATGTCCTCATCATTCCCCTCCTCTAGAGAGGGATTTGTCCTCAAATCGTAGCCTGCATCAAAAGGACTTATATTAGAAACATTAAAGGTGGGCACTTACACCATACTCACCTGGCAAGTCTAGCTTGTATGCATTATTGTTGATCCTTTTGAGAATTTGAAAAGGGTCGTTCCCTCTAGGCAACAGCTTGGATTTCCTTTGTTCCAGAAACCGTTCCTTGCGTAAGTGCAACCACACCCAATCGTCGGGCTCGAAGATGAGCTTGTGATGCCCTTTGTTGGCTTGTTTAGCATATTGTTTAGTCCTTCGCTTGAAGTTGAGTCTTGCCTTCTCGTGTATCTGCTTAACAAGGTCAGCTTTTCTTTTTTCCATCTAAATTCACACGCTCAGACAAAGGTAATGGCATTAAATCCAAAGGAGTTAAAGGATTAAAACCATAAACAATTTCAAATGGTGAAAATTGAGTAGTAGAATGAACAGATTGATTATAAGCAAACTCAACATGTGGTAAACACTCCTCCCAAGTTTTGATGTGCTTTTTAATGAAGCCCGCAACAAAGTAGACAAGGTTCTATTCACAACTTCTGTTTGACCATCAGTTTGTGGGTGACAAGTAGTCGAAAACAATAGCTTAGTCCCTAACTTAGCCCACAAAGTCTTCCAAAAGTAGCTTAAGAACTTAGTGTCCCTATCGGAAACAATTGTCCTAGGCATACCATGAAGTCTCACAATTTCCTTAAAGAACAAATCAGCAACATTGGAACCATCATCTGTCTTGTGGCATGGAATAAAATGGGCCATCTTGGAAAACCTATCCACGACCACAAATATCGAGTCTCTTCCCCTTTAGATCTAGGCAAACCTAACACAAAATCCATCGAAATATCAGTGCAGGGTTCACTAGGTATTGGTAAAGGAGTGTACAAACCGTGGGGCTGCACTCTTGATTTAGCCTGCCTACAAGTTACACATCTACCACAAAGCCTCTCAACATCTCGTTTCATATGTGGCCAATAGAAGTGTTCCTGCAACATCGCCAAAGTCTTCATTACTCCAAAATGTCCCATCAATCCTTCCCCATGGGATTCTCTCACTAGCAAATCTCTTAATGAACAATTAGGCACACATAATTTATTCTCCCAAAAGAAGTATCCCTCATGCCTAAAGTACTTACCGCTAGCAAATCTCTCACAAGCTTGATACTCAGTACTAAAGTCACGGTCATCAGTATATAACTCTTTAATATGTTCAAAACCCAGTAGTTTAACATTAAGAGTTGAGATTAAGACATACCTGTGAGAAAGTGCATCGACAACGACGTTTTCCTTACCTTGCTTGTAGCGAATGACATATGGAAACGTCTCTATGAATTCCACCCAACGAGCATGCGTCTTGTTCATCTTGTGTTGGCCCTTCAAGTGTTTTAGGGACTCATGATCGGTGTGAATCACGAACTCCTTAGGTCATAGGTAGTGCTGCCACGTATCTAATGCCCAAACCAATGCATACATCTCTTTATCATAAGTTGGGTAATTAAGAGTTGCCCCATTCAGCTTCTCACTGAAATATGCTACTGGTCTCCCTTCCTGTATTAAAATAGCACCAATTCCAACACCTGAAGCATCACATTCAATCTCAAAAGTTTTGGAAAAATTAGGTAAAGATAACAATGGAGCATTAGTCAACTTCTCCTTGATTAACTGAAATGCCTTTTCTTGCTCTTCTCCCCATCTAAACCCAACGTTCTTCTTGATCACTTCAGTTAGTGGTGCGGCTATAGTACTGAAATCTTTCACAAACTGCTGGTAGAAACTAGCAAGTCCATGAAAACTCCGTACATTTCCCACACTAGTTGGACTTGGCCACTCCTGGATGGCTCGCATCTTTTCTTCATCAACCTGTATACCTTGAGCACTAACAACAAAACCAAGAAACACAAGCTTATCAGTAGGTACACTTCTTGAGGTTAGCATACAACTTCTCCTTTCTAAGCACATCCAAAACAGATTTTAAATGCGCTACATGTTGGTCCATGTCTTTGCTATAAATGAGTATATCATCAAAATACACAACAACAAACCTGCCAATAAATGCATGTAATACATGATTCATTAAACGCATAAATGTACTTGGAGCATTAGTTAAACCAAATGGCATTACTAACCACTCATACAGTCCATATTTTGTCTTAAAGGCAGTTTTCCATTCATCACCCTCTTTCATGCGCATTTGATGGTATCCACTTTTCAAATCAATTTTTGAGAACACAGAAGCACCATGCAATTCATCCAACATATCATCTAAACGAGGAATAGGATGGCGATACTTTACCGTGATATTGTTAATGGTTCTACAATCTATGCACATCCTCCATGTCCCATCCTTCTTAGGCACGAGTAAGACTGAAACGGCGCATGGGCTCATACTTTCTCTCACATGCCCCTTTTTCATCAACTCACTAACCTGCCTTTAAAGCTCTTTTGTCTCCTTGGGGTTGCTTCTATAAGTTGGTCAGTTTGGAATGGAAGCGCCAGGTACAAAATCAATCTGATGTTCTATTCCCCGCATTGGCGGCAAACCATCAGGCACCTCATCCTAAAATACATCCTCGAATCCCTGCAATAGAGAAATAACAGAACTAGGCAATGCAGGGTCAAGTTTGTTAGTGTTTAAGAAAGCCTCTTTGTACAAAAGTACAATCATTGGCTGATTTGAAAACAATGCCCTTTTAATCTCACCACCTCTCGTATAGAAGTTTGTTTTTCTCTCTACTTTTCTCTCATTGGCTGATTGTGAACTTTTTTCAGCCCTCTCAATTTTCTCTCCCTTGTTCCCTTTGCTCTCCTTTTTCTCAGCCATCTCTTCCTTTTTTCTCTCACTGGCCGAACTCTCTCTCTGCACTCCCACTCTTGATTTTTCTCCACTCATCATTTTCTTTTTATCACTTTCTCTCTATAAGCTCACTTGGTCTTCATAGACCTGTTTTGGTGTTAACGAAATAAGAGTGATCATTTTTTGATTGTGATCAAATGAGTACTTGTTAGTGAAACCATCATGTTTAACTTGCCGATCAAATTGCCATGGTCTGCCTAATCACAAGTGCCCAACTTGCATCGGAACCACATCGCACAAAACTTCATCTTCATATCTTCCAATGCGAAAAGAAACTAACACTTGCTTATGCACCTTTACCTCACCACTATCATTTAACTATCGCAATTTATATGGTCGAGGATGCTTACTTGTTGGCAGCCCTAACTTCTCTACCATGGTTGTGCTAGCAACATTAGTACAACTCCCGCCATCAATAATCACACTACATACCTTGTTTTGGATGTGGCACCTAGTGTGGAAGATGTTTTCCCGTTGCACCTCTTCATCTTCTTCTTTGGCTTGCACACTTAAAGCTCTCCTTATAACCAACAATTCTCCTTATACAGTGCACTCCTCATCGTCGGCATCCTCTAATGAAGGCATAGAATCGTTGTCTGAATCCTCGTCGGTTTCAATCTCTCCATTGTCCCGCATCACCATAGCTCGTTTGTTCGGACATTGGCTTGCTATGTGACCCCTGCCTTGACATTTAAAACATTTACTATCACGATTTCGAGTAGTGGAAGAATCGGATTTACCTTGATTCCCATGGCTGGCCACCTCTTGTTTTTGCTCGGTCTTTGGCTTGGTGTTGGCTTGCTTCTCATCCTTCTTCTATTGGTTCATTTTCCAAGCGGTTGTACACGGGTTTTGGCTGGGACGTGTGTTACTGCCCCTCCTCATAAGTTGATTCTCAAATTTGATAGCCATGTGCACCATGTCCTCCAACTCCACATAATGTTGTAACTCAACAGCATTGTGAATATCTGGGTTCAAGCCCGCCAAAAACCTTGCCATTGTAGCCTCCCGAACCTCCTCTATATTTTCCCTAATCATCATAAACTCCATCTCCTTATAGTACTCCTCCACACTCTGGTTGCCCTGCTTAAGATTTTGTCATTTGTTGTACAACTCCCGGTAGTAGTAAGCTAGTGCAAATCACTTCCTCATCATGGTCTTCATCTCTTCCCATGACTCAATAGGTCGCTCTCTATTTCGTCTCCTATTTATAACAAGCTGATCCCACCAGGTAATAGCATAATCAAAAAATTCAATTACAACCAATTTTACCTTCTTCACCTCGGAATAGTTGTGGCAATCAAAGACGAACTCCATTTTCTTCTCCCATTCTAGGTACGCTTCTGGATTGGATTTGCCTTGAAATTATGGTATCTTCATTTTTATGCCTCTCAAACTATCATTTTTGATACGAACCACGCCAAGAACTGACGCGACCCTAACCGAAGTTGGTTTCCAAGATCAACTTTCTAACCGGTTTTGGATGGAACCGCGACCCGATGCCCAACAAGAAGCACGAACCTTGGTATGTGCGGACGCCACAATCAGCTATGGAGGGACTGATTGATAAGTCTTGGTAAGTGAGGACGCCACAATCAGCTATGGATGGACTGATTGATAAGTCGATGAACGCCACGGAAATTTCCGATAAGTTCGAATAGTTCGTTTAGGAACTAAAGAGAATTAAACCTCAAAATTATGTGTTATTACTTGTCTCCATTGATTGAAATTCATTACAATTATATAGGGGTTCCTATGCGAATTTTCAGCCCCTAATTCCCATGGAAATTTCGGGAAACTCAATTAACAAAAGTCAAATCTAGACTAAATAAGGAAAGTTCCCTTAATGGCTTAAAAGCCTTACAATAATAGAAATACCAGAAACGGAAAAAAGGAAACTAGACATTAAAAAGTCAAAACTAATTCTTCTCGCCATGTGTCGCCTCAAATTGGGAAAGTAACTGAAATGGAAATTACTCAATCCCTTCTATAGCTTGAATCACGCATTTATTGGTCTGATTTTCGCATGCAATTCCCTCAATGGGCCTCCATGCAATGGCTTGAGCCCAAGTTGCTTGAATCAGCCCAATAAGCGTTTCTTTGAACTTCTTCGCACGAGCTCTCGTAACCGGACCAATGGGAACTTGAATTGGATCTGAAAAAGTCTCCCACGTGCTCTTGCTTGTGCTAACGATGTCCTCATCAATTTTCCTGGTTCCTAACTCCTCTATCCCATCCAAATCTCCGGTGACTACCTGCTGAATCTTCTCCTTCATCAAACTCTTCCCCATCAATCCCGTAGTAGTCATCAACCTCTCCTCTAACCGAAACCATTTCCCACCTATGCGCATGAGGAACATGTTGTGGCTATTCCACATGTGCATTTTCTATCCGGTCTATCCTCTCATGAAGCTGTCCTAACTCTCCCCTCAACAATCGCCTCATCTCCCCTATCATCGCTTCCATAAGGAGTTTTGGATCTGCTGCACAAGAGGTACCCTCAATAGTGTTCTTGTTGTTGTTTGACATTTTTTTTTTGTAAAACAAAGTAAGAAACAAGTAAAGGACCTTAGCACACTCCCTTGCGTGTTTCACTCATGAATGGTTCTCTCAATTTCACTCGTGTTTGCACTCAATTCTTTCGGCTTTTGTCCACTCTAATGCTCTCGCCTCTATGCCTTTTTCCACTTGTTAATTCTCACTCAGTTCCTATAAAACTAGTCAAATCAATATCAAAATTTCCTTGACAATTCACAAATAGATTACCAAGGAGGCTTAGATTAGAAACAAGAATATAATAGGCATAGATAATTTAGGCTTTCGGAAATCACACCCAAAAGGAACGAAATTTGAGAAAAAATTTTTGGGCTTTGCATGGAATTCAATTTCATGTTCCTTAAATGATATTTTTTTTTTTGGATCCTCTTGTTTTTCTAATTTTCCTTTTTTTTTTCCTTTCTTTCTTTTCTTTTCGGATCTTTTTTTTTTTTTTGTTTAAGACTCTAAATTTGACTTTTTTTTTTACCCAACTTTGATAATGGAAATCAAAACTCACGAATAACTGAAACAAACATAAACTAAGGGAACGGATAAGCAAAACCTGATTAGAACCTCGCTCTGATAACCAAATGATACAAACCCCGCCAAGAATTGATGCGACCCTAACCAAAATTGGTCTCCAAGATCAAAATTCCTAATAGGTTTTGAATGGAACCGCGACCCGATGCCTAACAAGAAGCACAAACCTTGGTATGTGAGAACGCCACAATCAGCTATGGACAGACTGATTGATGAGTCTATGAATGCCACAGAATTTTTCGATAAGTTTGAATAGTTCATCCAAGAACCAAGAGAATTAAACCTCAAATTGTGTGTTAAAAACTTATGCCCATTGATTGAAATTTGCTACAATATATAGGGGTTTCCCCTTTATGAATTTTTAGCTCCTAATTGCCTATGGAATTTCGGGCAAATCAATTACCAAAAAAAGGTCTAATTGAAAGCAAATAAGGTAAGTTCCCTTAATGGCTTAAAAGCCTTACAAGAATGGAAAATAAAAGAAACGCATGTTTTCTAAAAAAGAAAAAGGAAACTAGACAATAAAATGGTAAATAGCTGATTCTTCTTGCCACTTGTCTCCTCAAAATGGGAAAGTAACTGAAATGGAAAGTAGCTTGATTATTTGCAGCCATATGGTGCTAATCACTTGTTGATTCTGCAAACATGATTACTCAGTCCCTTCTAGAACTTGAATCATGCATTTGTTGGTCTGGATGTCACATGCAATTCCCTTAATGGTGCTAATCACTTGTTCATTCTGCAAACAGGATTACTTAGTGCCTTCTAGAACTTGAATCATGCATTTGTTGGTCTGGATGTCACATGCAATTCCCTCAATGGGCCTCCATGTAATAGCTTGAGCCCAAGTTGCTTGAATCAGCCCAATAAGCGGTTCTTTGAACTTCTTTGCACGAGCTCTCATAACCGGACCAATGGGAACTTGAATTAGATCTGAATATGTCTCATCCCACGTGCCCTTGCTTGTGCTAACGATGTCCTCATCAAAGCTTTTAGTGGAGTAGCGTTGGAGTTAATAATTATGAAATGTATATCTGGGATATTGGGTTTCATAATTATCGGGAGCTTGAACTATATAGGTCTATGTGGTCCCCTTTGCTAGCTCACAACATCTTGAAATGATACGGCATGCTTTTTCAATAATTGCTAACTTATGTCGAATTTATTAGATTGGTTAAAATTTGGAAGAATCAGATAATTCATGTCTGCTTATTGGTTGAATTAATTTTGTGATAAAATTGATTTAAGATAAGCTTGTTGAATTATTGGGATTAGATAATTCTTGTCTGTTTATCGGTTGATTTAATTTTGGATAAATTAGATCAAGATGAACTTGTAGATTATTAGGAATTCATTTATTTTCCTAGAGATTATCTAGATAAAGTTGTTTTGATCAGATAATTTCTCTATTGGGTTATTTGAATTAAAACTAAAACTTTATACTATAGAATCTCAGGTGAAAAATAAAAGATTTATGGTGATATTTATTTGGCAGTTCGGCCTGTCGATCTACATGTTCTGCCTACCGATCATCCTAATCGGCCTACCAATGAGCGAAGGATAAGATCACGCGTTTTTACGCAGAATCTCAGATCTTATCAGATATTGATTTGATTTTGATTCTGTTTCAAATTTTGAGACCTAATCTAATAAGGACTGCCTGGACCCAGCCTCTATAAATAAGGAGCAACTCTTAACCCAGCCTCTATAAAGAGAGAGTAAGTCTTAAGAGTTACTCATATCAATTAAGAGATTAAGAGTGATGCTCTACTGGTAAGAATCAAAAAGCTCTCTGAGAGCTTTTGTTCACAAATCATGAACACTTGCTTTGGGTTCTCTCGATTGATTGGAAGGAGAGTCACCTGGTAGAAGAGCTGTACGTGTGAGCCCACACTTACTCCGGTCGTGGATAGAGAATAGCAAAGAAGACCAGTTGGTTGAGGCGCTTTTGGACCGTTACTTCTCTTCATGTTTTACGAGGGTTCTTCAGCAATCAAAGGTTAGTAACATCTGTTTAATTTATGCATATAGCATGTAAAACTTGTGTTTTGGAAAATAATCTGATGTAAAATTTTTAAAATTGCGCTGCGTACTATTTTTCTAACAATTGGTATCAAAGCCATGGCTTTTACATAAATTTATGAGTTTGTGATCATGTTATATGTATAAATTTTGTGATCTTAATCTCTCCTATGCTTGAATTTAATTTTATAGAGAGTTAGCACTCTAGGTTTCTATATATTATATATGTTGTCATGGATTATATGGTGAATGTTTATTAATTAATTATGATTGATTAAATTGTTATTTAATTATTAATTAATTAATTAATTAATGCCGATTATGGTTCCTTAGAGTGTATCTAGGTTTTTCATGTAATTAGATGACGGACTATCATCTCCGTCTAGGAATTATTATTTATTTTTAAATTTGTAAGAATTTTGTAATTAAATAATTATTCAGAGAAGACGGATCTAGAAGAATGATGATGATGCTCCTAGGTATTTCCTGAGTCTTTAATCTTATGTTTTTGAATTATTGAAAATAAAATTGATGAATTGCATTAAAATTTGTATTTTTTGGAATGAGAGATTACTGCTCGGTCGGCATGCCGAACTTCACAGTTCGACAAGCTGATGGTCACGGATCAACAGACCAGACGTTAGGTTCGGTAGGCCGATAGTGGGGCAGAAATTAGGTGGCTCTAGCGGCAAGCCAAACT
Organism: Artocarpus heterophyllus; assembly: GCA_025403435.1. Lineage (NCBI taxonomy): Eukaryota > Viridiplantae > Streptophyta > Magnoliopsida > Rosales > Moraceae > Artocarpus > Artocarpus heterophyllus. The sequence goes on along the minus strand of CM046339.1, from coordinate 5,852,766 downwards.
TTCATGAGTCGGCAGGCCGATCTTCCTGATCGGCAGGTCAATGGATCATGACCGGCAAGCCGATCACCCAAATCGGTCTGCCGACTGAGAGCTAAAAAATTTTTAGAAAATGTGTAGTTTTTCAAATGCAATTTTAATGTTGTTTTTAGGATAATTCTGAGAAACATTAAATTTAGATGTGACCAAAAATATGACGTATTTGATTCATATGGGATTGAAGACTTGAAGATGGGCATTACATGAAGAAGGATACAGCTTGAGGATTCAAGGATGAAGAATCGATAATATGTCTCAATTATTTTCTTGTAATCTTAGTTTTCTATTCTCTAGGGTGGAACCATAATATTACGATTATTATTATTTTGCTTGTAGCTTTGCTTGATTGCTTTGCTTGTCTGCATTATAATATGATTTGCCATGTATAGTGATAACATGTCATATAGAATAAGGTGTGCTGCTCATATTGAAATTGTTCATGCATAATCTTAAAATAAAGCCTTGATTTCAAAAGATTGAGTGGGAGAAGGTTTTCGAAGAGAGGACCTAAGGCCTCCATCGTTGGTCCATAGGCAGAACATGGTAGTCCCGACCCCTAGGAAGAGATTTCTATTATGTACCAAATTGGATCTCTGAAAGGATAAGGTATTTTAGCAAGATTTATGGTTGCACACCCCTAGGTAGTGATTGTAAATCATAGATAAAATATTGAAACTATGGTTATACACTCACGTTAATTTTATTATTAACCTCCCCTAGGAGCTCTGTTAATAAAATTAATGGCCAAAGAAACGATTATTAATATATGCTGGATCATACGGGTCCTGGATGGCATATATTAATCAGGAGAGGATCCATGTTACTGATTGAATTTGGCATGACTCCCTTAGGAGCTTGTTGAATCCTGAGTTGGAAATTATCGTTGTAAGGTTGTGATATTTTCAAGGTTTTGACACATAAACACATTTGTATGTTTTTACATAATTGTGTTATCATACTAAATTATTATTATATGTTTGCTTATGTTTGGTATATGATTCTTTATTGTAGATTAAAAATGTCTAAAAATGTTTTATCATCAATACTTGACAAAAACCTATTAACCGGAGAGAATTATAATGATTGGAAATGGAACCTTATCGTCTTGTCCTTTGAGAAACTAAAATATGTATTGACAACCCCTTGTCATCCCAAGCCTATGGGAGACTCATCTAATGAGCAATTCCAAGCGTATGATTGCTGGAAAGATGCTAATGATCAGGCCTGCTGCTATGTTATGGCTAGCATGAATAACGTGCTGCAGGCTCAACATCAGGATTATGAGACTGCGAAGCAGATCTTGGATAATCTTGAGGATATGTTTGGAGGCCAAGCCATAACAAAACGGCAAGGGTTGCTTCAGAAACTCTTAAACTGTAAGCAAAGACTGGGGACATCTATAAAGGAGCACATGATGTTGGTCATGGGTTACCTCGCTGAGGCTCAAACCAATGGAGTCAACATAGATGCTGAAACTCAGATGACTATGGTCTTTGAGACTCTGTCAAAGGAATTTATTCCATTTAGAGCTACTTTTAATTTTAAGCAATAGACGGGGTATGACCTTGATAGAATTAATGAAACAGTTACAGGTGTTCGAACTGCTGATCAGGGAGTCTCCTACAGGTGGAAAGGCCAACATGATAGCTGCTTCTAGTTCCAACCCTAACTCTAGGAATGGAAAGAAGCAATGGGCCAAGAACGGGAAGTCTTCCAATTCCAGATAGCACCAAGAGCAAGAAGAAGAAGAAGAAGAACCCGAAGAAGCTTAGGTGCTTCTTCTGTGGAAAGGTCGGGCATATCAAGAAGCATTGCAAGGACTTCCTTTCCAAAGGAGATAGGTGTGATCTTCTATATTTAGAAACTTGTTTGGTTGAGGAATCCAGTGACATTTGGGTCATAGATTTCAGTGCAACTAATTATGTTTGTGTTTCTTTGCAAGGATTCAAAGAAACAAGAAGTCTGCTGCATGAAGACTTCACACTTCGATGGGCGATGGATCCTTGGTCTCAGCGAAAGCAGTGGGAGACGTCCATCTTTATTTTGATAATTATAGGAATTTATTTTTGCAAGTTTGTTTTTATGTTCCTAAATTTAAAAGGAATTTAATTTATGTAGTTTATTTAAAGACTCTTATTTGGTTTCTTTTAATGATAAAGTGGTGATTCGTAAAAACAAATCTTTTATCTGTTCTAGATGGATGCTAAATAATCTATATTTTATGAAACCTAAGATGGACTTATTGTTTAATGCTGAAATGAATGATAATAACTCTAAAAGGCTTAAAACTTCTCACTCTAATAAGACTTGTCTTTGGCATTTCTGCTTTGGTCATATTAACCTGAATAGGATTCAAAGGTTGGTAAGGAATGGACCTTTAAGTCACTTAAAGGTGGAATCTATAACTCAATATGAATCTTGTTTGGAGGGTAAAATGACAAAAAGACCATTTGGGTCTAAAGGCAATAGGGCCAAAGGGGTTCTAGAACTTGTGCATAGTGATGTTTACGGACCGATGAACATCCGGGCATGAGGAAGGAATGAGTACTTTGTCACTTTTATTGACGATTACTCAAGATATGGGTTTGTGTACCTGATGCACCACAAAAGCAAAACTTTTGACAAGTTTAGGGAGTTTCAGGCTGAAGTGAAAAAGCAATTAGGTAGACCCATAAAGGCACTTCGATCTGATCAAGGTGGTGAATGCCTTTTTGATGAGTTCTTGGAACACTTATTAGAGAATGGGCTTTCATCCCATTTGACTGCGTCGGGCACTCTGCAGCATAATGACGTAGCAAAGAGAAGAAATAGGACTTTATTGGACATGATCAGGTCCATGATGAGCTATTCATATCATTGCCTTTATCCTTTTGGGGATACGCGCTACAAACTGCATGTTATCTTTTGAACAATATGCCTTCAAAATCGGTCCCTAAAACTCCTTACTAGTTGTGGATGGGTAGAAAAACATCCTTAAACCATATTCGTATATGAGGATGTCTGACTCATGTCCTGTTTAAGGATTCGAATAAGTTGGAAGCACGTTCAGAAGTTTGTGTGTTTGTAGGATATCCAAAAGGGACTAAAGGGGGTTATTTCTATAACCCAAAGGAAAATAAAGTCATGGTTTCAACTAATGCAACTTTCCTTGTGGAGAATTACATGGACGACTTTAAACCTTGAAGCAAAGTGGTGCTTGAGTTAAGGAGTGATCCGATCACTATGGAGGTTCCGAATGAAACCATTCCAATTAGTGTAGAAAAACCAAACAAACCTGAACAACAACCTCAGGGGCTTTGGCGTAGTGGGAGGATCGGGTGTCAACCTGAGAGGTATATGTTCGATGGGGAGGTCTTTTTGGTTAAACCGGATGAACATGATAGGGATCCTTATACTTACGCAAAGGCTATGGAGGATCTTGATTCAAAACTCTGGACAGAGGCCATGAACATAGAGATTAAGTCTATGGAGACTAACCAGGTCTAGGAGCTTGTGGATCTTCCCGAAGGGGTAAAACCCATAGGGTATAAGTGGATCTACAAGAGGAAAAGAGGAGTGGATAGAGAGGTCGAAACCTTTAAGGCTAGACTGGTAGCTAAGGGTTATATGCAAAAGGAAGGGATTGATTATGAGGAAACCTTTTCACCTGTAGCCATACTTAAGTCCATCCAGATTCTCTTGTCCATAGCTACTGCTCTCGACTACGAGATTTGATAGATGGATTTCAAGACTGCTTTTTTGAATGGCTATCTTGATGAGTCCATTTATATGGAACAACCAGACGGGTTCAAGGTCACGGGTCAAGAGGGTAAGGTTTATAAGCTGCTAAAGTCAATTTATGGACTTAAGCAGGCTTCTCGTTCTTAGAACATATGATTTGATCAGGTGATCAAGACTTATGGGTTCTCACAAAATATGGATGAACCATGTGTTTATAAACACATAAAGGATGGGAAGGTGGTTTTTCTACTACTCTATGTAGATGGTATTTTGCTAATTGGCAAATGACATGGGGCATTGTCATCGATCAAATTATGGTTGACCAAGCAGTTTAACATGAAGGACTTGGGTGAGGCTAATTTTGTTCTCGTTATCTAGATCTTTTGGGATATAAAGAACAAAATGATAGCTTTGTCCCAAACTGGCTACATAGATAAAATTCTCAGAAAGGTGGGCAACCATCTGGGTCTAGAATTACTCTTTCTAAGAACTCTCCAAAGTCTTATGAAGAAAGAGAATACATGAAGAAGGTGCCTTATGCTTCGGCAGCGGGTAGTCTCATGTATGCCATGCTTTGCACACGACTGGATATTAGTTATGCGGTTGGGATTGTAAGTCGATTTTCGACGGATCTAGGACCGAACCACTGGGTTGCGGAAAAGCATATTTTCAAGTATCTAAGAAGGACTCAAGGGTATATGCTTGTATATTCGGTGAGGACTTGACTCCTCTACGATATACTGACTTAGATTTTTAATCCTATCTGGATTCAAGGAAATCGACTTCAGGTTTTGTGTTTACTCTGGGCGATGGTGCCATCAGTTAGAGAAGTGCCAAGCAAGATTGCACTTCAGATTCAATGATGGAGGCCAAGTATGTGGTAGCTAGTGATGCTTTGAAAGAAGCAGTGTGGCTCCGTACGTTCCTTGGGGATCTTGAGGTAGTTCCTGGTATGGATAGGGCGGTATCACTATACTGTGATAACAGTGTGATATGAACCCACCTAACTCCACCCCAAAAGCTAGCTCGTGAGGGGAGGATTATGAACCCATATATATAACACCCAAGACCACCCTCTCTAACCGATGTGGGACACATCATTCTCGACCCCTTTAGACTGTACGTCCTCGTGCCAACTCTGTCGTTAACCCACACGAGCTGCAGGGAACCTTTGTACATGTGCCCACCGACCAACAGAGGTTTGGCTCTGATACCATATGATATGAACCCACCTAACTCCACCCCAAAAGCTAGCTCGTGAGGGGAGGATTTTGAATACATATATATAACACCCAAGACCACCCTCTCTAACCGATGTGGGACACATCACAGTGTGGTGGTAGCTAATGCTAAGAAACCAAGATTTCACAAGAAGAGTAAGCATATTGATTGGAAGTATCATGTGATAAAGGACTTCGTTGAGGGCAGGCATGTCACGGTGTGCAAGATCGCGTCAGAGGACAATTTAGCTAATCCATTTACGAAGACACTTACTGGAAGAGTCTTCGAGAAGAATGTGGAAGCTATGGGGATGCAAGATTTGTCGTATTTACTCACTTAGTGCAAGTGGGAGATTGTTAGACATGTATGCCCTAAGGACTAAAAATGTAATAAGTTTTTGGAGACATTTTTATCAATAAATAATTTATTCATTGTTTATATATACCAAATCTTGTCCTCTTTATGATCATATTTGTTGAATGTATGTTAAACAAACAATAGTCTAAGACTGTCGGTCTAAACCATAAGAATTGGGCATATGATGGATAGATTATGCGGAAGACACAATTCTTAAGGTGATGGTCTAAATCATAAGTCCGCAATCGAGGGAATAAAGTTGGACACTTTATTCTTGTAAAGATTGTTATGTTGTCTACATCTCTATTGGGAGATGGTTTGTCTTGACCATCGAAGGTGGACTCCATGAATAGAAACATTGGCACGTTGTCATAGGTGACGATGTGTTAGATCGGGACATAAAGTGAATTGATTTGGATTAATAATTTTGTCTCAGAAAATCAATTCACTTTAGACAATTATTTGTATTGTATCTTAATCCTGAGATGAATAGTGAGCCCGTTATCTTGACTTGTGTCTTTTGATGTACCAAAGGGTGATACGCACATCTTAATAGTGGAATGCATGTTAGTACATTGGAGGCATGACTCTTAATAGTGTAGACTTATTATTCATATATATGGAATCCATAGCTCCTCTTTAAGTGTAATGATATCTTCTTATATGCGTTATCTTGTAATTGAAAAACTAGAGCGCTCAGCCATTTGGATACATAGGTATAACCGAATAGTCATCGAGACTTAGCTATACGGGAAGGTAAGACAAAACTTGTCCTTAAGCCGATTATGGATAATCATATGGGGATACGATACACTATGATATGTCATGGAGACTTAGCTACACGGGCTTCATAATTCTATGTAGTTTGAGAGTGCAGCTCCAAGCTTTTAGTGGAGTAACGTTGGAGTTGATAATTATGAAATCTATATATGGGATATTGGGTTTCATAATTATTAGGAGCTTGAACTATATAGGTCCATTTGGTCCCCTTTGCTAGCTCACAACATCCTGTAACGATACGGCATGCTTTTTCAATAATTGCTAACTTATGTCAGATTTATCAGATTGGTTAAATTTTAGAAGAATCAAATAATTCATGTCTGTTTATTAGTTTAATTAATTTTGTGATAAAATTGATTCAAGATAAACTGGTTGAATTATTGGGATCAAATTTCTTGTCTGTTTATCGGTTGATTTAAATTTAGATAAATTAGATCAAGATGAACTTGTAGAATCATTGAGAATTCATTTATTTTCCTAGAGATTATCTAGATAAAGTTGTTTTGATCAGATAACTTCTCTATTGGGTTATTTGAATTAAAACTGAGACTTTATCCTATAGAATCTTAGGTGAAAAATAAAAGATTCGTGGAGATATTTATTTGGCAGTTCGGCACGCTGATGGGGCTGTTTGGCCTATCAATCATCCTGATCGGACTGTTGATGAGCGAAGGATAAAATCATGCGCTTTTACATGGATCTTATCAGATATTGATCTGATTTTGATTCTGTTTTGAATTTTGAGACCTAATCTAATAAGGACTTACCTTGGACCCAACCTCTATAAATAGGGAGTAAGTCTTACGAGTTACACAGATCAATTGAGAGATTAAAAGTGATACTTTGCTGGTGAGAATCTAAAAACTTCCTGAGAGCTTTTATTCACAAATCACGAACACTTGCCTTAGGTTCTCTCAATTGGTTGGAAGGAGAGTCACCTGGTGGAAGAACTGTATGTGTAAGCCCACACTCACTCCGTTCGTGGATAAAGAATAACAAAGAAGACCAGTTGGTTGAGGCTATTTTGGAACGTTACTTCTCTTCACGTTTTGCAAGGGTTCTTCAGCAATCAAAGTTTAGTAAGATCTGTTTAGTTTATGCATATAGCATGTCAAACTTGTGTTTTGAAAAATATTCTGATGTAAAATTTTTAAAATTCTGCTGCGTACTATTTTTCCAACACTTCCTTCTTCCGTTAATGCTATATATTCTTACAAAGCTTTTCCCTTTTCTTCAGGATCTTTTATCTTGTCTATAATGTCTAAAGTAAGACTTTCTTCTTTTGTTAGAACATTTAGACTTAAGCCATTCATTTTGAGAATAGCATTATAATGGTTATATTTACACTCATCACTCTCTTCTCTTCTAAGGAGCGTTCTATTATGTTCATTTCTTCTTCACTACTATCACTAAGACTAGCTGAGTTTGAATCTTTTGCTATAAAATATTCCAATAACTGTTTTTCAAGCTTTCATCTATTTCTAACCCGTTTATCTTGGATTTTATCCAACACTTTTTTGCATAATGTCCAATTTTTCCACATTGATGATAGATTGGGACTGTTGAGTCCTTTTCTATTTTTCTTCTTTGCCTTTTGAACTCCTTTTAAGGAGAATATGGCTTGTATTTTTTCTGTTTTTTGTACTCTTTATAATTTTTCTTTACTCCTTTCCTTGAAAACTTTCTAAGGTAAGTTTTCTCGAGATTTTTGCCCTTTTTATGAGGGTTATATATTGGAGTATAGCCAAACTATTCGCAAAAGTCTCCTAGGGATTTTTCCCCTAATAATTTATCTTTTTCTAGTTGTCTCTTGAGTTTTATATCATTACATAGAGACAATCCTTTGGCTACTACTTCAACAGCCAATTCGCCATAGGTATAATGGCTGTATGGAATAATGCCATTATGTTTTTGCCTAATTCGCATTCTTACTTTATCTGCAAATAAGGCTGGGAATCTAGAAATAAATTTCTCTTTCCAGAAATCATTGTTACGGTCTTCTCTTATCATTACTTTGGAAAAGAACACATCCTTACACCATTTACAATGGGATAAAGATGGACATTTTAAAATGAGAAGCTGTTCCTGGCCCCTATCATTAAGGATCCTTGTGGTTCCAATAAAATGTAATAAGATTGTATATATTAGGGTGTTGACAACATCTTGTTGCAACTCGGTTTCTTGTCTTCCTGCCTCTTGTTTTACAATCATTTTAGAGGCATTTAATATCATAGTTTTTTGTTCTTGGGATACGTAATTATCCCACCAACCTTGTAATTGGCCGGTAAATCCAGTAATTATAATGTTAACAATATCTATATCTTGATTTCCCTTAATTTTGCATGATGATGCAAACATTGTCATATTTTTTATGACTTCAAGAATATGGTATTCTAATAACCCATCAATATTTCATTCTACAATTGAGGATCCATCGTATTGTACACCATGCCAAATTTCGTCCTCATATTGAAGATCCTCTAAGGAAGGCCTATGATCATAAGGCTTTAACTCAGGTTGACAGTAATTAGTCTTTTGTGATATTGTATTTATTTCCATATCAGGATTTTCTTCATTTTTAAACATTTCTATTGTATTTTCCAAATCTTTAGATAATATTTCCTCTAATTCTTCTATCACATTTACATCTTTTCTATCGGTTATACTTAATTTGGATAATCGTGAAACCAATTCTGATAGGAATTTCGGCTGTTTATCAAGGTTAAATTTAGAGTTTTCTAGAGGAGGCTTGAAAAAAGCTGGTTCTACTTTCATTGGCTTGGAACTTTGCCCTGTTTCTTTTATCATGTGGCCTTGGGACTCTATTCTATTGAGTTGCTTGCCTAGGGTTTGTAGAAACAAGTTTGAATATATGTTTTGTAGACAACGTGATTTAGAGCTGCCACTGAAACTGGTTCAGACAAATTTTTTGATATACCCTTATAAGGGACTGCTAATGATGAGGACATCACTAGCACAAGCAAGAGCACGTGGGAGACATATTCAGATCCAATTCAAGTTCCCATTGGTCCGGTTACGAGAGCTCGTGCGAAGAAATTTAAAGAAACACTTATTGGGCTGATTCAAGCAACTTGGGCTCAAGCTATTGCATGGAGGCCCATTGAGGGAATTGCATGCGACAACCACACCAATAAATGCGTGATTCAAGCTATAGAAGGGATTGAGTAATTTCCATTTCAGTTACTTTCCCATTTTGAGGCGACACATGGCGAGAAGAATCAGTTTTGACCTTTTAATGTCTAGTTTCCTTTTTTCCGTTTCTGGTATTTCTATTATTGTAAGGCTTTTAAGCCATTAAGGGAACTTTCCTTATTTAGTCTAGATTTGACTTTTGTTAAATGAGTTTCCCGAAATTTCCATGGGAATTAGGGGCTGAAAATTCGCATAGGAACCCCTATATAATTGTAACGAATTTCAATCAATGGAGACAAGTAATAACACATAATTTTGAGGTTTAATTCTCTTTAGTTCCTAAACGAACTATTCGAACTTATCGGAAATTTCCGTGGCGTTCATCGACTTATCAATCAGTCCATCCATAGCTGATTGTGGCGTCCTCACTTACCAAGACTTATCAATCAGTCCCTCCATAGCTGATTGTGGCGTCCGCACATACCAAGGTTCGTGCTTCTTGTTGGGCATCAGGTCGCGGTTCCATCCAAAACCGGTTAGAAATTTGATCTTGGAAACCAACTTCGGTTAGGATCGCGTCAGTTCTTGGCGTGGTTCGTATCAGCTAACACATCCTTCTTAATTTGTACTGTTGATTCTGGAGGATGGATTGCCATAACTTTATCTCCTGAGGCTAAAGTATATTCTTTATGGATTTTTTCAACTGTATGGAGTTGATCAAATGATGGGAATTCCAGCTTCTTAAGCTCATAATATTCTTTCAAGAATTTAAAGAAATCTATCTCCTTATTGCTCTTTATTATAAACTTATTATAAATTCCATGAAGTTCTCTCCTTCTTTTCTCAGAATGATTTTTAAGAAACCATTTTCTCAATTCGTCATTTTCTTTTGCATAGAACGTCTGAATAAGATGTTCTTTGACTTCTATCAATAAGTCATCTTCCAAACATTTACACTATGATATCCCATGTCTAAGGGTGTCAAACTGGTTGGGGCCTCATACACTGGTTGAGCTAAGCCCTTTGGAGTATTTCTGACTCCTATCATTTCTACCTCTTCAGGCTTTAGATTTATAGGGTCTTGAGGGGCCCTATCAAAGTTTCCTGTCAAGATTCTATCACTAGCATCTGAAGGTCTTGGTGGTAGAATACTCCTTTCTCTTTTTCTAAACCTGAGCTACATAGTACCATCCTCAAACTAGATAATTTGTTTGGGTTCGGTGTCTTGAGGGATCTCAGGTTTAATCACTCTGTCCAAAGTCCAAGTTTCTAGGAATTTAATCATGTCCCACTTAATCGTTTGAGGAATCACTAACCTAGACTTTGATAAGTTGGTTTGGAACATAGTGGTTTCTCCCCTCTTGTCCCTAATGAGGGTTTTCAGATGGGCAAACCGTATTCATCGCCTTTAAATATATCCTATAAATAAAGGCCATATTACTAGACCCTTCTTCTATATCAAAACCATGTGTTTGGATATCTACCAATATTGATCAAGATACATTTGGGTCTCTTAAATGGACTGAAAAGTTGGGTAGGCAGTCAAAATGTGCAAGTCCTTGACTCAAGGTGGATTCTACGGCTCCTATCAAGGAATCTTTAAACCTTTCATGCCTTTTGTCCCTGACATAGATTAGTACTGAATTATTTAGACCTTCCCTAGTTAAGGGTTTGGCTGCCACTTGCACAAATTCATAATAAAGGCATCCATACTTCTGAGGATAGAGGTTTACTAACCATTGCAATATTAAAGGTATTTCCATATATTTTTTGGTTATTGGTAACACCTCTTCAACTGTCTTTATTATATAGTTGGATTTTTGTAGAAAGCTACCCTTATTATAAACAGAGGAAGAACTAACCTTAGGGATATTCCAATTCTGTAGATGCCTTTCGATATTTTCTATGGTAACAATCTCTTTATTTTTTACAAGAAATAGAGAAGAAGATGATTCAGACCCCTGGTCTATCGAGCTTAAAGATCTAGAGGAGTTGGACCTAGAAAGACTTCTTAAAATACTTACCATAAGGCTAACTAAGATTGGAGTCGGTCAACGACTTACACAGTACTAGATGGCCTAAACACTCTCAAACGGCCTAATTTCCCTTAACTGCGTGACTAAACCCCTTATTAGAGAGTCTGACAACAAGAAATTAAAAAATCCTAACTATCCACTCCTAGTCGATCAATGGCTCTGATATTATCTAGGGAGCTACAATTAAAATTAAATTAATTAAATTTAACAATTAAAAATATAATTAATTATGAAGAAAACTGATATTATTAAACCAGCAGACAATTATAGAACAAAATAAATAATTTCTCTCTTAGTATAGTGTGTTGTTCAACCTATAGGAACAATTCATAAAGAATCTCTTTGGACCAGTAGCCCTGCACCTTAAGGTTTCCAGCTGATATACTTGAGAGTTTGGACTAAATTAAACACAGATATAAAGAAATAGGAATTTCATTACTTACATGGAAAATAGTAGTCTCCAATACTGGATTACAGACTTTCAAGGGAAAACACTCAAGCTTATTACAACACTCGAATACAAATTTTTAGAGAGAGAGAACTCTTGCACACTAGCACACTTCTAAACACTTGATTTTTTACACGATGCCTATATTAGGCTGAAGGTGAGTTATTTATAAACATTTATCTTCAATCAGTGGATGCCAGCAAAAAGTTGGTTGATTAGATAAGGATGCCAGCTGTTGGATAGGATAAGGAGTCTTTGCATTATTGAGGTCGAATCAACTTTTGCATTATTGAAGCAACACGTGTGTGGTAGAGGACCAAGTTGTCAAAGGTAACCGCATAAGGAGATAAGGTAATCTTGTCTTGATAAGATTACATCTCATTTGGATCCTGTGAGTATCCTGCAAGGTGGGACCGGAGATGTGAAGGTGGCTTCCAGTCTTTATCATTGTCGGTCTCTGTCTTTATTGTGGTCATATCCTCATCCTCATTATCGGAGTTGATCAACTATTTGAGCTTTTCTTTTTCTTTGCTGGTTAAAGATTTTTTTGATAATACATGAATAATACTTGATACTGGTTGAGTATCTTCTTTTGGGATTTTCAATCTCAAATCAGGGGAAATTTGAAAACGAATCATCTTAATTTTTTCTTTTGTAAGATGGGAAAAATCAAATATCTTCCACCACTTTCCAGAAAATGTCCTGATTAAAAATGGCACTATTAATTCATTTCTTGGAGAGGGATTTTCAATTTCATAATCTCAGCTTAATATCAATGGAAGTTCGTAAAACACCATGAACATCATCCAAGAATCATCTAGACTTGGTAGATTATTTTTATTTTCTTTTTGAAAGAATCCCAGGCTTGTCTGTATTTCTTCTAGGAAGAAGCTAGGGGTAAGGCCTATTAAGGCAAAATACAATTTGAACCAATTTGGAAAGTGTTGATTGTAATATTTTCCTTCAGTTTTAAATGAAAGAAACCATGTATGTTTTCCAGTCTTATTTTGGTAATATAAAACATTTTCCCATGCCTCAATATAATCATAATAATTGTAAGATTTGGGATAACTATTTGCAGAAGAAAGATAAGTCCTTTGATGAGGACTTTTATCCCAATCTTCCAGTGTTAAGACATTATGAATCCTCATAGCTGAATAAGCTATTTCTGCATTGTTTCTCATAGTAATAGTAAAGGAGGCTGAATGAGTCTCCGTTAGTAGTAGTTCATACCAATCCCTGGATTTAGGGTAGGTATTAGGAGCAAGATGGAAAGGAAGATGCTCCTCTACTACATTGTTTAATGATCTTTTAAGATTTGGATTTTAAATTACAAAATTTCTCTTTTTGCCTATTAATTTAAAATCATCTTCTGATTGAGAAGACATTATTTTTATAGAGCTAGTCGAGGAGGTGGCTTTGCCGAGTCATTGTCTTCTCCATGCCCTGCAAAAACTCACAAGTCAAGAAGTCGGGAAGATAATTAGTTTTCCCTTTGTGTGTTCTATTTCAAAATCAAAAATAGATTATATTGATTGCCATCTAGCAAATATCTGCTTTGATGCTAGATTTTTGACATCTTTTTCCAATGCTGATTTTGTTGCTTTATAGTCAATTCTTAAAAGGAATTTTTTATTTAACAAATCATCTTGAAATTTTGAGGTGACCATTACAATAGCTAATACTTCCTTTTTAATTGTGGGATACTTTGTTAAGTAGGGCTCCAAACACCTGGCGTGAACCTTACTAGCATCTCTTTATTATCCTTTTTCTGTTTAAGGATTCCACCATAGCCTAAATCTGAGGCATCAGATTCTACTATTTTGAAGGCTCTGGGTCTAGTAATGCTAAACAAGGAATTTCTTTGACCCTTAACTTTATCTTTTGTATTGCTTTAGTACAGCCTTCACTCCAGTCTGGAGGATTCTTTTTAAGCCTTGCAAATAAGGGCTTTGAATCTTTTGCCAAGTCCTTATAAAAATCAGCAATGTAATTGAGACCTCCCAAAAACCTCTGCAATTGTTTTTTATCTTTTATTTCGTTTGGAAATTTGTTTGCAAAAGCTATTGCTCTATCAATTGGACTAATAAGTCCTTGACTAATGTTGTGTCCTAAAAATCTTACTTCAGTTTGGAAAATTTTCGTTTTTCTAGTTGACACAACAAGACCCATTTTCTTTATAATTTCAAAGAAAATATTCAAATGTTTCCAATGTTGATCTATATTTTAAGAAAATATCAAAATGTCATCTATATATGTGATCATGAAATTGGAATATGGATTGAATATATCATTCATAATCCTTTCAAATTCCGACGCGGCATTCTTAAGCCCAAATGGCATTACATTCCACTCGAAGTGTGCAAATGGAACTGTAAAAGCGGTCTTGTATTTATCTTTTTCTGCTATTTGAATTTACCAGTATCCACTCTTTAAATCAAATTTTGAGAATACTGTGGCTTTGTGAAGCCGATTTAATAAATCCTTTTTATTTGGAATGGGATATCTAATCCATCTCAGCACTCTATTAAGAGGCTTGTAGTTTATTACCAATCTTGGAACTCCCCTTTCCAATTCCGTTTCATTCTCTACATAGAATGCAGGGCAAGACCATGGACTGGAGCTTTTCTAATAGGCCCTTTTGCTAACAATTCTTCTATTTCTTTTTTGCAGATTTCCAAATGTCTTTCATTCATTTGGATAGGTCTTGCCTTAGTGAGGATCATTGATTCCACAAAGTCTGGCTCGTAGAGTAATTCTCCCATATTTTTTTTCCCATGCCAAAAGGCATTAGGAATGCCTACATAGACTTCCTTTTCTAATTTTTTGTGAAATTTTCTATTTTTGCCTGATTTTGAGTGAGGATATCTTTTCTTCTACTGACTTATAGTTTATTTCTTGTTTTAATGAAAACAAGAAACTTTCTTTTTCTTCTATTTTTGTTTTGAGATTATTAATCTCATGCCACTTTGGTTTAGTAGAAAACTTAATTTTAATTTCTTCATTATTTAATTCGGCTATTATGCCCTCATGGTTAAGTTGGAAGGGATATAAGAGACTTAGGAAGGGTGTCCCTAAAATCACCAATCATGCAATATCTTTGCTAAGGAGAAAATTAGTTCTTAAGCAAGCTTTATCCACACAGATTGATACGAACCACGCCAAGAACTGACGCGACCCTAACCGAAGTCGGTTTCCAAGATCAACTTTTCTAACCGGTTTTGATTGGAACTGCGACCCGATGCCCAACAAGAAGCTCGAACCTTGGTAAGTGAGGACGCCACAATCAGCTATGGAGAGACCGATTGATAAGTCTTGGTATGTGAGGACGCCACAATCAGCTATGGATGGACTGATTGATAAGTCTATGAACGCCACGGAAATTTCTGATAAGTTCGAATAGTTCGTTTAGGAACTAAAGAGAATTAAACCTCAGAATTATGTGATATTACTTGTCTCCAATTGATTGAAATTCGTTACAATATATAGGGGTTCCTATGCGAATTTTCAGCCCCTAATTCCCATGGAATTTCGGGAAAATCATTTACCAAATGTCAAATCTAAACTAAATAAGGAAAGTTCCCTTAATGGCTTAAAAGCCTTACAATAATAGAAATAACACAAACGCAAAAAGGAAACTAGACATTAAAAGGTAAATAAGCTGATTCTTCTCGCCATGTGTCGCCTCAAAACGGGAAGGTAACTGAAATGGAAATTACTCAATCCCTTCTAGAGCTTGAATCACGCATTTGTTGGTCTGATTTTCGCATGCAATTCCCTCAATGGGCCTCCATGCAATGGCTTGAGCCCAAGTTGCTTGAATCAGCCCAATAAGCGTTTCTTTAAACTTCTTCGCACGAGCTCTCGTAACCGGACCAATGGGAACTTGAATTGGATCTGAATAAGTCTCCCACGTGCTCTTGCTTGTGCTAACGATGTCCTCATCATTCCCCTGCTCTTGAGAAGGATTTGTCCTCAAATCGTCGCCTACATCAAAAGGACTTAGATCAGAAACATTAAAGGAGGCACTTACACCATACTCACCTGGCAAGTCTAGCTTGTACGCATTATCATTGATCCTTTCGAGAACTTGAAAAGGACCGTCCCCTCTAGGCAATAGCTTGGATTTCCTTTGTTCTAAAAACCGTTCCTTGCGTAAGTGCAACCACACCCAATCACCAGGCTAGAAGACGAGCTTGTGACGCCCTTTGTTGGCTTGTTCAGCATATTGTTTAGTCCTTCGCTCGATGTTGAGTCTTGCCTTCTCGTGTATCTGCTTAACAAGATCAGCTTTTCTTTTTCCATCTAAATTCACATGCTCAGACAAAGGTAATGGCATTAAATCCAAAGGAGTTAAAGGATTAAAACCATAAACAATTTCAAACGGTGAAAATTGTGTAGCAGAATGAACAGATCGATTATAAGTAAACTCAACATGTGGTAAACACTCCTCCCATGTTTTGATGTTCTTTTTAATGACAGCCCTCAACAAAGTAGACAAGGTTCTATTCACAACTTCTGTTTGACCATCAGTTTGAGGGTGACAAGTAGTTGAAAACAATAGCTTAGTCCCTAACTTAGCCCACAAAGTCTTCCAAAAGTAGCTTAAGAACTTGGTGTCCCTATCAGAAACAATTGTCCTAGGCATACCATGAAGTCTTACAATTTCCCTAAAGAACAAATCAGCAACATTGGAAGCATCATCTGTCTTATGGCATGGAATAAAATGAGCCATCTTGGAAAACCTATCCACAACCACAAATATCGAGTCTCTTCCCCGTTTAGACCTAGGCAAACCTAACACAAAATCCATCGAAATATCAATCCAGGGTTCACTAGGTATTGGTAAAGGGGTGTATAAACCATGGGGCTGCACTCTTGATTTAGCCTGCCTACAAGTTACACATCTACCACAAAGCCTCTCAACATCTCGTTTCATATGTGGCCAATAGAAGTGTTCCTCCAACATAGCTAAAGTCTTCATTACTCCAAAATGTCCCATCAATCCTCCCCCATGGGATTCCCTCACTAGCAAATCTCTTAATGAACAATTAGGCACACATAATTTATTCTCCCGAAACAAGTATCCCTCATGCCTAAAGTACTTACCACTAGCAAATCTCTCACAAGCTTGATACTCAGTACTAAAGTCATGGTCATCAGCATATAACTCTTTAATGTGTTCAAAACCCAGTAGTTTAGCATTAAGAGTTGAGATTAAGACATACCTGCGAGAAAGTGCATCGGCAACGACGTTTTCCTTACCTTGCTTGTAGCAAATGACATACGGAAACGTCTCTATGAATTCTACCCAATGAGCATGCCTCTTGTTCAGCTTGTGCTGGCCCTTCAAGTGTTTCAGGGACTCATGATCGGTGTGAATCACGAACTCCTTAGGCCATAGGTAGTGTTGCCATGTCTCTAATGCCCGAACCAATGCATACATCTCTTTATCATAAGTTGGGTAATTAAGAGTTGCCCCATTCAGCTTCTCACTGAAATATGCTATTGGTCTCCCTTCCTGCATTAAAACAGCACCAATTCCAACACCTGAAGCATCACATTCAATCTCAAAAGTTTTAGAAAAATTAGGTAAAGATAACAATGGAGCATTTGTCAACTTCTCCTTGAGTAGCTGAAATGCCTTTTCTTGCTCTTCTCCCCATCTAAACCCAACGTTCTTCTTGATCACTTCAGTCAGTGGTGCGGCTATAGTACTGAAATCTTTCACAAACCGCCGGTAGAAACTAGCAAGTCCATGAAAACTCCGTACGTTTCCCACACTAGTTGGACTCGGCCACTCCTGGATGGCTCGCACCTTTTCTTCATCAACCTGTATACCTTGAGCACTAACAACAAAACCAAGAAACACAAGCTTATCTGTGCAAAAGGTACATTTCTTGAGGTTAGCATACAACTTTTCCTTTCGTAAAACATCTAAAACAAGTTTCAAATGTTCAATACGTTCATCCAAATTGCTGCTATAGATAAGGATATCATCAAAATAAACAACGACAATTTTTCCAATAAAAGCTCGCAAAACATGGTTCATTAAACGCATAAATGTGCTAGGCGCATTGGCTAAACTGAAAGGCATTACCAACCACTCATACAAGCCTTGTTTTGTTTTGAAAGCCGTCTTCCACTCGTCTCCCTCTTTCATGCGAATTTGATGATATCCACTCTTCAAATCAATTTTAGAAAACACACAAGCACCATGCAATTCATCTAACATGTCATCCAAGCGAGGAATGGGATGTCGATACTTTACCGTGATGTTGTTGATGGCTCGACAATCAACGCACGTCCTCCAAGTCCCATCTTTCTTAGGCACAAGTAAAACTGGTACGGCGCACGGGCTCATGCTTTCTCTCACGTGTCCCTTCTCCATCAACTCATTTACCTGCCGTTGGAGTTCCTTTGTCTCCTCGGGATTACTCCTATAGGCTGGTCGGTTTGGGATTGTAGCTCCAGGTATGAAGTCGATTTGATGTTCAATCCCGCAGATTGGAGGTAAACCTTGCGTTGTTTCCTCAGGAAAGATATCCTCATAATCCTGCAAAAGAGAAACAACAGAACTATGCAAGGTGGAATCAAGATCGTTAGTGTTTAATAACGCCTCCTTGCATATGAGTAAAATCATCGGCTGATTAGAAAACAAAGCTCTTCTCACATCACTCTTTCTTGCATAAAAGTTTGTTTTTCTCTCTACTTTTCTCTCATTGGCTGATTGTGAATTCTTTTCAGCCCTCTCAATTTTCTCTCCCTTGCTCTCTTTGCTCTCCTTTTTCTCGGCCATCTCTTCTTTTTTTCTCTCACTGGCCGAACTCTCTCTTTGCACTCCCACTCTTGATTTTTCTTCGCTCTTCATTTTTTTATCACTTTCTCTCTGTAAGCTCACTTGGTCTTCATAGACCTGTTTTGGTGTTAATGGAACAAGAGTGATCGTCTTTTGATTGTGAACAAATGAGTACTTGTTGGTGAAACCATCATGCTTAACTCGCCGATCAAATTGCCATGGTCTGCCTAATAATAAGTGCCCAGCTTGCATTGGAACCACATCGCACAAAACTTCATCTTCATATCTTCCAATGCGAAAAGGAACTAACACCTGTTTATGCACCTTTACCTCACCAGTATCGTTTAACCATTGCAATTTATATGGTCGAGGATGCTTAATTGTTGGCAGCCCTAACTTCTCTACCATGGTTGTGCTAGCAACATTAGTACAACTCCCACCATCAATAATCATACTACATACCTTGTTTTGAACGTGGCACCTAGTGTGGAAGATGTTTTCCCGTTGCACCTCTTCATCTTCTTCTTTGGCTTGCACACTTAAAGCTCTCCTTGTGACCAACAATTCTCCTTGGACAGCGCACTCCTCATCGTCGGCATCTCTAATGAAGGCATAGAATCATTGTCTGAATCCTCCTCGGTTTCAATGTCTCCATTGTCCCGCATCACCATAACTCGTTTGTTCAGACATTGGCTTGCTATATGACCCCTGCCTTGACATTTAAAACATTTAATATCACGAGTCCGAGTAGTGGAAGAATCAGATTTACCTTGATTCCCATGGCTGGCCACCTCTTGTTTTTGCTCGATCTTTGGCTTGGGGTTGGATTGCTTCTCATCCCTCTTCCATTGGTTGATTTTCCAAGCCGATGTACTCGGGTTTTGGCTAGGACGTGTGCTACTGCCCCTCCTCAGAAGTTGATTCTCAATTTTAATAGCCATGTGCACCATGTCCTCCAACTCCACATAATGTTGTAACTCAACGGCATTGTGAATTTCTCGGTTCAAACCCGCCAAAAACCTTGCCATTGTAGCCTCCCGATCTTCCTCTATATTAGCCCGAATCATCATAACCTCCAACTCCTTATAGTACTCCTCTACACTCCGGTTGCCCTGCTTAAGGTTTTGTAGTTTGTTGTACAACTCCCGGTAGTAGTAAGTTGGTACAAATCGTGATATGAACCCACCTAACTCCACCCCAAAAGCTAGCTTGTGAGGGGAGGATTGTGAACCCATATATAAAACACCCAAGACCACCCTCTCTAACCGATGTGGGACACATCATTCCCGACCCCTTTAGACTGCACGTCCTCGTGCCAACTCGTGCCAACTCCGTCGTTAACCCACACGAGCGGCAGGGAATCCTCGTGCCAACTCCGTCGTTAACCCACACGAGTGGCAGGGAACCTTTGTACATGCGCCCACCGACCAGTAGAGGTTTGGCTCTGATACCATATAATATGAACCCACCTAACTCCACCCCAAAAGCTAGCTTGTGAGGGGAGGATTGTGAACCCATATATAAAACACCCAAGACCACCCTCTCTAACCGATGTGGGACACATCATTCCCGACCCCTTTAGACTGCACGTCCTCGTGCCAACTCGTGCCAACTCCGTCGTTAACCCACACGAGCGGCAGGGAATCCTCGTGCCAACTCCGTCGTTAACCCACACGAGTGGCAGGGAACCTTTGTACATGCGCCCACCGACCAGTAGAGGTTTGGCTCTGATACCATATAATATGAACCCACCTAACTCCACCCCAAAAGCTAGCTTGTGAGGGGAGGATTGTGAACCCATATATAAAACACCCAAGACCACCCTCTCTAACCGATGTGGGACACATCAAATCGCTTCCTCATCATGGTCTTCATCTCTTCCCATGACTCAATAGGTTGCTCTCTATTTCGTCTTCTGTTTATAACAAGTTGATCCCACCAAGTAATAGCATAATCAGAAAATTCAATTACAGCCAATTTTACCTTCTTCGCCTCGGAATAGTAGTGGCAGTCAAAGATGAACTCCATTTTCTTCTCCCATTCTAGGTACGCTTCTGGATTGGATTTGCCTTGAAATGATGGTATCTTCATTTTTATGCCTCTCAAACTATCATCTTCCCGGTTCCTAACTCCTCTATCCCGTCCAAATCTTCGGTGACTACCCGCTGAATCTTCTCCTTCGTCAAACTCTTCCCCATCAATCCTATAGTAGTCATCAACCTCTCCTCTAACCGGAACCCTTTCTCGCCTACGCGCATAAGGAACATGTTGTGGCTGTTCCACATGTGCATTCTCTATCCGGTCTATCCTCTCATGAAGCTGTCCTATCTCTCCCCTCAACAATCGCCTCATCTCCCCCATCATCGCTTCCATAAGAAGTTTTGGGTCTGCTGCACCCGAGGTACCCTCAATAGTGTTCTTGCTGTTGTTTGACATTTTCCAAGGACCTTACCACACTCCCTTACGTGTTTCACTCGTGAAATGGTTCACTCAATTTCACTCGTGTTTACACTCAATACTTTCGGCTTTTGTCCACTCAAATGCTCTCGCCTCTATGCCTTTTTCCACTCTTTAATTCTCACTCAGTTCCTATAAAACTAGTCAAATCAATATCAAAAATTTCCTTGACAATTACAAATAGATTACCAAAGAGACAAGACTATAACAGAAACAAAAGGTTTAGGCTTTTAGAATCACACCCAAAAGGAACAAAATTTGAACAAATTTTTTTGGTCTATGCAAGGAATTCAATTTCAGATTCCTTAAACGATGAATAACAAAAATCTGAAATAAAAATTTAAGGAATTCAACTTCGGTTTTAGGCTCTCTTTTTTTTTTTCGGATCCTCTTGTTTTTCTTCTTTTCCTTTTTTTTTTCTTTTCTTTTCGTTTCTTTTCTTTCTTTCTTTTCTTTTCGGATCTTTTTTTTTTTTTTAAACCGACTTTGATAATGGAAATCAAAACTCACGAACAATTGAAACAAACATAAACTAAGAGAACGGATAAGCAAAACCTGATTAGAACCTCGCTTTGATTACCAAATGATACGAACCACGCCAAGAACTGACACGACCCTAACCAAAGTTGGTTTCCAAGATCAACTTTTCTAACCAGTTTTGATTGGAACCGCGACCCGATACCCAACAAGAAGCTCGAACCTTGGTAAGTGAGGACGCCACAATCAGCTATGGAGAGACCGATTGATAAGTCTTGGTATGTGAGGACGCCACAATCAGCTATGGATGGACTGATTGATAAGTCTATGAACGCCACGGAAATTTCCGATAAGTTTGAATAGTTTCTTTAGGAACTAAAGAGAATTAAACCTCAGAATTATGTGATATTACTTGTCTCCAATTGATTGAAATTCGTTACAATATATAGGGGTTCCTATGCGAATTTTCAGCCCCTAATTCCCATGGAATTTCGGGAAAATCATTTACCAAATGTCAAATCTAAACTAAATAAGGAAAGTTCCCTTAATGGCTTAAAAGCCTTACAATAATAGAAATAACACAAACACAAAAAGGAAACTAGACATTAAAAGGTAAATAAGCTGATTCTTCTCGCCATGTGTCGCCTCAAAACGGGAAGGTAACTGAAATGGAAATTACTCAATCCCTTCTAGAGCTTGAATCACGCATTTGTTGGTCTGATTTTCGCATGCAATTCCCTCAATGGGCCTCCATGCAATGGCTTGAGCCCAAGTTGCTTGAATCAGCCCAATAAGCGTTTCTTTAAACTTCTTCGCACGAGCTCTCGTAACCGGACCAATGGGAACTTGAATTGGATCTGAATAAGTCTCCCACGTGCTCTTGCTTGTGCTAACGATGTCCTCATCACAGATTCCTACATCAGATAATTTTTATTCAATTGGCATTTTTCCCCCCTTGGTAATATTTAATACTTGATTAGTTTTGGAGAAATATTTGGTTGGGACTATACCTTCACTTATACAATTTAAGTCGGCACCTGTATCTATAAGGGCCTCTACCTTGATGACATATTCTTTGACTATTACCAAAGTTATTTTACTATACCAATTTTGGTTAATAACTCTATCTATAGCATTGATCGAGTTATCTTCCATCTTTCCTAGGAGCGAACTTCATAGAATTTATAATAAGTTTTAAATAAAGAGCAATAAGGAGATAGATTTCTTTAAATTCTTGAAAGAATATTATGAGCTTAAGAAGCTGGAATTCCCATCATTTGATCAACTCAATACAGTTGAAAAAATCCATAAAGAATATACTTTAGCCTCAGGAGATAAAGTTATGGCAATCCATCCTCCAGAATCAATAGTACAAATTAAGAAAAATGTGTTAGCAGTCCCTTATAAGGGTGTATCAAAAAATTTGTCTGAACCAGTTTCAGTGGCAGCCCTAAATCACGTTGTGGAACAAAACATTTATTCAAACCTGTTTCTACAAACCCTAGGCAAGCAACTCAACAGAATAGAGTCCTAAGGCCACATGATAAAAGAACCAGTCAAAGTTTCAAGCCAAGGAAAGTAGAACCAGCTTTTTTCAAGCCTCCTCCGAAAATCTCTAAATTTAAGCTTGATAAACAGCTAAAATTCCTATCAGAATTGGTTTCACGATTATCCAAATTAAGTATAACCGATAGAAAAGATGTAAATGTGATAGAAGAATCATAGGAAATATTGTCTGAAGATTTGGAAAATGCAATAGAAATGTTTAAAAATGAAGGAAATCCTGATATGGAAATACATAAAATATCACAAAAGACTAATTAAAATCAACCTGAGTTGAAGCCTTATTATAATAGGCCTTCATTAGTAGATCTTCAATATGAGGATGAAATTTGGTATGGCATACAATACGATGGATCCTCAATTGTAGAATGGAATATTGATGGGTTATCAGAATACCAAATTCTTAGAGTCATAAAAAATATGACAATGTTTGCATCATCATGCAACATTAAGGGAAATCAAGATATAGA
Source organism: Artocarpus heterophyllus (assembly GCA_025403435.1). Classification (NCBI taxonomy): domain Eukaryota; kingdom Viridiplantae; phylum Streptophyta; class Magnoliopsida; order Rosales; family Moraceae; genus Artocarpus; species Artocarpus heterophyllus. The sequence goes on along the minus strand of CM046339.1, from coordinate 5,829,249 downwards.
TATTGCTAACATTATAATTATTGGATTTACTGGCCAATTACAAGGTTGGTGGGATAATTATGTATCCGAAGAACAAAAAACTATGATATTAAATGCCTCTAAAATGATTGTAAAACAAGAGGCAGGATGACAAGAAACCGAGTTGCAGCAAGATGCTGTCAACACCCTAATATATATAATCTTATTACATTTTATTGGAACCAAAAGGATCCTTAATGATAGGAGCCAGGAATAGCTTCTCAATTTAAAATGTCCATCTTTATCCCATTTTAAATGGTATAAGGATGTGTTCTTCTCCAAAGTAATGACAAGAGAAGACTATAACAATGATTTCTGGAAAGAGAAATTTATTTTTGGATTCCCAGCCTTATTTGCAAATAAAGTAAGAATGCAAATTAGGCAAAAACATAATGGGATTATTCCATACAACCATTATACCTATGGCGAATTGGCTGCTGTATCCAAAGGATTGTCTCTATGTAATGATATAAAACTCAAGAGACAATTAGAAAAAGATAAATTATTAGGCAAAAATCCCTAGGAGACTTTTGCGAACAGTTTGGCTATCCTGCTATATATAACCCTCATAAAAAGGGCAGAAAACTCGAGAAAATTTATCCTGAAAGTTTTCAAGGAAAGGAGTAAAGAAAAATTATAAAGAGTACAAAAAATAGAAAACATACAAGCCATATTCTCCTCAAAAGGAGTTCAAAAGGCAAAGAAGAAAAATAGAAAAGGACTCAACAATACCAATCTATCACAAACGTGGAAAAATTGGACATTATGCAAATAAGTGTTGGACAAAAGCCAAGATAAACAAGTTAGAAATAGATGAAAGTTTGAAAAAACAATTATTGGAATATTTTATAGTAAAAGATTCAGACTCAAGTAGTCTCAGTGATAGTAGTGAAGAAGAAATGAACATAATAGAACACTCCTCAGAAGGAAAAGAGAGTGATGAGTGTAAATGTAACCATTATAATGCTATTCTCAAAATGAATGGCTTAAGTCTGAATGTTCTAACAAAAGAATAAAGTCTTATTTTAGACATTATAGAAAAGATAGAAGATCCTGAAAAGAAAAGGGAAAGCTTTGCAAACATATATAGCATTAACAAAAGAAGGAACAAGCAGAGATTCAACCACAAAAATTCAAAAGAAGCTTCAGGAAAAAAGTGAACAATATTCCTTTAATGAAATCCTTAAGAGGATAGATTCTAAAAAGATAGAGAAAGAACCTACAATACAAGACCTGAAAGCTGAGGTCAATGAAACCAATGAAGAGTTGAAAAAATTGAAGGTGAGAGTTCAAACCGTAGAACTAATGAGTTTTAGGGAACATTCAGAAAAATCTGAAGAAGAAGAGCTTAATGAGCTCTTAAGAAAGATGGAAGATAACTGGATCAATGCTATAGATAGAGTTATTAACCAAAAATGGTATAGCAAAATAACCTTGGTAATAGCCAAAGAATATATCATCAAGGTAAAGGCCCTTATAGATTTAGGTGCTGACTTAAATTGTATAAGTGAAGGTATAGTCCCAATTAAATATTGCTTCAAAAACTACTCAAGTATTAAATACTACCAATGGGGGAAAAATGCCAATTCAATATAAATTATCTGATGTAGGAGTCTGTGTGGATAAAGATTGCTTAAGAACTAATTTTCTCCTTAGCAAAGATATTTCACGATTGGTGGTTTTATGGACACCCTTCCTAAGTCTCTTATATCCCTTCCAAGTTACCCATGAGGGCATAATAGCCCAATTAAATAATGAAGAAATTGAAATTAAGTTTTTAACTAAACCAGAGTGGCATGAGATTAATAATCTCAAAATAAAAATAGAAGAAAAATAAAGTTTCTTGTTTTCATTAAAATAAGAAATAAATTATAAGTCAATAAAAGAAAAGATGTCCTCACCTCAAAATCAGGCAAAAATAGAAAAATTTTAGAAAAAATTAGAAAAGGAAGTCTATGCAAACATTCCTAATGACTTTTAGCATAGGAAAAAACATATGGTAGAATTACCCTACGAGCCAGACTTTGTAGAATCAATGATCCCCACTAAAGCAAGACCTATCCAAATGAACGAAAGACATTTGGAAATCTGTAAAAAAGAAATAGAAGAATTGTTAGCAAAAGGGCCTATTAGAAAAAAGCTTCAGTCCATCGTCTTGCCCTACATTCTATGTAGAGAATGCAGTGAAATTGGAAAGGGGAGTTCCAAGATTGGTAATAAACTACAAGCCTCTTAATAGAGTGATAAACAGCTTAATTGATTAGTGAATTAATGGTAAACCAATAATCGGTCTACCAATAAAGCAAAGAAAACCCTAAATATTTGAGCAAAGAAAGTAAGTTACGTGAAAAACAACAAAATAAATGTTGCATTTTGACGTTTCAGTTGACGATCTTATCATAACTCAACTATAGCCATCACATCGATGTACTTGCCCTGTGCTTATTACACGACTACTTCGTTTAAACATCATTTGAAATGCCTTATTTGTGGTCTCACTCTTCCACTTCTCCAATGTGTTCTTGCAATATGTCATAAACTATGTTTTCTACCACTCAAATAGACTTAGATGGAACTATGTTTGAAAGATACACTGTGGTTTGTAGTGCATATCTCCAAAATGAAGTGTGTAATGATGAGTAGCTAAGCATATATCTTACCATATCAAGCAATATTCAGTTTCTTCTCTCAGCAATGCCATTTTGCTATGGTGTTCCAGGTGTAGTGAGTGATGTTAGAATACCATGTTCTGTCAAGTGATCCTTGAGTTCAATATCAAGGTACTCCCCTCCTTGATCAGATCAAAGACTCTTCACTGAATTAGGTAATTGCTTTTCAACATCTGCTAGGAATTCTTTGAACTTTTCAAAAGTTTCAAATTTTCTTTGCATTAAGTACACATATCTGTATCTAGAATAGTCGTCAATAAATGTACCAAAACAACTGCTTTTGATCCACTCTCATCCTGTTTTCCACATGGACAAGATCCCTCAAAGAAAAGCATCTACGAAGAAGAGTAAACGTGATAAGTTGCCCCCAAATCAACTATTTAAGGTGAAGTATCATCTTTAATTAAGCAAGCTTCTAAAACGAGTAAATCTGATTTACCATTGTTCTTCTTCTTTGAGCTCTTAGAGATATACTTTTACAATTTCTTTTCCAATGCCCAACTGCATCACAATAGAAACATTTTCCCTTGGGCTTCTTTTCCTTTGAGCTCTTTTTCTTTTGGTTGCACTTGTTCTTCTTAGGTTTTCCTCCACTCTTAGATTTGCCACTTTTTTAAATTTTTTTTCTTCCTTTTTATGTTCTTTTTAACAGAAGAAGAAGGTTAAGCTTCAATAACATTTGCCTCACCTTCTTTAGCTTTCTCTTTTGAGATAAACTCTAAGGTTTATAACTCATTAATCAAGTTAGTTAGATTATATTTTAACTTGTCCATGAAATAGTTGTTTTTAAACTAAATGAACGTAGGGGAAAGGGTTTTTAAAATCATCTCCTTCTGTGTGGCTTCATCGATCACCACCTCATTCATTTCGGCCTCATAGAGATAGTTAACCATGTTGAGAACATGTTCTCTGACTGAGAATCCTAGCTTTATTTTAGCGTTCATTACAACCTTTACGGATTCATGTCATGCCTTCTTAGAAGGACTTCCTAATATGTCTTGAAGGGACTGCATTATCTCATAAGCAATCTCCACGTTTTTGCACTTCATCCTAAGCACGTCAGACATGCAACCAAAGAGGTAGTGACAGGCTTTGTTGTTTTCCTCTATCCAACGATCATATGCCTCTCATATACTACAAGTAGTATTGACAATAGGCGGTAGAGAACACTATTAGGCATAGTGCCCTAAGGAGTAAAATGTTATAATATGTTTTTAGAGACATTTTATCAATAAAGAGTTTATTTATTGTTCATATACCAAATGTTGTCTTCTTTATATTCATTTCTATTGAACATATAATAAACAAATAAAAGTTTGAGGCTGTCAGTCTAAACTTTTAAGAATCGTGGATATGATAGAAAGATTATGAAGAAGACATGAATCTTAAAAATGATGGTCTAAATCATAAGATCTGCAATCGAGAGAATAAAATTGGATGCTTTATTCATGCTAAGCTAAGATTGTTATATTGTCTACGTTTCTAATGGGAGATGGCTTATCTTGGTCATCGGAGTGGGACTCTACGAGTAGAAATATTGGTGCATTGTCATAGGCGACGATGTATTGAATTAGGACAAAAAGTTGAATTGATTTGGTTAATAATTTCATTTGTTCAAATCAATTCACTTAGACAATTATATGTGTTGTGTCTTAATCTTGAAGTGACTTATGTCTTTTGATGGACCAAAGGGTGACATCCTGGTTTAATGATGGTATGCATACTAGTATGTTGGAGGTATGACCCTTGATTCACATGGACTCGTTATTCATAGATATGGAATCCATAGCTCTTTTTGTGGAGTTAATGATATTCTCTTACATGCATTATCCTATAATTGAAAGACTAGAGCACTCAACCATTTGGATGCATAGGTGTAACTGAATGGTGTACTATCTATGGATAGTAAGTATCAAAGTGATGTGATAGTGGAATGCAAGATAAAAAATAATCAGGTAAGTAAAACATAATTTATTTTTAAGCCGATTATAAATATCTTATAAGGATGTGACACATTATGATATGTCATAGGAGCTTTGTAATTTTATATAGTTTCAGAGTGTAGCTCTCAGCTTTTAGTGGAGCAGTGTTAAAGTTCATAATTTTAAAATATGTGATAAGAACCTCGTCAATATACTGACGAAACCCGTTATCAATAAAAAAAAGCACCAAGACCATTTCTACTCACATTTGGATGGAAGTCACCGTGACCTGTTGGTTATTCGAAGCAAGAAACTTGGTATATCATAGACGCCATAATCAAGGATGGAAAGCTCGATTGATAAGTCGAGGTTGAATGCATGGATTGATCCGAAGAGTTCGTGTAGTTCATCAAAGAACCAAAGAAAGAATTTTCTCTCTAAAAAATAAACATTCATCAATAATTCATTAACCTTGGAAACACCTATTTATACGCCAAAATTACAAAGTGTTGCCCAAAAAGAAAAGTTAACAAATTCAAACATAACTACTAATCCTAATTTAAGCCTAAAATAAAACCAAAAATAAAGCAAAGTCTCAATGGCTGATAATCAGCCATTTACACGCCCAACAATTAAAGGAAAGTGCAATTTAATGATCTTCAACAACTTGCACAAATGATCAGCCACATGTGTGCCAATAATGGGAAAGTTTTCAAAATCCTTCTATAGACTTGATCTTGCAAAATTTGAGCTGATTTCAAGCTTGACTCATCCGGATTTTCTAGAACTTGGATCAAATTAATGCACCTTTGTGGCTGACGTGGGCCTAGGTCAATGGGCTTGCACAAATTTACTTGATTCCAAATTTTGTGAATCAGCCCATTTAGTGCTTCCTTGAATTTCTTAGCTCGGGATCTTGTGACTGGTCTAATAGGAACTTGTATTAGGTCAACCACCTTCCTTGCATTTGAGCTCCCCACGTCTCCATCATTCCCCTCCTCTTGACAAGGAATTGTCCTCAAATCAGACTCTACATCAAAAGGACACAAATTAGAAACATTGAAGGTAACACTTACATTATACTCACCTGGCAAATCCAACTTGCAAGCGTTTTCATTAATTCGTTTAAGGACTTGAAATGGACCATCTCCACGTGGTAACAACTTTGACTTTCTTTGTTCTAGAAAACGCTCCTTTCTGAAGTGCAACCACACCCAGTCTCCGAGTTTGAAAATCAGCCTGTGTCCCCCCTTGTTGGCTTGCTTTGCATATTGTTCCATTCTTCGCTCAATGTTGAGTCTTGCTTTCTCATGAATCTGTTTATCAAAGTCAGCCTTCCTTTTCCCATCTAAATTAACACGCTCAGAAACAGGTAGTGGTGATTCAATGGTGACAAAGGATTAAAACCATAAACAATTTCAAAAGATGAATACTTAGTAGCAGAATGGACAGAGCGATTATATGCAAACTCAACATGTGGTAAATAGTCTTCCCATATTTTAATGTTCTTACTAATGATTGCTCTTAATAAGGTTGATAAAGTCCTATTTACTACCTCAGTTTGACCATTAGTTTGTGGGTGGCAAGTAGTAGAAAACAATAGCTTAGTACCTAACTTACTCCATAAAGTCTTCCAAAAGTAGCTCAAGAACTTAGCATCTCTATGTGAAACAATTGTCCTAGGCATGCCATGTATTCTCACAATCTCCCTAAAGAACAATTCAGCAACATGCGATGCATCATCAGTTTTATGACAGGGAATAAAATGTGCCATCTTAGAAAATCGATCTACAACCACAAACACACTATCCTTCCCACGTTTGGTCTTAGGTAAACCTAACACAAAGTCCATTGAAATATCAGTCTAAGGCTCACTAGGAATTGGCAAAGGTGTGTATAAACCATGGGGTTGTGCTCTCGATTTAGCTTGCCTCCACATGACACATCTACCACATATCCTTTCAACATCCCTTTTCATGTGTGGCCAAAAGAAGTGTTCCTGCAAAACAACCAAAGTTTTAGCAATTCCAAAATGCCCCATCAATCCACCACCATGGGATTCCCTCACTAACAAATCTCTCAAAAAACAATTAGGCACATAAAGCTTATTCTCTCAATACAAAAGTCCATCATGTCTACAAAATTTACCCATTGCGTTTTTCTCACAAGTTCGATGCTCCTCGTTAAAATCTTGGTCTAAAGGGTATAAATCCTTAATATGCTCAAAACCAAGCAGTTTAGCATCAAGGATAAAAAGTAATGCGTACCTGCAAGAAAGTGCATCCGCAACGACATTCTCCTTACCTTGCTTATATCGGATGACGCAAGGAAATGTCTCGATGAATTCCACCCAGCGGGCATGCCTCTTATTCAACTTTTGTTGTCCCTTCAGATGTTTCAAAGACTCGTGATCGGTGTGAAGCACGAATTCCTTGGGCCATAGGTAGTGTTGCGAAGTCTTTAATGCTCAAACCAAAGCATACAACTCCTTGTAATAAGTCGAGTAATTTAGTGTTGACCCACTCAATTCTTCACTAAAATACGCAGTTGGTCGTCCTTCTTGCATCAGCACGGCACCTATACCTACACCAAAAGCATCGCATTCAATTTCAAACATTTTAGAAAAATAAGGTAAAGCAAGTAAAGGAGCATGAGTAAGCTTATGCTCGCAATATACTGACAAAACCCGTTATCAATAAAAAAGGCACCAAGACCATTTCTACTCAGATTTGGATGGAAGTCACTATGACCCATTACTTATATCGAAGCAAGAACCTTGGTATATCGTAGACGCCACAATCAAGGATGGAAAGCTTGATTGATAAGTTGGGGCTGAATGCCCAGATTGATCCAAAGAGTTTGTGTAGTTCGTCAAAGAACCAAAGAAAGAACTTTCTCTCTCAGAAATAAACATTCATCAATAATTCATTAACCTTGGAAACGCCTATTTATAGGCAAAAATTACAAAGTGTTGCCCAAAAAGAAAAGCTGACAAATTCAAACATAACTACTAATCCTAATTTAAGCCTAAAATAAAAATAAAAAAGAAAGGAAAGTCTCAACGGCTGATAATCAGCCATTTACATGCCCAAAAATTAAAGGAAAGTGCAATTTAATGCTCTTCAACAACTTGCACAAATGATCAGCCACATATGTGCCAATAATGGGAAAGTTTCTGAAATCCTTCTATAGACTTGATCTTGCAAAATTTGAGCTGATTTCAAGCTTGACTCATCCAAATTCTTCTAGAACTGGGATGAAATTGATGCACCTTTGTGGCTGACGTGGGCCTGGGTCAATGGGCTTGCAAAAATTTGCTTGATTCGAAATTTTGTGAATCAGTCCATTTAGTGCTTCCTTGAATTTCTTAGCTTGGGCTCTTGTGACTGGTCCAACAGAAACTTGTATTGGGTCAACCACCTTCCTTACATTTGAGCTCCCCACGTCTCCATCAATATGTATTTGGGATATTGAATTTTATAATTACAGGAACTTGATCTATATATATTATTGGACATGTATGCCTTGAGGAGTGAAAATGTAATATGTTTTAGAGATATTTTTTTATCAATAAAGAATTTATGTATTATTTATATACCAAATCTTGTCCTCTTTACGTTAATATTTTTCAAATGTATGTTAAGCAAACAAAAGTCTGAGACTGTCGGTCCAAACCGTTAAGAATTGGGCATATGATGGACAGCTTGTGTAGAAGACACGATTCTTAAGGTGATGGCCTAGATCATAAGATCCGCAATCGAGTGAATAAAGTTTAGCGCTTTATTCATGCAAAGATTATTATGTTGTCTATATCCCTAATGGGAAATGGTTTGTCTTGACCATTGGAGGCGGACTCCACCAATAGAAACATTGGCACATTGTCATAAGTGATGATGTGTTGGATCGGGACATAAAATGAATTGATTTGGATTAATAATTCTGTCTCAGTACATCGATTCACTTTAGACAATGATTTGTATTGTATCTTAATCCTGAGATGAATAGTGGGCCCATTGTCTTGGTTTATGTCTTTAATGTACCAAAGGGTGACACCCACATTTTATAGTGTTATGCATACTGGTACATTGAAGGCATGACTCTTGATAGCGTAGACCTGTTATTCATAGATATGGAATCCATAGCTACTCTTTAGGAGTAGTTGATACCCTCTTGTATGCATTGTCTTGTAATTGGAAAACTAGAGCGCTCAACCATTTGGATACATAGGTGCAACCGAATAGTATACTGTCTTCGGATGGTAAGTTCTCCGATGGTGATATAATGGAACGTAAGATAAAACTAATTAGAAAGGTAAGGCAGAACTTGTCCTTAAGCCGATTATAGATAATCCTATGGGGGTACGATACATTATGATATGTCATTGAGACTTAGCTATACGAGCTTTGTAATTCTATATAGTTTGAGAGTGCAGCTCCAAGCTTTTAGTGGAGCAGCATTGGAGTTGATAATTGTGAAATTTATATCTAGAATATTGGGTTTCATAATTATCGGGAGCTTGAACTATATAGGTCCATTAGGTCCCCTTTGCTAGCTCATAAAAATCCTGTAACGATATAGCGTGCTTCCCCAATAATTGGTGACTTATGTCAGATTTATCAGATTGGTTGAAATTCGATAAAATCATATAATTCATATTTGTTTATCGATTGAATTAATTTTGTGATAAAATTAATTCAAGATAAACTTGTTGAACTATCGAGATTAGATAATTCATGTCTTTTTATTGGTTGGATTAATTTTGAAAAAATTAATTCAAGATAAACTTGTTGAATTATCAGGAATATTTATTTTCCTACAGATTATCTAGATATGACTATTTAATTAGATAACTTCTCTATTGGGTTATTTGAATTAAAACTGAGGCTCTGTCCCCAGAATCTCAGGTAGGAAATAAAGATTCGTAGGTAACTTTTTAGTGTAAGTTTTGCAGGCCGATTTGTAAGTTCGACCTGCCAATTGAGGAGGTTCAGCAGACCGATCTGCCAGTTCGGCCTACCGATCGAGCAATAAAAGGATCATGTATTTTCACATGAATTTTATCAGATATTGATTCTAATTTGATTCTGATTTGAATTTTTGAGGCCTTGTCTAATAAGGACTGACTCCTAGGCCCAACCTCTATAAAAGGGGAGTGAGTCTCATTATTATTTAGAACAATTAAGAAATCTAGAGTGAGACTTTGTCAGTGAGAATTCGAAACTCCCCAGAGAGCTATCATTCACAAATCACGAATTATAACTTTTGGTATTTCTCAATTGGTTGGAAGGAGAGCCACCTAGGAAAAGCTAAAGACATGAGCTCACACTCACTTCGATCGTGGATAAAGAATAACAAAGAAGGCTAGTTGGTTGAAGTTCTTTTGGAACATTACTTCTCTTCATTGATCACAAGAGCTTTTTGGCACATAAAGGTTAGTAAGATCTGGTTAATTTATGCATATTGCGTGTCAAACTTGTGTTTTAGAAAATACTCTGTTATAAAAAAATTTAAAATTTTGCTGCATACTATTTTTTCAACAACTGGTATCACAGACATGGTTTTTACATAAATTTGTAAGTTTGTGATCATGCTATATGAATAAATTATGTGATCTTTAGATCTCCTATGCTTGAATTTAATTTTTAGAGAGTTGGCACTCTAGGGTTTCTATATATTTTTATGTTGTCATGGATTATATGGTAAATGTTTATTAATTAATTATGGTTGATTAAATTATTATTTAATTAATTATTAATTAATTAATTTATACCCGTTATGATTCCTTAGAGGCTAGAATGTGTCTCTCATTTTTTCATGTAATTAGATTGCAGGCTATCATCTCCATCTAGGAATTATTATTTTATTTTAAATTTGTAATAATTTTGTAATTAAATTATCATTCGGAGAAGATGGATTCAGAAGATAGATCTAGAAGATGGATGATGGCATTCTTAGGTATTTCCTGAGTCTCTAATTTTATGTTTTTGAATTGTTGAAAATAAAATTGATAAATTGCATTAGAAACTGTATTTTCTAAAAAGCATGATTTTTGCTCAGCCGGCATGCCAAACCCTCCAGTTCGGCAAGCCGATGATCGTAGAATCGACAAGCCAGACTCAGGTTCGGCAGGCTATCAACGGGGTAGAAATTAGGTGGCTTTGGCGGCAGGCTGAACTCCATGTTCAATAGGCCGATCTGTCATGACCAGTTAGGCCGATCAGCTTGCCGGCAGAGAGTTGGAAATTTTTTTAGAAAAGGGGCAATTTTTTATGTAGTTTTAATTTTACTTTTGGGACAATTCTAAGAAACATTAAAATTTGGATATAACCAAAATATGGAGTATTCGATCTATGCTGGATTGAAGACTTGAAGATAGGCATTACATGAAGAACGATACAGCTTAAGGATTCAAGGATAAAGAATAGATAATATGTTTCGATTATTCTCTTGTAATCTTTATTTTCTATTCTCTAGGGTGGAACCATAATATTACGGTTATTTATTTTTATTTTGCTTGTAGCTTTACTTGATTGCTTTGCTTGTCTACATTATAATATGATTTACCATGTATATTGATAACATGCCATATAGAATAGGGAGTGCCACTCAATTAAAAATTGTTCATGCATGTTTTTAAAATAAAATCTTGATTTCAAAAGATTGAGTGGGAGAAGGTTTTCAAAGAGAGGACCTAAGGCCTCCATCGTTGGTCCATTAGTAGCACATGGTGGTTCCGACCACTAGAAAGAGACTTTGTCCTTTACTAGATTGGATCTCCAAAAGGATAAGGTATTTTAGCATGATTTACAATTGCACAGCCCTAGGTAGTGATTATAAATTATGGATAAAATATTAAAACTATGTTAATTTTATTATTAACCTCCCCTAGGAGCTTTGTTAATAAAATGATGGCCAAAGAAATAATTATTAATATATGCTAGATGATACGGGTCCTGGATGGCATATATTAATCAGGAGGGGATCCATGTTCTTGATTGAATTTGACAAGACTCCCCTAGGAGCTTGTTGAATTCTGAGTTGGAAATTGTCATTGTAAGGTTATGATGTTTTCAAGGTTTTGACACAAAAACATATTTGTATGTTTTTACATGATTGTGTTATCTTACTAAATTATTATGCTATGTTTGCTTATGTTTAGTATATGATTCTTTATTGTAGGTTAAAAATGTCTAAAAATGCTTTATCATTGATACTTGACAAAAACCAATTAACTAGTGAGAATTATAACGATTAGAACTGGAACCTAAATATCATCCTCTCCTTTGAGAAACTCAAATTTATGCTGACAACCCCTTGATCCTCCTGAGCCTATAGAAGATCCCACCAACAAGCAAATCCAAGCATATGATTGTTGGAAAAATGCAAATGATCAGGCCCGCTGCTATGTTATGGCCAGTATGAATAATATGTTGCAGGCTTAACATGAGGATTACGAAACTGCGAGACAGATCTTAGATAATCTGGAAGATATGTTTGGAGGCCAGGCCTTAACTAAGCAGCAAGGGGCGCTTTGGAAACTTCTTAACTGTTAACAGAGACTAAGGACGTCTGTAAACGAGCACATGATGTTGGTCATGGGTTACCTCGCTGAGGCACAAAACAATAGAGCCAACATCGATGCTAAAACTTAGATGACTATGGTCTTTAAGACTCTATCTAAGGAGTTTATCCTATTTAGAGCTAGGTTTAATTTAAATAATAGGCAGGATATGACCTTGACAGAATTAATGAAACAATTACAGGAGTTCGAACTACTGATCAAGGAGTCTCCTGCTGGTGGTAAGGCCAATTTGGTAGCTGCTTCTGATTCCAATCCCAACCATGGGAATGGAAAGAAACAATGGGCCAATAACGAGAAGTCTTCTATTCCTGCTAACAACAAGAGCAAGAAGAAGAAAAAGAAAAACCTGAAGAAGCTAAAGTACTTCGTCTACAAGAAGGTCGGGTACATTAAGAAGAATTACAAGGACTTCCTTTCCCGAGGAGGTAGGTGTGATCTTCTGTATTTAGAAACTTGTTTGGTTAAGGAATCCAGTGACATTTGGGTCATAGATTTTGGTGTAACTAATTAGGTTTGTATTTCTCTACAGCAAGTTCAAAGAAAGGAGAAGTCTACTTCATGAAGACTTTATGCTTTGGATGGGCGATGGATCCTTGGTCTTAGCTAAAGCAATGGGAGACGTCCATCTACATTTTGATAATTATAGGAATTTAATTTTTCGAGATTGTTTTTATGTTCCTAAACTTAGAAGGGATTTAATTTCTATAGCTTGTTTATTTAAAGACTCCTATTTAGTATCTTTTAATAATAAAGTGGTGATTCGAAAAAACAAATCTTTTATCTGTTCTGGATGGATGCAAAATAATATATATTTTATCAAACCTAAGATGGACTTACTGCTTAATGCTGAGATGAATGATAATAACTCTGAAAGACTTAAAACTTCTCACTTTAATAAAACTTATATTTGGCATTTGCACCTTGGTCATATTAACCTGAATAGGATTCAAAGGTTGGTAAGAGATAGACTTTTAAGTCACTTAAAGGTGGAATCTATACCTCAATGTGAATCTTGTTTGGAGGGTAAAATGACCAAGAGACCATTTGGGTCTAAGGGCAATAGGGCTGAAGGTGTTCTAGAACTTGTGCATAGTGATGTTTACGGACCGATGAACATCTAGACACAAGGAGGGTATGAGTACTTTGTCACTTTTATTGACAATTACTTAAGGTATGGGTTAATGCACCACAAAAACAAAACTTTTGACAAGTTCAAGGAGTTTCAAACTAAAGTAGAAAAGCAATTAGGTAGACCCATAAAGGTACTTTGGTCTGATCGAGGTGGAGAATACCTTTCTAATGAGTTCTTAATACACTTATTAGAGAATGGAATTTTATCCCATTTGACAACGCCGGGCCTTCTGCAGCAAAATGACATAGCGAAGAGAATAAATAGGACTTTATTGGACATGGTCAGGTCCATGATGAATTATTCATCATTGCTTTGTCCTTTTGGGGATATGCACTACAAATCGTATATTATCTTTTGAACAATGTGCCTTCAAAATCGGTTCCCAAAACTCCTCACGAGTTGTGGATGGGCAAGATGACATCCTTAAACCATATTTGCATATGGGGATGTCCAGTGAATGTCTTGTTTAGGGATGCGAATAAATTGGCAGTATGTTTGGAAGTTTGCATGTTCGTAGAATATCCAAAAGGGGCTAAAAGGGCTTATTTTTAAAACCTAAAGGAAAATAAAGTAATAGTTTTAACTAATGCAACTTTCCTTGAGGAGAGTTACATGGATGACTTTAAGCCTTAAAGTAAAGTGGTGCTAGAGGAGTTAAAGAGTAATCCAAACACTTCGAGGGTTCTAGTAGAAACCACTTCAATCGGTGTAAAAAAACTAAACAAACCTAAACAAGGGCTTCAGCATAGTGAGAGGATGGGGTGTCAACCCGAGAGGTATATGTTCAATTGTAAGGCCTACTTGGCCAAACTGAATGAACATGACAGGAATCCTTACACTTACGCATAGGCTATAGAGGATGTTGATTCGAAACTTTGGACAGAGGCCATGAACACAAAGATGAAGTCTATGGAGACTAATCGGGTCTGGGAACTTATGGATCTTCCCGAAGGGGTAAAACCCATAGGGAGTAAATGGATCTACAAGAAGAAAAAAGGAGCGAATGGAAAGGTCGAAACCTTTAAGGCTAGATTGGTAGCTAAGGGTTACACACAAAAGAAAGGAATCGATTACGAGGAAACCTTTTCACCTATAGCCATGCTTAAGTTCATCCAGATTCTCTTATCCATAGCTACCTCTCTCTTTTACAAGATTTGGCAGATCGATGTCAAGATGGCTTTTCTGAATGGCTATCTTGATGAGTCCATTTATATGGAACAATTAGATGGGATCAAGGTTAAGGGTCAAGAGGGTAAGGTTTGTAAGCTGTAAAGTTAATATATGGACTTAAGCAGGCTTCTTGTTCTTGGAACATAAGATTTGATCAAGTGATCATGACTTATGGGTTCTCACAAAATGTGGATGAACCATGTGTGTACAAACTGATGGAGACTTAGGGAGCTCAAATGCATGAAAGATGGTTGACCCAATATAAGTTCCTGTTGGACCAGTCACAAGAGCCCGAGCTAAGAAATTCAAGGAAGCACTAAATGGGCTGATTCACGAAATTTTGAATTAAGAAAATTTATGCAAGCCCATTGACCTAGGCCCACGTCAACCACAACGGTGCGTCAATTTGATCCAAGTTCTAGAAGAATCTGAATGAGTCAAGCTTGAAATCAGCTCAAATTTTGCAAGATCAAGTTAATGGAAGAATTTTGGAAACTTTCCCATTTTGGCACACATGCGGATTATTTGCACTTTCCTTTAATTGTTGGGCGTGTAAATGGCTGAAAATCAGCCATTAAGACTTTCCTTTCTTTTGGTTTTTATTTTAGGCTTAGTAATTATGTTTGAATTTGTCAACTTTTCTTTTTGGGCAACATTTTGTAATTTTGGCCTATAAATAGGCGTTTCCAAGGTTTATCAAAAGGATGAATGTTTATTTTCTGAGAGAAATAATTCTTTCTTTGGTTCTTTAACGAACTACGCGAACTCTTCGGATCAATCCGAGCATTCAACCCCAACTTATCAATCAAGCTTTCCATCCTTGATTGTGGCGTCTACGATATACCAAGGTTCTTGCTTCAATATAAGCAACGGGTCGCGGTGACTTCCAACCAAATCTAAGTAGAAACGATCTTGGTGCCTTTTTATTGATAACGGGTTTCGTCAGTATATTGGCGAGGTTCTTATCATTTGGTATCAATAGCCTCGGTTCTAGCCTCAGGTTTGTCTATCCTTCTTTGTTTATGAATTCTAATTTATTACTTAGGTTCTATTCCATTTTAAAAAAAAAAATAGTCGAATTTAGAGTCTTAAACAAAAAAAAAAAAGGATCCGAAAAGAAAAGAAAAAAAAAAGGAAAAGAAAAGAAAAGAAAAATCAAGAGGATCCAAAAAAAAAAAAGTCTGGAGACCCTCCTTAAAATTTTTTGTCTCCTTCCCATTGTTTGAGTGTCCAGGTGTCCGAATTTGACCTCACCTCATAGTGCAAAAAAATTTGCTTCATTCTGAACTGCGTATCAAAATATGTTGCTGAATTTGTTGCCAGTTAGATTTTATTGTTGTTTGTGTAATTCCAAAAGAACTGAAAGAGAGAATAAGCGAGTTTAAAAAAAAAAAGGCAAGAGTGGTGAGAACATTCGAGGGTAAAAGCCAATTATTCGAGTAAAACACGAGTGAATTGAGTGACCAAGTGATAGAGTGAAACACATGAGGGAGAGAAGTAAGGTCCTTATATTATCTAACATTGTTTTGCAGGTTTAAAAAAAAAATGAATCCGAATCAAGAAAGAGAAGCTGAAGATGATCTTCCACAACAAAACATTCCCAATCTTCAGTTGCAAGCATTAATGAGGCAAATGGAACGGTTGTTGACGCGAGCGCTAGAGCCCATTCATGAGAGATTAGATGAGGTTGATGCCAGAGCACGTAATAAGCAGCCACAAAACATGCAAAATAGGCGGAGGGGTGGATTGGATCTTTCGGAGGAAGATGAATTAAAAGAGTTGGAGGAACCACCGATAAATAGGGGCAGATTTAGGCATGGAAATGGGATTAGAGAAGCTAGGGGCCAAGAAGACAATAATATGGGAGGCATTAAAATGAAGATTCCGCCATTCCAAGGGAAAAATGATCCCGGAGCTTACCTAGTGTGGGAGAAGAAAGTGGAGCTAGTGTTTGATTGCCATAACTATTCATAGTAAAAGAAAGTTAAGCTTACTGCAATTGAGTTCTCTGATTATGCGATTGTATGGTGGGATCAATTGGTAATGAATAGGCGACGAAACCGAGAACACCCGATTGAGACATGGGAGGAGATGAAAACGGTGATGAGAAAGCGATTTGTACCCAGCCATTACTACCGGGAATTGTACAAAAGTTGCAAGGACTTAAACAAGGAAACAGGAGTGTGGAGGAATATTATCAAGAAATGGAAATAGCCATGATACGAGCCAATGTTGAAGAAGATCGAGAAGCAACCATGGCAAGATTTTTGCAAGGGCTAAATTTGGATATTCAAGATAGGGTGGAGATGCAACACTATGTAGAGTTAGAATACATGTTGCACATGGCCATCACAGTAAAGCGGCAGCTCAAGAGGAGGGGTAGCTCACTTGCGAATGTTAGTTTGGCACCTTCTTCATGGAAGCCGAATTTTGGGAAGAGAGAAGAGAAATCGGTCGCTAGAACAAAGTTTGAGCCAAAACTAGGCACGGCTAGCCCTTCAAACCAAGGTAAACATGATTCATCCACTTCTCGAAACCGAGATATTAAATGTTTCAAATGCCAATGCTGGGGTCACATCTCAAGCCAATGTCTGAACAAAAGGGTGATGGTGTTACGGGACAACAGAGAGGTTGTTACGGATGACGAATCGGACGAGGACTCCATTCCACCATTGGAGGACGTGGATGAGGAGGAGTATGCTATCCAAGGTGAATTGTTGGTCACTCGACGAGCCCTTAGTGTGCAAGCCAAAGAGGAAGAAGAAGAGCAACGTGAGAACATTTTTCATACTAGGTGCCACGTGCAGAACAAGGTATGTAGTGTGATAATAGATGGAAGAAGTTGTACGAACATTGCTAGCACTACTATGGCTGACAAATTAGGGCTACCAACGACCAAACATCCTCGACCTTACAAGTCGCAATGGTTGAATAATAGTGGTGAAGTGAAGGTAACTAAACAGGCATTAATTTCGTTTCGCATTGGTAGATACGAAGATGAAGTTTTGTGCGATGTAGTTCCAATGGAAGCCAGACACTTGTTACTAGGTCGACCATGGCAATTTGATCGTCGAGTCAAACATGATGGCTACACCAATAAATATTCTCTTGTGCACAACCAGAGAACATTCACTCTTGTACCAATGACACCAAAACAGGTTCATGAAGAACAAGTTTGCTAATAAAAGGATTGTGAACAAAAAGGAGAGAATGAGAAAAGGAGAGAGAAAGGGAGTGAAAATAATGAGTGTTGGAGTGCAGAGAGAGAGTTCGGCCACAGAGGGAAAAAAGATAGAGGGGCCGAGAAAAAGGAGAGAAAAGGAGAGAATATTGAGAGAGCCAGTACAAAAGAAGATTTGGCCAATGAGGTAAAAATAGAGAGAAAAACAAACTTTAATGCAAGAGAGAGTGATGTGAGAAGAGCTTTTTTTTCTAATCAGCCAATGATTTTACTCATGTACAAGGAGGCATTATTAAACACTAACGATCTTGATTCCACCTTGCATAGTTCTGTTATTTCTCTTTTGCACGAATATGAGGATATCTTTCCCGAGGAAACACCGCAAGGTTTACCTCCAATCTACGGGATTGAACATCAAATCGACTTCATACCTGGAGCTACAATCCCAAACCGACCAGCCTATAGGAGTAATCTTGAGGAGACAAAGGAACTCCAACGGCAGGTAAGTGAGTTGATGGAGAAGGGACACGTGAGAGAAAGCATGAGCCCAAGCGCCGTACCAGTTTTACTTGTGCCTAAGAAATATGGGACTTGGAGGATGTGCGTTGATTGTCGAGCCATCAACAACATCACGGTAAAGTATCGACATCCCATTCCTCTCTTGGATGACATGTTAGATGAATTACATGGTGCTTGTGTGTTTTCTAAAATTGACCTGAAGAGTGGATATCATCAAATTTGCATGAAAGAGGGAGACGAGTGGAAGACACCTTTCAAAACAAAACAAGGCTTGTATGAGTGGTTGGTAATGCCTTTCGGTTTAACCAATGCACCTAGCACATTTATGCGTTTAATGAAATATGTTTTGCGAGCTTTTATTAGGAAATTTGTCGTTGTTTATTTTGATGATATCCTTATCTATAGCAACAATTTGGATGATCATATTGAACATTTGAAACTTGTTTTAGATGTTTTACGAAAGGAAAAGTTGTATGCTAATCTTAAGAAGTGTACCTTTTGCATGGATAAGTTTGTTTTTCTTGGTTTTGTTGTTAGTGCTCAAGGTATACAGGTTGATGAAGAAAAGGTTAGGGCTATCCGAGAATGGCCAAGTCCCACAAGCATTGGAGAAGTATGGTGTTTTCATGGACTTGCCAGCTTTTACCGACGGTTTGTAAGGGATTTCAGTACTTTGGCTGCACCACTCACAGAAGTAATCAAGAAGAATGTTGGGTTCAAGTTGGGAGAAGAACAAGAGAAGGCGTTTCAGCTTATTAAGCATAAGCTTACACATGCTCCTTTACTTGCTTGACTTGATTTTTCTAAAACATTTGAAATTGAATGTGACGCTTCTGGTGTAGGTATAGGTGCCATGCTGATGTAAGGAGGATGACCAATCGCGTATTTCAGTGAAAAATTGAGTGGGTCAACACTAAATTACCTGACTTATGACAAGGAGTTGTACGCGTTGGTTCGAGCATTAAAGACTTGGCAACACTACCTATGGCCCAAGGAATTCGTGATTCACACTGATCATGAGTCATTGAAACATCTAAAGGGACAACAAAAGTTGAACAAGAGGCATGCCCGTTGGGTGTAATTCGACGAGACATTTCCTTATGTCATTCGATACAAGCAAGGTAAGGAGAATGTTGTTGCGGATGCACTTTCTCGCAGGTACACATTACTTTCTATCCTTGATGCTAAACTGCTTGGTTTTAAGCATATTAACGATTTATACCCTTTAGACCAAGATTTTAGTGAGGAGTATCGAGCTTGTGAGAAAAACGTAATGGGTAAATTTTATAGACATGATGGATTTTTGTTTCGGGGGAATAAGCTTTGTGTGCCTAATTGTTCTTTGAGAGATTTGTTAGTGAGGGAATCCCATGGTGGCGGATTGATGGGGCATTTTGGAATTGCTAAAACTTTAACTGTTTTGCAGGAACACTTCTTTTGGCCACACATGAAAAGGGATGTTGAAAGGATATGTAGGAGATGTGGCACGTGTAGGCAAGCTAAATCGAGAGCACAACCCCATGGTTTATACACACCTTTGCCAATTCCTAGTGAGCCTTGGACTGATATTTCAATAGACTTTGTGTTAGTTTTACCTAGGACCAAACGTGGGAAGGATAGTGTGTTTGTGGTTGTAGATTGGTTTTCAAAGATGGCACATTTTATTCCCTGTCATAAAACTGATGATGCATCACATGTTGCTGAATTGTTCTTTAGGGAGATTATGAGAATACATGGCATGCCTATGACAATTGTTTCAGATAGGGATGCTAAGTTCTTGAGCTACTTTTGGAAGACTTTGTGGAGTAAGTTAGGTACTAAGCTGTTGTTTTCTACTACTTGCCACCCACAAACTGATGGTCAAACTGAGGTAGTAAATAGGACTTTGTCAACCTTATTAAGAGCAATCATCAGTAAGAACATTAAATCATGGGAAGACTGTTTACTACATGTTGAGTTTGCATATAACTGCTCTGTCCATTCTGCTACTAAGTATTCACATTTCGAAATTGTTTATGGTTTTAATCCTTTATCACCATTGGATTTATCACCACTACTTGTTTTTGAGCATGTTAATTTAGATGGCAAAAGGAAGGCTGACTTTGTTAAACATATTCAGGAGAAAGCAAGACTTAACATTGAGCGAAGAATGGAACAATATGCAAAGCAAGCCAACAAGGGGTGACACAAGCTGATTTTTGAACCTGGAGACTGGGTGTGGTTGCACTTTAGAAAGGAGCGTTTCCCAGAACAAAGAAAGTCAAAATTGTTACCATGTGGAGATGGTCCATTTCAAGTCCTTGAAAGAATTAATGACAATGCTTACAAGTTGGATTTGCAAGGTGAGTATAATGTAAGTGCTGATTTGAGTCCTTTTGATGCCGAGTCTGATTTGAGGACAAATCCTTTTCAAGAGGAAGGGAATGATGGAGACTTAGGGAGCTCAAATGCATGGAAGGTGGTTGACCCAATACAAGTTCCTGCTGGACTAGTCACAAGAGCCCAAGCTAAGAAATTCAAGGAAGCACTAAATGGGTTGATTCACAAAATTTGGAATTAAGAAAATTTGTGCAAGCCCATTGACCTAGGCCCACGTCAACCTTAACTGTGCGTCAATTTGATCCAAGTTCTAGAAGAATCTGGATGAGTCAAGCTTGAAATCAGCTCAAATTTTGCAAAATCAAGTCAGTGGAAGAATTTTGGAAACTTTCCCATTTTGGCACACATGCAGATTATTTGCACTTTCCTTTAATTGTTGGGCGTGTAAATGGCTGAAAATCAGCCATTAAGACTTTCCTTTCTTTTGGTTTTTATTTTAGGCTTAGTAATTATGTTTGAATTTGTCAACTTTTCTTTTTGGGCAACACTTTGTAATTTTGGTCTATAAATAGGCGTTTCCAAGGTTAATCAAAAGGATGAATGTTTATTTTCTGAGAGAAATAATTCTTTCTTTGGTTCTTTGACGAACTACACGAACTCTTCGGATCAATCCGAGCGTTCAACCCCGACTTATCAATCAAGCTTTCCATCCTTGATTGTGGCATCTACGATATACCAAGGTTCTTGCTTCAATATAAGCAACGGGTCGCGGTTACTTCCACCCAAATCTGAGTAGAAACGATCTTAGTGCCTTTTTATTGATAACGGGTTTCGTCAGTATATTGGCGAGGTTCTTATCACAAACTGATGTGTCCCACATCGGTTAGAGAGGGTGGTCTTGGGTGTTATATATATGGGTTCACAATCCTCCCCTCACAAGCTAGCTTTTGGGTGGAGTTAGGTGGGTTCATATCATATGGTATCAGAGCCGAACCTCTGCTGGTCGGTGGGCGCATGTACAAAGGTTCCCTACCGCTCGTGTGGGTTAACGATGGAGTTGGCACGAGGACGTGCAGTCTAAAGGGGTCGGGAATGATGTGTCCCACATCGGTTAGAGAGGGTGGTCTTGGGTGTTATATATATAGGTTCACAATCCTCCCCTCACGAGCTAGCTTTTGGGGTGGAGTTAGGTGGGTTCATATCACAAACACATTAAGGATGGAAATGTGGTTTTTCTACTGCTCTATGTAGATGACATTTTACTAATTGGCGATGACCTTGGGGCATTGTCATAAGTCAAATTATGGTTGACCAAGCAATTTGACATGAAGGACTTGGGTGAGGCTAATTTTGTTCTTGGTATCCAGATTTTTAGGGATAAGAGGAACAAAATGATAGCTTTATCACAAGCTAGCTGCGTGGATAAACTTCTAAGGACGTTTGCAATGCAGGATTCCAAGAAAGGTGGGCAACCATCTAGGTTTGGAATTACTCTTTTTAAGAAAAACTCGCCAAAGTTTGAGGAAGAAAGAGAATACATGAAGAAAGTGCCATATGCTTCGGCAGTGAGTAGTCTCATGTATGTCATGTTTTGTACATGATTGGATATTTGTTATACGGTCGAAATTGTGAGTCGATTTTAAGTAGATTCTGGACCGACCACTAGGTTGCAGTAAAGCATATTTTCAAGTCCCTGAGAGGGACTTAAGGGTATATGCTTGTGTATTTGGGTGAGGACTTAACTCCTCTAAGATACACTGATTCCGATTTCCAATCCTATTTGGATTCTAGGATATCGACTTTAGGTTTTATGTTTACTCTAGACGGCGCTGCCATGAGTTGGAGAAGTGTGAAGCAAGATTGTACTTCGGATTCAACAATGGAGGCTGAGTATGTGGCTGCTAGTGATGCTTCGAAAGAAGCAGTATGGCTCCGTAAATTTCTTGGGGATCTTGAGGTTGTTCTTGGCATGGATAAGGTGTATCGTTATACTGTGATAATAGTGTAGTAGTAGCTAATGCTAAGGAAGCAAGATTTTATAAGAAAAGTAAGCATATTGATTGGAAGTATCATGTGATAAAGGACTTCGTCAAGGGCGGGCATATCATGATGTGTGAAATCGCATCAGAGGACAATTTAGCTGATCCATTCACGAAGACACTTACGGGGAGAGTCTTTGAGAGGCATGTGGAAGCTACGGGGATGCAAGATTTGTCATATTTACTCACTTAGTGCAAGTAGTGGGAGATTTTTGGACATGTATGCCCTAAGGAGTAAAAATGTAATATGTTTTGGAGACTTTTTTTATCAATAAAGAATTTATTTATTATTTATATACTAAATCTTGTCCTTTTTACGTTCATATTTGTTGAATATATGTTAAGCAAATAAAAGTATGAGAATGTCGGTCTAGACTTTAAGAATTAGGCATATGATGGACAAATTATGCAGAAGACACGATTCTTAAGGTGATAGTCTAAATTATGAGATCCGCAATCGAAGGAATAAAGTGTTGGAAACGTGGTGTGCAGCGAAAATTTTAAAATTTTTTATCAGAGTAATTTCCAAAACATAAGTTTGACATGCTATATGTATAAATTAGACATTTCTTACTAACCTCTATGTGTCGAAGAACCTCCGCAACCTGTGTAGAGAAGTAACGTTCCAGAAGAGCCTCAACCAACTGGTCTTCTTTGCTATTCTCTATCCACAACCGGAGTGAGTGTGGGCTCACACGTACAACTCTTCCACCGGTGACTCTTCTTCCAACCAATAGAGAGAACCCAAAGTTAATGTTCGTGATTTGTGAACAAAAGATCTCAGGGAGTTTTCAGATGCTCACTAGAAGAGTATCACTCTTAATCTCTTAATTGATCTAAGTAAATCATAAGACTCACTCCCTTTTTATAGCTATTGGTCCTGGGGTCAGTCCTTATCAGATTAGGTCTCAAAAACTCGAAACAGAATCAAGTTCGGATCAATATCTGATAAGATCCACGTGAAAACGCTTAATCTTATCTCTCGCTGATTGGCAGACCGAATAGGCCCCATCGGTAGGCCGAACACGTCATTCGACAGGCCAAACCCTAGAGAAAAAATCTCCGCGAATTTTTTATTTTCCACCTGAGATTCTAAAGGATAAAGTTCAGTTTTGATTCAAATAACCCAATAGAGAAGTTATCTGATCAAAACAAACTTTATCAAGATAATCTCTAAGAAAACAAATCAATTCACAATAATTCTACAAGTTTATCTTGATCTAATTTGTCCAAAATTAAAACAACCGATAAACAGACAAGAATTATCTTATCACAATAATTCAACAAGTTTATCTTGAACTAATTTCTTACAAAATTAATTCAACCGATAAACAGACATGAATTATTTAATTCTTTCAAATTTTAAACCAATCTGATAAATCTGACAAAAGTCACCAATTATTGAAAAATCACGCCGTGTCGTTATAGGATTTTGTGAGCTAGCAAAGGGGACCAAAATGGACCTATAAAGTTCAAGCTCATGATAATTATGAAACCCAATATCCCAGATATACAATTCACAATTATCAACTTGAATGCTACTCCACTAAAAGCTTGGAGCTGCACTCTTAAACTTTATAGAATTACGAAGCTCGTGTAGCTAAGTCTCCATGACATATCATAGTGTATCGTATCCTCATATGATCATCCATAATCGGCTTGAGGACAAGTTCTGTCTTACCTTCCCGATTATTTTTATCTTACATTCCATTGTCTCACCATTAGAAAACTTACCATCCAAAGATAGTGTACCATTCAGTTACACCTATGTATCCAAATGGTTGAGCGCTCCGGTTTTCCAATTACAGGAAAATGCATACAAGAGGATATCATTACTCCTAAAGAGGAGCTATGGATCCCATATCTATGAATAACAAGTCTACGCTATCAAGAGTCATGCCTCCAACGTACCGGCATGCATACCACTATTGAGATATGGGTGTCACCCTTTGGCACATCAAAAGACACAAGTCGAGACAACGGGCACACTATTCATCTCAAGATTAAGATACAATACAAATGATTGTCTAAAGTGAATTGATTTGCCAAGATAGAATTATTAATCTAAATCAATTCACTTTATGTCCCGATCCAGCACATCGTCACCTATGACAAAGTGCCAATGTTTCTATTCACGGAGTCCAACTCCGATGGTCAAGACAAACCATCTCCCATAAGCGATATAGACAACATAACAATCTTTACATGAATAAAGCGCCCAACTTTATTCCCTCGATTGCGGATCATATGTTTTAGACCGTCACCTTAAGAATCGTGTCTTCCGCATAATCAATCCATCATATGCCCAATTCTTAAGGTTTAGACTGACAGTCTTAGACTACTGTTTGCTTATCATACATTCAACAAATATGAACGTAAAGAGGACAAGATTTGGTATATATAAATGAATAAATTCTTTATTGATAAAAATGTCTCCAAAAACGTATTACATTTTTACTCCTTAGGGCATACATGTCTAACAATCTCCCACTTGCACTAAGTGAGTCAATACAGCAAATTTTGTATCCCCATAGCTTCCACATGCCTCTCGAAGACTCTCCCAGTAAGTGTCTTCTTAAATGGATCAACTAAAATATCCTCTGACGTGATCTTACACACCGTGACATGCCCGCCCTCAACGAAGTCCTTTATCATATGATAATTTTGATCAATATGCTTACTCTTCTTGTGAAATCTTGGTTCCTTAGCATTAGCTACCGCCGTACTATTATCACAGTACAGTGATACCGCTTTATCTATACCAGGAACTACCTCAAGAACCCCAAGGAACTTGCAGAGTCACACTGCTTCTTTCGAAGCATCACTAGCCGCCACATACTCGGCCGCCATCGTTGAATCTGAAGTGCAATCTTGCTTCACACTTCTCCAACTGATGGCACCGCCTCCCAGAGTAAACACAAACCCCGAAGTCAATTTCCTAGAATCCAGACTGGATTGAAAATCCAAATCAATGTATCCTAGAGGAGTTAAATCCTTACCCAAATACACAAGCATATACCCTCGAGTCCTTCTCAGGTACTTGAAAATATGCTTTATAGCAACCCAATGGTTCGGTCCTGATACGAACCACGCCAAGAACTGACGCGACCCTAACCGAAGTTGGTTTCCAAGATCAACTTTCTAACCGGTTTTGGATGGAACCGCGACCCGATGCCCAACAAGAAGCACGAACCTTGGTATGTGAGGACGCCACAATCAGTTATGGAGAAACCGATTGATAAGTCTTGGTATGTGAGGACGCCACAATCAGCTATGGATGGACTGATTGATAAGTCTATGAACGCCACGGAAATTTCCGATAAGTTCGAATAGTTCGTTTAGGAACTAAAGAGAATTAAACCTCAAAATTATGTGTTATTACTTGTATCCCATTGATTGAAATTCGTTACAATTATATAGGGGTTCCTATGCGAATTTTCAGCCCCTAATTCCCATGGAAATTTCGGGAAACTCATTTAACAAAAGTCAAATCTAGACTAAATAAGGAAAGTTCCCTTAATGGCTTAAAAGCCTTACAATAATAGAAATACCAGAAACGGAAAAAAAGGCAACTAGACATTAAAAGGTCAAAACTGATTCTTCTCGCCATGTGTCGCCTCAAAATGGGAAAGTAACTGAAATGGAAATTACTCAATCCCTTCTATAGCTTGAATCACGCATTTATTAGTCTGATTTTCGCATGCAATTCCCTCAATGGGCCTCCATGCAATGGCTTGAGCCCAAGTTGCTTGAATTAGCCCAATAAGCGTTTCTTTAAACTTCTTCGCACGAGCTCTCGTAACCGGACCAATGGGAACTTGAATTGGATCTGAATATGTCTCCCACGTGCTCTTGCTTGTGCTAGTGATGTCCTCATCATTCCCCTCCTCTTGAGAAGGATTTGTCCTCAAATCGTCGCCTACATCAAAAGGACTTAGATCAGAAACATTAAAGGAGGCACTTACACCATACTCACCTGGCAAATCTAGCTTGTACGCATTATCATTGATCCTTTCGAGAACTTGAAAAGAACCATCCCCTCTAGGCAATAGCTTGGATTTCCTTTGTTCCGGAAACCGTTCCTTGCGTAAGTGCAACCACACCCAATCACCGGGCTCGAAGACGAGCTTGTGACGCCCTTTGTTGGCTTGTTCAGCATATTGTTTGGTCCTTCGCTCGATGTTGAGTCTTGCCTTCTCGTGTATCTGCTTAACAAGATCAGCTTTTCTTTTTCCATCTAAATTCACATGCTCAGACAAAGGTAATGGCATTAAATCCAAAGGAGTTAAAGGATTAAAACCATAAACAATTTCAAACGGTGAAAATTGTGTAGCAGAATGAACAGATCGATTATAAGCAAACTCAACATGTGGTAAACACTCCTCCCATGTTTTGATATTCTTTTTAATGACAGCCCTTAACAAAGTGGACAAGGTTCTATTCACAACTTCTGTTTGACCATCGGTTTGAGGGTGACAAGTAGTTGAAAACAATAGCTTAGTCCCTAACTTAGCCCACAAAGTCTTCCAAAAGTAGCTTAAGAACTTGGTGTCCCTATCAGAAACAATTGTCCTAGGCATACCATGAAGTCTCACAATTTCCCTAAAGAACAAATTAGCAACATTGGAAGCATCATCTGTCTTGTGGCATGGAATAAAATGAGCCATCTTGGAAAACCTATCCACAACCACAAATATCGAGTCTCTTCCCCGTTTAGACCTAGGCAAACCTAACACAAAATCCATCGAAATATCAATCCAGGGTTCACTAGGTATTGGTAAAGGGGTGTATAAACCATGGGGCTGCACTCTTGATTTAGCCTGCCTACAAGTTACACATCTACCACAAAGCCTCTCAACATCTCGTTTCATATGTGGCCAATAGAAGTGTTCCTGCAACATAGCTAAAGTTTTCACTACTCCAAAATGTCCCATCAATCCTCCCCCATGGGATTCCCTCACTAGCAAATCTCTTAATGAACAATTAGGCACACATAATTTATTCTCCCGAAACAAGTATCCCTCATGCCTAAAGTATTTACCACTAGCAGATCTCTCACAAGCTTGATACTCAGTACGAAAGTCATGGTCATCAGCATATAACTCTTTAATGTGTTCAAAACCCAGTAGTTTAGCATTAAGAGTTGAGATTAAGACATACCTGCGAGAAAGTGCATCGGCAACGACGTTTTCCTTACCTTGCTTGTAGCGAATGACATATGGAAACGTCTCTATGAATTCTACCCAACGAGCATGCCTCTTGTTCAGCTTGTGCTGGCCCTTCAAGTGTTTCAGGGACTCATGATCAGTGTGAATCACGAACTCCTTAGGCCATAGGTAGTGCTGCCACGTCTCTAATGCCCGAACCAATGCATACATCTCTTTATCATAAGTTGGGTAATTAAGAGTTGCCCCATTCAGCTTCTCACTGAAATATGCTATTGGTCTCCCTTCCTGCATTAAAACAGCACCAATTCCAACACCTGAAGCATCACATTCAATCTCAAAAGTTTTGGCAAAATTAGGTAAAGATAACAATGGAGCATTTGTCAACTTCTCCTTGAGTAGCTGAAATGCCTTTTCTTGCTCTTCTCCCCATCTAAACCCAACATTCTTTTTGATGACTTCAGTCAGTGGTGCGGCTATAGTACTAAAATCTTTCACAAACCGCCGGTAGAAACTAGCAAGTCCATGAAAACTCCGTACATTTCCCACACTAGTTGGACTCGGCCACTCCTGGATGGCTCGCACCTTTTCTTCATCAACCTGTATACCTTGAGCACTAACAACAAAACCAAGAAACACAAGCTTATCTGTGCAAAAGGTACATTTCTTGAGGTTAGCATACAACTTTTCCTTCCATAAAACATCTAAAACAAGTTTCAAATGTTCAATATGTTCATCCAAATTGCTGCTATAGATAAGGATATCATCAAAATAAACAACGACAAATTTTCCAATAAAAGCTCGCAAAACATGGTTCATTAAACGCATAAATGTGCTAGGCGCATTGGTTAAACCGAAAGGCATTACCAACCACTCATACAAGCCTTGTTTTGTTTTGAAAGCCGTCTTCCACTCGTCTCCCTCTTTCATGCGAATTTGATGATATCCACTCTTCAAATCAATTTTAGAAAACACACAAGCACCATGCAATTCATCTAACATGTCATCCAAGCGAGGAATGGGATGTCGATACTTTACCGTGATGTTGTTGATGGCTCGACAATCAACGCACATCCTCCAAGTCCCATCTTTCTTAGGCACAAGTAAAACTGGTACGGCGCACGGGCTCATGCTTTCTCTCACGTGTCCCTTCTCCATCAACTCATTTACCT
This sequence comes from Artocarpus heterophyllus, assembly GCA_025403435.1. Lineage (NCBI taxonomy): Eukaryota > Viridiplantae > Streptophyta > Magnoliopsida > Rosales > Moraceae > Artocarpus > Artocarpus heterophyllus. Next base: position 5,800,361 of record CM046339.1, on the reverse strand, counting down.
GCCGTTGGAGTTCCTTTGTCTCCTTGGGATTACTCCTATAGGCTGGTCGGTTTGGGATTGTAGCTCCAGGTATGAAGTCGATTTGATGTTCAATCCCACGGATTGGAGGTAAACCTTGCCGTGTTTCCTCAGGAAAGATATCCTCAAAATCCTGCAAAAGAGAAACAACAGAACTATGCAAGGTGGAATCAAGATCGTTAGTGTTTAATAACGCCTCCTTGTAAATGAGTAAAATCATCGGCTGATTAGAAAACAAAGCTCTTCTCACATCACTCTTTCTTGCATATAAGTTTGTTTTTCTCTCTACTTTTCTCTCATTGGCTGATTGTGAATTCTTTTCAGCCCTCTCAATTTTCTCTCCCTTGCTCTCTTTGCTCTCCTTTTTCTCGGCCATCTCTTCCTTTTTTCTCTCACTGGCCGAACTCTCTCTCTGCACTCCCACTCTTGATTTTTCTTCACTCTTTATTTTTTTATCACTTTCTCTCTGTAAGCTCACTTGGTCTTCATAGACCTGTTTTGGTGTTAATGGAACTAGAGTGATCGTCTTTTGATTGTGAACAAATGAGTACTTGTTGGTGAAACCATCATGCTTAACTCGCCGATCAAATTGCCATGGTCTGCCTAACAACAAGTGCCCAGCTTGCATCGGAACCACATCGCACAAAACTTCATCTTCATATCTTCCAATGCGAAAAGGAACTAACACCTGTTTATGCACCTTTACCTCACCAGTATCATTTAACCATTGCAATTTATATGGCCGAGGATGCTTAATTGTTGGCAGCCCTAACTTCTCTACCATGGTTGTGCTTGCAACATTAGTACAACTCCCACCATCAATAATCACACTACATACCTTGTTTTGAACGTGGCACCTAGTGTGGAAGATGTTTTCCCGTTGCACCTCTTCATCTTCTTCTTTGGCTTGCACACTTAAAGCTCTCCTTGTGACCAAGAATTCTCCTTGGACAGCGCACTCCTCATCGTCGACATCCTCCAATGAAGGCATAGAGTCATTGTCCGAATCCTCCTCCGTTTCAATGTCTCCATTGTCCCGCATCACCATAACTCGTTTGTTCGGACATTGGCTTGCTATATGACCCCTGCCTTGACATTTAAAACATTTAATATCACGAGTCTGAGTAGTGGAAGAATCGGATTTACCTTGATTCCCATGGCTGGCCACCTCTTGTTTTTGCTCGAACTTTGGCTTGGGGTTGGATTGCTTCTCATCCTTCTTCCATTGGTTGGTTTTCCAAGCCGATGTACTCGGGTTTTGGCTAGGACGTGTGCTACTGCCCCTCCTCATAAGTTGATTCTCAACTTTAATAGCCATGTGCACCATGTCCTCCAACTCCACATAATGTTGCAACTCAACGGCATTGTGAATATTTCGGTTCAAGCCCGCCAAAAACCTTGCCATTGTAGCCTCCCGATCCTCCTCTATATTAGCCCAAATCATCATAACCTCCATCTCCTTATAGTACTCCTCTACACTCCGGTTGCCTTGCTTAAGGTTTTGTAGTTTGTTGTACAACTCCCGGTAGTAGTAAGTTGGCACAAATCGCTTTCTCATCACGGTCTTCATCTCTTCCCATGACTCAATAGGTCGCTCTCTATTTCGTCTCCTGTTTATAACAAGCTGATCCCACCAAGTAATAGCATAATCAGAAAATTCAATTACAGCCAATTTTACCTTCTTTGCCTCAGAATAGTAGTGGCAGTCAAAGATGAACTCCATTTTCTTCTCCCATTCTAGGTACGCTTCTGGATTGGATTTGCCTTGAAATGATGGTATCTTCATTTTTATGCCTCTCAAACTATCATCTTCCCTGTTCCTAATGCCTCTATCCCGTCCAAATCTTCGGTGACTACCCGCTGAATCTTCTCCTTCGTCAAACTCTTCCCCATCATTCCTATAGTAGTCATCAACCTCTCCTCTAACCGGAACCCTTTCTCGCCTACGTGCATGAGGAACATGTTGTGGCTGCTCCACACGTGCGTTTTCTATCTGGTCTATCCTCTCATGAAGCTGTCCTATCTCTCCCCTCAATAATCGCCTCATCTCCCCCATCATCGCTTCCATCAGAAGTTTTGGGTCTGCTGCACCCGAGGTACCCTCAATAGTGTTCTTGCTGTTGTTTGACATTTTCCAAAGGACCTCACCACACTCCCTTACGTGTTTCACTCGTGAAATGGTTCACTCAATTTCACTCGTGTTTACACTCAATACTTTCGGCTTTTGTCCACTCTAATGCTCTCGCCTCTATGCCTTTTTCCACTCGTTAATTCTCACTCAGTTCCTATAAAACTAGTCAAATCAATATCAAAAAATTTCCTTGACAATTCACAAATAGATTACCAAAGAGACAAGACTATAACAGGAACAAAGAATTTAGGCTTTTAGAATCACACCCAAAAGGAACAAAATTTGAACAAAAATTTTTGGTCTATGCAAGGAATTCAGTTTTGGATTCCTTAAACAATGAATAACAAGAATCTGAAATAAAAATTTAAGAAAGGTTTCCAGACTCTTTCTTTTTTTTTTTCCTTCTTTTTTTTTTTTTTCTTTTCGTTTCTTTTCTTTCTTTCTTTCTTTTCTTTTCGGATCTTTTTTTTTTTTTTTTAACCGACTTTGATAATGGAAATCAAAACTCACGAACAATTGAAACAAACAAAAAACTAAGAGAACGGATAAGCAAAACCTGATTAGAACCTCGCTCTGATACCAAATGATACGAACCACGCCAAGAACTGACGCGACCCTAACCGAAGTTGGTTTCCAAGATCAACTTTCTAACCGGTTTTGGATGGAACCGCAACCCGATGCCCAACAAGAAGCATGAACCTTGGTATGTGAGGACGCCACAATCAGTTATGGAGAAACCGATTGATAAGTCTTGGTATGTGAGGACGCCACAATCAGCTATGGATGGACTGATTGATAAGTCTATGAACGCCACGGAAATTTCCGATAAGTTCGAATAGTTCGTTTAGGAACTAAAGAGAATTAAACCTCAAAATTATGTGTTATTACTTGTATCCCATTGATTGAAATTCGTTACAATTATATAGGGGTTCCTATGCGAATTTTCAGCCCCTAATTCCCATGGAAATTTCGGGAAACTCATTTAACAAAAGTCAAATCTAGACTAAATAAGGAAAGTTCCCTTAATGGCTTAAAAGCCTTACAATAATAGAAATACCAGAAACGGAAAAAAAGGAAACTAGACATTAAAAGGTCAAAACTGATTCTTCTCGCCATGTGTCGCCTCAAAATGGGAAAGTAACTGAAATGGAAATTACTCAATCCCTTCTATAGCTTGAATCACGCATTTATTAGTCTGATTTTCGCATGCAATTCCCTCAATGGGCCTCCATGCAATGGCTTGAGCCCAAGTTGCTTGAATCAGCCCAATAAGCGTTTCTTTAAACTTCTTCGCACGAGCTCTCGTAACCGGACCAATGGGAACTTGAATTGGATCTGAATATGTCTCCCACGTGCTCTTGCTTGTGCTAGTGATGTCCTCATCAGGTCCTAGATCTGCCTGAAATCGACTTACAAACCCAACTGCATAGCTAATATCCGGTCATGTGCAAAGTATGGCATACATGAGACTACCCACTGCCGAAGCATAAGGCACCTTCTTCATGTATTCTCTTTCTTCATAAGACTTTGGAGAGTCTTTCTTAGAAAGAGTAATTCCAGACCTAGATGGTTGCCCACCTTTCTTGGAATCCTGCATTGCAAACCTCCTGAGAATTTTATCTATGTAGTCGGCCTATGACAAAGCTATCATTTTGTTCTTCCTATCTTGAAAGATCTGGATACTGAGAACAAAATTAGCCTCACCCAAGTCCTTCATGTCAAACTACTTTTTCAACCATAATTTGACCGATGACAACGCCCCAACGTCATTGCCAATTAGCATAATGTTATCTACATAGAGCAGTAGAAAAACCACCTTCCCATCCTTAATGTGTTTGTAAACACATGGTTCATTCATGTTTTATGAGAACCCATAAGTCTTGATCACTTGATCAAATCTTATGTTCCAAGAACGAGAAGCCTGTTTAAGTCCATAAATTGACTTAGTAGCTTACAAACCTTATCCTCTTGAACCGGGACCTTGAACCCGACTGCATGTTCCATATAAATGGACTCATCAAGATAGCCATTCAGAAAAGCAGTCTTGACATCCATCTGCCAAATCTCATAGTCGAGAGCGGCAACTATGGACAAGAGAATCCGGATGGATTTAAGCATGGCTACAGGCGAAAAGGTTTCCACATAGTCGATTCCTTCCTTTTGCGTATAACCCTTAGCTACCAGTCTAGCCTTAAAGGTTTCGACCTTTCCATCCACTCCTCTTTTCCTCTTGTAGATCCACTTACACCCTATGGGTTTTACCCCTTCGGGAAGATCCACAAGCTCCCAGACCTTATTAGTCTCCATAGACTTCATCTCTATGTTCATGGCCTCTGTCCAGAGTCTTGAATCAACATCCTCCATAGCTTCTGCGTAAGTATAAGGATCCCTATCATGTTCATCTGGTTCAGCCCAGAAGACCTCCCCATTGAACATATACCTCTCAGGTTGACGCCCGATCCTCCCACTACGTCGAAGCCTTTGAGATTGTTGTTCAGGTTTGTTTGGTTTTTCTACACCGATCAGAATGGTTTCGTTCGAAACCTCCAGAGTGAACGAATCACCCCATAACTCCTCAAGCACCACTTTGCTTCGAGGTTTAAAGTCGTCCATGTAACTCGCCTCAAGGAAAGTTGCATTAGTTGAAACCACGACTTTATTTTCCTTTGGGTTATAAAAATAACCCCCTTTAGTCCCTTTTGGATTCCTATAAACACGCAAACTTCCGAACGTGCTTCTAACTTATTCGGATCCTTAAACAGGACATGAGCTGGACATCTCCATATGCGAATATGGTTTAAGGATGTCTTCCGTCTTGTCCACAACTCGTGAGGAGTTTTAGGGACCGATTTTGAAGGCACATTGTTCAAAAGACAACATGCGGTTTGTAGTGCATATCCCCAAAAGGATAAAGGCAATGATGAATAACTCATCATGGACCGAATCATGTCCAACAAAGTCCTATTCTTTCTTTCCGCTACGCCATTTGTTGCGGAGTGCTCGGCGCAGTCAAATGGGATAAAATCTCATTCTCTAACAAGTGTCCCAAGAACTCATCAAAAAGGTATTCCCCACCTCAATCAGATCGAAGTACCTTTATGGGTCTACCCAATTGCTTTTCCACTTTAGCCTGAAACTCCCTGAACTTATCATAAGTTTCGCTTTTGTGGTGCATCAGGTACACATACCCATATCTTGAGTAATCGTTAATAAAAGTGACAAAGTACTCATACCCTCCTCGTGCCCGGATGTTCATCGGTCTACAAACATCACTATGCACAAGTTCTAGAACCCCTTCGGCCCTATTGCCCTTAGACTCGTATGGTCTTTTGGTCATTTTACCCTCCAAACAAGATTCACATTGAGGTATAGATTCCACCTTTAAGTGACTTAAAGGTCCATCCCTTACCAACCTTTGAATCCTATTCAGGTTAATATGACCAAGGCACAAATGCCAAAGATAAGTCTTATTAGAGTGAGAAGTTTTAAGTCTTTTAGAATTATTATCATTCATCTCAGCATTAAGCAATAAGTCCATCTTAGGTTTGATAAAATATAGATTATTTTGCATCCATCTAGAACAAATAAAAGATTTATTTTTACAAATCACCACTTTTTCATTAAAAGATACCACGTAGGAGTCTTTAAATAAAGAAGATACAGAAATTAAATTCCTTTTAAATTTGGGAACATAAAAACAATCTCGCAAAATTAAATTCCTATAATTATCAAAGTAAAGATAGACATCTCCCACTGCTTTCGCTGAGACCAAGGATCCATCGCCCATCCGAAGCGTTAAGTCTTCACGTAGCAGACTTCTCGTTTCTTTGAATCCCTACAGAGAAACACAAACATAATTAGTTGCACCGGAATCTATGACCCAGATGTCACTGGATTCCTCAACCAAACAAGTTTCTAAATATAGAAGATCACACCTACCTCCCTTGGAAAGGAAGTCCTTGCAATGCTTCTTTATATGCCCGACCTTACCACAGAAGAAGCACTTAAGGTTCTTTGGGTTTTTCTTCTTCTTCTTCTTGTTCTTGGTAGCAGCAGGAACAGAAGACTTCCTGTTCTTGGCCCGTTGCTTCTTTCCATTCCCTGAGTTAGGATTGGAACTAGAAGCAGCTACCATGTTGGCCTCACCACCAGCAGGAGACTCCCTAATTAGCAGTTCGAACTCCTGTAACTATTTCATCAGTTCTATCAAGGTCATATCCTTTCTATTACTTAAATTAAAAGTAGCTCTAAACGTAATAAATTCTTTAGACAGAGTCTCAAAGACCATAGTCATATGAGTTTCAGCTTCGATGTCGGCTCCATTGGTTTAGGCCTCAGCGAGGTAACCCATGACCAACATCATGTGCTCCTTTACAGATGTCCCCGGTCTTTGTCTATAGTTTAAGAGTTTCTAAAGCACCCCTTGCCGCTTTGTTATGGCCTGGTCTCCAAACATGTCCTCAAGATTATCCAAGATCTGCTTCGCAGTCTCATAATCCTGATGTTGAGCCTACAGCACGCTGTTCATGCTAGCCATAACATAGCAGCGAGCCTGATCATTAGCATCTTTCCAGCGATCGTACGCTTGGAATTGCTCATTACTTGAGTCTCCCGTAGGCTCGGGAGGACAAGGGGTTATCAGTACATATTTCAGTTTCTCAAAGGATAGGATGATGTCCAAGTTCCGTTTTCAATCGTTATAATTCTCACTGGTTAATTGGTTTTTGTCAAGTATCGATGATAAAGCGTTTTTAGACATTTTCAATCTACAATAAAGAATCATATACCAAATATAAGCAAACATATATAATAATTTAGTAAGATAATACAATCATGTAAATTCATACAAATGCATTTATGTGTCAAAACCTTGAAAATATCACAACCTTACAACGATAATTCCCAACTCAGAATTCAACAAGCTCCTAGGGGAGTCATGCCAAATTTAATCAGGAACACAGATCCCCTCCTGATTAATATATGCCATCCAAGACCCGCATGGTCCAGCATATATTAATAATCGTTTCTTTGGCCATTAATTTTATTAACAGAGCTCCTAGGGGAGGTTAATAATAAAATTAACGTGAGTGTATAACCACCATTTCAATATTTTATCCATGATTTATAATCACCACCTAGGGGTGTGCAACCATAAATCATACTAAAATACCTTATCCTTTCAGAGATCCAATATGGTACATGATAGAATCCCTTCCTAGGGGTCGGGACCACCATGTTCTTCCTATGGACCAACAAGGGAGGCCTTAGGTCTTCTCTTCAAAAACCTTCTCCCACTCAATCTTTTGAAATTAAGGTTTTATTTTAAAATTATGCATGAACTATTTTAATATGAGCAGCACTCCCTATTCTATATGACATGTTATCAATATACATGGTAAATCATATTATAATGCATACAAGAAAAGCAATCAAGCAAAGCTACAAGCAAAATAATAATAATAACTGTAATATTATGGTTCCACCCTAGAGAATAGAAAACCAAGATTACAAGAGAATAATCGAGACATTTATCGATTCTTCATCCTTGAATCCTCAAGCTGTATCCTTCTTCATGTAATACCCATCTTCAAGTCTTCAATCCCATATGAATCAAATACTTCATATTTCTGGTCATATCCAAATTTAATGTTTCTCAGAATCGTCCCAAAAATAAAATTAAAACTGCATCGAAAAATTGCACCTTTTCTGGACATTTGGCAACTCTCGGTCGACAGGGCGATCTGGGTGATCGGCCTGCCGATCATGTTTTATCAGCCTGCCGACCCATGAAGGTTTGGCCTACCGAACTAAAAGTTTGGCCTGCCGGCAGAGCCAGCCAAATTTCTGCCCCACTGTCAGCCTGTCGGACCACACGTCCGGCCTGTCGATCTGTGACCATCGGCCTGCCGAACTGTGATGTTCGGCATGCCGATCGAGTAGTAATCCCTCATTTCAGAAAATACAATTTTAATGCAATTCATCAATTTTATTTTCAACAATTCAAACACATAAAATTAGAGACTCGGGAAATACCTGGGTGCGCCATCATCAATCTTTAAGATCCGACTTCTCATTTCGTCTTCTTAGAATAATCATTTAATTACAAAATTCTTACAAATTTAAAATTAAATAACGATTCCTAGACGGAGATGATAGTCTGCCATCTATTTACATGAAAAACTTAGATACATATTCAAACCTCTAAGGAACCATAACCGGTATGAATTAATTAATTAATAAAAAATTAAACAACAATTTAATCAACCACAATTAATTAATAAACATTCACCACATAATCCATGACAACATACATAATTTATAGAAACCTAGAGTGCCAACTCTCTATAAAATTTAATTCAAGCATAAGAGAGATTAAGATCACAAAATTTATGCATATAACAGGATCACAAACTTGTAAATTTATATAAAAACAATGGCTCTGATACCAATTGTTGGAAACACGGTGTGCAGCAGAAATTTTAAAATTTTTCATCAGAGTAATTTTCAAAACACAAGTTTGACATGCTATATGTATAAATTAGACAGATCTTACTAACCTCTGTGTGCCGAAGAACCTCCGCAACCTGTGTAGAGAAGTAACGTTCTAGAAGAGCCTCAACCAACTGGTCTTCTTTGCTATTCTCTATCCACAACTGGAGTGAGTGTGCGCTCACACGTACAGCTATTATACCGATGACTCTCCTTCCAACCAATAGAGAGAACCCAAAGCTAGTGTTCGTGATTTGTGAACAAAAGCTCTCAGGGAGTTTTCAGATGCTCACTAGAAGAGTATCACTCTTAATCTCTCAATTGATCTGAGTAAATCATGAGACTCACTCCCTTTTTATAGCTATTGGTGTTGGGGTCAGTCCTTATCATATTAGGTCTCAAAAACTCAAAACAGAATCAAGTTCGGATCAATATCAGATAAGATCTACGTGAAAATGCGTAATCTTATCTCTCGCTGATCGGCAGGCCGAACAGGCCCCATCGGTAGGCCGAACACGTCATTTGGCAGGTTGAACTCTGGAGAAAAAATCTCCGCGAATCTTTTATTTTCTACCCGAGATTCTAAAGGATAAAGTCTCAGTTTTGATTCAAATAACCCAATAGAGAAGTTATCTGATCAAAACAAACTTTATCAAGATAATCTCTAAGAAAACAAATCAATTCACAATAATTCTACAAGTTTATCTTGATCTAATTTGTCCAAAATTAAAACAACCGCTAAGCAGACAAGAATTATCTGATCGCAATAATTCAACAAGTTTATCTTGAACTAATTTCTTACAAAATTAATTCAACCAATAAACAGACATGAATTATTTAATTTTTCCAAATTTTAAACCAATCTGATAAATCCAACATAAGTCAACAATTATTGAAAAAGCACGCCGTGTCGTTACAGGATTTTGTGAGCTAGCAAAGGGGACCAAAATGGACCTATAAAGTTTAGGCTCATGATAATTATGAAACCCAAAATCCCAGATATACATTTCACAATTATCAACTCCAACGCTACTCCACTAAAAGCTTGGAGCTGCACTCTCAAACTTTATAGAATTACGAAGCTCGTGTAGCTAAGTCTCCATGACATATCACAGTGTATCGTATCCCCATATGATCATCCATAATTGGCTTAAGGACAAGTTCTATCTTACCTTCCCGATTATTTTTATCTTACGTTCCATTGTCTCACCATTAGAAAACTTACCATCCAAAGATAGTATACCATTCAGTTGCACCTATGTATCCAAATCGTTGAGCGCTTCAGTTTTCCAATTACAGGACAACGCATATAAGAGGATATCATTATTCCTAAAGAGGAGCTATGGATTCCATATCTATGAATAACAAGTCTACGCTATCAAGAGTTGTGCCTCCAATGTACCGGCATGCATACCACTATTGAGATGTGGGTGTCACCCTTTGGCACATCAAAAGACACAAGTGGAGACAACGGGCCCAATATTCATCTCAGGATTAAGATACAATGCAAATGATTGTCTAAAGTGAATCGATTTGCCAAGACAGAATTATTAATCCAAATCAATTCACTTTATGTCCCGATCCAACACATCGTCACCTATGACAATGTGCCAATGTTTCTATTCACGGAGTCCAACTCGATGGTCAAGACAAACCATCTCCCATAAGGGATATAGACAACATAACAATCTTTACATGAATAAAGTGCCCAACTTTATTCCCTCGATTGCAGGTCATATGTTTTAGATCGTCACCTTAAGAATCGTGTCTTTTGCATAATCAGTCCATCATATGCCCAATTCTTAAGGTTTAGACTTACAGTCTCAGACTACTGTTTGCTTATCATACATTCAACAAATATGAACGTAAAGAGGACAAGATTTGGTATATATAAATGAATAAATTCTTTATTGATAGAAATGTCTCCAAAAACGTATTACATTTTTACTCCTTAGGGCATACATGTCTAGCATAAAGTTGGGTGCTTTATTCACACAAAGATTGTTATGTTGTCTATGTCCCTAACGGAAGATGGTTTGTCTTGACCATCAGAGGAGGACTCTACCAATAGAAACATTGGCATATTGTCATAAGTGATGATGTGTTGGATCGGGACATAAAGTGAATTGATTTAGATTAATAATTCTATCTCGGCAAATCGATTCACTTTAGACAATCATTTGTATTATATCTTAATCATGAGATGAATGGTAGGCCCATTGTCTTGATTTATGTCTTTTGATGTACCAAAGGGTGACATTTGCATTTTATAGTGGTACACATGCCGGTACGTTGGAAGCATGACTCTTGATAGTATAGATCTATTATTCATTGATATGGAATCCATAGCTGCTCTTTAGGAGTAGTTGATATCCTCTTATATGCATTATCCTATAATTGGAAAACTAGAGAATTCAACCATTTGGAGACATAGGTGTAACTGAATGGTATAGTTTTGGATGGTAAGTTCTCCGATGGTGAGTAATGGAACGTAAGATAAAAATAATTAGGAAGGTAAGGTAGAACTTTTCCTTAAGCCAATTATGGATAATTCTATGGGAATATAATACATTATGATATGTCGTGACGACTTAGCTATACAGGCTTCATTATTGTATATAGTTTGAGAGTGTAGCTCCAAGCTTTTAATGGAGTAGCGTTAGAGTTGATAATTATGAAATGTATATCTAAGATATTGGGTTTCATAATTATCGAGAGCTTGAACAATATAGGTCCATCAGGTCCCCTTTGCTAGCTTATAAGAATCTTGTAATGATACGACGTGCTTTCTAATAATTGGTGACTTATGTCAGATTTATCAGATTGGTTAAAATTCAGTAAAATCAGATAATTCATGTTTGTTTATCAATTGAATTGATTTTGTGATAAAATTAATTCAAGATAAACTTGTTGAATTATCAAGATTTGATAATTCATGTCTGTTTATCGGTTGGATTAATTTTGAATTAATTAATTCAAGATAAACTTATTGAATTATCAAGAATATTTTTTTCCCAGAGATTATCAAGACATGACTATTTTAATTAGATAACTTCTTTATTGGGCTATTTAAATTAAAACTGAGGCTCTATCCCTAGAATCTCGAGTGGGAAATAAAGATTCATAGGGAACTTTTTATTGCAAGTTCAGTAGGCCGATCTTTACGTTCGGCCTGCCGATTAGGAGGTTCGGTAGGCCGATCTGCCATTCGTCCTGCTAACCGAGCAATAAAAGGATGACGCCTTTTCACGCGAATTTCTCAGATATTGATTCTAATTTGATACTAATTCAAATTTTTGAGGCCTTATCTGATAAGGATTGACTCTTGGGCCTAACCTCTACAAAAAGGGAGTGAGTCTCATTATTGTATAGATCAGTTGAGAAATCTGTAGTGAGACTCTAAAACTCCTCAGAGAGCTATCATTCACAAATCACAAATTATAACTTTGGGTATTTCTCAATTGGTTGGAAAGAGAACCACCTAGGAAAAGCTAAACGACATGAGCCCATGCTCACTTCGATCGTGGATAGAGAACAGTAAAGAAGGCCAGTTGGTTGAGATCCTTATAGAATGTTACTTCTCTTCATTGATTATAGGAGCTTTTTGGCACATAAAGGTTAGTAAGATTTTGATAATTTATGCATATAGCTTGTCAAACTTGTGTTTTAGAAAATACTCTGATATAAAAAATTTTAAATTCCACTGTGTACCATTTTTTCAACATATATCTATCAGGTCCCTTTTGCTAGCTGATAGTAATCCTATAACAATAGAGTGTGTTTTTCTTACATATTAGTGACTTATGTTAAATTATTAGATTGACTAAAATTTGAGTTAATTGGCTTTCATAATTCATGTTAGTTTATTGGTTGAATTAATTTATGATAAACATGTTGAGTTTTCGGATAATATTTTATTTGTATAGGTTTATCTGTATATGACTATTTTAACTAGGTAACTTTTTTATTGGGTTATTTGAATTAGAATGGAGGCTTTATAAAGGATATCCGGGTCAAATAAGATACGATTTATCCAATTGGTTGAGATTGGATTAATTAGGTCAGCTTAAGGAAGTTTGAATTTGATTCGAATTTCAGGATTGTGATGGCAAGGTCGGTCGTGCCTTTGTATTGCGGTCGACCCTGGCAATTAAAGTTAGAAACGTGTTTACGCATTTTCTAGTTAGAAGTTGATCCAAACTTAAATTTTGAGGCCTAATCTGATAAGTTTAACCCCAAATTCGACCACTATAAATAGGGGTGAGTTTTCTCTGTTATCTAGATCATTTAAGAAGCATAGAGTGAGTGCTTTAGTGAGAGAACGTCTAAAACTCCCTAAAAATTATTGTTCAATATCAAGAACCTTAGCTCTTGGTAATATGAACCCTGCCAAGAAATAACACAACCCTAACCAAAATTGGTCTCCAAGGTCGAAATTCCTAATCGGTTTTGAATAGAACCACGACCCGATGCCTAACAAGAAGCACAAACCTTGATATGTGAGGACGCCACAATCAGCTATGGACGGACTGATTGATGAGTCTATGAACACCACTGAATTTTTTGATAAGTTTGAATAGTTTGTTTAAGAGCTGAAGAGAATTAAAACCTCAAATTGTGTGTTAAAAAAAACTCCCCATTGAATGAAATTCATTACAATATATAGTGGTTTCCCCTTTGCGAATTTCAGCTCCTAATTGCCCATGAATTTCAGACAAATCAATTACCAAAAATTGCCAATCTAAAGCAAATAAGGTAAGTTCCCTAAATGGCTTAAAAGCCTTACAATAATATGAAATAAAAGAAAAGAAAAGGAAAATAGACAATAAATAGGTAAATAGTTGATTCTTCTAGCCACTTGTGTATCGTTATAAGATTTTGTGAGTTAGCAAGGGGACCAAATGGACCTATATAGTTCAAGCTCCCGATAATTACAAAACCCAATATCCCAGATATACATTTCAAAATTATGAACTCCTGATAAGAACCTCGCCAATATACTGATGAAACCCGTTATCAATAAGAAGGCACCAAGATCGTTTCTACTCAGATTTGGATGGAAGTTACCACGACCCGTTGCTTATATATCGAAGCAAGAACCTTGGTATATCGTAGACGCCACAATCAAGGATGGAAAGCTTGATTGATAAGTCAGGGTTGAACGCTCGGATTGATCCGAAGAGTTCGTGCAGTTCGTCAAAGAACAAAAGAAAGAATTATTTCTCTCAAAAAATAAACATTCATGATTTTCATTAACCTTGGAAACGCCTATTTATAGGCCAAAATTACAAAGTGTTGCCCAAAAAGAAAAGTTGACAAATTCAAACATAATTACTAAGCCTAAAATAAAAACAAAAGAAAGGAAAGTCTTAATGGCTGATTTTCAACCGCTTACACGCCCAACAATTAAAGGAAAGTGCAAATAATCAGCATGTGTGCCAAAATGGGAAAGTTTCCAAAATTCTTCCATTGACTTAATCTTGCAAAATTTGAGCTGATTTCAAGCTTGACTCATCTGGATTCTTCTAGAACTTGGATCAAATTGATGCACCATTGTGGTTGACGTGGGCCTGGGTCAATGGGCTTGCACAAATTTTCTTGATTCCAAATTTCGTGAATCAGTCCATTTAGTGCTTCCTTGAATTTCTTAGCTCGGACTCTTGTGACTGGTCTAGCAGGAACTTGTATTGCGTCAACCACCTTCCATGCATTTGAGCTCCCAAAGTCTCCATCATTCCTCTCCTCTTGAAAAGGATTTGTCCTCAAATCAGACTCCGCATCAAAAGGACTCAAATCAGAAACATTGAAGGTAGCACTTACATTATACTCACCTTGCAAATCCAACTTGTAAGCATTGTCATTAATTCTTTCAAGGACTTGAAATGGATGATCTCCACGTGGTAACAACTTTGACTTTCTTTGTTCTGAAAAATGCTCCTTTCTAAAGTGTAACCACACCCAGTCTCCAGGTTCAAAAATCAGCTTATGTCGCCCCTTGTTGGCTTGCTTTGCATATTGTTCCGTTCTTTGCTCAATGTTGAGTCTTGCTTTCTCATGAATGTGTTTAATAAAGTTAGCCTTCCTTTTGCCATCTAAATTAGCACGCTCAGAAACAGGTAGTGGTGATAAATGCAACGGTGATAAAGGATTAAAACCATAAACAATTTCAAAAGGTGAATACTTAGTAGCAGAATGGACAGAGCGGTTATATGCAAACTCAACATGCGGTAAACAGTCTTCCCATGATTTAATGTTCTTACTGATGATTGCTCTTAATAAGGTTGACAAAGTCCTATTTACTACCTCAGTTTGGCCATCAGTTTGTGGGTGGAAAGTTGTAGTAAACAACAACTTAGTACCTAACTTACTCCACAAAGTCTTCCAAAAGTAGATCAAGAACTTAGCATCTCTATCTGAAATAGTTGTCCTAGGCATGCCATGTATTCTCACAATCTCCCTAAAGAACAATTCAGCAACATGTGATGTATCATCAGTTTTATGACAGGGAATAAAATGTGTCATCTTAGAAAACCGATCTACAACCATAAACACACTATCCTTCCCACGTTTGGTCCTAGGTAAACCTAACACAAAGTCCATTGAAATATCAGTCCAAGGCTCACTAGGAATTGGCAAAGGTGTGTATAAACCATGGGGTTGTGCTCTCGATTTAGCTTGCCTACACGTGACACATCAACTACATATCCTTTCAACATCCCTTTTCATGTGCGGCCAAAAGAAGTGTTCCTGCAAAACAGCTAAAGTTTTAGCAATTCCAAAATGCCCCATCAATCCACCACCATGGGATTCCCTCACTAACAAATCTCTCAAAGAACAATTAGGCACACAAAGCTTATTCTCCCGAAACAAAAATCCATCGTGTCTATAAAATTTACCCATTGTGTTTTTCTCACAAGCTCGATATTCCTCACTAAAATCTTGGTCTAAAGGGTATAAATCCTTAATATGCTCAAAACCAAGTAGTTTAGCGTCAAGGATAGAAAGTAATGCGTACCTGCAAGAAAGTGCATCCGCAACAACATTCTCCTTACCTTGCTTGTATCGAATGATATAAGCAAATGTCTCGATGAATTCCACCTAGCGGGCATGCCTCTTGTTCAACTTTTGTTGTCCCTTCAGATGTTTCAATGACTCGTGATCAGTGTGAATCACGAATTCCTTGGGCCTTAGGTAGTGTTGCCAAGTCTTGAATGCTCGAACCAACACATACAACTCCTTGTCATAAGTCGGATAATTTAGTGTTGATCCACTCAATTTTTCACTGAAATACGCGATTGGTCATCCTCCTTGCATCAGCACGGCACCTATAGCTACACCAAAAGCATCACATTCAATTTCAAATGTTTTAGAAAAATTTGGTAAAGCAAGTAAAGGAGCATGAGTAAGCTTATGCTTAATAAGCTGAAACGCCTTCTCTTGTTCTTCTCCCCACTTGAACCCAACATTCTTCTTGATTACTTCTGTGAGTGGTGCAGCCAAAGTACTGAAATCCCTTACAAACCGCCGGTAAAAACTGGCAAGTCCATGAAAACTCCGTACTTCTCCAATGCTTGTGGGACTTGGCCATTCTTGGATAGCCCTAACCTTTTCTTCGTCAACCTGTATACCTTGAGCACTAACAACAAAACCAAGAAAAACAAGCTTATTCGTGCAAAAGGTACACTTCTTAAGATTAGCATACAACTTTTCCTTCCGTAAAACATCTAAAACAAGTTTCAAATGTTCAATATGATCATCCAAATTGCTGCTATAGATAAGGATATCATCAAAATAAACAACGACAAGTTTCCCAATAAAAGCTCGCAAAACATGGTTCATTAAACGCATAAATGTGCTAGGAGCATTGGTTAAACCGAAAGGCATTACCAACCACTCATACAAGCCTTGTTTTGTTTTGAAAGCCGTCTTCCACTCGTCTCCCTCTTTCATGCGAATTGGATGATATCCACTCTTCAGGTCAATTTTAGAAAACACACAAGCACCATGCAATTCATCTAACAAGTCATCCAAGCGAGGAATAGGATGTCGATACTTTACCGTGATGTTGTTGATGGCTCAACAATCAACGCACATCCTCCAAGTCTCGTCTTTCTTAGGCACAAGTAAAACTGGTACGGCGTACGGGCTCATGCTTTCTCTCACGTGTCCCTTCTCCATCAACTCATTTACCTACCGTTGGAGTTCCTTTGTCTCCTCGGGATTACTCCTATAGGCTGGTCGGTTTGGGATTGTAGCTCCAGGTATGAAGTCAATTTGATGTTCAATCCCACAGATTGGAGGTAAACCTTGCGATGTTTCCTTGGGAAAGATATCCTCATATTCCTGCAAAAGAGAAACAATAGAACTATGCAAGGTGGAATCAAGATCGTTAGTGTTTAATAACGCCTCCTTGTACATGAGTAAAATCATCGGCTGATTAGAAAACGAAGCTCTTCTCACATCACTCTCTCTTGCATAAAAGTTTGTTTTTCTCTCTATTTTTACCTCATTGGCCAAATCTTCTTTTGTACTGGCTCTCTCAATGTTCTCTCCTTTTCTCTCCTTTTTCTTGGCCCCTCTATCTTTTTTCCCTCTCTGGCCGAACTCTCTCTCTGCACTCCAACACTCATTATTTTCACTCCCTTTCTCTCTCTTTTTCTCATTCTCTCCTTTTTGTTCACTCTCCTTTTGTAACCAAACTTGATCTTCATGAACCTGTTTTGGTGTCATTGGTACAAGAGTGAATAGTCTCTAGTTGTGCACAAGAGAATATTTATTGGTGTAGCCATCATGTTTGACTCGACGATCAAATTGCCATGGTCGACCTAGTAACAAGTGTCCGGCTTCCATTGGAACTACATCACACAAAACTTCATCTTCGTATCTACCAATGCGAAACGAAATTAATGCCTATTTATGATATGAATCCACCTATCTCCACCCCAAAAGCTAGCTTGTGAGGGGAGGATTGTGAACCCATATATATAACACCCAAGACCACCCTCTCTAACCAATGTGGGACACATCATTCCCGACCCCTTTAGACTGCACGTCCTCGTGTGAACTCCGACGTTAACCCACACGAGCGGCAGGGAACCTTTGTACATGCGCCCACCGACCAGTAGAGGTTTGGCTCTGATACCATACGATATGAACCCACCTAACTCCACCCCAAAAGCTAGCTCATGAGGGGAGGATTGTGAACCCATATATATAACACCCAAGACCACCCTCTCTAACCGATGTGGGACACATCATTCCCGACCCCTTTAGACTACACGTCCTCGTGCCAACCCGTCGTTAACCCACACGAGCGGCAGGGAACCTTTGTACATGCGCCCACCGACCAGTAGAGGTTCGGCTCTGATGCCATATGATATGAATCCACCTAACTCCACCCCAAAAGCTAGCTTGTGAGGGGAGGATTGTGAACCCATATATATAACACCCAAGACCACCCTCTCTAACCGATGTGGGACACATCATTCCCAACCCCTTTAGACTGCATGTCCTCGTGTCAACTCCGTCGTTAACCCACACGAGCGGCATGGAACCTTTGTACATGTGCCCACCGACCAGTAGAGGTTCGGCACTGATACCATATGATATGAATCCACCTAACTCCACCCCAAAAGCTAGTTCATGAGGGGAGGATTGTGAACCCATATATATAACACCCAAGACCACCCTCTCTAACCGATGTGGGACACATCAGTTTAGTTAGCTTCACTTCACCACTATTATTCAACCATTCCAACTTGTAAGGTCGAGGATGTTTAGTCATTGGCAGACCTAATTTGTCAACCATAGTCGTGCTAGCAACGATCGTACAAGTTCCTCTATCTATTATGACACTACATACCTTGTTCTGCACGTGGCACCTAGTATGAAAAATGTTCTCATGTTGCTCTTCTTCTTCCTCTTTGGCTTGCACACTAAGGGCTCATCGAGTGACCAACAATTCACCTTGGACAGCATACTCCTCCTCATACACGTCCTCCAATGGTGGCATGGAGTCCTCGTCCGATTCGTCATCCGTAACAACCTCTTTGTCATCCCGTAACACCATCACCCTTTTGTCCGGACATTGGCTTGAGATGTGACCCCTGCCTTGGCATTTGAAACATTTAATATCACGGTTTTTGAGAAGTGGATGAATCATGTTTACCTTGGTTTGAAGGGCCAGCCGTGGCTAGTTTTGGCTCAAACTTTGGCCTAGTGACCGATTTCTCTTCTCTCTTCCCATAATTCGGCTTTCCATGAAGAAGGTGCCGAACTAACATTCGCACGTGAGCTACCCCTCCTCTTGAGCTGCCGCTCTACTGTGATGGCCATGTGCAACATGTCTTCTAACTCTACATAGTGTTGCATCTCCACCCTATCTTGAATATCAGGATTTAGCCCTTGCAAAAATCTTGCCATGGTTGCTTCTCGATCTTCTTCAACATTGGCTCGTATCATGGCTATCTCCATTTCTTGATAATATTCCTCCACACTCCTGTTTCCTTGTCTAAGTCCTTGTAACTTTTTGTACAATTCCCGGTAGTAATGGCTGGGTACAAATTGCTTTCTCATCGCCGTTTTCATCTCCTCCCATGTCTCAATCGGGTGTTCTCGGTTCCATCACCTATTCATTACCAACTGATCCCACCATACAACCGCATAATCAGAGAACTCAATTGCAGCAAGCTTAACTTTCTTTAACTCTGAATAGTTATGGCAATCAAACACTAGCTCCACTTTCTTCTCCCACTCTAGGTAAGCTCCAGGGTCATTTTTCCCTTGGAATGGCGGAATCTTCATTTTAATACCTCCCATATTATTGTCTTCCCGGTCCCTACCTTCTCTATTCCCATTTCCACGCGTAAATCTGCCCTTATTTATCGGTGGTTCCTCCAACTCTTCTAATTCATCTTCCTCTGAAAGACCCAATCCACCCCTCCACCTATTTTGCATGTTTTGTGGCTGCCTATTACGTGTTCTGGCATCAACCTCATCTAATCTCTCATGAACGGGCTCTAGCGCTCGCGTCAACAACCGTTCCATTTGCCTCATTAATGCTTGCAACTGAAGATTGGGAACGTTTTGTTGTGGAAGATCATCTTTGGCTTCTCTTTCTTGATTTGGATTCATTTTTTTTAAACCTACAAAACAACGTTAGATAATAAAGGACCTTACTTCTCTCCCTCACGTGTTTCACTCTATCACTTGGTCACTCAGTTCACTCGTGTTTCACTCGAATAATTGGCTTTTACCTTCGAATGTTCTCACCACTCTTGCCTTTTTTTTTAACTCGCTTATTCTCTTTTTCAGTTCTTTTGGAATTAAATAAACAGCAATAAAAGCTATCTGGCAACAAATTCAGCAACACATTTTGATACACAGTTCAGAACGAAGCAAATTTTTGCACTGTGACGTGAGGTCAAATTCGAACACCTGGACGCTCAAATTTTTTTTTTTTTTCAGATCCTCTTGATTTTACTTTTCTTTTCTTTTCTTCTTTTTTTCTCCCTTTTCTTCATTTCTCTTTTTTTTGAACGGAATAAAACCTGAATAATAAATTAGAATTCATAAACAAATAACGATAGACAAACTTGAGGCTAGAACCGAGGCTCTGATACCAAATGATAAGAACCTCGCCAATATACTAACGAAACCCGTTATCAATAAGAAGGCACCAAGATCGTTTCTACTCATATTTGGATGGAAGTCACCGCAACCCGTTGCTTATATCCAAGCAAGAACCTTGGTATATCGTAGACGCCACAATCAAGGATGGAAAGCTTGATTGATAAGTCAGGGTTGAATGCTCAGATTGATCCGAAGAGTTCATGCAGTTCATCAAAGAACCAAAGAAAGAATTATTTCTCTCAGAAAATAAACATTCATGATTTTCATTAACCTTGGAAACGCCTATTTATAGGCGAAAATTACAAAGTGTTGCCCAAAAAGAAAAGTTGACAAATTCAAACATAATTACTAAGCCTAAAATAAAAACAAAAGAAAGGAAAGTCTTAATGGCTGATTTTCAGCCATTTACACGCCCAACAATTAAAGGAAAGTGCAAATAATCCGCATGTGTGCCAAAATGGGAAAGTTTCCAAAATTCTTCCATTGACTTGATCTTGCAAAATTTGAGCTGATTTCAAGCTTGACTCATGCGAATTCTTCTAGAACTTGGATCAAATTGACGCACCGTTGTCGTTGACGTGGGCCTGGGTCAATGGGCTTGCACAAATTTTCTTGATTCCAAATTTTGTGAATCAGCCCATTTAGTGGTTCCTTGAATTTCTTAGCTCGGGCTCTTGTGACTGGTCCAGCAGGAACTTGTATTGGGTCAACCACCTTCCATGCATTTGAGCTCCCTAAGTCTCCATCATTACCAAATGATAAGAACCTCGCCAATATACTGACGAAACCCATTATCAATAAGAAGGCACCAAGATCGTTTCTACTCAGATTTGGATGGAACTCACCACGACCCGTTGCTTATATCGAAGCAAGAACCTTGGTATATCATAGACTCCACAATCAAGGATGGAAAGCTTGATTGATAAGTCAGGGTTGAATGCTCAGATTGATCCGAAGAGTTCGTGCAGTTCGTCAAAGAACCAAAGAAAGAAT
This sequence comes from Artocarpus heterophyllus, assembly GCA_025403435.1. Taxonomy (NCBI): domain Eukaryota; kingdom Viridiplantae; phylum Streptophyta; class Magnoliopsida; order Rosales; family Moraceae; genus Artocarpus; species Artocarpus heterophyllus. Next base: position 5,779,099 of record CM046339.1, on the reverse strand, counting down.
TATTTCTCTCAGAAAATAAACATTCATGATTTTCATTAACCTTGGAAACGCCTATTTATAGGCCAAAATTACAAAGTGTTGCCCAAAAAGAAAAGTTGACAAATTCAAACATAATTACTATTGGAAACAAAGTACGCAGCGAAATTTTAAAAATTTTCATCAGAGTATTTTCCAAAACACAAGTTTGACATGTTATATGTATAAATTAGACAGATCTTACTAACCTCAGTGTGTCGAAGAACCTCCGCGACCTGTGTAGAGAAGTAACGTTCCAGAAGAGCCTCAACCAACTGGTCTTCTTTGCTATTCTCTATCCACAACCGGAGTGAGTGTGGGCTCACACGTATAGCTCTTCCACCGGTGACTCTCCTTCCAACCAACAAAGAGAACCCAAAGCTAGTGTTCGTGATTTGTGAACAAAAGCTCTCAGGGAGTTTTCAGATGCTCACTCGAAGAGTATCACTCTTAATCTCTCAAATTGATCTGAGTAAATCATTAGACTCACTCCCTTTTTATACCTATTGGTCCTAGGATCAGTCCATATCAGATTAGGTCTCAAAAAATCAAAACAGAATCAAGTTCGGATCAATATCTGATAAGATACGCGTGAAAACGCGTAATCTTAACTGTTGTCGGTCGGCAGGCCGAACAGGCCAGTTCGGTAGGCCGAACACGTCATCCGGCAGGCCGAACTGCTGAGAAAAAATCTCCACGAATCTTTTATTTTCCACCCGAGATTCTAAATGATAAAGTCTCAGTTTTGATTCAAATAGCCCAATAGAAAAGATATCTGATCAAAACAAACTTTATCAAGATAATCTCTAAGAAAATAAATTAATTCACAATAATTCTACAAGTTTATCTTGTTCTAATTGTCCAAAATTAAAACAACCGATAAACAGACAAGAATTACCCGAACGCAATAATTCAACAAGTTCATCTTGAACTAATTTTCTTACATAATTAATTCAACCGATAAACAGACATGAATTATTTGATTCTTATAAATTTTAAACCAATCTGATAAATTCGACATAAATCACCAATTATTGGAAAAGCACGCCGTGTCGTTACAGGATTTTGTGAGCTAGCAAAGGGGACCAAAATGGACCTATAAAGTTCAAGCTCATGATAATTATGAAACCCAATATCCCAGATATACATTTCACAATTATCAACTCCAACGCTACTCCACTAAAAGCTTGGAGCTGCACTCTCGAACTTTTCATAGTGTATCGCATCCCCATATGATCATCCATAATCGGCTTAAGGACAAATTCTATCTTACCTTCCCCGATTATTTTTATCTTACGTTCCATTGTCTCACCATTAGAAAACTTACCATCCAAAGATAGTATACCATTCGGTTACACCTATGTATCCAAATGGTTGAGCGCTCCAGTTTTCCAATTACAGGACAACGCATATAAGAGGATATCGTTACTCCTAAAGAGGAGCTATGGATTCCATATTTATGAATAACAAGTCTACGCTATCAAGAGTCATGCATCCAACGTACCGGCATGCATGCCACTATAGAAATGTGGGAGTCACCCATTGGTACATCAAAAGACACAAGTCGAGACAACGGGCCCATTATTCATCTCAGGATTAAGATACAATACAAATGATTGTCTAAAGTGAATCGATTTGCCAAGACAGAATTATTAATCCAAATCAATTCACTTTATGTCCCGATCCAACACATCGTCAACTATGACAATGCGCCAATGTTTCTATTCACGGAGTCCAACTCCGATGGCCAAGACAAACCATCTCCCAAAAGGGATATAGACAACATAACAATCTTTACATGAATAAAGCGCCCAACTTTCTTCCCTCGATTGTGGATCATATGTTTTAGACCATCACCTTAAGAATCGTGTCTACCGCATAATCATCCCATCATATGCCCAATTCTTAAGGTTTAGACTGACAGTCTCAGACTACTGTTTGCTTATCATACATTCAACAAATATGAACGTAAAGAGGACAATATTTGGTATATATAAATGAATAAATTCTTTATTGATAAAAATGTCTCCAAAAATGTATTACATTTTTACTCCTTAGAGCATACATGTCTAACAATCTCCCACTTGCACTAAGTGAGTAAATACTGCAAATTTCGCATTCCCATAGCTTCCACATGCCTCTCGAAGACTCTCCCAGTAAGTGTCTTCGTAAATGGATCAGCTAAATTGTCCTCAGACGCGCCCGCTCTCAACGAAGTCCTTTATCACAGGATACTTTCGATCAATATGCTTACTCTTCTTGTGAAATCTTGGTTCCTTAGTATTAGCTACCGCCGCACTGTTATCACAGTACAGTGATACCGCCTTATCCATACCAGGAACTACCTCAAGATCCCCAAGGAACTTGCGAAGCCACACTGCTTCTTTTGAAGCATCACTAGCCGCCACATACTCGGCCTCCATCGTTGAATCCGAAGTGCAATCTTGCTTCTCACTTCTCCAACTGATGGCACCGCCACCTAGAGTAAACACAAACCCCGAAGTCGATTTCTTAGAATCCAGGAAGGATTGAAAATCCGAATCAGTGTATCCTAGAGGAGTTAAATCCTCACCCGAATACACAAGCATATACCCTCGAGTCCTTCTCAGGTACTTGAAAATATGCTTTACTGCAACCCAATGGTTCGGTCCTGGATCCGCCTGAAATCGACTCACAACCCGACCGCATAGCTAATATCCGGTCGAGTGCAAAGCATGGCATACATGAGACTACCCACTGCCGAAGCATAAGGTACCTTCTTCATGTATTCTCTTTCTTCATAAGACTTTGGAGAGTCTTTCTTAGAAAGAGTAATTCCAGACCTAGATGGTTGCCCACCTTTCTTGGAATCCTGCATTGCAAACCTCCAGAGAATTTTATCTATGTAGCTGGCCTGTGACAAAGCTATCATTTTGTTCTTCCTATCCCGAAAGATCTGGATACCGAGAACAAAATTAGCCTCACCTAAATCCTTCATGTCAAACTGCTTGGTCAACCATAATTTGGCCGATGATAATGCCCCAACGTCATTGCCAATTAGCAGAATGTCATCTACATAGAGTAGTAGAAAAACCACCTTCCCATTCTTAATGTGTTTGTAAGCACATGGTTCATCCACATTTTGTGAGAACCCATAAGTCTTGATCACTTGATCAAATCTTATGTTCCAAGAACGAGAAGCCTGCTTAAGTCCATAAATTGACTTTAGCAGCTTACAAACCTTACCCTCTTGACCCGTGTCCTTGAACCCGTCTGGTTGTTCCATATAAATGGACTCATCAAGATAGCCATTCAGAAAAGCCGTCTTGACATCCATCTGCCAAATCTCGTAGTCGAGAGCGGCAGCTATGGACAAGAGAATCCGGATGGACTTAAGCATGGCTACAGGCGAAAAGGTTTCCTCATAATCGATTCCTTCCTTTTGCGTATAACCCTTAGCTACCAGTCTAGCCTTAAAGGTTTCGAACTTTCCATCCACTCCTCTTTTCCTCTTGTAGATCCACTTACATCCTATGGGTTTTACCCCTTCGGGAAGATCCACAAGCTCCCAGACTTGATTAGTCTCCATAGACTTCATCTCTATGTTCATGGCCTCTGTCAAGAGTTTTGAATCAACATCCTCCATAGCCCCTACGTAAGTATAAGGATCCATGTCATGTTCATCTAGTTCAGCCAAGAAGACCTCTCCATTGAACATATATCTCTCAGGTTGATGCCCGATCCTCCCACTATGCTGAGGCCTCTTAGGTTGTTGTTCAGGTTTGTTTGGTTTTTCTATACTGATCAGAGCGGTTTCATTCAGAACCTCTGGAGTGATTGGATCACTCCTTAACTCCTCAAGCACCGCTTTGCTTTGAGGCTTAAATTCGTCTATCTAACTCTCCTCAGGGAAAGTTGCATTAGTTGAAACCATGACTTTATTTTCCTTTAGGTTATAGAAATAACCCCCTTTAGTCCCTTTTGGGTATCCTACAAACACGCAACCTTCCGAACGTGCTTCTAACTATTCTAATCCTTAAACAGAACTTGAGCCAGACATCCCCATATACGAATATGGTTTAAGGATGTCTTCCTACCTGTCCACAACTCATGAGGAGTTTTAGGGACCGATTTTGAAGGCACATTGTTCAAAAGATAACATGTGGTTTGTAGTGCATATCCGCAAAAGGATAAAGGCAATGATGAATAACTCATCATGGACCTGACCATGTCCAATAAAGTCCTATTCCTTCTCTCTACTATGCCATTCTACTGCAGAGTGCCTGACGTAGTCAAATAGGATAAAATCTCATTCTCTAATAAGTGTCCCAAGAACTCATCAGAAAGGTATTCTCCACCTCGATCGGATCGAAGTGCCTTTATGGGTCTACCCAATTGCTTTTCCACTTCAGCTTGAGGCTCCCTAAACTTGTCAAAAGTTTCGCTTTTGTGGTGCATCAGGTACACATACCCATACCTTGAGCAATCGTCAATAAAAGTGACAAAGTACTCATACCCTCTTCATGCCCAGATGTTCATTGGTCCTTAAACATCACTATGCACAAGTTCTAGAACCCCTTTGGCTCTATTGCCCTTAGAACCAAATGGTCTTTTGGTCATTTTACCCTCCAAACAAGACTCACATTGAGGTATAGATTCCACCTTTAACTGACTTAAAGGTCCATCCCTTACCAACCTTTGAATTCTATTCAGGTTAATATGACCAAGGCACAAATGCCAAAGATAAGTCTTATTAGACTGAGAAGTCTTAAGACTTTTAGAGTTATTATCATTCATCTCAACATTAAGCAATAAGTCCATCTTAGGTCTGATAAAGTATAGATTATTTTGCGTCCATCCAGAACAGATAAAAGATTTTTTTTTACGAATTACCACATTATCATTAAAAGAAACCAAATAGGAGTCTTAAAATAAACAAGCTACAGAAATTAAATTCCTTTTAAATTTAGGAACATAAAAACAATCTCGTAAAATTAAATTCCTATAACTATCAAAATAAAGATGGACGTCTCCCACTGCTTCCACTAAGACCAAGAATCCATCACCCATCCGAAGTATGAAGTCTTCATGTAGCAAATTTCTTGTTTCTTTGAAACCATGTAGAGAAACACAAACATGATTAGTTGCACCAAAATCTATGACCCAAATGTCACTGGATTCCTTAACCAAACAAGTTTCTAAATATAGAAGATCACACCTACCTCCTTTGAAAAGGAAGTCCTTGTAATGCTTCTTTATGTGCCCGATCTTCCTGCAGAAGAAGCACTTAAGCTTCTTTGGGTTCTTCTTCTTCTTCTTCTTGCTTTTGTTATTAGCAGGAATAGAAGACTTCTCATTCTTGGCCTGTTGCCTCTTTCCATTCCCAGAATTGAGATTGGAACCAGAAGCAGCTACCAAATTGGCCTCTCTATCAGTAGGAGACTCCCTGATCAGTAGATCGAACTCCTATAACTGTTTTATTAATTCTGTTAAGGTCACATCCTGTCTATTGCTTAAATTAAATATAGCTCTAAATGAAATAAATTCCTTTGACAAAGTTTCAAAGACCATAGTCATTTGAGTTTCAGCATCAATATCAGCTCCATTGGTTTGAGCCTCAGCGAGGTAACCCATGACCAACATCATGTGCTCCTTTATAGATGTCCCTAGTCTCTACTTATAGTTCAAGAGTTTTTGAAGCACCCCTTTCCACTTTGTTGTGGCCTAGCCTCCAAACATGTCTTCTAGAGTATCCAAGATCTACTTAGCAGTATCATGATCCTCATGTTGAGCCTGTATCACATTATTCATGCTAGCCATAATGTAGTAGCGGGCTTGATCGTTTGCATCTTTCCAGCCATCGTACGCTTGGAATTACTCATTTGGTGGAATCTCCCGTAGGCTTAGGAGGACAAGGGGTTGTCAGCACAAATTTCACTTTCTCAAAGGAGAGGAAGATATCCAAGTTCCGTTTCCAATCATTATAATTCTCTCCGGTTAGTAGGTTTTTGTCAAGTATCGAAGATAAAGCGTTTTTAGACATTTTTATCTACAATAAAGAATCATAAACCAAACATAAGCAAACATATATAATAATAATTTAGTAAGATAATACAAAAACATACAAATGTGTTTATGTGTCAAAACCTTGAAAATATCACAACCTTACAACGATAATTCCCAACTCAGAATTCAACAAGCTCCTAGGAGAGTCATGCCAAATTTAATCAGGAACACGGATCCCTTCCTGATTCATATATGCCATCCAAGACCCGCATGATCTAGCATATATTAATAATCGTTTCTTTGGCCATTAATTTTATTAACAGAGCTCCTAGGGGAGGTTAATAATAAAATTAACATGAGTGTATAACCATCATTTTTATATTTTATCCACGATTTATAATCACCACCTAGGGGTGTGCAACCATAATCATGCTAAAATACCTTATCCTCTAGGAGATCCAATTTGGTACATGATAGAGATCCCTTCCTAGGGGTTAGGACCACCATGTTCTTCCTATGGACCAACGATAGAGGCCTTAGGTCTTCTATTCGAAAACCTTTTCCCACTCAATCTTTTGAAATCAAGGTTTTAGTTTAAGAGACATGCATGAACAATTTTAATATGAGCGGCACTCCCTATTCTATATGGCATGTTATCAATATAAATGGCAAAACATATTATAATGCAGACAAGCAAAGCAATTAAGCAAAGCTACAAGCAAAATAATAAATAACCGTAATATTATAGTTCCACCCTAGAGAATAGAAAACAAAGATTACAAGAGAATAATCGAAACATTTCATCGATTCTTCATCCTTGAATCTACAAGCTGTATCCTTCTTCATGTAATGCCCATCTTCAAGACTTCAATCCTGCATAGATCGAATACTTCATATTTTCGGTCATATCCAATTTTAATGTTTCTCAGAATCGCCCCAAAAATAAAATAAAAATTACTTTAAAAAGCTGCACCTTTTCTAGAAAAATTTCTAGCTCTCTGTCGGTAAGCCGATCTGGGTGATCGGCCTGCCAGTCATGACCCATCGGCCTGTCGATTTTCACAGATCGGCCTGTCGAACTAAAAGTTTGGCCTACCGCCAGAGCTATCTGATTTCTACCCCACTGACGGCCTATTGAACCTCACGTCTGGCTTGTCGATTTGCGACCATCGGCTTGCCGAACTGGAGGGTTTGGCATGCCGACCAAGCAGAAATGACCCTTTCCAAAAAATACAATTTTTAATGCATTCTATCAATTTTATTTTTAACAATTCAAAAATATAAAATTAGACACTTAGGAAATACCTAGGAGTCACAAAATCCATCTTATAGATCCGCCTTCTAGATTAGTCTTCTCCGAATAATTATTTAACTACAAAATTTTTACAAATTTAAAATTAAATAATATGTAACGGCCCCCTTACGGATGTCACAGATGTCGTTACATACATTCTTTAATACTTTCATTTAAGATAAATACTTTCATTTAAAATTTTATTTTGAAGTCAAGCATATAACTTAAAGATAATTTGAAAACATAATTTTAGAAAAGCATACCCAGGATCCATACAAACATTTTTTTTTGTATATCATTAATAATTTAATACTTGCTCACTAAAATGATTTACTTGATCATAAACATCCTTAAATAAAGTAAATATACTAAATATTAAAATCACAACTTAAATAAATATCACAACATTTTAAAACCATTTGCTCTCCTAGTTCGGCAAACCAAACTTGGGACTTCGGCAAGCCGAACATGATCGGCAGGCTGGAGTTTGTCCACCGGCAGGCCGACAAAGACTTTGTAAAACGGGGTTTCAAAAACTGATATGTTCAGCAGGTCGATGCAGGGTAATCGACAGGCCGATCAACACTTCAACAGTCCGACCATTAATGGTCGTCAGGCCGAACAGCTTTAGAAAATTAAGATTTTTCAATCAAACTTAATAATTTAAAAGCGGAAGACATATCTTAAAGAAAATCATAGTAAAAAGGGATCATGATTCCAATCCTTAAAATTTAAGCAAGTAAACATAATCAAAATTATAAAATATAGTTTAATCCATAAGAGCTTCCTTCCTTGGCGTTTTTCTCGATTACAATTCATCTTGCTTAGCTCACACGCCTTTCCATATCCTCCACCTAGTCCATGACCTTCTTACCTTTATCTGCAACATGATATAAACTTGAATAAGTTAATGCTTAGTAAGTACATATATTTCTCACAATTTAAAAACATTTCATAAACATCATCATCATCACCATCATCATTTTCATAATAGTGCATTAAGCACATTTTCATAATAGTGCATTAAGCACATTTTCATAGAACCATATCTTTCATTACTTTGAACATATTAAAACTTATTCCATTTTATCTTAAGGGCCCAAGTGTTGCACCATAATCATCATCGTAAGCGTGCTGTCATGAGAGGAAAAGGGTAGCTAATCCTAAACCAAAAATGACATCATAACATATCATAACATTGGTGTGCAACACTTAGTTACGTGATACATATATATACACTTTCATGCTTTGAAATACGTCATCATCATACATGCATATCTTTAAGAACATAAAAATATTTCCTAAGAAATCTTTAAATGAAATCATCATAAAATCATCATAGATATCATCAAGAACATATTTTCAAACCTTTATAGCATATCATGTGTAGGTGAGAATGTACTTACTTGTATAGCTTACTTAACCTTAACTTTGTAGACTTAGTAGGTGACAACGCCGCGGTCCCGATGTGTGCGCTTCATCATGTGTTCATGTCATACATTCATAAAAATAGCAATTAACATTTACTTTCACAAAACTATAAGATCATCATCACATAATAACTTCTATTTGCATATTCCATCACATATCCTTTCCTTTCATGAAATTATAAATTTCATAACCATTTCATCAATATGAAAGCATTAGCATCACCCATCAACACAAAACACTTCACTGACCTACATGGATTCAAGACTTAAAAACTCAACATTCACACATACTTTAGGCACCACACTTGACAGGGGTAAAGTTAATACATAAACATATTACCATGATTTTTCTTTATTCATAAAAATTACATTAAGTATCCAAAACAAGTCATACATAACGAACATGAAATCTGCCATTAACTTACACAGTGAGTCACATAAATTCATCATTTTCAAACAATTAAAACACATATATTTTAACTCTAAAATTCATACTAACAACTTACTAACATATATTACAATATCATAAAATTATTTCATCATTAATAAAATCATTTAAACATACAAAACATCACATAATACAAAAGTCCAATAATAACACTGTTAAAGCAGTTTCTTGACCTAGTCTCAATAAAAATTTCATAACACATAAAATACTCATCAAATAATTACCAAAATTTCTAGTTCATAACTTAACATATACATGAAAATTCTAGCCAAATTTCATAGTAAACAAAGCACATTTACCCCTTGAACACAAATCACATTTTCGTGCATCATAACCAAATAACAATATTTTACTATGAGTGGTAGAGGGTAGAAAATTCATAACTTAATTTAGAAAAATTGAAATGACTTGAAACTTGAAAGAACATTAACATAACACACATATGAAAATCATATTAAAAATTTAGAACAAAATAAAATACCTAGATAAAGTTATGGTAGACGGATTTAGGAGGAGAAATGCTTTTTAGCATTACCAAAAAAATGAGTTCTTACCTTAAAAATTTCTTCTCAAAATCCTTGAACTTTACCCCAATGAAAACTCAATATTTCTTACAAATAATAGCAGAGAAAATTTGAGAAAGAATGAAGAGGAAACGTGAAAAAGAGAGAGGAGAGAAATCGAGAGAAAGAGAGAGAGAGAGTAAAAAATTTATCGTGAAAAGAGAATAACGTAAATGAGCATAACATAAAAATGGAGTCAAAACTCTCTATTTAGTCAAAAATTTTCTGACTAATCTTGGGCTAATTTGCGTGGAGAATGGAGAGAAATGAGGGAAGGTCAAATCAATTAGTCTCTCTTACCATATTTTGCCTTCTAAAAATAGGAAACCATTTAAAACAATTCCAATCAATCAAAAGTCAATGGTTTTATTTCCTTAAATGAGGAAATTAATCCATAAATATGTCAATTAATCACATTAAACCATCCAATCATCGTAATCATCTCAATCACAAATTTGGAGACATCTCTGCTGACTGCTTGTCAGCTGTCATCGGCCTGCCGATTCTTAACTTCGGCCTGCCGATTCCATGAGGTTCGGCCTACCGATTATTATCATCGGCCTGCCGATCCTTGAAATGTTATTCGGCCTGCCAAACTTGAAAGTCTAGCCTGCAGGACTGTCCTGCCGATTCCATGGCTCAATCACGTGTGTAGGGTCTAGGATATATTTCTTGAGCATCGAAACATGGAACACATCATGCGTTGCGGACATTTCTAAAGGCAACTTTAACTGATAAGCAACTTTACGTAACCGCTTTATAATTTCATAAGGTCCGATAAACCTTGTATTCAACTTGCCTTTCCTCCTAAACCTCATAATCCCTTTCATCATTGGAACTTTCAAAAACACATAGTTGCCTACGGTGAATTCTAAGGGTCTTCTCCTCTTGTCAGCATAACTCTTTTGACGGCTTTGAGCGGTCTTTATTCTTCTTCTTATCAACTTTATCATCTCAGAAGTTACGTTGACAAAATTGGTCCTTTCAGCCTCGACGCTTTCCATTAACTTCTTCTCACCAGTTTCATGCCAACATATAAGCAACCTACATTTTTGTCCATATAGGGCCTCGTAAGGTGCCATTCCAATCATCACCTGATAGCTATTGTTGTAAGCAAACTCTGCTAATGGCAACATTTTACACCAGCTTGTCTTGAAGTCGAGAGTATAGGCCGAAAGCATATCTTCTAAAATCAAGTTCGTCCTCTCCGTTTGGCCATCTTTCTAAGGATGAAAAGCTGTGCTAAAATGCAACTTGGTCCCCATAGCAGTCTGTACGCTTTTCTAGAACTTGGATGTGAATCTACCATCACGGTCTGAGATGATAGACTTAGGGATTCCGTGAAGTAATATGATTTCCTTGACATAGAGTTTCGCTAACCGTTCCATAGAGTAAGTGATCTTGATGGGAATGAAATGTACCGTCTTTGTCAATCAATCTACAACAACCCAAGTAGCGTCATAACCATTCATAGTCCTAGGTAAACCAGTAATGAAATCCATTGCTATATCCTCCCATTTCCATTCCGGTATTTGGATAGACTGTAAATCACCACCAGGCCTCTGGTGTTCAGCTTTAACTTGCTAGCATGTCACGTATTTCTTCGTATACATGGCAATATCATGTTTCATTCCAAACTATCAGAAGTTACCCCTAAGATCATTATACATCTTTGTTGCACCTAGATGAAATGAGTAAGGAGTGTCATTAATTTATGCCAAAATCCTGTTCCTTAAGCCATCAACATTGGGAACACATAAGCGGTCCTTGAGATATAGAGTTTTGTCATCCACAATACGAAACTCTTGACATTTTCCTTCTTTCATTTCCTGCTTAATCCTTGCAAGCTTACATCGTCATTTTGTTTATTCCAAATCTCATCATACATCGTCGGAGCAAGAGTGAGTGCTGACAGCTGGCCTGCTATAAGTTCCAATCCGAAGTCTAGAATTTCCTTTCTCAAAGGTGGAGACATTGCTTGCATTGACATTAGCGTAGCCGCAGTCTTCCTACTCAAAGCATCGGCCACTCGGTTGGCCTTCCCAGGATGATAAAGGATTTCACAATCGTAATCCTCACCAACTCTAGCCATCTCTGTTGTCTCATGTTCAGGTCCTTCTGAGTAAAGAAGTACTTCAGACTTTGATGATCAGTGAAGATCTTGCATTGGACCCCATACAAATAATGTCTCCATATTTTCAGCACAAAGACGACTGCTGCTAACTCAAGATCATGAGTAGGATAGTTCTTTTCGTAATCCTTCAGTTGTCTTGACGCATAGGCAATCACGTTGTCATTTTGCATTAGAACAGTTTCAAGGCCCATTTTAGACGCATCACTATAAATTACAAATCTATCACTTCCTTCCGGAATAGCCAATACTGGAGCTGTCGTTAGCCTCTTTTTTAGTTCCTGGAAACTCTTCTCGCAAACATCTGTCCATTCATACTTCTTTCTTTTGTGAGTTAAATTCGTGAGTGGAGCTGCTATCTTAGAGAAGTCTTCTATGAATCTCTGATAATAACCTGCTAGACTCAAGAAGCTCCTTATTTCACTTGCATTTGTTGGTTGCTTCCAGTTGAGAACAGCCTCTATCTTAGCAGGATCTACCATGATTCCTTCCTTTGATATGACATGCCCTAAGAAAGACACTATGTCGAGCCAGAATTTCACACTTAGAGAACTTTGCATATAGCTTGTGTCTTCTTAATGTCTCCAGCATAATTTTCAAATGCTCCTCATGTTCTTCTTGATTCTTTGAATAGACAAGAATATCATCGATAAACACAACAACAAATTTATCGAGGAAATCCTTGAATACCTGATTCATCAAATCCATGAAGGCCATAGGTGCATTCGTCAGACCGAAAGGCATGACCACAAATTCATAGTGACCATACCTCGACCTGAAGGCTGTCTTAGGAATATCTCCTTCTTTAACCTTTAGCTGGTGATAACCCGACCGCAGATCAATCTTTGAGAACACTGATGCACCCTTAAGCTGATCAAACAAATCATCTATACGAGGCAACGGGTACTTGTTCTTAATCGTCACCTTATTCAGCTCTTTATAGTCGATGCAGAGTCTCATAGTGCCATCCTTCTTCTTTACAAACAAAACTGGAGCTCCCCATGGAGAGTGACTCAGCCTGATAAAGCCTTTGTCGAGTAGCTCCTTTAATTGCGTGTGAAGCTCTTTTAACTCTGCAGGGGCCATTCTAGAAGGTGCCTTTGAGATTGGATCGGTGCCTGGTGCGAGATCAATCATGAATTCTACTTCTCTTTCAAGTGGTAAACTTGTCAGATCATCAGGAAACACTTCTGCATATTCACGTACTACAGGCACATCTTCAATTCTTATCTTTTCTTCTTGGCTTTTGTCCACGATGTTCTCCAGATAGCCCATGCAGCCACTTGCTAATAACTTTCTTGCTTTTATTACAGATAAAAACACGCTGGGTTCCTTTCTGGACTCACCAACATACACTAACTTTTGATCGCCTTCAAGATGGAAGATCACTTTTCTTTTCCGACATTCGATAGAAGCATTGTACTTGCTCAGAAAATCCATCCCAAGAATCATATCATAGTCATACATGTCGATCACAATGAGGTCAATGAAAAGTTTCCTATCAGAAATCCATAGGGGTACTGTACGCAGACAGTGCATAGATAATATCACTTTCTCGAAGGGTAGTGTTGTAGTGAATCCTTGTCTCATAGGCTCTAAACGAACCCCTAACTTCTTAGCAAATAATGTAGATACAAAGGAATGTGTAGCACCCATATCAAAGAGAACATAAACATCATTACATAAACTTGTTATCTGACCTGTGACCACATTGGAGGCTTAAGTATCCACTTGTTCCTTTGTCATGGCATAAATGCGGGCATTCGTAGGTGGAGCTTCAAGTCTTCCTTGACTAATCAGGGCCCTTCTAAGGAAGCTTGCATCTGATGAAGTTGGGCTTGAGGAAGAGCTCTCGTTGGGCTTGGGCATTCATCTGATTAGGACAATTCTTAGCAAAATGATCTTCTCGCCCACAAATAAAGCATTGATTTGTCCCCAAGCGGCATTCTCCTGGATGTTTCTTTCCACATTTGGCACATGGTTGAAACTGCCTGCTGTTGTTGTTGGGCTGGTCACCATTGTGCCTCTTGTGGCCTTGGCCTTGCTGGTTTTGTGAATTGCCCTTCCTTTTGTTGTTCTTCCAGTTCTGGTTGTTGTTGCTGTTGTTGTTGTTGTTTCTGTGTGGAGGGCGACTCTGGTTGTTTGCATTATTGGCTTGCTGACCAGGTTGAGGCTGATTTCTTCTTAGCTTGGACAGGTGAAACTCAGCGCGTTGGGCCCTCAATACAACCTACTCTTGATTTCTAGATGGACTTGCCCCATCAACGATCGTGACAATCTCTAGCCTGAGGGCTCTGATCAGTCTTCTGACCCTTTCACTTTCATCAATAACCATTCCTGGGCATAGGCGAGCTAGTTGGTCAAACTTTGTCACAACATCTATGACTGACATATCCCCCTAGCGCAGATTCTCAAACTCCTCATAATGCTTCCTTGTGATGTTCATGTGGAAGAACTTTGTGTTGAACTCGTGAACGAAGTCAGCCCATGTTATCTCATCAATGTTCCTACTCAATTCTATGCCATCCCACCAAATTCTGGCCTCCATGGTGAGACAGTACAATGCACAGAGAACCTTCTCATTGTCAGTGAAATCCATGAGTCTCAGAGTGGCTTCAATTGTCTTCAACCATCCATGAGTGACTAACGGATCCTTAGAACCCTCAAAATCTGTTGGCTTAACTCTCTTCCATCTGACTAGAAGGGGTTCCTGATAGGCTACTCTAGGTTCAATAGCAGGAGCTGGAACTTCGTTAGCTTGTGGTTGTGGAGGAGGAGGAGGAGGCACGTCATTGCCTCGTTGTTCGCTGTTCTGGCCGTTGGCCCTCAATTCGGCAATCTCTCTTCTTTGATCCTCCAACTGCCTTTGCAGCTCGATGATCATCTTCATAAGCCTTTCATTGGTCTGGGTGCGTGTTTGCATTCATCTGTGGCCGTCCATTGTTAATTTTTCTAAAAGAATTAGGAACTTAGAAATAATCTTCTAATATGAGACAGGTTTTCACTACTAAAGCATTAATCGTTAAACATCTAAACCTCATTCTTACCCTCATACTTGCATCAAAACATCTAACTTTAAAAAATACTTACTTGGAGGACTTGGGCTGACATGTGACGATATGAATTGTAAACGGAAAATTTTCTCTGATACCAAAGCCTGTAAGACCCCCTTACGGACGTCACAGATGTCGTTATATACATTATTTAATACTTTCATTTAAACTTTTATTTTGAAGTCAACCATATAACTTAAAGATAATTTGAAAACAAAATTTTAGAAAAGCATACTCAGGATCCATGCATACATTTTTTATATATATATCATTAATAATTTAATACTTGATCAAAAAATGATTTACTTGATCATAAACATCCTTAAATAAAGTAAATATACTAAATATTAAAATCACAACTTAAATAAACATCACAACATTTTAAAACCATTTGCTCTCCTAGTTCGGCAAACCGAAGCAAACCGAACTTGGGACTTCGGCAAACCAAACTTGGGACTTCGGCAAGCCGAACATGATCGGCAAGCCGGAGTTCGTCCACCGGTAGGCCGACAGAGGCTTTGTAAAACGAGATTTCAAAAACTGATATGTTCGGCAGGTCGATGCAGGGTAATCAGTAGGCCGATGTAGGGTAATCGGCAAGCCAATCAACACTTTGGCAGTCCAACCATTAATGGTCGGCATGCTGAACAGCTTTAGAAAATTAAGATTTTTCAATCAAACTTAAAAATTTAAAAGCGAAAGACATATCTTAAAGAAAATCATAGTAAAAAGGGGTCATAGTTCCAATCCTTAAAATTTAAGCAAGTAAACATAATCAAAATTATAAAATATAGTTTAATCCATAAGAGCTTCCTTCCTTGGCATTTTTCTCTTTTACAATTCATCTCGCTTAGTTCACACATCTTTCCATATCCTCCACCTAGTCCATGACCTTCTTACCTTTATCTGCAACATGATATAAACTTGAATAAGCTAATGCTTAGTAAGTACATATATTTCTTACAATTTAAAAACATTTCATAAACATCATCATCATCATCACCATCATCACCATCATTTTCATAATAGTGCATTAAGCACATTTTCATAGAAACATCTATTTCATTACTTTGACCATATTAAAACTTATTCCATTTTATCTTAAGGGCCCAAGTGTTGCACCATAATCATCATCGTAGACGCGCCATCATGAGAGGAGAAGGGTAGCTAATCCTAAACCAAACATGACATCATAACATATCATAACATTGGTGTGCAACACTTAGTTACGTGATACATATATATACACTTTCATGCTTTGAAATACGTCATCATCATACATGCACATCTTTAAGAACATAAAAATATTTCCTAAGAAATCTTTAAATGAAATCATCATGAAATCATCATAGATATCATCAAGAACATATTTTCAAACCTTTATAACATATCATGTTGTAGGTGAGAATGTACTTACTTGTATAGCTAACTTAACCTTAACTTTGTAGACCTAGTGGGTGACAACGCTGCAGTCTCGATGTGCTCGCTTCATCGTGTGTTCATATCATACATTCATAAAAATAGCAATTAACATTTACTTTCATAAAACTATAAAATAATCATCACATAATAACTTCTATTTGCATATTCCATCACATATCCTTTCCTTTCATGAAATTATAAATTTAATAACCATTTCATCAATATGAAAGCATTAGCATCACCCATCAACACAAAACACTTCACTGACCTACATGGATTCAAGACTTAAAAACTCAACATTCACACATACTTTAGGCACCACACTTGACAGGGGTAAAGTTAATACATAAACATATTACCATGATTTTTCTTTAGTCATAAAAATTACATTAAGTATCCAAAACAAGTCATACATAACGAACATGAAATCTGCCATTAACTTACACAGTGAGTCACATAAATTCATCATTTTCAAACAATTAAAACACAAATATTTTAATTGTAAAATTCATACTAACAACTTCTAACATATATTACAATATCATAAAATTATTTTGTCATCAATAACATCATTTAAACATACAAAACATCACATAATACAAAAGTCCAATAATAACACTATTAAAGCAGTTTCTTGACCTAGTCTCAATAAAAATTTCATAACACATAAAATACTCATCAAATAATCACCAAACTTTCCAGTTCATAACTTAACATATACATGAACATTCTAGACAAATTTCATAGCAAACAAAGCACATTTACCCCTTGAACACAAATCACATTTTCGTGCATCATAACCAAACAACAATATTTTACTGTGAGTGGTAGAGGGTAGAAAATTCATAACTTAATTTAAAAAAATCGAAATGACTTGAAACTTGAAATAAAATTAACATAACACACATATGAACATCATATTAAAAATTTAGAACAAAATAAAATGCCTTGACGAAGTTACGGCAAATGGATTGAGGAGGAGAAATGTTTTTCAGAATTACCGAAAAAATGAGTTCTTACCTTAAAAATTTCTTCTCAAAATCCTTGAACTTAACCTCATTGAAAACTCAATATTTCTTACAAATAATAGCAGAGAAAATTTGAGAAGGAATGAAGAGGAAACGTGAAAAAGAGAGAGGAGAGAAATCGAGAGAAAGAGAGAGAGAGAGTAAAAATTTTATCGTGAAAAGAGAATAACGTAAATGAGCATAACGTAAAAATGGAGTCAAATCAATTAGTCTCTCTTACCATTTTTTGCCTTCTAAAAATAGGAAACCATTTAAAACAATTCCAATCAATCAAAAGTCAATGGTTTTATTTCCTTAAATGAGGAAATTAATCCATAAATATGTCAATTAATCACATTAAACCATCCAATCATCGTAATCATCTCAATCACAAATTTGGAGAGATTTCTGCTAACTGCTCGTCAGCTGTCATTGGCCTGCTGATTCTTAACTTTAGCCTGTCGATTTCATGAGGTTCGGCCTACTGATTATTATCATCGGCCTGCCGATCCTTGAAAGGCTATTCGGCCTGCCGAACTTGAAAGTCCAGCCTGTCAAACTGTCCTTAAAATACAATACATCATAGCATTCAAGTCATCATTGCATCATAAATAAACATACATTGTAATTAACATGAACACTTGAGCACATCAATTCCACACGATCGTCACCTATCATAAAACTTAAAATAAATGGTTAGTGACAATAATATCATAATTAAATATGGATAACACTTAATGTCGTTACTATCATTACATAATTCCGTTACATGAAATAGGCGGGTGTTACATAATAATTTCTAGATGGAGATAATAGTTCACCATTTAATTACATGAAAAACTTAGATACACATTTTTACCTTTAAGGAACCATAATCGGTATAAATTAATTAATTAATAAAAAATTAAATTAATTTAATCAACCAAAATTAATTACTAAGCATTCATTGTATAATCTATGACAACCTATCAAAAATATATAAAAACCTAGAGTGCCAACTCTGTAAAATTAAATTCAAGTATAGGAGAGATTAAGATCACAAATTTATACATATAGCATGATCACAAACTCATAAATTTATTTAAAACCGTAGCTCTTATACCAATTGTTGAAAAAATAGTATGCAGTGGAATTTTAAAAATTTTATATCAGAGTATTTTCTAAAACACAAGTTTGACACGCTATATGCATAAATTAACCAGATCTTACTAACCTTTGAATGCCGAAGAACTCTCGTAATCTGTGAAGAGAAGTAACGTTCCAAAAGAGCCTCAACCAACTAGCCTTCTTTGCTATTCTCTATTCACGATCAGAATGAGAGTGGGCTCACACGTACAGCTCTTCCTCCAGGTGACTCTCCTTCCAAACCAATTGAGAGAACCCAAAGCTAGTGTTCGTGATTTGTGAACAAGAGCTCTCGGGGAGTTTCAGATTCTCACTAGCAGAGTCTCACTTTTAATCTCTCAATTGATCTAATTAACTTATGAGACTTACTCCCTATTTATAGAGGTTGGGTCTAGGGTCAGTCCTTATCAGATAAGGTCTCAAAAATTTGAATCAGAATCAAATTCAAATCAATATCTGATGAAATCTGTGTAAAAATGCATGATCTTTTTATCGTATATTGGCAGGCCGATCTGCCTAATTGGCAGGCCGAACTTGCCACATCGATAGGCCAAACTTAAGGATCGGCATGTCGAACTGCCGATAAAAAAATCTCAGCAAATTTTTTATTTTCTACCCGAGATTCTATAGGATAAAGTCTCAGTTTTAATTCAAAATAACCCAATAGAGAAGTTAGCTAATCAAAACAACTTTATCTAGATAATATCTAGGAAAATAAATGAATTTTTGATAATTCAAAATTAAATCAACTGATAAACAGAGAAGAATTATCTGATCCCAATAATTCAACAAGTTTATCCTGAATTAATTTTGTCACAAAATTAATTCAACCGATAAACAGACATGAATTATTTGATTCTTCCAAATTTCAACCAATCTAATAAATTGACATAAGTCACCAATTATTGGAAAAGCATATCGTATCGTTAAAGGATTTTGTGAGTTAGCAAAGGGGACCAAATGGAACTATATAGTTCAAGCTTTTGATAATTACGAAACCCAATATCCTAGATATACATTTCATAATTATCATCTCCAACGTTACTCCACCAAAAGCTTGGAGCTGCACTAGAATTATGAAGCCCGTATAGCTAAGTCTCCATGACATATCATAGTGTATCGTATCCCTATAGGATTATCCATAACCGGCTTAAGGACAAGTTATGTTTTACCTTTCTGATTATTTTTATCTTAAATTCCATTATCTCACCATCAAAAAACTTACTATCCAAAGACAGTATACCATTCAGTTACACCTATGTATCCAAATGGTTGAGCGCTCTAGTTTTTCAATTACAGGATAACGCATATAAGAGGACATCACTACTCCTAAAGAAGAGCTATAGATTCCATATCTATGAATAACAGGTCTACACTATCAAAAGTCATGCCTCCAATGTACCGGCATGCATACCACTATTAAGATGTGGGTGTCACCCTTTGGTATATTAAAAGATACAAGTCAAGACAACTGGCCTACTATTCATCTCAGGATTAAGATACAATATAAATGATTGTCTAAAGTGAATCAATTTTTTGAGACAGAATTATTAATCCAAATCAATTCACTTTATGTCCCGATCCAACACATCGTCACCTATGACAATGTGCCAATGTTTCTATTCATGGAGTCCATCTTCGATGGTCAAGACGAACCATCTCCCAAAAGGGATATAGACAACATAACAATCTTTGTGTGAATAAAGCGCCCAACTTTATTCCCTCGATTGCGGATCTTATGATTTAGACCATCACCTTAAGAATCATGCCTTCTGCGTAATCTATCCATCATATGCCCAATTCTTAAAGGTTTAGACCGACAGTCTCAGACTTTTGTTTGCTTAACATACATTCAACAAATATGAACGTAAAGAGGACAAGATTTGGTATATTAGTAATAAATAAATTCTTTATTGATAAAATGTCTCTAAAAGCTTATTACATTTTTACTCCTTAGGGTATACATGTCTAACACTCCACAGCAGAATGGCATAGCTGAGAGAAGAAATCGACTTTGTTGGATACGGTTAGGTCCTTGTTGAGTTATTCAATATCACCTCTATCCTTTTGGGAATCTACAGGACTAACTGCATATTATCTTTTAAACATTGTCCATCATATGCCTGATTTTTAAATGTTTAGATCGATAGTCTCAGACTTTTGTTTACTTATCAATAATTCAACAATATGAATATAAAGAGGACAACATTTGGTATATGAACAATGAATAAATTCTTTATCAATAAAATGTCTCCAAAAACATATTACAACATTTTACTTCTTAGGGCATGCATGTTTATCAAATATACCCAAGCATAATAAGTCATTGCCTCAATGAAAATCCTAAGCACAAATTGGTCATTCAGAAGAGATGAGCATTCAATCTGGAGAGGTACGTAGCCATTAACAAAGAAGGACAAAAATTGCTCAAGGCTAGATTTATTCAAAAGGTTAGCCTCTCGAAATGGCTGGTGAATGTGGCCTTGGTCAAAAAGGCTAATGGGAAGTGGAGGGTCTATATTGACTTCACAGATCTGAACAAAGCCTACCCAAAAGAATGCTTCCTGCCCCCCCCAAAAGAATAGACTAGTTGGTTGATGCCATAGCCTCACACGAGCTACTTTGTTTTATGGATGCTTATTTAGGATATAACCAAATCTAGCCTCAGTTCTAGCCTTAGGTTTTTCTATCCTTCTTTGTTTCTGAATTCTAATTTATTACTTAGGTTCTATTCTGTTTTAAAAAAAAATAGTCGAATTTATAGTCTTAAACAAAAAAAAAAAGATCCGAAAAGAAAAGAAAAGAAAGAAAGAAAAAAAAATCAAGAGGATCCAAAAAAAAAAAGAGTCTGGAGACCCTCCTTAAAATTTTTTGTTTCCTTTCCATTGTTTGAGTGTCTAGGTATCTGAATTTGACCTCACCTCATAGTGTAAAAAATTTGCTTTATTCTAAACTGCGTATCAAAATGTGTTGCTGAATTTGTTGCTGGATAGATTTTATTGTTGTTTGTGTAATTCCAAAAAACTAAAAGAGAGAATAAGCGAGTTAAAAAAAAAGAGGCAAGAGTGGTGAAAACATTCGAGGGTAAAAGCCAATTATTCGAGTGAAACACGAGTGAACTGAGTGACCAAGTGATAGAGTCAAACACGTGAAGGAGAGAAGTAAGGTCCTTTGTTATCTAACATTGTTTTGCAGGTTTTTTTTCAAAAAATGAATCTGAATCAAGAAAGAGAAGCCAAAGATGATCTTCCACAACAAAATGTTCCCAATCTTCAGTTGCAAGTATTAATGAGGCAAATGGAACGGCTGTTGACGCGAGCGCTGGAGCCCATTCATGAGAGATTAGATGAGGTTGATGCCAAAACACATAATAGGCAGCCACAATACATGCAAAATAGGCAGAGGGGTGGATTGGATCTTTCGGAGGAAGATGAATTAGAAGAGTTGGAGGACCACCGATAAATAGGGGCAGATTTAGGCGTGGAAATGGGAATAGAGAAGCTAGGGACTGGGAAGACAATAATATGGGAGGTATTAAAATGAAGATTTTGCCATTCCAAGGGAAAAATGACCCCGGAGCTTACCTAGAGTGGGAGAAGAAAGTGGAGCTAGTGTTTGATTGCCATAACTATTCACAGTTAAAGAAAGTTAAGCTTGCTACAATTGAGTTCTCTGATTATGTGGTTGTATGGTGGGATCAGTTGGTAATGAATAGGCGACGGAACCAAGAACACCCAATTGAGACATGGGAGGAGATGAAAATGGTGATGAGAAAGCGATTTGTACCCAGCCATTACTACCGGGAATTGTACAAAAGGTGGCAAGGACTGAGATAAGGAAACAGAAGTGTGGAGGAATATTATCAAGAAATGGAAATAGCCATGATACGAGCCAATGTTGAAGAAGATCAAGAAGCAACCATGGCAAGCTTTTTGCAAGGGCTAAATTCGGATATTCAAGATAGGGTGGAGATGCAACACTATGTAGAGTTAGAAGACATGTTGCACATGGCCATCACAGTAGAGCAGTAGCTCAAGAGGAGGGGTAGCTCACGTGTGAATGTTAGTTCAGCACCTTCTTCATGGAAGCCGAATTATGGGAAGAGAGAAGAGAAATCGGTCGCTAGGCCAAAGTTCAAGCCAAAACTAGCCACAGCTAGCCCTTCAAACCAAGGTAAACATGATTCATCCACTTTTCGAAACAGTGATATTAAATGTTTCAAATGCCAAGGCAGGGGTCACATCTCAAGCCAATGTCCGAACAAAAGGGTGATGGTGTTACGGGATGACGGAGAGGTTGTTACAGATGACGAATCAGATGAGGACTCCATGCCACCATTGAAGGACGTGGATGAGGAGGAGTATGCTATCCAAGGTGAATTTTTGGTCACTCGACGAGCCCTTAGTGTGCAAGCCAAAGAGGAAGAAGAAGAGCAATGTGAGAACATTTTTCATACTAGGTGCCACGTGCAGAACAAGGTATGTAGTGTGATAATATATGGAGGAAGTTGTATGAACATTGCTAGCACTACTATGGTTGACAAATTAGGGCTACCAATGACCAAACATGCTCGACCTCACAAGTTGCAATGGTTGAATAATAGTGGTGAAGTGAAGGTAACTAAACAAGAATTAATTTCGTTTCGCATTGGTAGATACGAAGATGAAGTTTTGTGCAATGTAGTTCCAATGGAAGCCGGACACTTGTTACTAGGTCGACCATGGCAATTTGATCGTCGAGTCAAACATGATGGCTACACCAATAAATATTCTCTTGTGCACAACCAGAGAACATTCACTCTTGTGCCAATGACACCAAAACAGGTTCATGAAGATCAAGTTTGGTTACAAAAGGAGAGTGAACAAAAAGGAGAGAATGGGAAAAAGAGAGAGAAAGGGAGCGAAAATAATAAGTGTTGGAGTGCAGAGAGAGAGTTCGGCCAGAGAGGGAAAAAAGATAGAGGGGCCAAGAAAAAGGAGAGAAAAGGAGAGAACATTAAGAGAGCTAGTACAAAAGAAGATTTGGCCAATGAGGTAAAAATAGGGAGAAAAACAAATTTTTATGCAAGAGAGAGTGATGTGAGAAGAGCTTTGTTTTCTAATTAGCTGATGATTTTACTCATGTATAAGGAGGCGTTATTAAACACTAACGATCTTGATTCCACCTTGCATAGTTTTGTTGTTTCTCTTTTGCAAGAATATAAGGATATCTTTCTGGAGGAAACACCGCAAGGTTTACCTCCAATCCGCGGGATTGAACATCAAATCGACTCATACTTGGATCCCAAACCGACTAGCCTATAGGAGTAATCCCGAGGAGACAAAGGAACTCCAACGGCAGGTAAGTGAGTTGATGGGGAAGGGACACGTGAGAGAAAGCATGAGCCCATCCGCCGTACCAGTTTTACTTGTGCCTAAGAAAGATGGGACTTGGAGGATGTGCGTTGATTATCGAGCCATCAACAACATCACGACAAAGTATCGACATCTCATTCCTCACTTGGATGACATGTTAGATGAATTGCATGGTGCTTGTGTGTTTTCTAAAATTGATCTGAAGAGTGGATATCATCAAATTTGCATGAAAGAGGGAGACGAGTGGAAGACGGCTTTCAAAACAAAACAAGGCTTGTATGAGTGGTTGGTAATGCCTTTCAGTTTAACCAATGCGCCTAGCACATTTATGCATTTAATGAACCATGTTTTGCGAGCTTTTATTGGGAAATTTGTCGTTGTTTATTTTGATGATATCCTTATCTATAGCAGCAATTTGGATGATCATATTGAACATTTGAAACTTGTTTTAGATGTTTTACGGAAGGAAAAGTTGTATGCTAATCTTAAGAAGTGTACCTTTTGCACGGATAAGCTTGTTTTTCTTGGTTTTGTTGTTAGTGCTCAAGGTATACAGGTTGACGAAGAAAAGGTTAGGGCTATCCAAGAATGGCCAAGTCCCACAAGCATTGGAGAAGTACGGAGTTTTCATGGACTTGCCAGCTTTTACCGGCAGTTTGTAAGGAATTTCAGTACTTTAGCTGCACCACTCACAGAAGTAATCAAGAAGAATGTTGGGTTCAAGTGGGGAGAAGAACAAGAGAAGGCGTTTCAGCTTATTAAGAATAAGCTTACTCATGCTCCTTTACTTGCTTTACCTGATTTTTCTAAAACATTTGAAATTGAATGTGATGCTTCTGGTGTAGGTATAGGTGCCGTGCTAATGCAAGGAGGACAACCAATTGCGTATTTTAGTGAAAAATTGAGTGGGTCAACACTAAATTACCCGACTTATGACAAGGAGTTGTACGCGTTGGTTCGAGCATTAAAGACTTGGCAACACTACCTATGGCCCAAGGAATTCATGATTCACATTGATCACGAGTCATTGAAACATCTGAAGGGACAACAAAAGTGGAACAAGAGGCATGCCCGCTGGGTGGAATTTGTCGAGACATTTCCTTATGTCATTCGATACAAGCAAGGTAAGAAGAATGTTGTTGCGGATGCACTTTCTCGCAGGTACGCATTACTTTCTATCCTTGACGCTAAACTGCTTGGTTTTGAGCATATTAAGGATTTATACCCTTTAGAACAAAATTTTAGTGAGGAGTATCGAGCTTGTGCGAAAAACGCAATGGGTAAATTTTATAGACATGATAGATTTTTGTTTCGGGAGAATAAGTTTTGTGTGCCTAATTGTTCTTTGAGAGATTTGTTAGTGAGGGAATCTCATGGTGGCGGATTGATGGGGCATTTTGGAATTGCTAAAACTTTAGTTGTTTTGCAGGAACACTTCTTTTGGCCACACATGAAAAGGGATGTTGAAAGGATATGTAGTAGATGTGTCTCGTGTAGACAAGCTAAATCGAGAGCACAACCCCATTGTTTATACACACCTTTGTCAATTCCTGGTGAGCCTTGGACTGATATTTCAATGGACTTTGTGTTAGGTTTACCTAGGACCAAACATGGGACAGATAGTGTGTTTGTGGTTGTAGATCGGTTTTCTAAGATGGCACATTTTATTCCCTATCATAAAACTGATGATGCATCGCATGTTGCTGAATTGTTCTTTAGGGAGATTGTGAGAATACATGGCATGCCTAGGACAATTGTTTCAGATAGAGATGCTAAGTTCTTAAGCTACTTTTGGAAGACTTTGTGGAATAAGTTAGGTACTAAGCTGTTGTTTTCTACTACTTGCCACCCACAACTGATGGTCAAACTGAGGTAGTAAATAGGATTTTGTCAACCTTATTAAGAGCAATCATCAGTAAGACCATTAAATCATGGGAAGACTGTTTACCGCATGTTGAGTTTGCATATAACCGCTCTGTCCATTCTGCTACTAAGTATTCACCTTTTGAAATTGTTTATGGTTTTAATCCTTTCTTACCATTGGATTTATCACCACTACCTGTTTCTGAGCGTGTTAATTTAGATGGCAAAAGGAAAGCTGACTTTGTTAAACAGATTCATGAGAAAGCAAGACTCAACGTTGAGTGAAGAACGGAACAATATGCAAAGCAAGCCAACAAGGGGCGACACAAGCTGATTTTTGAACCTGGAGACTGGGTGTGGTTGCACTTTAGAAAGGAGCGTTTCCCAGAACAAAGAAAGTCAAAGTTGTTACCACGTGGAGATGGTCCATTTCAAGTCCTTGAAAGAATTAATGACAATGCTTACAAGTTGGATTTGCAAGGTGAGTATAATGTAAGTGCTACCTTCAATGTTTCTGATTTGAGTCCTTTTGATGTAGAGTTTGATTTGAGGACAAATCCTTTTCAAGAGGAGGGGAATGATGGAGACTTAGGGAGCTCAAACGCATGGAAGGTGGTTGACCCAATAAAAGTTCCTGCTGGACCAGTCACAAGAGCCCGAGCTAAGAAATTCAAGGAAGCACTAAATGGGCTGATTCACGAAATCTGGAATCAAGAAAATTTGTGCAAGCCCATTGACCTAGGCCCACGTTAACCACAACGGTGCATCAATTTGATCCAAGTTCTAGAAGAATCCGGATGAGTCAAGCTTGAAATCAGCTCAAATTTTGCAAGATCAAGTCAATGGAAGAATTTTGGAAACTTTCCCATTTTGGCACACGTGCAGATTAATTGCACTTTCCTTTAATTGTTGGGCGTGTAAATGGCCAAAAATCAGCCATTAAGACTTTCCTTTCTTTTGGTTTTTGTTTTAGGCTTAGTAATTATGTTTGAATTTGTCAACTTTTCTTTTTGGGCAACACTTTGTAATTTTGGCCTATAAATAGGCGTTTCCAAGGTTAATGAAAATGAGGAATGTTTATTTTTTGAGATAAATAATTCTTTCTTTGGTTCTTTGACGAACTGCACGAACTCTTTGGATCAATCCGAGCGTTCAACCCCGACTTATCAATCAAGCTTTTCATCCTTGATTGTGGCATCTACGATATACCAAGGTTCTTGCTTTGATATAAGCAACGGGTCGTTGTGACTTCCATCCAAATCTGAGTAGAAACGATCTTGGTGCCTTCTTATTGATAACAGGTTTTGTCAGTATATTGGCGAGGTTCTTATCCAGAGGTCAATTCCATGAATGCTTAGGCTGTAATAGACATACATTCCCCCTGAAAAGTCAAAAAAGCTCAAAAGCTTACTAGATGATTGTTGCCTGTCAGGGTTTGTCTCTCGATCCACCAACAAGTTCCATCCTTTTTTTAGGCACTTAAGGGGACGTTTGAGTGGAGTAGAAAGTTTGAAGAGACCTTTCAATATCTCAAAAGGTACCTAGCAACACCTCTATTCATGTCCAAACCTTTATTGGGGGGATACTCTACGCCTACTTGGCAATATCTAAGATGGCAGTTAGGTACCAACAAGTCAGGGTTTGTCTCTTGATCCACCAACAAGTGCCATCCTTTTTCTAGGCACTTAAGGGGACGTTTGAGTGGAGCAGAAAGTTTAAAGAGAGCTTTCAATATCTCAAAAGGTACCTAACAACACCTCTACTCATGTCCAAACCTTTATTGGGGAGATGCTCTATGCCTACTTGGCAATATCTAAGAAGGCAATTAGCTTGGTTCTCGTCTGAAAAGAAGACTAATGTATCCCACAAAATGATTCCTTAAATGCGGACGTTTGTAGTATAAAAAAGTTATCGTATCCACAAAGAGGTTGGTATTTAAAAGATTGACAATTCTCTGTTTAAAGTGGTAAAGGATTTTTCAAAACAAAACTTAAAAGAAAACAAATATTTTTGAAAATTTTAAAGAAGATTTTCAAACATAAAATTAAATAGTAAAGTTTTGCCCTTGTATGTTTAATAATTGATATATAATTTTAACTCTAAATAATTATCTAAAGCATTTGATTTATTATATATTTCGTCATTAATAACAAGCACTTTTACTAATTTTACAAGTGAACCTAAAGCGACAATATAGCAAGCTATATAGTAAAGATTTTCATATAAAAAAGCAAAATAATTATCTCTCATAAATGATGTTGTGCACTAATTATGAAAACCATAACTACTTTTACTACGATTATAATAAACATAATTTTAAGATAAAAGAGATAATAACAAATTAAAATTATTCTATTTAAATGGAATAAATTTTTACATTAATTTTAGTAGCATTTCGTCTTATGAAATATCTAAAATTAACAACATAACAAGTCATATTGCAATAAAAGACATTCCATAAGATTAAGCATTATTCATTACTATCAATACTAATTATGCAACACAATTAAATTACATAAACAAAGTATGACTGAATGTATATAAAAACAGGATGCATAATAATACTAACAATAATTGCTAAGAATTTAAAAAATATAGTTTATTTCATAAAAATATAATTATAAAGCAGATATAGAGTCAGCATACATACTAGAGTACTATGCATACAAGATCAGCTCTTTGTCTTACCAAACTTTCTATACTAATTTGGGCACTATTTTAATATTAAAGTTATGATTGGAGGAGTATCCTAACAACATCTCCTCCTAAAGGGGGACACTGCTGAGTCAAAGACTCAGCAGCTGAAGAAACATAACAAAGAAAGGAGAAAAGAAGGCCAAATGGCCGTGAGAATTCTTAGGAGGTTGGGGGTTTTATATAGATTTTGAAAAAGATACTATTCATATTTTTCTAATTATATTTTTTTTATTTTGTTAGACAAGATAAGGCAATTATTTGAAAAGATTTGATTTGAATATTTTTTTCAATCGCCCACGTAAATTAGCTTTTAATGAGCTGATTAATTTATTTATTATGAATATTTTTTATTTTTTCTTTCTTCTAAGCAAGATTTAGCTTAAGAATATGTTGATTTGGGCGTGGAATCCAGTGGAGCAAGACACATGGGAATGGCGTGGAGACACGAGCCAGAACGTCGATCTAGCCTACTTGGACTATGTAGATGGCTGAGATAAAGGAGCTGAAGAAAGACTCCCTACACCGTTGGATCGTGTCATGGTATGTTGATCGAAGCCGATGAAGAGGTGCTCATGTGCATGCACTACATGTGATTCTTAGGGAAGGGTTTGGACACATGGACTCTAGATCCATTTGGAGGTGTGATCCGATGACTCTCATGTTATACGTTTCATTTTTTTTCTAATTTTTAATTTCTTTTGATTTCTTGTGCATTTGAGCTCTGTTTTTGCCTATTTGGACATCATTTTTCTTCGTTTTCCTCCTATTTTTTAAATATAAAATTAACAAACACACTAAAATTAATTCTTTTACAAACAAAATATTTACAAAAATTTTAAAAATATTCATTTCATAATAAAACATACAAAACACACTAAAAATGATAAAGCTTCTAAACTTAACAAACCTTAATAGATACACTATTTATTTCCCAGAAATATTTTTAGAAATTACTAAAAATATTACAAAATGTATTTAAAGACTTAAAAATTATTTTTTAAAAACTTTAAGACTCAAAATAAATTACCATAGATTATTTTTACGGTTTTAATTATTTACAAACTAGGTGCCCTAAGGATTAAATGATATAATAATTGTTTGAGACATTTAATCAATAAAGAGTTCATTATTTATTTTCATATATCAAATGTTGTCCTCTTATATTCATTTATGTTGAATGTATGATTGATGAGACTATAAAAATACGCATTTCTTGTGGTTAAATATCATAATTTTGCATTAATATTTCTCATTAAATCCTCTAATTATAGTATTTTTGTGCTAATAAGTACTTTTGTGTCTTAGTGTATAGATGTGTTTAAAAATGTATTTTTATTGTGTTTTATGTTTAATAATATTTTTGGTAATTTTTAGAGTTTTTTGGTGCGTTAAATTTGTTTAGTTTATAAATAATTAAAACCATAAAATAAATTTGGATGATTTTATTTTGAGTCATAAAATGTTTGTATAAAAGCCATTAGATCGTGCCGCTGAATCAATATGGACCGTCCACATGTCGCCACACATAATATCTCATATTTAGTCTCAAATCCAATGTTGCATTTCTAACATGCACGAGTCTCAACTGCCGTACGATCAAAGTACTTTGACCAATCTAATGGTTTGAAAGCTTGCATTTACTTCTCTTATCGAAGACTTGATCTCAACTGTTGCTTCAGCTCGGACCCCTGAATCCAACACTCAAGACGCATCCATTACATACTAGCGTTGTGCCAGATTACCTACAAAATCATGCACAATGTTGAGCGCGGATCAACACAAAGAAAAGAAAGAAAATTGATTCTTTCAATTGCATCTGCATAGGATGCAACCGAAGGATGAATAAAACAAAATAATAATAATATAAAAAATAATTAAATACACAAAATAATATATAAATATTGTTATAAAATATGTGAATAGTAGAATTTTTCTACTATAAAAAGGGGTGCCCCCTTTCATTCAACACCCTCATGACCTTTTGGTCATTTTTTCTCCTTTCTTCAACTACTAAGTCTTTAACTCAATAGTACCCCCTTTAGGGAGATGATACTATTAGGTTATTCCTCCGACCTTATTTTCAATATTAAAATAATGCCTAAATTAGTATAGAGAGTCTAGTAAGATAAAGAGATAATCTTGTATGTATAGTACTCTGGTATGGTTTTTAACTTTACATTTATGCTATAGATGATACTACTAAGCATGTTGTTTATTAAGTTGAGTTTTTGCTATATTATAGACATAAACGAGCACAGTAAATACTTGGTAATGCTTGATTTATTGTCGGTAGTGGATAGTATAGTGTATTCTTAAACTATTTAATAAAACGAGGTTCTGCCACAATTAATGCAAAAATGTATTCTAGTAAAATATAATAATTTTAATTTGTTATTATCTTTTCTATCTTAAAATTATGTTAATTATAATTGTGGTGATAACGGTTATAATTTTAATAGTTAGTACACCAAATCATTAGTGAGAGATGAGTATTTTGCTATTTTTATAGGAAAACCCTTTACTATATTATAGCTTGCTATATTGCTGCTTTAGGTTGACTTTTATAGAAATAGTAAATGTGCTTGCTATTAATGGGAAAAGATATAATAAATCAAATACTTTAGAAAATTATTTAGACTTAAAATTTCATATTAGTTTGAAACATACAAGGGATTCTCAAAATTTTACCATTTTAATTTTATGTTTTAAAATCTTATTTAAAATTGTGAAAAATGTTTTTTTTCTTTAAAATCTCCTTAAAATCATCATTGTCTTTTCAATCGTTAAATTGTCAATCTTTCAAATTCTCACTTCCCTATAGATACGATAACCTTTCTATACTATAAATATCCGCGTTCAAGGAATCATTTTGAGCGATACGACAAAAATTTTGGCGCCATTGTCGGAGAAGTGTTGTCACTTTGTCAGATTGCTAGATTAAGTAGGAAAATAGCTAAGTGATCTATAATAGGTCAGTGATCTATCTATATTCTTTGTAAATATTATTTTAATTATTTGCATGTTTTAATTAGTGTGTGTTATTATTCAAAAAATTAAAAAATTCAAAATTCAAAATTCAAAAATTAAAATTAAAAAAATGCGTGGATACTTTTGACTCATTGCTTTATTCATTCTGGATTAAAAAAAAATTAGAATCTTGCCTTTTGCTTTGTAACTTTGGGTAATCATAAAATTTTTTGGATTTTTTCAAAAAGACCCACCATTGGGACTCGATCCCATGACTACAAGGCTAAAACTCTTGCCTAAGAAAGTTGAGAATTCTAAGTGTGTTCGATGTGACCCCTCATGATCTAGGAATCCAATTAATTGAGTATTATTTGACTTGCATTTTTTCAAAAATAAAAAAATTGAAAAATTAAAAAAGACAAAAAAAAATGTTATGGGAAATTCATTAACATTTTGTGGCAAGCTTTTCTCAAACACACTTGAAACCATTTTATAATGCTTGGTGGAGATATAAAGACCTGTTAGATAAGTACCCTCACCATGGTCTTTCAAGGAAATATCTGTTAGAAGTTTTCATAGATAGATTAAGTCCTACAACAAGAAATTGGGTTGAGAGAGGATATGGCACAACCACTTTTTACCAACAAACCATTGACAAAGTTTATTTCATGATAGAAAACATGGCCAAATTTGATTATTAGATGAACAATAGAAGGAACAATATAAGAAGAGAGAATAATTCAGAACCTTGGCCTAACATCCAAACTTCAAAACTATTCTTTCAACCTAAAAATTCATTAGGAAATTTGAAAAAGAAAATTTTGTAGGAAACCCTAGCAAAGTTTATAGAAATCACAAAAAGAACCTCAAAAAATTTATCAAAAAAATTGAGAAAACTACGAAAAGGCAGAGAAGATATATAAACTACTTTGTGTCAATTAGTGTCAAAAGTAGAACAAGATGAAACCATTCTTGCCAAAAATACCTTAGCACAAAATTGTCACTTAAAAGAATCTGTTAAGCCAATTAAGCAGCCTTTTGAGTTGTTTGAAGAAGATTCTTTAGGTGAGGAAGAAACAGTTGACCTAGCCATAAATAAGGAACATTTAGAACCCACCTATTTTGAGGAACAAACGTTAGGAGAGGAATGTGAGGAAGAGAAAGAAGGCTTAGCTATAGAAGAGAAACACTAATCACCTTTAGTCTTAGGTTCTCAACCTCAGCTTCCACAAGAGTTCACCAAAGACCATTCTTACCAAGATCCTCTGTGGCCACCACCTTTAGTATCATTTTATGGACTTCCTTAGAACATAAAACGAGCCCAACTTTAACAAGTTTAAAGGTTTTAAATTTTGCCAATCTTTTGGGCATCTTCACACAAGACCCATATGTGATGTCGTTTGACACATCCACAAGAGGCAGAGTTGGAAGAAAGATTTACTTAATTCAGAACACCAAACGATGGGAAAACACTTTCAAGGCAATATCTTTACTTTTTCTCATTTGTAATATACTTTTGTGTGTTATTGTATTCTATTTTGATTTTCTTTTAAAAATAAAAATGTTGAAATTTATTTTGAAAGTTTAAAATGACAGCTATAAATTAAATTTATTTAGAATGGCTGAGTTATAGAGGTAAACTGCTTTCAATTTTCTCTTGAGACACATTCTAATGGGTCTGATTTTGTAAATACAATTTGTTTGAATTTTTAGATAAATTTTCAATAAAAATGTGTACTTTGGTTTTGCATTTTAAATTTCCTTAAAAAATTCTTTGAAATTAAATTACTTAATAATTCATTTAAAATGGTTGAGATTAAGGAGGATATAATTGTTGTGATTAGTAAGTATTATGTACTTACAACCTCTTGAAATGCATTTTGAAGAATTTGAAAAGTGATTTTAATTTTCAAAAAAAAAAATCTTAGGAATATGACTTTAAAAGACCTAGTTTGTAATACATTGTTGTGTGTTTTGTTAGTTTTATTTGTCTTTGTTAAGCTAGTTACAGATCATCTTTGTAGCTGTGCTGATTCAGGTAATTTTTTATTACTCTCAATTTTCTTTGTATATAATGGGTACAATGTATAATTTAGGTTGGGGAAGAGGGTTGTGCATCACTGCTGTGCAAAATCATGTTAATTTTTTTTTTGCCTAACTTTTTCAGTTTTTACTCCAAATTTTGTGTATTTTGTAAAAATTTTTTGTTTTTGTGCATCATAAAATTAAAAAATCTAAAAAAAGTTTTGTAAATATTAGTTCCTTAGTAATTAATGTATTATTATTTAATCTTGATTTTTGAATTTCATATTAATGTAATATCATTTTTCTATTCTTTGAATTATTTAACTTTATGGACTCTCAAAACTTCCTTTTATTTAACATTTTTATGAGTTTATTTATCAAAGTGTTTGTAAGCCGTTTTTTTCACACACGCACTGTAATGCTCAATTATGGTAGTAAGTCAAAGCTAAGAATATTTAAGTTTTGTTATTTTGTGAAGATGAACAATTAAAGGTAGTAACATTTTCAAAATTAAATTAACTAATTAAATAAATCAATCAACGAAAAATAATAAAAATAGAAATAAATAAAAAAGTCTAAATAAGTATAGTGTCATTATGTAAGTTTATGAATAAATGTTGGCTAACTAGTCTAGGAGTTACTCACACAAGGCTTGTTAAGTGGGTGGAATAAGTTTAAGGAAGCCAAATATTATACTATCCACGATTGTAAAATTTGTTTAATTTTGGTAAATATTTTTGTTTTTATATTTCTATTCTTAATTGTTCTAATAAATAAATTTAAAGTGTTGTTGTTTGCAGGAGTGATTTGAATCAAAATATTATAATAATTTTATTCTTAGTTTTTTATGAAACTTCACATTTATTCATGTTTTTTATTTTTGCACTAAGCCAGGCTTGCATACATTTTGTTAAATAGCATATAAATTGTTTCAATAAATTTTTTGTTTTATTGGTCTATTTAGTTAGGTCAGTCAAATTATAGTTAAATGGTATGCATTGTGTGAATATTCTATAATTCATTTCAAAATTCTATCACTTTAATTGCTTAGGACTAGCAATAAGCTGGTTAGATGGTGTGATGAGATTATGAAAATACATATTTTTTAAGGTTAAATATCATTGTTTTGCATTAATATTTCTTATTCAATCCTCTAATTAATAACATTTTGTGTTAATAAGTATTTTGTGTCTTAGTATGTGAATGTCTTTAAAAATGTATTTTTATTGTGTTTTTATGTTTAATATTTTTTGGAAATTTTTAGAGTCGTTTCCGTGTGTTTTTGTGTGAATGTCTTATTTTAGTTTCATTATGAACTAATTTTCCTCTATTATAGGGCTATGATGTAGCTAGATTATGAATGTTCACTTTTATTTAATTTAATTCAATTCAATATTATTTATTTTCTATGCTGAGTATTTAATCTAATCTTAATACTTGTAAAAGTTTGCACATCTTTT
The DNA here is from genome assembly GCA_025403435.1 of Artocarpus heterophyllus. Classification (NCBI taxonomy): domain Eukaryota; kingdom Viridiplantae; phylum Streptophyta; class Magnoliopsida; order Rosales; family Moraceae; genus Artocarpus; species Artocarpus heterophyllus. The sequence continues at coordinate 5,744,260 of CM046339.1, read as the reverse complement.
GCATGATTAGTGATATAATTTGAGGATGAAAAGTGATAATTAAATTAGACCATGATTAAATGCCATGAGATCATCATAGGATAGAGATATCTATGAGATTTGTGTAACGGGTGAATTTATTTTTCTTAATGAATCTTGGTAAGTTTAGAGTTTCTATAGAGATATAGGAGATTTGCTAACTAAAATAAATTATTAATGCTTGAGAAAGATTAATGACTACCTAAGAGAAATTCATTATCAGCATAAGAGTAAATATCAATTTATTAAATTAGATAAACTGGATAGAATTAATTTGCTAAGTCGAAAACCCTAGATGTCTTAATATATTAAAATTTAGTTTGTTAAACTTGCAATTTCTCATTTTCATTAATTTAGGTTGTCTTCTTTTGGCCATTTTATTATTCCATTGTTTCCATATTTTAGTTGATCAAATTGAATTAGAGTTAGATTACTTTGGTGCTTAGTGACAATTAGTCCTCGAGGGAATGATTGCTACTCTCACATTATTACTTGTTAACGATACGTGCACTTGTGTTAGAAAATTCACAACAAGTTTTTGGCATCGTTGCTGGGGGCTATTTGGTTTTCATTCATAATGAAGAAAATAACTCTAGTTTAACTTTGAATTTGTCTTTTAATTTTATTAATTTTATTTGTTTTCAGGTTTTTGTTGCAGGAATTCTATCTAGGTATGCGAATGTCTGGGAGTAGTGATTTATTTCCTCTCGATTTAAGATAGAATGCACTTGTTGAAGGAATAGGAAGGAGAGAAGAGAAGCTCTCAATCAGTTGCAAGACACTATGGTTGATCCTGATGAAGTATGAAATGAGGCCCACCAGCCAGTGGGCATAAGGGACTATGCTTTACCAACTGCGATAGGTATTCAGTGGGTCATAAGTAGGCCGGCTATTGGTGCAAATAACTTTGAGCTTAAGCTGGTGGCTTTGTAGATGATTCAAGGAATCTAATTCATTAGATTGCTCATTGAAGATCTGAACACTCACATTGCGAATTTCTTGGAACTTTGTGATATTGTCAAGTATAATGGTGTTTCTGATGACGCCATTCACCTTTGGCCGTTTCCTTTCTCCTTGAGCAATAAAACAAAAAGCTAGTTGAACTCTTTACCTACAGATTCTATCACTACTTGTGAAGATTTGGTTAGCAAGTTCCTAGCCAATTTCTTCCCTCTTGCAAAAACAACGAAGGTACGGATTGAGATCAACAATTTCACTCAATGTGAAGGTCAAACTATATATGATGCTTGGGAGAGTTATAAGAGCTATTAAGGAAGTGTCCCCATCATGGGCTACCTAAGTGGATGCAATTCCACAATTTTTACAATGGGTTGGTGGGTAACATCAGAACTCTAATTGATGCATCTACAGGAGGAGCATTTATGAAGAAAAATGAGGATGAAGCATATGAGTTGCTAGAAGATATGGCCACCAATAACTTTTAGTGGCCAAGTGACAGGTCAATGACAACGAAAGTAGTTAGAGTTTATGAATCTAAAGCTTTATCTGTGTTGACTACTCAAGTTGTAGCTCTTACTAAGTAATTCCAAAACAGCCAATTGGCGGTCAATGCCATTTAGACTCCTCAGTTTATGTGTGATTTTTGTCAAGGCAACCATCCCAGTGAAAAGTGTTAGGTGGAAAATCTATTCTGGTAACCACAAACAGAGCAGGCATAGTTTGTTGGGAACTATAATAGACAATAGAACAGCCTATACTCCAACACATACAATCCAGGATGGCGTAATCTTCCAAACTTTTAATGGAGAAATAATCAAAATATTGGACAGTCTCAACAGGGATTTCAGCCTCAGGATTGGGACTTCAACCTCAAGAGAAGAAGACTGATTTAGAAGCAACTTTGCTCCAGTTGACTAACAACATAGACAAGTTCATGACCGAGACGAGGACCAACTTTTAGAATTAAGCTACCCAAATCTGGAATTTGAAAGCTTAAATCAGACAACTAGCTAACATGTATGGTGGTCGACAACAAGGTAATTGGCCTAGCAACACGAAAGTGAATCCTAAAGAATAATGCAAGGCAATCACTTTGAGAAGCAGAAAAGAATTAGAGACGCCTTCAAGTAGTGAAAAGTCTAAAAAGATTGGTCAAGAACAATATGAAGTCATGCCTGAAGCTCACCCTTTGCCTCCCTAATATCCAGTAGTGAATATCCTTTTCCCTGAACACCTCAAGAAGAGCAAATTGGGTAAACAATTTGCTAAATTCCTTGATGTTTTCAAGAAGCTCCACATTAACATCCCTTTCATCGATGCACTCGAACAAATGCCAAGCTATGTGAAGTTTATGAAAGACATCTCATCAAACAAGAGGATGTTAGAGGAGTATGAAATTGTTGCACTTACTGAAGAGTGCAGTGCTATCCTCTAGAGAAAGTTGCCTCAAAAGCTCAAAGACCTAGGAAGCTTTACTATTCCATCTGCCATTGGGAATTCTACGATCTTGGTGCAAGCATTAATTTAATGCCTCTATCTATTTTCTGAAAGCTTGGATTAGGTGAGGCTAGACCTACAACTATTTCCTTACAGTTGACTGATAGGTCTATTAAGCATCCAAGGGGAGTTATTGAAGATATGAGATACTTTTTCAATTCAAGAACTTTTTATGAGACAAAAATAACCATATAGACTGACTATGAAGACAGGAAAAAATTCAGTAACCATTCATAAAGTCATTTCTAAATCCTATTCTCTCTATAAATAGTTTATATATTAAAATTATGCTAAATTTACTCCTTAAACTAAAAGGTTGTGTTAATGAAAATTCATAAATGAAAAACATTAAATTTCAGGATTTAAACTAAATTTACTAAACTTTAAAAAATTAAAAAAAAATCTCGAATCTAAAACAAACAAGAAGAATTTTTTAAAAAAAATAGAAAACAAAAGAAAAGTTTAGCTAGCGCGTTTTTTTTAAGAAAATACATTTTTTATTAAAACAAGAAAAAAATGTTGAAAAAAAAGAGTGGGGGCTATACAAACCATTTTCTTAACTTATAGACTAAAATTTATACAACTTCTTATATTAATTTTTTCATCTGTATATTTAATAGAAAGACAAATTAAATTTGATACAACTTCGCGTATTAAACATTTTCATCTATCTATTAAACGGAGAGACAAACTTTGACTTTTTTTTTTTCTGTAGTGGCTAAATTGCTGAAGCTTTTAACTCAAGTACTATTTCTAAAGAGAGAAAAAAATATATGACCTTTTAAGTTCAAAATGTATGTAAGATATAAAAGTGCTCCTACTCATAAATCAGATGATTAAAACTGATTGAAAAAAAAAATTGATCTACTGGCAGGAGAAAATGAGGTGTCGATCATGATTTTTTCTTTTTTGTATCTTAAATAAGTTTTTTTTTTCCACAATATTTTCTCTTTCCAACTTGATACCCACTAAGAGCAAGTAAATGGAAAATGTGAACATGAAATGGATTTATTTAAAAAAAACAAAAACAATAAGACAGAGTTAAGGATGTTTACTATTTTGACCCAAAAATGAATATTCATCTCTCGTACTAATAAAAATATTATAGATTTGATTATTTAATATTGGCATAACAACAAGTGATTATCAATATAAATTATTTACCAATTACAAACTCGCATTATCTAAAACCAAAGTAATGATCACCTGTTGTTATTTTACTGAAAAGAATAATAATAATCATATAATCATGGAGATAAACAAAGATTTTCCCAAAATAAAAAGAAAAAGAACTGAGTTAAGGAACGAAGGAATGAATCACCACAAATATACAAAGGGTCTAAGGACAGTTAGGATTTAGATGCACGTGCAATTGCATAATTTTTTAATCCATAATGTTGCTTTTTCCTGCAAATTGCCAGCTTTGCTTTCAGAGTGCAGATTTACAATTCTGCAAACAAATTCGTCCCTATTAAATTTGTAGATAAATTAATTCTTCCATGGGGGCTCCGAAGATTCTAATGTAGAACTGTTGAACCAGGAAGAGAGAAAACAAATAATTAATAAACTAATTGACCAAGAAAACGTGCAGTTGGCGGTCCACCGTGCACCAACAAATGGCGTTCATAGTTGAATGTTGAAACAAGTGGGTGTCAATATGCCCCAAGCATTATCAGGCCATGCGGATCGGCACACTTCAGTTTACCCCTTTGACTAATTAAACGAGCTTTAACCATTCGGAACTTGAAAGTAGAGGTAGCCCTTTCATGCCAACAGCTAAAAATGTCTCACCATCTTGGTTCGTTGGGTTTTTTTTTTTGGAAAAGGAAAAACGAGTATAAATTAAAGGGTCTAATGTATTGTTACAATATTAGAAATAAGCTCAATAGAAGAAAATAACACCTAACCCAGAAACATCAGAATAGAAGAAAATAACACCTAACCCAGAAACATCAGAATAAAGAGATTGGAGTTGTGGTTGGTCTGATGGGTCAAATTCAATAAAGGGTTAGACTGAACGGTTCTTTACATATATGGCACAAAAATAAAAGGAGAATTTTTATAAATTTATCTATTGAAACTTATTTTTCATAAATGTCACAAATGTTTAAGTGTGACACAACTTAAATAAATATTATGAACAGTAGTGCGGCATAATTCTTTTAAGTGTGACATGAATAAACATGTTTTTTGAAAGTATAGCATAACATGTAATTTTCTCAAAATAAAACTTGAATTGATTTATGTCACTAAAAAAATAATCACTATAAAATACCACATTATCACACCATATTTAATAATACCAACTATACCTTCAAGGCGTGAGGCATCTACCATGATTACCAATAGATATCTGTCATAGTTGCCGGTTGGTATACACCATAGTTAGCGGCTAATATGCATCCTAGTTACCAGTCAGTATTTGGTATCTACTGTAGTTATTGGCTGGTATACGCTGGAAACCACCATTTAATTTAATATTTATATGGCTGTGATCCACCAAAAAACCACCATTTTAAGGCAGTGACAACCAACGAAATACTCGAAAAATACAAAAAAAAAATAAAAATTGATCAAAATTTTAGAAAAATCACCAAAACCATAAAAATGATGCATATAGAAGCAATAAATTACTCACAAACTCCACAAATCCACAACCAAAAAATTACAAAAAAAATACCATATGCTCTATGACGTAGGAGAGAGCTCTCCGATGTCTCCATGCAACAACCATGGGGAGGGAAGATCTACAGATCTCCCTACTCGTGGAAGAGATTTCACTGGCAAACTTCATGTAGCCACTAAGGTGTGTCGATGATCTATAGATTGTCGGTGATCTTTTGTATCAACGTGTGAGCTCTCCATGGCTCTTTCTCAACGGTGTTGCAAGTTTGTCAAGAGAAGGTCGAAGTCAACATGCACGGCGGCAATAATGTCGGTGGCGATCTTTGTGTGGCCATTGAGGCATGTGGATCATTTGCAGATCACCAGCAATCTTCATCTTGACAAAATAGATTTCCATGGCTCCATCTCGACCTCATCAAGGGAATGCCAGAGATGGCAAGCACAACGACAATGGTGTCGGCATTGCCCTAATCTTGCCTAAACTTCAACGGCAAAGGTATGGCCAATGTTGTAGTGGTGGCAATATGTGCAAAGTGAAGAAGAGAAGGGACAGGGGGGGCATGCATAATGGAAATTAGAAAGAGAGAAAGAAGATGTGAAAAATCTAGCAATGGTTTTAAGGGTAAGAATGACACTTCACTCTTTTCTTGATTAATGTGTGTGGCATACAATGTAACAGTTTTTGGGCTCGTGATGGAAGTCAATTCATGATATAAATTTGTTGGAGTGGGCATAAAAACTTCTAGGCTGACAAGTTGGGAGCTAATTCTTTTTGTCAGTAGGGCTACTATGTAAAAAATTACTGATAATTTTTATTTCATACAGATATAACTACATGTTTTGATTATTAAGTGGAGCACAAAGCATAATTTTTCAAAAAGCATGGGGCCACAATGATGCCTTTTAATTTTTTAATGAGGACAGTTATAATTTTTCATGTAAAACAAGGGCACAATTAAATTTTACTAAAAATATTCAGGGAAAAAATCAATAATTAAAATGCCACCAAACAATTATAAGTGGCTCTGCCACTGCTTGTGTCAAAATCCAACTAACGTGTTGGGATCAGAACAATATGCCAAAACCCTTTTCAGGATCATGTTAAGAGGCCATGACCCACATTAAGTCAAGCTAATGAGCCAGGACTGGCATTGGAGTTGAGCCAAGACTGGCATTGGAGCAAGGCCAAGATTGGCACCGGGTTGAGACCAATGTCATGTTGATACTAGAAACCCACATTGACATCTGGGTCAAATTGATGAGCCGAAACAGGCGTCATGCTCAGGCTAAATAATTATTTTCTATTTACTATATATGTTTATATTTTATGTTAACATTTTGGAAGAATGATAAGCACTTAACGGAAGCTAGGTATCCACAAATTGCATCCTACAATCTTAATACCTTAGAGTTTAGGTTTCGTTGCAAATATTTTATTCATGGAGGTAAAAATGTGAAGAACAAATAACAAAGCAATAACAAATTTGGAATTTTATTCAATAACAGTGGTCCAACAACAAATTTTCACTTACGAAAAGTATTTTAGAAGCGGTAGGCAATAATTTTTAAGAACAGTGCCTTTTGAAAACTGTTATCAAATAAATATAAGAAAAATAACGCGCTTAAGAAGCAGGAGGGCGTGCGCTTTGAATTTTCGTATTTTTGTAGTCAGTTGTTAATAGTGCGTTGTCGTTTATATATTTTTGATAATGGTTATTCATTTGCACAATGTAAAAAATGATTTCGGACATCGGTTTATTATTGAACCGTCTTTAAAAAACTTTAAAAAAATTATGCCTTTTTTGTATTTATTTTCCTAAGTTATTTTCCTTCGATGATCTGAAAGCCCATTTTCTCTGCAAACGATTAACCCCTTGCAACTCTCAAAGCCCCTCTCCGCTATTTTTCTCAAAGTTGCACTCCGCCTCGCAACTCTGCCTCCTCCACCCAGCCATGCCTTAGTTTCTCCAAGCCGTGCCCATCACCTCCCGCTTGCCACCACTATAGTTGCCCGACCCTCCACCCTTGCTTTTGTTTCTTTTTATGTTACTCATGTGGTTTGCACAGCAGCTGCCCAACACTCGACCCCCACTTGCTACTTGCTGTAGGTTCACCTAACAATACCTGTTTTATTTTTTTTGGGAAATTGGGATGGGTGTTTTTCGAGTTTATTACTAATAACTATCAAGTTTATTAGACTTTATCAATAAAAAAAGTCATTTGTCTAATTTTAAAAAATTATAATCATTTATTTTAAAAATATTTTTAAAAAAACCATTTGCGTTTATATTCCTATTTTTTTGAAGTTTGCTAAAACTGATTTTTGGTTTTCCTTTTCTTGTTGAAAATTGATTTTAGGTTTATTTTTTTACTTGTTGAGAATGAGGGTTTTTCTCACTCCCTGTGTTTTTTTTGTCTTCCATGTTTAAGTTTTTGTTTGGTCTGCATACTTGGTGACTTCTCCATATGTTCCGTATTAAGGTTGAAGTTTTCTCTCTTTGCTTAGACTGATTTTAGGTCTTTTTTCCCTTGCTAAAAACTATTTTTAGGTCATTTTTTTTCCCTTTTTACTTCTTGAGAACTGATTTTTAGGTTTTCTTTTCCTTGTCTGCAGTGCTCAATGTGATTTTTCTTGAGAACAGATTTTAATTTGGTGTTGGTGCTAGATTTGGCACCACCATTGTGTCAAAGGAAAAGAATGAAAACCAAACTCCTTAATCTTTCATATTCTCGTGATTGTTGCAGTAAGCCGAAGAAAAAGGTATTTCTGTTGAACTACATGTCTAGAGATTTTCTTGAACGTCTCAACCCATTAAAACAAACATGTTATTTGTTCTTAGTATTCACTCGCATTTTGTTTGTTCCATATCACAGTGATTCCTTTTCTCTTGCAAAACTTTACAAGATGGTCTGCTATCCGTCCGAAACCCATCTGGATTTACACATACCATCAGTCATGCTGTCACAAGATGTTGGTGTGAGCTTGGAGAAAATGCTAATGAAATAGATGCTTGGTCTTTATGTCTAACTTGCTATTTCTAACAATTCTTACTTAGCGTTGATGCTTGATCGATAACTATAGCCTATTTAGTGCAACAGCTAACTGGGGTTGACATGGTTGCCTTTATATTGAACACAGATTTGGCTTAGATATAACTTTCTCGATGCAAACAAGATTGTAACCAAAGTTCTTGTTGGAGAAGGTGAGACAAGGCTATGAATGGTTGTTCAAGGTGTTAAACAAGATTGTAACCATTTAAGGTACCGAATAATTCTCTTCCGGCCATCTGTTGGTGGTTGAGGTTTCTTGAGTTTATAGTTTCAGTACATAAAAGGACGTTTATCCGCTTCCTGCTACAAAGTTTTGCCATGACACAATCTTACTGGTTCATAAATTTTTTTTTTAACAAAAACTGTTTGCTTCTGCTTTGTGCTTTAGTAATGTTATTTTATTTTCTATGTCTTAATAGGTACTGATTTGTATCGTGTCTGTAATAAATCATGGCGTGATAAAGCAGCTCGACTTTGAAGATTTGCTCCAGCTTCCTGCTGATGTGGTTCCCAGTTGTTGTCATGATACATAGTTGAGATCTTGGCAATCACAATGCACTAATGATCGTTCTAAGCCATCCCTGTTTATGGCAATCTGTCATGCATATGGATGGCCATATTTTCGTTTGGGTTTGTTAAAGGTAGCTCAGTTATGTTAGGCGCTTTCTCCTCCTGTGTTCTAGAATCTGGATAAACATACCTATCAATTAGAACTTAAAATTGGTTATGAATTAACAGCTGCTTCTAGTTAGTCACTTATTTTAAACTCTCAAACTCACAACTTTTCAGGTGCTTAATGATTCTGTTGGTTTTGCTAGACTGTTGCTTCTCAACAAAATGATTCGATTTCTTCAACAAGGTTAGCGGCTATATATTAGCAGTTCTGGTTTTCATGTAGAATTTATATGTTGGGAAAGGGGTTTAAAATCATTATGTTCTTTCTAGGAAATTCGTTTTGAATTGAGTGAGCCTTTATTCTTTTCTTTTTAACATGCTAAAATTTGCCGGCGTCTTAGTTAGTTGTGGAATATTTCCAATGGTTAGTTATGCTGTTGTTGAATTTCTAATTAATCACAACATTCTCTCAAACTTTAACTGTCAAGAGCACTTTAATCAACACATAAGCAGGCACTAACATACACAACACATAAGCAGGCACTAACATATGCGTTTATAGAGACACTTACCTTATATCTTCGATATGATTAACTTATGGTTGATGATTGTTTATGTAACGCCCCGAATTTTATTTAATGTTAATGTAATATAAATGATGAATTAGTGTGCCATAACTAATGTTTTAACATTAATTAGATCATTTAGTTGTGATGAGGACATCGTTAGCACAAGCAAGAGCACGTGGGAGACATATTCAGATCCAATTCAAGTTCCCATTGATCCGGTTACGAGAGCTCGTGCGAATAAGTTTAAAGAAACACTTATTGGGCTGATTCAAGCAACTTGGGCTCAAGCTATTGCATGGAGGCCCATTGAGGGAATTGCATGCGACAACCAGACCAACAAATGCGTGATTCAAGCTCTAGAAGGGAATGAGTAATTTCCATTTCAGTTACTTTCCCGTTTTGAGGCGACACATGGCGAGAAGAATCAGCTTTTGACCTTTTAATGTCTAGTTTCCTTTTTGCGTTTGTGTTATTTCTATTATTGTAAGGCTTTTAAGCCATTAAGGGAACTTTCCTTATTTAGTTTAGATTTGACATTTGGTAAATGAGTTTCCCGAAATTCCATGGGAATTAGGAGCTGAAAATTCGCATAGGAACTCCTATATATTGTAACGAATTTCAATCAATTGGGGACAAGTAATAACACATAATTTTGAGGTTTAATTCTCTTTAGTTCCTAAACGAACTATTCGAACTTATCGGAAATTTCTGTGGCGTTCATAGACTTATCAATCAGTCCATCCATAGCTGATTGTGGCGTCCTCACATACCAAGACTTATCAATCGGTCTCTCCATAGCTGATTGTGGCGTCCTCACATACCAAGGTTCGTGCTTCTTGTTGGGCATCGGGTCGCGGTTCCATCCAAAACCGGTTAGAAAGTTGATCTTGGAAACCAACTTCGGTTAGGGTCGCGTCAGTTCTTGGCGTGGTTCGTATCAAGTTGGATTTTGAATTTTGGTTGTTTTGTTAAATTGATGCATTTAAATGATTTCTTGTTGTTTTAAAATGATGTTTTGAGTTTTAAAACACAACAATTTGTAAAATGTTAAAAATACTCCGTTTTACAAAACCGTGGGCGGCACATGGTTTTCGCACAGTAAAACCGCCCACCGATTTTCTCTATTTATTTCCTTCCTCTCTCTCTCTCCTCACTCTCACGGTCATCTCTCTCTCTTCCTCTTGATCTCTCTCGGCACCCTCTTTCTCTCTACATCTCTCTCAAATTTTTAAACCCCATTTCGAATCCAAGCTTCGGGATAGCAAGGAGGAGGCTCGGGGACGTGATTTGGCAACCGAGAGCGCAGATTGAAGCTTCGATTCGAGGTTAGATTTGAAATTTCTAAACTTTTTACAAATTTTCAATTTTGTGCATTTTTGAAATCTAGGTTTGTTTAAGCTTAGAAAACCGTGGATTTGAGTTAAATGAACTTAGAACAACTAGAATCTAAGCTTAAATTGAAGAAAAATGGATTGGATTCAAGATTTTTTATTTTTCCTCAATTTTTCTCATTTTTGGATTTTCGGGATTTTTGTGTTTGAATCTTGTTTAAATGAGTTTTAAAGTATATAAATATGTTTTTCTATCATCTATGAATGTTTTCTATGCCTGGGATTTGAGAAAAACAGGTTAGAATCAGGATTTGGGTTTTGGGGAAATCGAAACCAGTGGCTGGAATTTCTGGGTTTTCCCAGTTCGGTAGGCCGAAGTGCGTGTTCGACAGGCCGGAACAGGGATCGGCAGGCCGGTGTTCTTTCGTCTGGTAGGCTGAACCTGGGGAAATGACCGGCCGACCGGACCTGGCTTCCGGCAGGCCAAACTGCGCAGTTCGGCCGGCCGAAGCAGGGAGTCCGGCAGGCCGACCGAGGCATGGAAATTTTTGTGATTTTCACCCATTTTCACTGTTTAGAACCCTGATTTAAATCCCAACCTTATAGAATGATTTTAAAGGTACAAATGGCACACTAGGACATCATGAAATGGTTTAGTAACATAGAATGTCTCGAACTAGTTATTGATCGACTTAGTTTGTATCTAGGATCATTCGTGGTTCCGCAGAGCTAACGTATAGTGGACCGGGATCACGGTGTGGGGCACCGGCACGAGTATTGAGGTAGGACTTCTATCCTATTTCTTTGGTAGCCTGGTTTTGAAATGATTTGGCTTTGAAAAGGATTTCTATTAAAATGTTTTCAACGGTTGTTTGAAAAATGAATTTATCGGTTTTATTTGGTATACCGTTAACTAAAATGAATCTCATAATAAATGTAAAGAACAATACTCGGTAATTGGGTTTTGAATGATGATGATAATAAACATATAGGCATGATGCCATATTAGAGATCGGGTCGTGTAGCGATCGACCTTGGGGGCAGGTCCCGAAACCCAGCTGGGCCACTACGGTGGTGATATCATGGTTTGCCTAGGAAAAGAAAAATGGTATTTCTGATTGTGCAAGTAGACTGTTCTGAGTTAGGACAGTTCTACTCAAATTATTTATTTATTTATTTATTTAAGGTTTCTTTTGAGTACTCCTGTCAATGAAATGTTTCTTTAAATTAAATTATTTTATAAAACATAGTCCTACTGAGCCTTTCGCTCACGTTTTATTGTTTTAAATTTCCCCCTCTATGTGGTTTCCCATTTAGGTTTGGAGAGGATTCTTCGGACCGAACTCAGGAGCAATAGGAGGATATTTTATCTTTTGTACTATTTAATCAAGGCATGTAAGATTTAACTTATTTGTATCTGGACTGTGATTGTATTTATGATATTGTCAGAACCATGTGCGTGCACAAGTTGTGGGTTGTGGAACCCATACTCGCGGCTTGATTATTTTAATATTTATTCGCTTAATGTCTTAAATTGTCTAATGTATATGAACTCGCTATAAAGTGTTTTAATGAGCCTCACGTTTTATACTTAATTCAACCCCTAAAATTCTAGATTTTAATTAAATTCTCCTTTAATTAATTTAAATAATCTGCCACATCACCTCCCGTACTCCGGGGCGTGACAGAATGGTATCAGAGCTCAAGGTTATGAACCTTGGGAATTGTGTACACATAGGTTTGACAATGAAATACCTCTGACAGTCTAAATTTTGTTTTCAAAAATGAGAGAATGGCACCTAGACGTCGTTCGACAGCTGATGTCGAGTTCGAGAACGATGAAAGCATGATGAGGTCTATGTTTGTGGCTTTCTGGCAGATGGCAGCCAAGGCTAGACCGGGGGATTCTGATGTTGGTAGTCGGCATGCATATTTTAAGGAATTCCGACGGGCATCTATTACGACTTTTGATGGCAATGGGGATCCACAGTTAGCAGAGTATTGGCTGGATTCGATCCTAAAGCATTTGGATACTCTTGGTGTGCCTGAGGAGTATCGTGTGGAGTTTGCTGCGTACAAGCTCGAGGGTGGCGTTAACACTTGGTGGAAACAAGCTAAGCGTCTAGAGTGCGGTGGTGATATCAGTTGGGACAGGTTCGAGGAGCTGTTCTATGATCGGTATTTTCCGTAGGGGTATAGAGATCAGAAGGCAGCTGAGTTCTACAGGTTGCAGCAGGGTGAGTTGTCAGTTCGGGAATATGAGGCAAAGTTTAATGAGTTGGCTAGGTTTGCCCCATCAGCGGTGGCATCGGAGCGTGAGAAATGTATTAAGTTTCAAGAAGGACTCAAGGCTCCTATTCGGCGGCAGTTGATTGCTCTATGGCTTAGGAGTTTCGGAGAGCTTGTGTCGTCGGTGATCTCTGTGGAGAATGATTATGTGCAGTATTGTGAGGACCGAGCCAAGGCTTCAGGAGGACCGCAGAGGAGTGGCAGGAAGAGCATCGGTAGTTGTCCAGCTCCAGGGAAAGGCAAGCAAGGCGGTGCGACCAGTGGCAACAGCAGTTCGTCTGGCAGCGGGCACAGCAATCCCTACAGCTTTCATTGTCATTTCTGTCAGTAGCCTGGACACATAAAGAGGAATTGCCCAATCAAGAGTGCTCGTCTTGGATCTCAGACCGGGGAGGATGCCAGTCATTCGTCTCAGCCTCAGACCTTACCTCCGCCTCTGCAGTACCTGCAGTTGCAGTATCCGCAGTTCTCTCCTCAGCAATTCTCATATCCGGCACGGGGGCAGCAGCCGTAGTATTTTCAGCACAGTGTTCCTCAGTATCGAGCACCGAGTACAGGTAGTGTGCAGTCGTCTCCATCTCAGTAGTATCGGCCGAGTAATCCAGGACCCAGCAATGTCGGTAGAGGAAAAGAGAAGGCGTCAGTGCAGGTCCATGCAATGGCATCTAGATGGTCAGATTCTCAGACTGGTAACGCGGTTGTCGATGGTATGATCTTGGTTTCTAGATCTTTAGCTCGTGTTTTATTCGATACCGGTGCCTCTCATTCTCTCATTTCGAGTTCTTTTGTACATGCCTTGGGATTAGAGGTAGAAGAGTTTAATGAATCCCTAGTCATAACTTCTCCCTTGGGGCAGGTGTGTGTAAATTGCATGTGTAAATCCTGTAAAATAAAGATTGGGGATGAGATTTTGAAAAGTGATTTGATTATACTCCCCATGAGCTCCTATGATGTGATTCTAGGGATGGACTGGTTGTCCAGGTATAGTGCAATCGTGGACTGCCAACTTAGAAAAGTGACCCTAGTGTCTGATAGAGGGACGGTGATCACTTACCAGGGTGGTGGTGATTGGCTAATGAGTGAGCGTCTCATGAAGTCGTGTCTAGGAGGGCGAAGGAATCTAGGTTGTTGTGCTTTTCTTGCCAATCTAGGTTGCGAGCCCTATGTTTCGAGTGGCAGTGTAGCGATTCTGGTGGTTGATGAGTTCGAGAATGTCTTCCCCGATGAGTTGCCAGGATTACCACCGCATCGGGAGATTGAGTTTGGTATCAAGTTGTTTCCAGGGACATCACCAATTTCTATGGCACCTTATCGGATGGCACCGGCAGAAATGAAGGAATTAAGGAAGCAACTTCAGGAGCTTACTAATAAAGGGTATATTCGAAACAGCACATCTCTGTGGGGAGCACCGGTTTTGTTTGCTAAGAAGCACGATGGGACTCTCAAGTTATGTGTGGATTATCGGCAGCTAAACCGTGTTACGGTGAAGAACAAGTATCCCTTGCCTAGGATTGATGAGTTGTTTGATCAGTTGGGAGGTTCGCGGTACTTCTCGAAGATTGATTTGCGGTCAGGTTATCCTCAGCTCAAGATCAAGGAAGAAGATATTCCCAAGACAGCTTTTAGGACTCGGTATGGGCATTTTGAGTTCCTGGTTATGTCGTTTGGGTTGACGAATGCTCCGGCAGCTTTTATGGATTTGATGAACAAGGTATTTAGGTCGTATCTAGATCAGTTCATGATCGTGTTCATCGACGATATTCTTGTGTATTCTAAGACTTGGGAGGAGCATGAGCAGCATCTTCGGATCGTGCTTCAGACTCTGCGGGAGCACTAGTTGTATGCTAAGAGGGAAAAGTGTGAGTTCTGGTTGACTGAGGTCAAGTTTCTGGGTCATGTTATCTCAGAGCATGGTATTTCAGTGGATCCGTCCAAGATTGAGGCTATATTGGAGTGGGAACGACCAAGGAACGTAGCGGAGATTCGCAGCTTCTTGGGTCTTCCTGGATATTTTAGGAAATTTGTAAAGGATTTTTTGAAGATTGCAGCTCCGTTGACGAGATTGATCAAGAAAAATGTCAGGTTTGAGTGGGATGAAGATTGTGAGCTTGCTTTTCAGGAACTGAAGAACCGGTTGACTTCAGCTCCAGTGTTGGTTATTCCTAGCAGTGACGAGCCGTATGAGGTTTATGCGGATGCTTCAGGGCGTGGACTTGGATGCGTGTTGATGCAGCTTGGATGTGTAGTTGCGTACGGATCGAGACAGCTACGACCTCATGAGCAGAATTATCCTACTCATGATTTAGAGCTTGCTGCGGTGATTTACGCACTGAAGATTTGGAGATGTTACTTGTATGGAGCGTCGTTTCAGGTCTTCTCCGATCACAAGAGTTTGAGGCATCTGTACACTCAAACGGATCTCAATTTGAGGGAGCGCAGATGGGTAGAGTATATGGAGGATTATGATTTCGCGTTGCAGTATCATCCCGGGAAAGCTAACGTGGTCGCGGATGCGCTTAGCAGGAAGTCTTTAGGGATTCTAGCTTGTTTGGTTTTTGAGGACTGGAGTAGGGATGCGACAGTGAGTGAGTATCGGCTACGGTATCATGAAGACTGTGATCATGTTTCGGTGTATCATGTGGAAGCGACTCCAGCTCTTGTTCAGATGGTGAAGCAAAGTCAGTGGCAGGATCGACATTTGCAGGGGATTTGGTCGTGGATTCAGAACGGGGAGCAGTTTGAAGAATGGAGCGTGCATGTAGATGGATCGTTGTACTTCCGGGAGCGTCTTGCAGTTCCAGTTATCGTCGAGGTGACGAAAGCCGTTCTAGACGAAGCTCATAGGTCTCAGTTTGCTATTCATCCGGGGAGCACCAAGATGTATCGCGATTTGAAGAGGCAGTATTGGTGGAGAGGCATGAAGAAAGATGTTCGAGAGTACGTGGCCAAGTGTTCGACGTGTCTTCAGGTGAAAGCCGAGCATCAGAAGCCTGCAGGTCAGCTTCAGCCGCTTCCTATTCCAGGGTGGAAATAGGAGCATGTGACGATGGATTTCCTCACAGGTTTGCCGAGGACGGAGCAACGGCATGATGCAGTTTGGGTTGTGGTCGACAGGTTGACGAAATTGGCGCATTTCCTTCCGTTTAGGTCGACGTGTTCTAGGAAGGTTCTCGGGGAGTTGTATATGCAGAACGTTGTGAGGTTGCATGGAGTTCCTTTGTCCATCACCTCTGATCGAGACACCAGGTTTAATGCTAAGTACTGGAGGAGTTTTCAAGAAGCTTTAGGTACGGATTTGAACTTCAGTACGGCGTTTCATCCTCAGACTGATGGGCAGTCTGAGCGGGTTATTCAGATTCTCGAAGATATGTTGCGAGCCTGTGCGTTGGACTTCGGCGGGAACTGGAAGCAATGTTTGCATTTGGCGGAGTTCGCATACAACAATAGCTATCAGGCGAGTATCGGTATGGCACCATTTGAGGCGTTGTATGGGCGACCGTGTCAGTCACCTATGTGTTGGGCCGAGCCAGAAGATAGGATTATTCTTGGGCCAGATGAGATTCGTGATAGCAACGAGAAAGTCGCGGTGATTCGAGATCGGTTGAAGGCAGCTCAGAGTCGATAGAAGAGTTACGCGGATAGGAGACGTAGACCTTTAGAGTTCACGATTGGAGGTTTCGTTCTCTTGAGGGTATCGCCTCGTAAGGGAACTATGCGGTTCAGAGTGAGTGGGAAGCTCACACCGAGGTATATTGGGCCGTTCGAGATCACTCAGCGTGTTGGTGTGGTCGCTTATCGGTTTGATCTTTCGCCCGAACTTTCTCATGTTCACGATGTGTTTTATGTGTCGATGCTTAGGAAGTGTCCACCTGAGCAGGGTAAGATAGTTTCATTTCGCGATGTGCAGGTTTAGGAAGATACGACGTACGAAGAAGTGCCGATTCAGATTATCGACCGGAAAGTGATTAGCTTGCGTCGTCGTGAGATACCGTTAGTAAAGGCCGTGTGGCAGCATCATGGTGTTAATGAAGCCACTTGGGAACTAGAGTCGAGTATGCGGGAATTGTATCCGCATTTGTTTTGTTTTTGAGATGAGTTGTAAATTTCGAGGGCGAAATTTCTTTTAGGGGTAGAGAGTTGTAACGCCCTGAAATTTATTTAATGTTAATGTAATATAAATGATGAATTAGTGTGCCATAACTAATGTTTTAACATTAATTAGATCATTTAGTTGGATTTTGAATTTTGGTTGTTTTGTTAAATTGATGCATTTAAATGATTTCTTGTTGTTTTAAGATGATGTTTTGAGTTTTAAAACACAACAATTTGTAAAATGTTAAAAATACTCCGTTTTACAAAACCGTGGGCGGCACATGGTTTTCGCACAGTAAAACCGCCCATCGATTTTCTCTATTTATTTCCTTCCTCTCTCTCTCTCCTCACTCTCACGGTCATCTCTCTCTCTTCCTCTTGATCTCTCTCGGCACCCTCTCTCTCTCTACATCTCTCTCAAATTTTTAAACCCCATTTTGAATCCAAGCTTCGGGATAGCAAGGAGGAGGCTAGGGGACGTGATTTGGCAACCGAGAGCGCGGATTAAAGCTTCGATTCGAGGTTAGATTTGAAATTTCTAAACTTTTTACAAATTTTCAATTTTGTGCATTTTTGAAATCTAGGTTTGTTCAAGCTTAGAAAACCGTGGATTTGAGTTAAATGAACTTAGAACAACTAGAATCTAAGCTTAGATTGAAGAAAAACGGATTGGATTCAAGATTTTTCATTTTTCCTTAATTTTTCTCATTTTTGGATTTTTGGGATTTTTGTGTTTGAATCTTGTTTAAATGAGTTTTAAAGTGTATAAATATGTTTTTCTATCATCTATGAATGTTTTCTATGCCTGGGATTTGAGAAAAATAGTTTAGAATCAAGATTTGGGTTTTGGGGAAATCGAAACCCGTGGTTGGAATTTCTGGGTTTTCCCAGTTCGGCAGGCCGAAGTGCGTGTTCGACAGGCCGGAACAGGGATCGGCAGGCCGGTGTTCTTCCGTCCGGCAGGCCGAACCTGGGGAAATGACCGGCCGACTGGACCTGGCTTCCGGCAGGCCGAACTGTGCAGTTCGGCCGGGCAAAGTAGGGAGTCCGACAGGCCGACCGAGTCATGGAAATTTTTGTGATTTTCACCCGTTTTCACTGTTTTGAACCCTGATTTAAATCCCAACCTTATAGAATGATTTTAAAGGTACAAATGGCACACTAGGACATCATGAAATGGTTTAGTAATATAGAATGTCTCGAACTAGTTATTGATCGACTTAGTTGTATCTAGGATCGTTCGTGGTTCCGCGGAGCTAACGTATAGCGGATCGGGATCACGGTGTGGGGCACCGGCACGAGTATTGAGGTAGGACTTCTATCCTATTTCTTTGGTAGCCTGGTTTTGAAATGATTTGGCTTTGAAAAGGATTTCTATTAAAATGTTTTCAACGGTTGTTTGAAAAATGAATTTATAGGTTTTATTTGGTATACCGTGAACTGAAATGAATCTCATAATAAATGTAAAGAACAATACTCGGTAATTGGGTTTTTGAATGATGATGATAATAAACATATAGACATGATGCCATATCAAAGATCGAGTCGTGTAGCGATCGACCTTGGGGGCAGGTCCCGAAACCCAGCTGGGTCACTACGGTGGTGATATCATGGTTTGCCTAGGAAAAGAAAAATGGTATTTCTGATTGTGCAAGTAGATTGTTCTGAGTTAGGACGGTTCTACTCAAATTATTTATTTATTTATTTAAGGTTTCTTTTGAGTACTCCTGTCAATGAAATGTTTCTTTAAATTAAATTATTTTATAAAACATAGTCCTACTGAGCCTTTCGCTCACGTTTTATTGTTTTAAATTTCCCCCTCTATGTGGTTTCCCATTTAGGTTTGGAGAGGATTCTTCGGACCGAACTCAGGAGCAATAGGAGGATATTTTATCTTTTGTACTATTTAATCAAGGCATGTAAGATTTAACTTATTTGTATCTGGACTGTGATTGTATTTATGATATTGTCAGAACCATGCATGTGCACAAGTTGTGGGTTGTGGAACCCATACTCGCGGCTTGATTATTTTAATATTTATTCGCTTAATGTCTTAAATTGTCTAATGTATATGAACTCGCTATAAAGTGTTTTAATGAACCTCACGTTTTATACTTAATTCAACCCCTTAAATTCTAGATTTTAATGAAATTCTCCTTTAATTAATTTAAATAATCCGCCACGTCACCTCCCGTACTCCGGGGCGTGACAGTTTAGCAAACGTGTTTTCATCAATAACTCTTTTTTGTAATATCTATATCAGGTTCAGGGCAAGTGGATGGCTATGTTCTTGCCATATCATTGGATCTCACATCAATCTTTAAGTACTCATGTGCTTTAACCAACCTTTTCCACCAATAGTTGTAGATTGGATACATACTTTGGATTTGGTTGTTGTGTATTAGATACGTACTTTGGATTTGGTAACTATTGTTTGTTATTTGGATGTAATGGATATGTACGGAGATGATTATTATTATTATTTTGTATAATAACTTCATCTTCTACATCTCATATGTAAATAATATTAGTTTATTTTATTTATTTTTTTATTATAACAAGAATTGGGGTAAACTATTTAACAACGGAGAAAATAGACCATTTTTTTTTTAATTTTCTAACATGTGTTTTTGATTATTTTTAACAACGGTTGGTTTTTAACTATCTTTAAACATATTTAACAATGGTTTTTGACCATCTTTAATAATCTTTAACAATGGTTTTTTACCATAGTCTTAAATCATCATCAATAATCAACGCTTAACCATTGTATTTTATCATCTTTAACAACGGCTTCTAACTATTGTTAAACATATCAATTTTGATCATACTAGCTTTGATGTCGGTACAAAAACCGTTATGAAAAATGCTTTAACAATAGTTTTAAACTGTGGTTAAAAATGATTTTTGCAGTAGTGTTTATTCAAAACATAGCAAATTTGAAATTTTATTCCATTTGGAATTTTTCTTTTTAGTGTTGTAAGATGATTTATGATTTTATTATGTACATGTGATTTGAGAAAGAACACTATGGTGATACTTTTATTTGATAACTTTAATTTTTATATATAATGTGGTAGTTATATATATATATATATATATGGATATGTGTGGTTTAATTTTTAGAGTAGACAAAATGTTTTTAACAAAACATTTAGACTTTTGTATTAATTAGAATCACAAGGAATAAATATTTTATAAGAACCGAAAATTAATTCTAAAAATAATTAAACAATAAATTGTAATTTTATACCAAGTGATAAATGCATAAAAATAGAAAATATTGAATTTATAAAAGTAACTAAATAGTAATTACTTTGAGTAATTATAATATAATTAATTAGCAATTATTAATTTAAGATGATACATTCATAATAAATTTTAAAACAGTAAATGTAAGATTCGTATTATAACTTACATAAAAAATAAGAATTTCTAAAGAAATCTAAACATAAGAAAAAGAAATTTAAAAAATGTATGATTTATTGATTAAAATAAATATTAGAATAAAAAAGACTAAAGGAAGGTGTAAAATGTTTTGATAAAATTGCATAACGCTTAGTGAAATTGCTAGTAATGTTAAATTCATACGTGAACGGTCACAATTTTATACATGTGTGCTACCTATGACTTTAATTCATAAAAAACAATTAAAAATTGTGTGCGTGTGCACTATTTGTGACTTCATTTATTTTTTTTATTTCATGCATACATTGACAATCTTATCCTTAGACCCATTTTTGGATTCTTGAGTGGCTCACAACAACCTGAATTGTCACTGTCACAGTTGAGAATTAAAATATTACATATTTATTGTCATTACCCATTTATTGTTTTCTATAGTAGAAGTTTTGGCGTTTTCCCCTTGTTCTCCTAGTGTACATAATTAGCACATTTTGAAGAACTAAGCGGACATATTGCCGAAATTTCTACAAAAGAGAGCAGTCGGGATAAGACAACACAACACGTAATTTTCAATTCTGAATGGGATATGGTCTTACCTTTTAGAAATAGAGTAATGGTGGACATTAGGTTTATTTACATGTGTATATACTCTCACATAGTTTCTATCATGTTGTTTCAATTTGTTAGAGATATCAACAGATAAGAGTTATACATTATTGTCTACTTGATTGTGTCATGAGAACATAGCCAGTGTAATGATAAAAAAAATCTTAAAATTAAATAGCATAATTTGTCTATTTAAATTAAGGATTTTTCTTGAAAACACTGTGTATGAAATACGTGTTTGAAGAATTTATGGAATTAACATGTAACTATTCTAAAAATTCTATAAAAGACTCCATAGTTAATTAATTAACTATTATAATTTAATAAAGAGATTTATGAATTTCACTGCAACTGAGGCGGAAGAAATTTATCTGTAAAGAACCTGAGAAATTTAATTATGAGAATTTTCAAGTGCAATACTAAGTTAGTAGTATACCAAGAGACACTTTAACGCGAATTTGATCCTTAATTGTCAAATTAGTCAAAAATGGAGCTATGCGAGTAGTCGTATCAACATAAATTATAGTGCAAGCTCAGATAGTGACATTATTAAAAACTATGTCATTGTTGAACCTGGATACTAAAAAAGTCAAGTCTATATTTTTATTAAGTCTAAAATAAATTTCAAGACTTAATGCAGTCAAAAATCGGTACGCGATTAAACTTTGATCGATGTCGGTTCATACTGTGATTAGTGTGTCACAGTATTTGGAAAAATAGGAGAGGATTAATCAAATAATAAAAATTTTCATATGCTATGTTAATTATTACTGGCAGTATAAAATTTACATGCGTAATAGAAACTTACAAAAAAAAAAAGTCTAAGGTACCCTTGATTAAACTACACAATAATGGTTGTCCTTTACACTTGATTAAGGCCAACCTAACACTCCATACATCACCATCCAAGATGCCACATCCAGGGGGGAAGATTAGTCTTTTTCTTTTTTCTTCTTTATTTATTAAGCCACTTAGGAAGCCAAGTCTATAAATAAAGAGTTTTTTTTTTTTGGTCATTTTTTACTTCCTTCTTGCCATCCTACTCGTGCATTCCAAGAGAAGAAAAAGAAAAAAAAAAACTTGCTTTGTCTTCACTTGCCTCCACTTGTTTCACCAAGTAAGTTTATTCCCATTTGCTTTCCTTTCTTTTCTCCACTTCCACCGAAGCCACTAAGAGAAGGAAAAAGCCAAAAAGGAAACTCCACTCCTTTTGTTCTTCCACTGAGTGAGTTCAAGGTTTCAAAGAAAGAGATTTTTTTTTCTTTCCACTTGTTTCAAGCTTTCCATTGATTCACCAAGCCAAAGAGATTTTTTTTTCTTTCTCTCCACTTGTTTCAAGCCTTCCACTGATTCACCAAGCCAAAAAAAAAATCTATATATATATATATAGCCAAATTTCATACTGATCTCCACCACTTGCAAATCACAAAATTAAGAGTGCACAAAGAAGAAGTAGAAGAAAAAGGAGGTGGTGAAGGGCTTTGTCCAAGGTAATATCTACACTATTTCTTTCCTTTTTATTTTTCCTTAGCAAAGAAAAGAAAAATGTTGCTTAGATAGCATTTATGTGATAGCCAAGACAAGTTAGATTGTTACATGATAAAGTTTTGATGTAGTGTTGGCTCAAGAAGAGGAAAAGAGAGGAGATAGAAGTCTTAAGATCAACCATCCAAGAATAGTCCCCAAGGGTAAGCAACTCTAAACTTTTCATTAATTTCTTTTAGGTTAAAGGTTATAAAGTCATGAAAAAAATTGATGATTGGGTGAGGAAATATGTTGTAATAATTATTTTTGTGTGATTAGTATAGTTAGTGTTTGTATGTGATGTAAAAAGTTAGTATGGTATGTTAGAGTTATATTTTGTACTAGTTTTAGATTGTGGAAAAATTTTCCACAAACTTTGAATGTGTAAATGGAGGCCTTAGGATCGATTTTTAAAATTTTATGAAACATGGGATTTTTAGCTTTCGTCGCTTTGAACAAAAACCTATGACTACAAAAAAACACAATTTTGACTCTAAGTAGGCCTACAGAACAATTTTTATGGACTGCCTAAAACAGTCCCAAAAACTACCAAAAAGGCAGCCGAAAAAAAACTACCTAATGTAGTTTATTTAAACTGCCCAAAACAGTTCCAACATGTTTTTCCATTTTCAAACCATTTAGAGTCCGAATTTTACATTTCACAAAACATAGAAGTTTTGGATTTCAACAAGACGAACTTTGGTGAAGAAATTTTTTTTCAAAATCTGCCTCTAAAATATAGTTATAGATAGTTTTCCAAAACAGTCCAAAAACTACTTTTTTTTGCTCAGAAAACTGTTTTAGAGTTTTGGGTCGTTTTGATGGCGAACTACAAATTTTGCCAAACATAAAAGTCTTAGTTTGTAGTAAAATAAAGAACTTTCATGAAGAAATTTTTGTGAAAATCTATTTCTAAATTGGACTTAAAATTTGATATACAAAAATAGTCAAAAACTCTTAATCGGTAAAGCCTTCAAAGTTTTAACCGGAAAGCAATTTTTTGTCAAAATAAAATGGTAACCGGGACTTTAGAACAAACAAGAAATTTTTTTTAAAAAAAACACACAGTTAAAAACAAGTAACTTTTATAAAAAAAAAAAAAAAACTGTGTTAATAAAGGACTTCATATAAATCTTCCAAAATTACTTCACCGGTATCAGTTTTTACAAACAAAGATCGTGTGTCTTTAAAATTTAATTTTTCACTAAACCAAGAAATTACAATACATTTGAAAGGTTATATAGGCCCAAGATTTAGTGGGCTAACAACTTTGGGTGTTATTTTATACAACGATTTTTATTTGAAATCCCAAGCTAAACGGGTAAGAATTTCAATAATGAACTTTAATCGTTTTCAATTGAACATTAATTTTGCAAACATAAAAACTCGATACAATAAAGCTTTATTGCCACAATGTTAGGCATCGGTCCAACGCCCGTTTCAGTCTAAAATGTTGCTCGATACACAGCCTATTGGTAGAATCTATAAGACGTTATAATGTCATTTTAGCGCTTATGGACTTAAAATAAATTGCGAGCCCATGAAACAAATTTAAAACAAGCTCAATTAGGACTTCCGATAAGAATCATGAATTTAAGAGTGACTAATTTAGTAGATTAATGCCTCACGGTTTAAATAAGGATAGATAATTAATTAATCATCAATGTAGATATGAACATATGACAATTAAGGAAAAGTTTGAATATTATGAGGATTTAGTAAAAATTAATCCTTATAATAAAAATGGGGAAACTCATGACTAGTTGATAAAGGGATCCACGATCTAACAAAGTGATCAAATTCTTGTGGTTATGCTAAAATTAATAACCTAAAATGGGGAATTCTTACACACTCGTAATGGGTGTTTATACATATTTATTCAGTAGAGAAAGAGGAACTCAGAATTGATAGGGGAGTCTACTTCACTGACACAGATACGTAGGAATCTCCCCTACAGTACGAATAATTTAAAATAAAGGTTTTCAATATGTTACAAGCATGTTAAGCTTTGAGTACGATATGCCATGTCATATTTCATGTTCACTAAAATAGCTAGTGAAACTTAAATGAAGAATTAACCAAAAGAGCCGTACCAACCTCTCGACCCACGGGGAGGCTCTATGTTAAAGTAATAAATTATAATTGGTCACGGTGTTGTTGGGACCTTGCAAACCCTAACATCCCGTTGATTGCGCACAACCGGTACGACTACTCGGGCCCGATTAATAATAAGACAAGTTCATAACTGAGCATAATATGGTTCATGCATTTTATTAGTCATACATATGATTACGTGCTATTTTAAACATTTTGCGAGTTACTATTCCTGCATGCTGAGCGCAAGCTCATCCAAGAATATTCATACTATAGGTAAACAACCTGTCAGTAACGCCTAATGGATGGTGGTGAAGCGGCGGACAATCAAAGTGGAGAAATGGGAAATGGATCCCGCGTGCTTAGATTTCCGCTTATGTTTTGATGACTATGCTGATGACTATTTTGATGTCTGTTTTGATGATGACTGTTTCGATGACTATGACTCATAAGTCTTGTATATAACTTTAAAATTTCGCTACTAAATATGAATTTTGAAATTACCGTTATGTTACTAATTAATTAGTTGTTAAAAAAAAGTAAGCAAAAAAATAAATAAATAATATATATAATAATAAATAGTTTTAAGATAGAATTGGTAAAGTAACTTTTAAAGGATATAAATGTTGGAAACAAAGTGCGCAGCGGAATTTTAAAAATTTTTCATCAGAGTATTTTCCAAAACACAAGTTTGACATGTTATATGTATAAATTAAACAGATCTTACTAACCTCAGTGTGCCGAAGAACCTCCATGACCTGTGTAGAGAAGTAACGTTCCAGAAGAGCCTCAACCAACTGGTCTTCTTTGCTATTCTCTATCCACAACCGGAGTGAGTGTGGGCTCACACGTACAGATCTTCCACCGGTGACTCTCCTTCCAACCAATAGAGAGAACCCAAAGCTAGTGTTCGTGATTTGTGAACAAAAGCTCTCAGGGAGTTTTCAGATGCTTACTAGAAGAGTATCACTCTTAATCTCTCAAATTGATCTGAGTAAATCATTAGACTCACTCCCTTTTTATACCTATTGGTCCTTGGGGTCAGTCCATATCAGATTAGGTCTCAAAAATCGAAACAGAATCAAGTTCGGATCAATATCTGATAAGATACGCGTGAAAAACACGTAATCTTAGCTGTCGCGGTCGGCATGCCGAACTGTGAGATAGGCAGGCCGAACTGGCCAGTTCGGCAGGCCAAACTTTCTGATCGACAGGCCGAACTGCCGAGAAAAAATCTCCGCGAATCTTTTATTTTCCACCCGAGATTCTAAAGGATAAAGTCTCAGTTTTGATTCAAATAGCCCAATAGAAAAGATATCTGATCAAAACAAACTTTATCAAGATAATCTCTAAGAAAATAAATCAATTCACAATAATTCTACAAGTTTATCTTGTTCTAATTGTCCAAAATTAAAACAACCGATAAACAGACAAGAATTATCCGAACGCCATAATTCAACAAGTTCATCTTGAACTAATTTCTTACATAATTAATTCAACCGATAAACAGACATGAATTATTTGATTCTTATAAATTTTAAACCAATCTGATAAATCCGACATAAGTCACCAATTATTGGAAAAGCACGCCGTGTCGTTACAGGATTTTGTGAGCTAGCAAAGGGGACCAAAATGGACCTATAAAGTTCAAGCTCATGATAATTATGAAACCCAATATCCTAGATATACATTTCACAATTATCAACTCCAACGCTACTCCACTAAAAGCTTGGAGCTGCACTCTCGAACTTTATAGAATTACGAAGCTCGTGTAGCTAAGTCTCCATGACATATCAGAGTGTATCGCATCCCCATATGATCATCCATAATCGGCTTAAGGACAAGTTCTGTCTTACCTTCCCGATTATTTTTATCTTACGTTCCATTGTCTCACCATTAGAAAACTTACCATCCAAAGATAGTATACCATTCGGTTACACCTATGTATCCAAATGGTTGAGCGCTCCAGTTTTCCAATTACAGGACAACGCATATAAGAGGATATCATTACTCCTAAAGAGGAGCTATGGATTCCATATCTATGAATAACAAGTCTACGCTACCAAGAGTCATGCCTCCAACGTACCGGCATGCATGCCACTATAGAGATGTGGGAGTCACCCATTGGTACATCAAAGGACACAAGTCGAGACAACGGGCCCATTATTCATCTCAGGATTAAGATACAATACAAATGATTGTCTAAAGTGAATCGATTTGCCAAGACAGAATTATTAATCCAAATCAATTCACTTTATGTCCCGATCCAACACATCGTCACCTATGACAACGCGCAAATGTTTCTATTCACGGAGTCCAACTCCGATGGCCAAGACAAACCATCTCCCAAAAGGGATATAGACAACATAACAATCTTTACATGAATAAAGCGCCCAACTTTATTCCCTCGATTGCGGATCATATATTTTAGACCATCACCTTAAGAGTCGTGTCTACCGCATAATCATCCCATCATATGCCCAACTCTTAAGGTTTAGACTGACAGTCTCAGACTACTGTTTGCTTATCATACATTCAACAAATATGAACGTAAAGAGGACAATATTTGGTATATATAAATGAATAAATTCTTTATTGATAAAAATGTCTCCAAAAACGTATTACATTTTTACTCCTTAGAGCATACATGTCTAACAATCTCCCACTTGCACTAAGTGAGTAAATACTGCAAATTTCGCATCCCCATAGCTTCCACATGCCTTTCGAAGACTCTCCCAGAAAGTGTCTTCGTAAATGGATCAGCTAAATTGTCCTCTGACGCGATCTTGCACACCGTGACATGCCCGCTCTCAACGAAGTCCTTTATCACATGATACTTCCGATCAATATGCTTACTCTTCTTGTGAAATCTTGGTTCCTTAGCATTAGCCACCGCCGCACTGTTATCACAGTACAGTGATACCGCTTTATCCACACCAGGAACTACCTCAAGATCCCCAAGGAACTTGCGGAGCCACACTGCTTCTTTCGAAGCATCACTAGCCGCCACATACTCGGCCTCCATCGTTGAATCCGAAGAGCAATCTTGCTTCGCACTTCTCCAACTGATGGCACCGCCACCCAGAGTAAACACAAACCCTGAAGTCGATTTCCTAGAATCCAGGCAGGATTGAAAATCCGAATCAGTGTATCCTAGAGGAGTTAAATCCTCACCCGAATACACAAGCATATACCCTCGAGTCCTTCTCAGGTACTTGAAAATATGCTTTACCGCAACCCAATGGTTCGGTCCTGGATCCGCCTGAAATCGACTCACAATCCCGACCGCATAGCTAATATCCGGTCGAGTGCAAAGCATGGCATACATGAGACTACCCACTGCCGAAGCATAAGGCACCTTCTTCATGTATTCTCTTTCTTCATAAGACTTTGGAGAGTCTTTCTTAGAAAGAGTAATTCCAGACCTAGATGGTTGCCCACCTTTCTTGGAATCCTACATTGCAAACCTCCTGAGAATTTTATCTATGTAGCCGGCCTGTGACAAAGCTATCATTTTGTTCTTCCTATCCCGAAAGATCTGGATACCGAGAACAAAATTAGCCTCACCCAGGTCCTTCATGTCAAACTGCTTGGTCAACCATAATTTGACCGATGACAACGCCCCAACGTCATTGCCAATTAGCAGAATGTCATCTACATAGAGTAGTAGAAAAACCACCTTCCCATTCTTAATGTGTTTGTAAACACATGGTTCATCCACATTTTGTGAGAACCCATAAGTCTTGATCACTTGATCAAATCTTATGTTCCAAGAACGAGAAGCCTGCTTAAGTCCATAAATAGACTTTAGCAACTTACAAACCTTACCCTCTTGACCCGCGACCTTGAACCCGTCTGGTTGTTCCATATAAATGGACTCATCAAGATAGCCATTCAAAAAAGCCGTCTTGACATCCATCTGCCAAATCTCGTAGTCGAGAGCGGCAGCTATGGACAAGAGAATCCGGATGGACTTAAGCATGGCTACAGGCGAAAAGGTTTCCTCATAATCGATTCCTTCCTTTTGCGTATAACCCTTAGCTACCAGTCTAGCCTTAAAGGTTTCGACCTTTCCATCCACTCCTCTTTTCCTCTTGTAGATCCACTTACACCCTATGGGTTTTACCCCTTCGGGAAGATCCACAAGCTCCCAGACCCGATTAGTCTCCATAGACTTCATCTCAATGTTCATGGCCTCTGTCCAAAGTCTTGAATCAACATCCTCCATAGCTTCTGCGTAAGTATAAGGATCCCTGTCATGTTCATCCGGTTCAGCCAAAAAGACCTCCCCATTGAACATATACCTCTCAGGTTGACGCCCGATCCTCCCACTACGCCGAAGCCCCTGAGGTTGTTGTTCAGGTTTGTTTGGTTTTTCTACACCGATCGGAATGGTTTCGTTCGGAACCTCCGGAGTAAACGGATTACCCCTCAACTCCTCAAGCACCACTTTGCTTTGAGGTTTAAAGTCGTTCATGTAACTCTCCTCAAGGAAAGTTGCATTAGTTGAAACCACGACTTTATTTTCCTTTGGGTTATAAAAATAACCCCCTTTAGTCCCTTTTGGATATCCTACAAACACGCAAACTTCTGAACGTGCTTCCAACTTATTCGGATCCTTAAACAGGACATGAGCTGGACATCCCCATATGCGAATATGGTTTAAGGATGTCTTCCGTCTTGTCCACAACTCGTGAGGAGTTTTAGGGACCGATTTTGAAGGCACATTGTTCAAAAGATAACATGCGGTTTGTAGTGCATATCCCCAAAAGGATAAAGGCAATGATGAATAACTCATCATGGACCGAATCATGTCCAACAAAGTCCTATTCCTTCTCTCTGCTACGCCATTCTGCAGCGGAGTACCCGGCGCAGTCAAATGGGATAAAATCCCATTCTCTAACAAGTGTCCCAAGAACTCATCAGAAAGGTATTCCCCACCTCGATCAGATCGAAGTGCCTTTATGGGTCTACCCAATTGCTTTTCCACTTCAGCCCGAAACTCCCTGAACTTATCATAAGTTTCGCTTTTGTGGTGCATTAGGTACACATACCCATATCTTGAGTAATCGTCAATAAAAGTAACGAAGTACTCATACCCTCCTCGTGCCTGGATGTTCATCGGTCCGCAAACATCACTATGCACAAGTTCTAGAACCCCTTCGGCCCTATTGCCCTTAGACCCGTATGGTCTTTTGGTCATTTTACCCTCCAAACAAGACTCACATTGAGGTATAGATTCCACCTTTAAGTGACTTAAAGGTCCATCCCTTACCAACCTTTGAATCCTATTTAGGTTAATATGGCCAAGGCGCAAATGCCAAAGATAAGTCTTATTAGAGTGAGAAGTTTTAAGTCTTTTTGAGTCATTATCATTTATCTCAGCATTAAGCAATAGGTCCATCTTAGGTTTGATAAAATATAGATTATTTTGCATCCATCCAGAACAGATAAAAGATTTGTTTTTACGAATCACCACTTTTTCATTAAAAGATACCACGTAGGAGTCTTTAAATAAAGAAGATACAGAAATTAAATTCCTTTTAAATTTAGGAACATAAAAACAATCTCGCAAAATTAAACTCCTATAATTATCAAAATAAAGATGGACATCTCCCACTGCTTCCGCTGAGACCAAGGATCCATCACCCATCCGAAGCGTTAAGTCTTCACGAAGTAGACTTCTCGTTTCTTTGAATCCCTGCAGAGAAACACAAACATGATTAGTTGCACCGGAATCTATGACCCAAATGTCACTGGATTCCTCAACCAAACAAGTTTCTAAATATAGAAGATCACACCTACCTCCCTTGGAAAGGAAGTCCTTGCAATGCTTCTTTATATGCCCTACCTTACCACAAAAGAAGCACTTAAGCTTCTTTGGGTTCTTCTTCTTCTTTTTCTTGCTCTCGGTAGCAATAGGAATAGAAGACTTCCCACTTTTGGCCCGTTGCTTCTTTCCATTCCCAAAGTTAGGATTGGAACCAGAAGCAGCTACCATATTGGCCTCTCCACCAGCAGGAGACTCCCTGATCAGCAGTTCAAACTCTTGTAACTGTTTCATCAGTTCTGTCAAGGTCATATCCCGTCTATTGCTTAGATTAAAAGTAGCTCTAAACGGAATAAATTCCTTAGACAGAGTCTCAAAGACCATAGTCATCTGAGTTTCAGCATCGATGTCGGCTCCATTGGTTTGAGCCTCAGCGAGGTAACCCATGACCAACATCATGTGCTCCTTTACATATGTCCCCGGTCTCTGTCTACAGTTTAAGAGTTTTCGAAGCGCCCCTTGCCGCTTTGTTATGGCCTGGCCTCCAAACATGTCCTCAAGATTATCCAAGATCTGCTTCGCAGTCTCATAATCCTGATGTTGAGCCTGCAGCACGTTATTCATGCTAGCCATAACATAGCAGCGGGCCTGATCATTAGCATCTTTCCAGCGTTCGTACGCTTGGAATTGCTCATTACTTGAGTCTCCCGTAGGCACGGGAGGACAAGGAGTTGTCAGAACATATTTCAGTTTCTCAAAGGAAAGGACGATGTCCAGGTTCCGTTTCCAATCATTATAGTTCTCACCGGTTAATTGGTTTTTGTCAAGTATCGATGATAAAGCGTTTTTGGACATTTTCAATCTACAATAAAGAGTCATATACCAAACATAAGCAAACATATATAATAATTTAGTAAGATAACACAATCATGTAAAATCATACAAATGTGTTTATGTGTCAAAACCTTGAAAATATCACAACCTTACAACGATAATTCCCAACTCAGAATTCAACAAGCTCCTAGGGGAGTCATGCCAAATTCAATCAGGAACACGGATCCCCTCCTGATTAATATATGCCATCCAGGACCCGTATGATCCAGCATATACTAATAATCGTTTCTTTGGCCATTAATTTTATTAACAGAGCTCCTAGGGGAGGTTAATAATAAAATTAACGTGAGTGTATAACCACCGTTTTAATATTTTATCCATGATTTATAATCACCACCTAGGGGTGTGCAACCATAAATCATACTAAAATACCTTATCCTTTCAGAGATCCAATCTGGTATATGATAGAAATCCCTTCCTAGGGGTTGGGACCATCATGTTCTTCCTATGGACCAACGATGGAGGCCTTAGGTTCTCTCTTCGAAAACCTTCTCCCACTCAATCTTTTGAAGTCAAGGTTTTATTTTAAAATTATGCATGAACAATTTTAATATGAGCGGCACTCCCTATTCTATATGACATGTTATCAATATATATGGTAAATCATATTATAATGCAGACAAGCAAAGCAATCAAGCAAAGCTACAAGCATAATAATAATAATAACCGTAATATTATGGTTCCACCCTAGAGAATAGAAAAACTAAGATTACAAGAGAATAATCGAGACATTTATCGATTCTTCATCCTTGAATCCTCAAGCTGTATCCTTCTTCATGTAATATCCATCTTCAAGTCCTCAATCCCGTATGAATCGAACACTTCATATTTCCGGTCATATCCAAATTTAATGTTTCTCAGAATCGTCCCAAAAATAAAATTAAAACTGCACTGGAAAAATCGCACCTTTTCTGGACACCTGGCAGCTCTCGGTCGGCAGGCCGATCTAGGTGATCGGTCTGCCGATCATGGTGGTTCGGCCTGCCGAACATGAAGGTTCGGGCTGCCGACAGAGCACCAAAATTTCTGCCCCATTGTCGGCCTGCCGGACCGTACGTCCGGCTTGCCGATCTGTGACCTTCGGCCTGCCGAACTGTGAGGTCCGGCATGCCGACCGAGCAGAAAACCCTCAATCCAGAAAATACAATTTTAATGCAATTCATCAATTTTATTTTCAACAATTCAAAAACATAAAATTAGAGACTCAGGAAATACCTGGAGGCGCCATCATCTATCTTTAAGTTCCGACTTCTCGTTCCGTCTTCTCCGAATAATTATTTAATTACAAAATTCTTACAAATTAAAAATTAAATAATAATTCCTAGACGGAGATGATAGTCCGCCATCTAATTACATAAAAAACCTAGATACACATTCTAACCTCTAAGGAACCATAACCGGTATTAATTAATTAATAAATAATTAAACAATAATTTAATCAACCATAATTAATTAATAAACATTCACCATATAATCCATGATAACATATATGTTATATAGAAACCTAGAGTGCCATCTCTCTATAAAATTTAATTCAAGCATTGGAGAGATTAAGATCACAAAATTTATGCATATAACATGATCACAAACTTGCAAATTTATGTAAAAACCTCGGCTCTGATACCAATTGGTATAATAATAAATAGTTTTAAGATAGAATTGGTAAAGTAACTTTTAAAGGATATAAATGTTGGAAACAAAGTGCGCAGTGGAATTTTAAAAATTTTTCATCAGAGTATTTTCCAAAACACAAGTTTGACATGTTATATGTATAAATTAAACAGATCTTACTAACCTCAGTGTGCCGAAGAACCTCCGCGACCTGTGTAGAGAAGTAACGTTCCAGAAGAGCCTCAACCAACTGGTCTTCTTTGCTATTCTCTATCCACAACCGGAGTGAGTGTGGGCTCACACGTACAGATCTTCCACCGGTGACTCTCCTTCCAACCAATAGAGAGAACCCAAAGCTAGTGTTCGTGATTTGTGAACAAAAGCTCTCAGGGAGTTTTCAGATGCTCACTAGAAGAGTATCACTCTTAATCTCTCAAATTGATCTGAGTAAATCATTAGACTCACTCCCTTTTTATACCTATTGGTCCTTGGGGTCAGTCCATATCAGATTAGGTCTCAAAAATCGAAACAGAATCAAGTTCGGATCAATATCTGATAAGATACGCGTGAAAAACACGTAATCTTAGCTGTCGCGGTCGGCATGCCGAACTGTGAGATAGGCAGGCCGAACTGGCGAGTTCGGCAGGCCGAACTTTCTGATCGGCAGGCCGAACTGCCGAGAAAAAATCTCCGCGAATCTTTTATTTTCCACCCGAGATTCTAAAGGATAAAGTCTCAGTTTTGATTCAAATAGCCCAATAGAAAAGATATCTGATCAAAACAAACTTTATCAAGATAATCTCTAAGAAAATAAATCAATTCACAATAATTCTACAAGTTTATCTTGTTCTAATTGTCCAAAATTAAAACAACCGATAAACAGACAAGAATTATCCAAACGCCATAATTCAACAAGTTCATCTTGAACTAATTTCTTACATAATTAATTCAACCGATAAACAGACATGAATTATTTGATTCTTATAAATTTTAAACCAATCTGATAAATCCGACATAAGTCACCAATTATTGGAAAAGCACGCCGTGTCGTTACAGGATTTTGTGAGCTAGCAAAGGGGACCAAAATGGACCTATAAAGTTCAAGCTCATGATAATTATGAAACCCAATATCCTAGATATACATTTCACAATTATCAACTCCAACGCTACTCCACTAAAAGCTTGGAGCTGCATTCTCGAACTTTATAGAATTACGAAGCTCGTATAGCTAAGTCTCCATGACATATCAGAGTGTATCGCATCCCCATATGATCATCCATAATCGGCTTAAGGACAAGTTCTGTCTTACCTTCCCGATTATTTTTATCTTACGTTCCATTGTCTCACCATTAGAAAACTTACCATCCAAAGATAGTATACCATTCGGTTACACCTATGTATCCAAATGGTTGAGCGCTCCAGTTTTCCAATTACAGGACAACGCATATAAGAGGATATCATTACTCCTAAAGAGGAGCTATGGATTCCATATCTATGAATAACAAGTCTACGCTACCAAGAGTCATGCCTCCAACGTACCGGCATGCATGCCACTATAGAGATGTGGGAGTCACCCATTGGTACATCAAAGGACACAAGTCGAGACAACGGGCCCATTATTCATCTCAGGATTAAGATACAATACAAATGATTGTCTAAAGTGAATCGATTTGCCAAGACAGAATTATTAATCCAAATCAATTCACTTTATGTCCCGATCCAACACATCGTCACCTATGACAACGCGCAAATGTTTCTATTCACGGAGTCCAACTCCGATGGCCAAGACAAACCATCTCCCAAAAGGGATATAGACAACATAACAATCTTTACATGAATAAAGCGCCCAACTTTATTCCCTCGATTGCGGATCATATATTTTAGACCATCACCTTAAGAGTCGTGTCTACCGCATAATCATCCCATCATATGCCCAACTCTTAAGGTTTAGACTGACAGTCTCAGACTACTGTTTGCTTATCATACATTCAACAAATATGAACGTAAAGAGGACAATATTTGGTATATATAAATGAATAAATTCTTTATTGATAAAAATGTCTCCAAAAACGTATTACATTTTTACTCCTTAGAGCATACATGTCTAACAATAAATTCCAAAAAAAAAAAATATTCTACAAAATTTAGAGATTTAATTAAAAGTATGTTTAAAAAGTTAAGTAGCAGCCACATAAGGAGGGTCGTTTCAGCTAGAGTTTGGGATTTTATCTAGAGAGCTAAGAATTATGCTAATCCATTGGAAAATATTAGATGCCATGCCGTGATTGTGGTAATGTATATTGGAGGCCATTGAGAATAGTTCAGGCTCATTTGATAGATAAGGAGATGCAAGAAGTGTATAAAATAGAGACTTGGGTTTGCATGATAAAATTTCTTATGCCCCTAGAAATGAAGAGGTTGTGAATGATGCTGAGCGGAATGATGATTGTCACAATATGTTGCACGTTATTACCAAGTCTAGTTTTGTTTAGTTGGAAAGCAATGATGTTGCAGATCCAATAGACTTATCGCAGAAGCTCCAAAAAGGGTCAACTAATGCTGGAAAGTTTGTGTAACCATTTGAAGACATGAATAAACATTTATATACTGACTGAAAAATTTTCATCATTGACATTTTTTCATAAACAAATGTTATAATAAAATGCCAGAGCATGTTGCTTAAATTGTTGAATTGGGCCTTTCTAGAAGGAACAAAATTACCAAGCTTGGATTACGTACATTGGGTTTGGGGTATGAGTCTATCTATTCTTGCAAATATAGTTGTGCTTTGTATGGGAAGAAGAACGAGAAGTTGGATAATTGTCCGGTTTGTAACATGAGCGGTTGGATCGATAAAAACATTAGAGAAAAAAAAGATTCCTCACAAGGTATTGCACTACTTTTGGTTGAAGCCTTATCTACAATGGTTGTATCAATCAATGCATATTGAAAAAGATATGAGATGGAACAATGTTGGCCATAAAAAAACAAAAGAAGTTTTAAGACGTCTAGTAGAAGCATATGAATCGAAGAACTTTGACAAGATGTATCCTGATTTTGCTAATGACCCCAGAAATGTAAGATCAGGTTTAGCATCGGGCGAGTTTACTCCTTTTAGGAACATGAGTAAGTCCTATAACATGTGGCTTGTTATTGTCATTTTTGTATAACATGCCGCTTTAGAGGTGCATAAGAAGAAAATAACAACTTTATATTGTGGTACAAAGACGATCTATTCATATTCACATCCAAAACTTGCCAAGTCTTTTACATGACAAATTCACTCAAGCATGCACTATGACATGTTGTTCAAAAGTTTAGTCACAGGCATCTGTAGAACGTTCTAACAAAGGAGAATGTTGAGGATGATGATATAGTGCAAGAAGGTGATTCTTAAGATGGACACTTTATTTTTATAGAGCCTAAGATGGATGCACTATAGGTCCACCATGAATCCATGGGGATGTAGATCCAGATAGCTGCATTGCTAATGTAGATAGTGTCGCCAGAGCATCTTAATTTGATGTTAATATTCATGTATTACTGGATGATGTAATACATAAAACTCTAGAAGAGTATGTTGATAACGAAGTGTAGGAAGATGATCAAATTGATTATGATGGAAAATGATCCTCTTGAATTATTAGATGAAGACACTAAATAAATTATGAACATTTTTTATAATGAATATGCACTTTTTAAAGCTTTTTTGTAAACAATATCTTTTGTTTTAATAGTAGTGGATTGAATGTGTATATCACAATTTTTTTTCTTAAAATAGATTGTGCATTATGTCATCTTCATGAGGAGGAAATCAAAATGATAACAATGATGATGATGATGATGATGAAGATAATAATAATAATAATAGAAATAGAAAAGAGACTACACATGGCAGGCAACAAAGAAAAGACGTAAGGAAGCATAAGGCGGCAAGCTAAGCATCTCATTTAATGGCAACACTTAGCTGCCAAATTGTAAAAATCATGGTGGTTCGTCTCGTGATTTAGGATAACTTACTTAAACCTATCAACCACTTTAGTGTGAAAAGACATTTTATAAGCTTGAAGAGGAAGTGAAAGACCCAATTTATGAAGGAATGTTGGTGAGTAGATTTATCTGCTTTTCCATTAAAAAAACTTAAATTAGCTATACAATATTGATTTCAACTAAAATGTCGTCTAGAAGAGACATCATTTTGAAACGATAGAGGTCATCAAAAAGTCAATGGATTCATACATGGCACATCTACACAGAGATTGGCGGTCTAGTACATTGCATGGTTACATTAAGGATATGGACGAAGAACTCAATCTAGAGATTGTGAAGAATTTGCCCCCAAAGATGTTACTAATCATGATATTCGGATGGTTTTGAGACCACTAGAGTAGTGAAAAACAAATAGTAGGTTACAAAAATTCCGTTGTTATTTACTCATATTTTTTAACAACAATATTCTTTTCTCTTAATCATTTGGTCTCTTTTTAGAATATATCAAAGATAAATTCGAGAAATTGTAAAGCAAGAAATAACTAAAATAGCAAGCATGGGTCAAAATCATACTTTGCCCAGCATGCGAGTTTGGTTGGTAGTATTTTCCATTACTTATATTGATTTTTTTTTCCTTCATTTTGTCACTATAACTTTAAAATATTGCTATAGTTTGATCCTACTGCTAATGAGTTTCCAAGTGACATAGCATTTCATCGATCTACATACTCTAATAAAGGAATAGGCCAATGGCATGATCACCAGGCAAAGATAGAGCATGCGAACTATTAAGTTTAATTAATTATTTTGGGATTTCGTAATCAAAACAAGATTTATGTATATTTTTTTCTAACTATAACCCTTTTTTTTTAGAATTGTACGGTGGCACTTCCTGAGATGTAATCCAACTATTCTAATGCGGAGTCAAATTAGTGACGTCCTCTATCTAAAGAGGAGATTGTGTAACAAGTTCGCAAGCATCGGTGTTGTATACATCAAAGGGAGGGGGAGAGTACTGAAAGGATCTTTAAGTTTTGGTGGTAGATAAACTGAAAATATTGAAGTATATGAACTGAGGAATAGGCTTGATACAGAAACAACAATCATAGACGATTTACTCCATTTGATGCAACTGGCATTCCTCAACAATACATTTCATCATCATGACCACAACACCCCACTCTACTAACGCAACAATATTCTACCTCTGTTAGACTTAGCGCCCTAAGGATTAAACAATGGCACTATTTTTGAGACATTTGATCAATAAAGATTTTATTATTTATTCATATACCAAGTTTTTCCTCTTTATGTTCATTTGTGTTAAATATATGATAAGCAAACAAAAGTCTAAAGTTATTGTTCTAAACCTTTAAGATCATATATATGATGGACAAATTATGCAAAAGACATGAATCTTAAGTTAATAGTCTAAATATAAAAGGCCTACAATCGAGGGAATAAAATTGGGCACTTTATTTATGTTAAGATTGTTATATTATTTATATCCTTAACGAGAGATGACTTGTCTTGATTATCAAAGTGGGACTCCAAAAGTAGAGACATTTGGTATATTGTCATTTGTGATGATATAAGGGATCAGTACTAAAGATGAATTGATTTAGTTAATAATTCTGTTTGAATAAATCAATTCACTTTAGACAATTATGTATGTTACATCTTAATCCTGAAATGAATTAGTAAATCCTATATTATTGACTTCTATCTTTTAATATATCAAAGGGTGACATCATAAATTAAATAAAGGTACGTATACTGGTATGTTAGAGACATAACTCTTGATTAACAAAGACTCATTATTCTTAGATATAGAATCCATAACTCTTTTAAGAGTTAATAATATCTTCTTGTAGGTATTATCTTGAAATTAAAAAACTAGAGCACTCAATCATTTAGATATATTTGTGCAACTAGAATGGTTTACTGTTTGTATGTGTTATGAATAGTAAGCATTCTAATGGTGAGATAATTAAACATAAGAAAAATATAATCGGGAAGGTAAAACGAAATTTATCTTTAAGCTGATTATGGATGTCTTATGGGGATGTTGCACATCATGATATGTCACAGATGAATAACTTATTGGAGTTTTGTAATTTACATCACTACTAGAAATTTGAGATTATACTACCCTCATTTATAAACCATTGTGGTAAGGGAGAAAAAACGTGGGGAGTTCGCTCGAGAAGACGAAAACCATCCTGGTAGGAGGGGATGTCTTTTACGATGGTTTTTAGGAAAAACCATTATGGTAGATTAGACTTTCCACTACGGCTTTTCTAAAAAACTATCATGGAAGGTTAATCTTTTCACAACAATTTTTAGGAAAAACAGTCATGGAAAGTGTATTAACATCTTTATTGTAGCTCGATAATCAAATAAGAATCATAAACCCAACTCTTAAAAATACATCTAGAATCTCCCGAAATTGCAGTCGCCATCTCTCTCCGCCTCCATCCTCCTTAATCTCCTTCCTAATTGTATTTTATTAGGTATATTTATAAATAGGTTTTGATTTTGTTGGTTAGCTTTTTGGTTTGTGAATTTATAATCATGATAAGTTTTTGAGATATATTGGGTATGATTAATTTATGGATTAATTAGTATTATTGA
This sequence comes from Artocarpus heterophyllus, assembly GCA_025403435.1. NCBI lineage: Eukaryota > Viridiplantae > Streptophyta > Magnoliopsida > Rosales > Moraceae > Artocarpus > Artocarpus heterophyllus. Next base: position 5,704,685 of record CM046339.1, on the reverse strand, counting down.
TCAAAGTTTATTGTTTTGTGGATATGATTAGTTATTTAGATATGGATATGATTAATTCATTTTATAAATATGATTTATTATTTGAATATGATGGGCATGTGTAAAATAAATATTTGAGTATGATTAGCTATATTGAAATTAATGGGCATGAATAAATTGTGAAATTTGTGGATTATGGTATGATTTATGTATGGTAGGTTAATTAATTTGTGAAATTGTTTTTAATTGAATTGCATTATATATTTTTTGATTTAGGACTTACGAAATGGATAAGAAATGAATGTGGGATTTTCGATTGTCTAAAGAATACGTGAATGGTGTAGAAAAGTTCTTGGATTTTGCCAAAACTCATGCCCATGGTGATAAAATTCGGTGTCTTTGTGTTTAATGTGGAAACTATAGATCTCATTTAATTCCAATTGTTAGAGGACATTTATTTCAAAATAGGCTAATAAGTAGTTACCAAATGTGGCATTTTTATGGTGAGTTTAAGTTCAATCCAACTTTAGTAAGTAAAGAAAAAGAAGCTATTGTGGAAGATAATATGGATAATCACGACAATATGGTTGATATGGTCAATGATATGGAAAAACACTTTTTACACCGTCCGGACTTATTTGAGACAATAATGAATCATGCTGAGACACCCGTATATGAGGGGTGTACCAATTTCACCAAATTGTCCACTTTAGTTGGATTATAGAATTTGAAATCATTGGATGGGTGGTCAAATTCTAGTTTTACAAATCTTTTGGAATTTCTAGGAAGGCTTCTACTAGAGGATAATAAATTACCAACTAGTATACATGAAGCTAAGAAAACTTGAGCACTTTGAAAATGGAGTATAAAAAAATTCATCCTTGTGAAAATGATTATGTTCTTTATAGGAATGAGTTGGAGTACACGAATGATTGCCAAGTTTGTAAAGAGTCAAGGTGGAAAAAAGGAAAGGAACCAAAAGAATGGTAAGAATGGAGTACCGATGAAGGTGTTGTGATACATTCCATTGGGACCACATTTCAGACGTTTTTCAAAAACACAAAACATGCCAAGAATTTGACATGGCATCACGACAAACAGGTCGATGATGGTGTGCTTATACATCCAACAGATCTACCACAATGGAAATCGTTTGAAGCCGATCATTCTAGTTTACTACAGATCCAAGAAATATACATTTCACTTTGTCGATGGATGGAATGAACCCATATAGCAACATGAGTAGTAGGCATAGCACTTGGCCCTTAATACTTATCAACTATAATCTTTCTCCAAAAATGTGCATGAAATGGAAGTTCTTGCTATTGTCTTTATTGATTTTAGGTCCTCACCAACCGGGGAATAACATTGATGTATACTTCGCACCATTAATCGATGACCTAAATAACTTGTGAGAAAATAGAATCTAAGTTAGAGATGCTTACCGTGAAGAGACGTTCACACTCCATGCAATGTTGATATAGACAATTAACGACTTCCCCACATATGACAATTTATTTGGTTATTTGGTAAAGAGTTCTATTGGTTTTCCTATTTTTATGAAGGAAACATCTCATAAATGGTTGAAGAATTGTAAAAAAAAACCATTTTTGTTGGTCATAGAAGATAGTTGCTACGAGATCATCTTTACTACAAACAAAAGAAATCCTTGGATGGTAACATCGAAGAAAGAGACCCTCCTCAGTCTTTAATGGATGAACAAATATTTGAAATGGTAAAAGATATAAAAGTGGTAATCAGGAAGAAAAAGTGAGGTAAGGATGAGCCGCTGATAGATGGACCATATAAAAAGAGATCAATCTTTTTTGAACTTCCATATTAGAAGACATTTTTTGTTCGTCATTGCTTGGATGTTATCTATCTTGAGAAAAACATTTTGAATTAATAGTCGGCACATTGCTTGACATTCTGGGAAAGACTAAGAAGGATGAAAAATCACGGTTAGATCTCATAGAAATAGAGATTAGGACTAATTTGTTTTCCCAAGAAAAGAGGGAACTGTTCTTACTTACCTTGGGTAAAACGCATGTTATCAAGAGGGAAAAGAGAGAGCATTGTGAATGGCTTGCTTCATTGAAAGGACTGGATGGCTATTTTTAAACTTTAAAAAGTTGGTGTCGATGAAGGATTTGAAACTTATTGGCATGAAAACACATGATTGTGATGTACTGATATAACAATTACTACCACTTGTGTTGCAGGAAATTCTAATAAAGGATGCGAGATTTGCAATTACCAAGTTGTGCTTGTTCTTTAATTCAATATGCTCAAAGTAATTGATCCACTTATGCTAGATTCACTACAATCAGAGTTGGTGCAAACCTTGTGCATGCTTAAGAAGTATTTTACATCGGCATTTTTTGACATAATGATTTATCGAATAGTGCACTTAGTATGTGAAGTTAAGTTATACAAACTGGTATATTTGAGATGGATGTAGCCATTTGAAAAGTATATAAAGGTTTTGAATGGCTATGTGAAGAACCAAAACAGGCTAAAGGGATGTATCGTAGAAAGTTACATAGCTAAAGAATCGGTTGAACTCTGCTCCAAGTACTTTTCCAATGTGGAAGCAATTAGGGTGCCAAAGATAGTAAAAATCGAGGCTAAGAGACTATTTATTGGCAATCCTTTCTCGGTAAATCAAGGAAAGTAGGAGCAAGCTTGTTTTTATGTCTTGTCCAATGTTAATGAAGTGGAGCCTTTCATTGGGATGCACATGAAGAAATAAGAAGTGGTTGCAAGATGAATACAACCGGACCTTTCAGGTGTGGATTAGATCACACATCACTACCAAGTGCTCCATATCACAAGATAGAAGCATGTCACAAGATTAAAGAACCTAGCTAGAGGACCGTCATCGGTAGTTACAAGGTATACATCATATTTCATAATAGTTACACTTTCTACACTCACGAAAGAAATGAGAAGCATCCTATCCAAAATAGCGATGTGACTATCCATGCCAATGCTATGGATATTTTCACCGCTAAGGACAATAATTTGGTATATGGGTGTCACGAACCTAAACCTGGGTAGTGACGTAGAGGTTTAATTAATATAAATTAAACAGATTTAACTAAACTTGTTTATTATTTAATTAATAAATTAAGAAATCATGCTTAGGGTAATCTATGAAAATGAAGTAAATTTAAAACTTTTTTGGAATATTACCATCCATTAAAACTTAGCAAGTTAATTTCGTGAAATAACCTCTATAAATAAATAAATCCATAAAATTGGACGATGAGCAAATTGAGCCGCATCGGACCCCACACAGTGCACACATAGTACCAACATAAGCAAAAAGATACAAACCATAGTCTAATAGAAAATAAATAATGTCCTTAATATTACATGCCTTATACAAATAAGCAAGTAAACTAAAAGAGGTTCCCACGGTCCATGCGTGCAAACCAGTAGCATCCTATTCGGTGGTATATTGCGAACCACCTAGAGGGGGAAGATTTTAAAAGACAAAGTAAAATCATGAGCGACAGGCTCAATAGGGCTTAAGTTCTACAATCATTAATTTAAAGATAAAATATGTAAATTTAAAAGCAATAAAAAGACAATAAATAAATATTAAGTAATTCCATACTTACCGTTCTGGTCTAGTGATCATTTGAAATCAAGATTTATTTTTTATTATGTACAAGCCAACTAACTCAGTACCGTAGTGGTCTAGCTGGGTTTCGAAACCTGCCCCTAAGGTCGTTCTCTGTACGACCCAATCTCTGTGTATGGCATCACGCACAAACATATCATTCCGAACGGAGGTTCTTAATTCGTTCGCTACTCAGTGTCGTCATGATCATATCATTATTCAAGTCTCGTATTACCGGGTTATCATTTTACATGTATTATTCCGTTCATTATGTCCATATTCAACAACCAATTGAAATATAGAAATATCTCCTCATCCTTTAAAACATTTTTGAGAAAACACAGTGTGGCCAAAAACTCTTTAAAAATCAAGGCTACTAAGTGAGGAAGGTCTAAAGTCCTACCTAATTATCTAGCATGATTGCACTAACACCGTAGTCCTGTTTCGCTACACGTTTGCTCCTCTGAATGACAGATAACCTTGGGTGTAAACTAATTGTATCAGCATCTAATCGTTATCGTAACCCACTAGTATACTACTCCTGGTTCCTTAGTGTTTTGTTTGCTATTTCAATATCTCATTTATTTTTTTTAACACTTAAACACATTTTAGACCATGCTAAAAACAATTCCTGATATGTAAATTAAGTAAAATACACTTAAAAATGTATTTTGGAATAGGTGGGGCTCGGGTGACCTAAGAACAGCCCCTAGTGTGTTGCAGTTAATTGCATATAGTGTTCCACGATTGACCACGTATCCTTGGTTGCTCGATCGATCGTGTTACATAAAGCATGGTTGACCACGCTGTCGTGACCAATATGCTCTATTTTCAAGCATCCGAGCTTCAATCCATTTTCAATTCACTTTAAACATGTTCTAATGCTATCTAAACATTTCTAAAATGTTTTATAATCACTATATGAGACATTTAAACTTGATTATATGGACATGCAATATAGTTTTACCATTTTTTGTACATTTATTCAAATAAATTTGAAAATGAACAAAATAATGTGAAAATCATTTTAATCCAGTTCTAACCTAAATGGAGCATGGATTCGTGTTGGTTTAGGGTATACAAACTTAGAATGCATGTGTTTAAAGCTATATTAACTTAGATTACAGCATGCATGTATGGATTTTGTCTAAAGAAATTGCAATTAAAATTGTTTTCATGAAGCCATTTTTTTGACATTTTGACACATGAATTGGTAAAGAAATCAGAGTTAAAAAGCTTAAATTTGAAAGTCTAATCTAGTAAGACATTGCCAACCTCGAGTGAAATGTTTTTGAAAGAAATGTTGGTGACTCTAACTTTGTTTCTTGGCCTCTAATCAGTTGAAAATGAAGCTGAGGTTTTGATATGAGTTTGAACTGTTGAATGATGAAAGAGTGTTTTTTTGGGTTATACAGAGAGAGAAAGAGTGAAAGAGACATTAATAGAGGGGAAGAAACTGAAAGGAATAGCTAATGGAGTTAGGTATTAATATCCTAGTTCATTTACCATTTGCAGGTAAAAACTGTACTCAGCACATAGTTTTTTTATGGGGGGAAGTTGTTTCAAGGTGGGTCTAGACTTCAAGGTGGTTTCAAGTGGGAGACTTCCAAAAGCTAGTTCTAAATTCCCATACCGCAATTCACGTGATTTAGTCTAAAAAGGGAAAAGGTGTAATGACTGAGAAAATTTTATTAATAAAATCTAATATTTAATTAGGCTTAATTAATGAATTTACTCTTAAAAATATAAATTTTTGTAAAAATTACGATAAAGTATGAATGAACGATATTGATTGCAAATTTGATGACAATTGTGATGCAATGTTGGATATGGTAAAATACATATTTTATGAGTTTAATTACTCAGGAATTTGTAAATAATATCCATAGAATGAATTTTATATCACGATTAATTGTAAAATTGTGATATAAACGAATGAGAGATTAGAATGTAAATAGGACATAGAGGTTGTCCAAACCTTAACCTGGGGTAGAAAGGAGGCCGAAGCAGTACAAGAATACTGCTAAGTGAAAATGTAAATACAGAAAATGTCATGATTGGCCTCCAAAAGTGAATGAAAAGTAAATTAAATATTTTTATAAGTCTAAGGATAGAAGATACACTGATTTGACCACGACAGTGTAAGAAAAATACTGCGTGATGAAAAATTACATTGTACAAATTTTTAGGCCCCACAAAGTGGACACCCAACTGAATTTGATTGGGCCACCAAGCTTAGAAATGTGGCCAATAGCATGATGACACCTAGGGTATACTCATGGGTTACCATGAGTCATCAAGTGGATAAGGAAGCATTTATGTCAAAGTTATCACAAATTTTCCATTTCTTTTCTTTCCTTCCATGTTCGGCAGCCATTGATGAAGCTCTCAAAAAATTTTCTTAACCTCACACTTTGCAAAAATAACCCCAAAACAGGTTTTAGAAGCAAGCTCAAGGATTTTTCACAAGATTTAAGGTAAAATCCCAAACTTTTTGGCAAGTTTTAAAGGGATTTTTCATGGGTAAAGGGGGAAATTAATTCATGGTGTTTTTGCATGAAAATGAAGCCTAAGAAGGAGTTCAAGGAGCCTTGGAAGGTTAGAAATCAAAATAGTGTTATTTGGGTAAGTTTTGAGTTTTAAAGTTTTCAAATTTTGTTTTGATTTTTATTCTTTAAAACCCATGTGGGTTCTTGAGCATGTATTTAATGTAATTTCATGTATATGTGATGTATGGCATGTTTAATTTGTTAAACTTTGGTTTAAAGTGCAAAATGTTGGTTTTTGCAAAAAGTATAATTTTTGTAATTTTTATGTTAGTTTTAGCAAAAGTGATGTTTGAGCATGAGGATGATTTAAATAAGGCATGGAATGGTTTCTGCAGGGATAGATTTGCAATTTTAAAATGGATTTCTACAAAAACGCCCTAGGGACTAAATTGAAAGAAAAAGTTCTTTCTCGGTAGAATTGAAAATAGGCCAAAAACACCCTAGTATAGTAAGATTTTCACAAAAGTTAAAACATGAAAGTTGTAGATCTCGAGGAAACTATTCGGCATTGCAAGCGGTTTGTCGAAAAACTCAATTGTTTGTGAGATTTTGAAAAAAAAAATTTAAAGGCAAAAACGTCATTTCCTAAAGGATTTTGAAAATGGTACTTTGAGCAACAATGATCCTAAAAAAATAGAAAATTTTAGAACAAAAAGGACAATTTTAGCCCCGGGGTAAAATTGTCAAAATTTTCAGTTTAGGGTTGAATTGTAAAGTTTTATAGAAAAGGGGCATAAGTGTGAAATAAAGGGATACGGGCCACTAGGGCATTATTTTAAGGTTAATATGTGGCTATTTTTGTTAAAATAACGAAATCGAGCTCGGGTAGATCAGTAGGTTCATGGAGGGCAAAATCATCACCTTTGCCCGAATAAACCCGAATCGCTATGAAATGTTTTCAATGGGATAAGAAGATGATTAGAAAGATTTTCGCCCTTCGTAAGTGACGATAAGGTAAAGTTAGATAGAAATAAGGAAACTAGTGGGTCCAGTGTTGTATACAGTTATGCAACTCAACTAATTAAGTAACGAACGTTTTGTAACGAAACATAATGAAAGTCGCTAATAGTTTTTGCAATTGGCCAATAGGATCCTAGAAGTCTAGGACAAAGGAAAATCAAGGTCGATTTATGCGACACACAAAATCAAGCAAGTACCTTTCCTACCTACAGTATGAAAACGTAGGTATAGGATGTATGTATATGTACACCTGAGTATATATTACGGTGTAAACTTATGTGTTTGTTATGAGATGAATACCTAGAGGTACAGTATGGATACCTATGAATATACGATTAAAATACCTGAGTTTATAACATGTTTGTATTAGCATGTACGATATATTATGTACTTGTGTGTAGAATGATGAATACTTGTGTGCATTAAATGTTACATACCCATGTGTACAATGATGAATACCTATGTGTATATAAAGTAAGTACTTGTGTATACTATGCTATGCAACGAATTTATGTGTTATGGATAACATGTGAACATCACATCATGCATGGTATGTCAACCATAATAAATGAACTCGTAAATATGTCACTAGAAATTAAGAAAAGTGTCATACCAACTCCTGACTCAAGGGGAGTTTAAAGGATATAGTATGGTTATGGTGTTACATAAACCTTAATGAAATTGCACAATGGTACGAACACTTGGGCCCTAGTAAAGATAAGAAATGATGAAGATAAGGAAAGTTTATAAGAAAGCATAATTGACTCATGCATTTATTTGAATGTCCATGTGGGATTTATAGGACTTACTGGGTGTTAGCTCATTAAGTATTTCATACTGTAGGTATTCTGACGAGAAGGTCAAAATAAATCGTAATGGTGAGCTGGTGGATGAATGATGTGTGCAGACTTGGTATGGTTTTTGCCGCAGTATGTTTACGTTGTATTGTATTTTAAGATATTTTGAAAGTAATGTTTGATAAACTATATTGCAAAAGAAAGGTAGTTATGTAAATATAAGTATATGTTTGTATTTCAGAAGTTGTTAGACCACTATATGTAAAGTATTTATTAAAAAGAAAAAAAAATTTCCTAAATTTTTGCCCTAAAGTAGGTAAGAAAGAGTTTTATCACAACTCGAAAGGCGGGTTGTGATAGTTGGTATCAGAGCGAAAATCTTGCCATCCTACTGCACATCGTCATCTGCTCCATTGCCATAGCTCAAGTAATATAGTTTGATTTTAAGTATAAGAATGTTTAGTTTTTATTTTATATGGCATTATTATGTTAATTACGGTAATAAATATAGTATATGGCGGAGCTGCATCATAACCATGACATGGAGGCCAATCGAAAAGCAAGTATTGCTTTCCAAGACGCGATGCCACCACGATACTATGGGAGTCGGCAGCCTATGGTGCGACCGAATGGCTACACGTAGTTGAGGTGATCTTCGATGCCTGTCATACGGCACCACACCTCCAGGTTTTATTGGCTTCTGGATTGTTGTTGAGAGAAGGACTAGTATGGTGGCTGAGGATTAAACCTGATGAGCGACTAAGGGATTGGCAAGGCTTCAGAGAAAAGATCCAAGCCGAATTCGCACCCTTACCCCTAGCAGATGCCATGCATGTCCAAATGATTCCGATGTTGTAGGCAGATTGACGACGTAGGTTGTACTTACGTGTAGAACTGGTTTGGGGAAGATATGTAGGGGAGCCGGTAGATCATAATATCTTGAGGTTTCGTTGAACCATCATGCCATTGATTCCCCCTAAAATACCTTTATGGTGAATTTGTGATCTGGTTTGGAGAGATCTTCCGATGCAGTCCAGCAGCAGATGCAGTATCCAGGGAATTACCTTAGCGTTCACGATTTTCTTATGGCGGTATATCATGCAGAATAGAATATGGTCACACCCCTGGAAGATCCCCCAGTGGATATGGAAGAGGATGATGATGATGATGATGATGGTGATGATAACATTGATGAAGAGCCTATGCCTCCTAAGCCAATAATCGCAAGTGATGACAAGTCGACTGATTCAGATATAAAGGAAGAAGAGGACCCTGAGGAGGTTTTCGAACATAGTAACATGTCGGGAGTTGAGTCAGACTAAAAAAGAATTTATGAAGACTTTTGTGTAGTCTAATTTACATAGATGTGAGATTAGTATAGTTTTGGGCCCTATGGCTTTTGTATATTCATGTATGTCTGACAAATGGTTTCCTTCCCGACAATAGGGTATATATAGCTGGAAGTGATAACTCCTCCCGAAAATTATATGAATTGTTTATGTATGGAAGGAAAGTATGTATGTTAGTTATGCATGTAAAGTTATGAAGGATGTAAATAAAAAAAAAAAAGAAAGAAAGGAAATGAAAGAGGTTCATGAAATGTATGAAGGTTAATGAAATAAAATGCATGAAGGTAAATGAAATGAAATGTATGAAGCAAGATATTGAGTTCATATAATTGTGTATGTTTGTATGTATTTATGTTATTTAAATATATGCATTCATTGATTGGATACTATTAAGTTAATAGTATGTGCTAGCATAGTAAAGAAATTATACGATAGGTATATAATGATTAATATCGATGGCAGATACACCCGGAGAACCAATGAATCCAGATTTAATGGCCATGACCATGGAATTGCAACAGAAGCTCCAAGCACAGGAGCAGGAAATGCTAGGTTTACGGGAACAGTTAGCTAACTAGAATCTTGTACCCCCAGTACGTATGGACACGCCACCCCCAGTACCACCGCCACAGCAAGCGAAACTAGTAGTCCCAGCTGCTCCGGTAGCATCTACTATCAAATTTTATGAAAGATTTCGAAGGATGAAGGCCTCAGAATTTGATGGATCTACAGACCCCTTAGAGGCCGACGATTGGCTTACAGGCATAGAAAGAGTTCTGAAATTCATGGGACTTAGCAACAATGAGAAAGTCCTATGCGCTTCATTTTTTCTCACTAAAGATGCCAGGAGATGGTGAGAGTCAGTAGAGCGTAGAAGAAACATCGACGAAATGACATGGCCAGATTTCGTGGAAGAATTTGACAAGGCTTACTTTAATGTGGAAACCATGGCAGCCCAACAAGAAGAATTCAATAATTTCAAGCAAGAAAACATGTCCGTAGCTGATGTTGTAAAGAGGTTTAACCAGCTAGCACAGCTTTGTCCCAAGTTAGTGCCCACTGATCGGGAATGAATAAGACGATTGATGAGAATGTTCAAAAGTGACATTGCCCTTGTGGTTGATAATGGAGGGCAAGCTCCTAAGGGTGTGGAGGATTGTATTGAATGGGCAATCAAAGTTGAGTTTAGAATTGCCCATGATAAGGAAGAAAGAGCAAGGATTTTCAAAGCTCAAAAAGAGGAGAAAGCTCTAGCCAAGCAAAGTCAAGCCGTACAAGTAAAAGGACAAGGAGGCGTCTCAAGCCAAGGGCCATCCTAGAACTTTCAAGCGGGACGTGGCTGCATTGCTAACAATAAGAGGAAATGGAACCTGAATAGTTCAAAGAATCCAAAGGGTCAACCTCAGAAGAGGATTAATGATGGAGGGAACAACAAACCCCTTTGCAGTCAATGTGGGAAGAGACATGTAGGGAAATGCAAGGCTGGCACAAACAAGTGCTATATCTGCGAAAAAGAAGGGCACTACGTGAGAAATTGTTTTTCTAATCCTCAAAGTCAGAATAGTCAAGCTTAGCAAAGGCCTCAAGGAAATCAACTGCATGCAGTTCAAGTTCAGGCACAGATTGAAGGCCCTAGTGTTAGTCAAGGGTGACTAGAAGCTCCGGAACCAAGTGGGTGAATTTATGCCTACATAAAGAAGGAAGAAGACGCGGGAACCTTATCGGTGGTGACAGGTCAATTTTCTATTGCCAACACTGATGCATATGTTTTGTTTGATTCTAGAGTAACACATTTGTTTGCATCATTTAAGTTTATGAAATGAATAGGAAGTAAAGGAGATAGGATAGAGCAAACCTTTAGAGTTGCACTACCCTCTGGGGAGGTATTGAATGTTGATTATTGGTTACGTCATGTACCGATAATCATTTGTAGAAGGGAATTGTATATTGATTTGATAATAATCGATATACAAGATTACGACGTCATTCTAGGAATGGATTTTCTAGGGAAATACACAGCCAAGATTAATTGCCGACACTGCAAGGTTACATTCTGACCTCACGGGAGTGAAAAGTTTGTGTATTCAGGGAAAGTTCCCAAAGCTCCCAAGGCGATGATTTCAGCAGTAAAGGCAAGGAAGATGTTGGAAAGCGGATGCACTAGTTATCTTGTGAATTTGATAAGGAAAGATCAAGAAGCTCAGTTAAGACTAGAGAATGTTCCCATAGTAAGGGAATTCATTGATGTGTTTCCCGACGAGTTACCAAGCTTGCCACCAGAATGGGAGATTTCATTTGAGATCGAATTGATGCCCGACATAGCCCCGATTTCGAAGGCACCACATCGAATGGCTCCAGGGAAACTCAAGGAACTTCAGGCGCAACTAAAGAAATTATTGGACAAGGGATTCATCCGACCAAGTCATTCCCCATGGGGAGCGCCTGTTTTTTTTGTTAAGAAGAAGGACGGAATGTTACGAATGTGTATTGACTACTGGGAACTGAACAAGGTCACGGTTAAGAACAAGTATCCACTACCATGGATTGATGATTTGTTTGATCAACTGAAAGGAGCGTCAGTATTCTCAAAGATTGATCTACGCTCGGGATATCATCAACTGCGAGTTAAAGAAGAAGATACACCAAGGACGACGTTCCGAACATGTTACGGGCATTACGAATTTTGCGTTAGGCCATTTGGACTGACCAATGCCCCAACAGCCTTTATGGATCTCATGAACCAGATTTTGAAGGAATACCTCGATAAGTTCGTCATCGTTTATATCGACGATATTCTCATATATTCAAGAACGCCAGAGGAACATGAAGAGCACCTGAGGATCACACTACAATTATTGAGAAGGCATCAATTGTACGCCAAGTTCTCAAAATGTGAGTTTTGGCTGGAGAAGGTCAATTTCCTAGGACACGTGGTGACACAGGATGGAGTATCCATTGATTCCATCAAAGTGGAAGCGGTGAATAAATAACCTACACCGAAAAGCGTAATCAAAAGCAAAAGTTTCCTCGGTTTAAAGAGCTACTATTGACGTTTTATAGAAGGATTTTCCCAACTTACAGCACCACTCACTACACTTACACGGAAAGCAGCAAAGTATGAATGGACTAAGAAGTGTGAAGAAAGTTTCAAAGAGTTAAAAAGGCAACTTACAAGTGCACCAGTGTTGACAATACCTAATCCAGACCTAGGAATGTTCATGATCTACAGTGATGTATCGAAAACAGGACTAGGAGCTGTATTGACGCAAAATGGAAAGGTGATTGCATACACGTCCCAAAAACTAAAGGTTCATGAAAGGAATTATCCAACGCATGACTTAGAGTTAGCGGTGGTTGTATTTGTGTTGAAGATATGGCGTCACTACCTGTATGGAGCTAAGTGCAAAATTTATACGGACCATCAGAGTCTGAAGTATATATTTACGCAAAAGGAGCTCAACATGAGACAGCGAAGGTGGCTAGAGTTGGTTAAAGACTGCGACTGTGAAATTCTATATCACCCAGGAAAGGCTAATCGAGTAGCCAATGCCCTTAGTCGTAGAACAATGTCTTCACTTGCAATAATGCAGTTAATGCCAAAACCTCTTCAGAAGGACTTGATGGAAGCGGGAATAGAGCTAACCACTAGAAGATTAACCCAGTTGTCCTTTCGACTAGCTATCTTGGAGAACTTAAAGGAGCAACAAGAAGCAGATCCGTTGCTACTTAAAGCAAGGAATGAGGTTCTTGAGAACAAAGAAACAGAATTTAACATCTTCAAAGATGGCATTCTCCATTATAAGGGTTGAATCTGCATCCCCAATGATGAAGGATTAAAGAAACAAGTATTAGAAGAAGGTCATGAAGCACCATACGTGGCTCATCCAGGAGCTACTAAAATGTACCAAGACTTGAAAGAGCACTATTGGTGGCACGAAATGAAGAACGATGTCGCACAGTTTGTCACCAAATGCCTTACATGCCAAAAGGTGAAAGTTGAGCATCAACGGCCAGCAGGCGAATTACAGAAAATTGAAATTCCCAAATGGAAATGGGACCAGATAACTATGGATCTGGTGACTAGGCTACCTAGAATTACAGGTGGACACGACGCTATATGGGTAATCGTTGATAGATTGACGAAATCAGCTCACTTCTTACCCATTAAACTCAATAGTTCTGTGGAAAGACTAGCTGAACTATATGTAGCCCAGATAGTTAGATACCACGGAGTTCCAAAATCTATCATTTCTCATTGAGATGGTCGATTTACCTCTAAGTTCTGGAGGAATGTTCATCAGGCAATGGGGACGAAGCTGACTTTTAGTACAGCTTTTTACCCCCAAACGGATGGTCAATCTGAAAGGACCATTCAAACCCTAGAAGATATGCTAAGAGCCTGTGTGCTAGATTTTAAAGGAGGATGGGACAAAAAGCTTCCGTTGATCAAATTCACTTATAATAACAGTTATCAAGCCTCTATAGGAATGACTCCTTATAAAGCTCTTTACGAAAGAAGATGCAGATCACCACTACATTGGTATGAAACAGGGGAAAAGACATTATCGACTATAGATTTTGTGCAAAGGACGACGGAAGATGTGAAACTAATCTGTCAACGAATGGAAACTGCCTTTAGTCGACAAAAGAGTTACGCAGATCGGTGACGAAGACCCCTGGAATTCCAAGTAGGGGATTTGGTCTTCTTGAAGGTGACACCAATGAAAGGAGTAATCAAATTTGGAAAGAAAGGAAAACTTGGCCCAAGATACATTGGACCATTTGAAATCTTAGAACGGGTAGGCAATGTAGCATATAAGGTGGCCTTACCCTCTGATCTAGCATCGATACACAATGTATTCCATGTATCCATGCTAAAGAAGTACGTACCAGATTCTTCGTATGTTCTACAGCTAGAGGAAATTGACGTACAGGAGAACCTATCATATGAAGAGAAACCAGTTCAAGCATTGGCACGAGAAGAAAAAGAACTAAGAAACAAGAAGATACCTCTCGTCAAAGTTTTATGGTGCAATCAACAAGTAGAAGAAGCAATGTGGGAACGAGAGGATGAAATGATGAAAAGCTACCCTGAATTGTTTTGATTTTCAAGGATGAAAATTCTTAAGGGGGGTAGATTGTAATGACCGAGAAAATTTCATTGATAAAACCTAATATTTAATTGGGTTTAATTAATGAATTTACTCTGAAAAATGTAAATTTTTGTAAAAATTACGATAAAGTATGAATGAGCGGTATTGATTACAAATTTGATGGCAATTGTGATGCAATGTTGGATATGGTAATATACAGATTTTATGAGTTTAATTACTTAGGAATTTGTAAATGATATCCATAGAATAAATTTTATATCATGATTAATTGTAAAATTATGATATAAACGAATGGGAGATTAGAATGTAAATAGGACATAGAAGTTGTCAAAACCCTAACCTGGGGTAGAAAGGAGGCCGGAGCAGTATAAGAATATTGCTAAGTGAAAATGTAGATACAAAAAATGTCATGATTGGCCTCCAAAAGTGAACGAAAAGTAAGTTAAATATTTTTTTACAGTCTAAGGATAAAAAATATACTGATTTGACCACGACAGTGTAAGAAAAATACTAGGTGACGAAAAATTACACTGTACAAATTTTTGGGCCCTGCAAAGTGGACACCCAACCGAATTTGATTGGGCCACCAAGCTTTGAAATGTGGCCCAATAGCATGATGACACCTAGGTATACTCATGGGTTACCATGAGTCATCAAGTGGATAAGGAAGCATTTATGGCAAAGTTATCACAAATTTTCCATTTCTTTTCTTTCCTTCCATGTTCAGCAGCCATTGATGAAGCTCTCAAAAAATTTTCTCAACCTCACACTTTGCAAAAATAACCCCAAAACAGGTTTTAGAAGCAAGCTCAAGGATTTTTCACAAGATTTAAGGTAAAATCCCAAACTTTTTAGCAAGTTTTCAAGGGATTTTTCATGGGTTAAGGGGGAAATTAATTCATGGTGTTTTTGCATGAAAATGAAGCCTAAGAAGGAGTTCAAGGAGCCTTGGAAGGTTAGAAATCAAAATAGTGCTATTTGGGTAAGTTTTGAGTTTTAAAGTTTTCAAATTTTGTTTTGATTTTTATTCTTTAAAGCCCATGTGGGTTCTTGAGCATGTATTTAATGAAATTTCATGTATATGTGATGTATGGCATGTTTAATTTGTGAAACTTTGGTTTAAAGTGCAAAATGCTGGTTTTTGCAAAAAGTGTAATTTTTGTAATTTTTATGTTAGTTTTAGCAAAAGTAATGTTTAAGCATGAGGATGATTTGAATAAGGCATGGAACGGTTTCTACAGGGATAGATTTGCAATTTTAAAATGGATTTCTATAAAAACGCCCTAGGGACTAAATTGAAAGAAAAAGTTCTTTCTCGGTAGAATTGAAAAATGGCCAAAATGCCCCTGTACAGTGAGATTTTCATAAAAGTTAAAACATGAAAGTTGTAGATCTCGAGGAAACTATTCGGCATTGCAAGCGGTTTGTTGAAAAACTCACTCATTCGTGAGATTTTCATTTTTCAAAGAATTTATGAATTTGTGAAAAATTTTAAAAAGGATAAAAACGTCATTTCCCAAAGGATTTTGAATATGGTACTTTGAGTAAAAATGATCCTTGAGAAAAATAGGAAATTTTGAAATAAAAAGGACAATTTTAGCCTCAGGGGCAAAATTGTCAAAATTTTCAATTTATGGGCTGAGTTGTAAAGTTTTATAGAAAAGGGGCATACGTGTGAAATAAAGGGATATGGGCCACTAGGGCATTATTTTAAGGTTAATATGTGGCTATTTTTGTTAAAATAACAAAATCGAGCTCGGGTAGATCAATAGGCTCACGGAGGGCAAAATCATCATTTTTGCCAGAATAAACCCGAATCGATCTGAAATGTTTTCAATGGGATAAGAAGATGATTAGAAAGATTTCCGCCCTTCGTAAGTGATGATAGGGTAAAGTTAGATAGAAATAAGGAAACCAATGGGTTCAATGTTGTATACAGTTATGCAACTCAACTAATTAAGTAACAAACGTTTTGCAACAAAACATAATGAAAGTCGCTAATAGTTTTTGCAATTGGCCAACAAGATCCTAGAAGTCTAGGACAAAGGAAAATCAAGGTCAATTTATGCGACACACGAAATCAAGGAAGTACCCTTCCCACCTACAGTATGAAAACGTAGGTATAGGATGTATGTATATGTACACCTAAGTATATATTACGGTGTAAACTTATGTGTTTGTTATGAGATGAATACCTAGAGGTATAGTATGGATACCTATGAATATACGATTAAAATACTTGAGTGTATAACATGTTTGTATTAGCATGTACGATATATTATGTACCTGTGTGTATAATGATGAATGCTTGTGTGTGTTAACTGTTACGTACCCATGTGTACAATGATGAATACCTGTATGTATATAAAGTAAGTACTTGTGTGTACTATGCTATGCAACGAATTTATGTGTTATGGATAACATGTGAACATCACATCATGCATGGTATGTCAACCATAATAAATGAACTGGTAAATATGTCACCAGAAATTAAGAAAAGTGTCATATTAACTCTTGACTCAAGGGGAGTTTAAAGGATATAGTATGGTTACGGTGTTACGTAAACCTAAATAAAATTGCGCAATGGTATGAACACTTAGGCCCTAGTAAAGATAAGAAATGATGAAGATAAGGAAAGTTTATAAGAAAGCATAATTGACTCATGCATTTATTTGAATGTCCATGTGGGATTTATGGGACTTACTGGGCATTAGCTCATTAAGTATTTCATGCTGTAGGTATTCTAACGAGAAGGTCAGAATAAATCGTAATGGTGAGCTGGCGGACGAATGATGTGCGCAGACTGGGTATGGTTTTCACCGTAGTATGTTTCCGTTGTATTGTATTTTAAGATATTTTGAAAGTAATGTTTGAAAAACTATATTGCAAAAGAAAGGTGGCTATGTAAATACAAGTATATTTTTGTATTTTAGAAGTTGTTAGACCAATATATATAAAGCATTTATTAAAAAGAAAAAAATTCTTAAATTTTTGCCCTAAAGTAGGTAAGAAAGAGTTTTATCACAGCCCGAAAAGACGCGTTGTGACAAAAGGGGACTTGTTGGGGATTTGGCACTTTGTTTTCAACAAAAATATGATTTTAGGGATTAAAAATAAAGTAAAAATAAAAATACCAAAATTGTTTTAAAAATTAACAAATGCTAATCCTCGAATAAATTAATAAATTATTTAAGATGCAATTTAATTAAGAAAATGTTACAAATTGATTAAATTAAGCTTAAATTGAAATTAGGCACACTAATTCATCGATTTATACACTAAACACATTTACTTAATTTTCAGACATTACATTGGGACCATGAACTACTTTGGTTTCATTAAAGATATTTAGGAAGTTGATTGTGGGGGATTACGCATAACACTTTTTAAGTACAAGTGAGCTGACAATAACTATGTTAAGACTGATAATAATGGCATCATGGTGGTTGACTTTAGAAGATTGAGATATAAAAATAATACATTCATTATGGCATCGCAAGCCATCTAAATTTTTTATGCATCTCGAAGATTTGGAATTGTCCCTAGTGGTCCTGATGAAGCCAAGAGTAGTTATTAACGGTGAAAAAGTTGCCTAGCATTGCATGGACATCCCTTCATTCACAAAGGGATTGCCACCGGTTGAAGTGATTGATGATTTTGACTATGATGTTTCCCACTTGCTTCGTAAAGATGTGGAATGGATATGTATTGAGGGACCAAAGAAAAAAAGAGAAAAAAATGAGCATTTGTAAACAAATTTATGTCAATATATTTCAGTGTAGTCTTTTTATTTTGTTTTTTCTTCTTTTTTAAACTAAGGGATATATTTATATATAGTTATTTTTGTGATAAAAATAGCAAAAAGTAAAAACTCCAGGCCATTGGATGCATAGCACATGGGCTAGCTACCCTACATAGAAGAGAAAAAGCTCTAACAAATTGTAGTTTTAGACCAATTTTTTTGCGACAGATTTTATGAAAAATCATTGTGCATTCAAACTTTACACCAGCATTTTAAGAAAAAAAAACCATTGTGAAAGTTGAACATTACACAATCGTTTTCATAAAAAACCATCGTAGAATGTTAAAGCTTGAAAAAACCGTCGTGGTAGCTTGATATTACACGACAGTTTTTCTAAAACACTATCGCATAACGTAGGGGCTAAACGGTGTAGTTTTAGCCCCCACTCCAAACCATGCCCTCAACTTAGGGCTTATATTTCAAAATTTCACTTTTCTCTCTTCTGCGCTCAAACTTTAACCCTTTCTCTCATACTCTTTCGCCCTTAAGACCATTGTTGCCATTGCCCTTGACCCGACCCCAAGCTACACCGTCGCCACCACCATCGTTGTCGTTGCCGTCGCCGCTGCCATTGCTGACGCCATTTCTTGCCATCGGCATCGTTCTGTAAGTCTATTTTCTTTTTCTTTTTTCTTTTTTTTTTTGTTTTTTTTCAAGCCATTAGTTGCGAAAAAGAGGTCACAAATTGAGCTCAAAGATTAACAATTTGCTATGACATCCAAAAAAACTTTGGATTTCAATGTTGCCTTAAAAACTTCTGTAAGTACTTTGGTCTCCACTAAATAACGCATGCAACTCTTAGAACAACATATAGAATCAGTAGCGCAAACAACAATACAATGATTTCAAATCCCATGTTTAATGTTGTGCTAAAAAATTAAGAAATTATCTTGATTTAGCTAATAAGAAATGGATATTTTCACGAACTCATGATGAACTTCCTATAGGACTTAAACCAGTATTGGCTTTGTACACTTATTAAGACATTATTAATTAATCCTTGGAGTTGACCTCTCCCGTTTCATTATACACATGTTTAGTTAATCCAAATGCAAAAAAAAACTTTGCATTCTAGTGTTTTCATCGGATATGGGATGTGTATTTCAATCCTTTGATGGTGCTTTTACAAATTTTTATTTTAACATATTCAACATATTTGTGCTTACCTTGCAAACTAGCATTAAAATATTCATTTTGTTGAACCTTAACTTGAAATTAATGTCTTTGGTTCTTGAATATTTTTGCTGATTTGAGTTTTGAAGTATAGATAAATGTTCATTTGGTTGATTGATTTATGCCAATGTATGTGTTTGCTTTTCAATGAAGATTTGGTTTAGATTAGGTAAAAGTGTCTCAAGAGAGGGATAATAACCACTATAATAAAGAGTATGAAGAGTGAACACCATCTTCCTCTCAATGTAGCAAGGGAAAACAAGTTAGCAAGGCTCGAAGACGTGTTAAATTTGATCTCAAAGTAGATTTTGAGTGGAGAGCTATTTTGATAAAAAAAAGTTCATTGGATGAAAAGAGAGATTTAAGAATAGAAGTGATGTTTGATGCAAAGGCCAATTAGAAGGCACACTTGGAAGTGAATTAAGCAGTTGGATTGGAGTCTTAAGTCGATAACACATTCCAATATGAACTAAAGATTAGAGAACTATAGATTTGGACCAAGTAAGAGATGTTGTTTAGAGAGAGATTTCCAAATCTTTCACAGTTGAGCGGTGATATAGAAAAAAAGATTTGAAGATTGGTGTTAAATTAGCATAGGAGCTTAGATCAGACCATTACGTCACTTTTGTAAAGTCCAACCTTTCCATTCTGGGGCAAGATGAAAATGAATTTAATTGCCCTTCTACGGTAGTACACTACTACCCCTCTATAAACGATGACAATTTATAAGCTTTTGTTAAGTATTGGTATTCCGTCAAATTCCAACTACTATCAGCAATACATGCAAGAAAAATAAGAGCAAAAAATGAATATGGCTTTATGGTTTCCCAAGATAGATATAGAGTGCTTGATCAATCATTGGTACGTTATTATCTTACCCATATTACATATATAAATTATTCTATCATTAATATGTTACTAACATAGCAAAATACATTTAGTTAAGATGGAAGTGCTACCATCACGAGAGGAGTTGTGGGTAAAATCGCATCAAGATCTTGATGGACAATTTAAAAATCCAAATTATGCAAAAATTTGGAACCTGATTGTAAGTTTCTTGAACTCAAATTCTTAATTTGTAATTTTATAACTTTTGAAGAATATTAAGAACAACTTAGTTTGTTGTTGTTTTACAAGATAAGTACATGATGCAATAAAGTTAAAGGACCTTTGAGTCTGTTGGTAACGAACGCATACTAACGAGGGCACTAGGGAAATCAGAACATTCAAATGTGTTTGCAGTCAATCTAAATATGTCAAGCAGTCTCAATACTTTGACTTCTAACCAACTTCAAAATTCGATTCTCAAATGTCGAAGATGCAGCAAGAAATTACAAAACTGCAAGATCTTGTGATTGAATTTATTTCTCAAAGAGGTGCCAAATTGATGGATGAGAGCATTTCACAACGCAACAGCTTCAAGGCTAGTTGCAACCCTCCCTTCAATGAAGCAAAAACCCCACAAGCTCCAAAAGTCCAATTATCACCTCATCATCAAGAGCACGAACAATATCAAGAATGTAGGCTCTCTGTTAACGATCGAATTAATGGTGGGTGTACACTTGTTGCGCTTAAGAAGGCATGGATGGAGAGTCTTCCAACTGATACAGTCCATGGAAGACCTTTAGAGGATGAAAACATGCACGTTAACATCATTACCATTAGAGTTAGAATGAATGAATTGTATGTTCTGATAATTGAAGCGACAATTGTGGGTGAAGCCACTTGAAGCTTTGTTGCATGGCCAAAAAGGTTAATTGAGGTCGTTGTAACTACAAAGACAAGTTAACCACCTAGCCACATTCCTCAACATGTTAAGGGAAAGAAACGCCAAAAAAAGAAAAGTGCTAGAAAAGCAATACAGCCACAAGCTGAGGTAGAACAAGAACAAGCGGTTGGGAAACAACCCGTTGTGAATGAGCCTCTACCTTCATTTAATATCTCTTTAGTACCTCAAGAATTCGTGTAGTTAGCTTTGTACACACATGCTTTCATGCATGATGGGTTAATGGTTTAGTGCCTGATACCGAAAAAATCACTGGCAATGAAATGCCTATCTAGTGGGGTATGAAGACATTTACTATTTCATCACCATTGATAAAATCAGGGTGAACTATATAACAATATACCTCAAGTAATATCTCTATCCTTAATTCTTACTTTTTTAAAAAAAATCTATGTAGAGTTGTAAGGTGCGTTTAAATAAGTTATGCGTTATTTTCATTCTAGTTTTTTGACAAAATATTGTGAACGTTAACGTAAGGTACACAATTTCAGCTTCATATATTCGGTCCTTGTTTCAAGTGTTGCAAGAGACCCACAAAGTGATGTTAGAGAGCGTGTCACATCACTTCTCCACTTATTAGCTAAAGCATCGAGGGGGAAATTATTCTTTATGCCATATAATATTGGTGAACATTGGATGTTGGCACTTGTTTCACCATGAGATGATCAAATATTTTGGTTTGTTCCTCTCAAACACCCACCAAGTGATGATTTCGTATCACTTACAAGATTGTAAATATCAATTTTTCTTATAAAATTGACTATGTTAAGTTTTACATAATTATGTTTATTAATTCATTTTAATCATAATACATTGTTAGGGCACTTAAGATTGAAAACTTCAAAGGGAAAGTGGTGTAACAAAGCGGGTGAATGGAATACTATATTCTAACCATAAATGTCCAAGACAACGAGGAAACATAGAATGTGGTTTTTTTTATTCTACGTTACATGCGAGATATAATTAATAATGATATACAAGCCCTATCAAAAAAGAAATTTTATATACATACAGATATAAATGAAGTTAGAGTTGAGTGGGTACAATTTATAAATAGGTATGTCATATACAGCTAGAGTAGTAGATAAATAATTACATTAAATAGTGAAATGTAAATGATTTTGTAAAGACTATAATTTTAATATACATATATTTTTTTTGGGGCAATCAGGGCCTTTTTGTAATGGATAACACACGGGACTAGCCATCCCATAGGAAATCAAAAATTCAATGTATTTTTTTGTCCATGACCAATTTTTCATGACGGTTTTTGTTAGAAACCATCGTGGAAACACATCCTTACATGACAGTTTCTATGAAAAACTGTCATGTGAGGTTCAGAGATGTTATTTTTTACGACGGTTTTTAAGAAAAACTGTTGTGTGATGTTGACCTTCCATGGTGGTTTTTTTTTTTTTTTAGAAAACCGTCATGTAAGGCTTTATTTCCACGACGGTTTTTTTATAAAACTGTCATGTAAGGATTTATTGATTTATTTCCATGATGATTTTCTAAGAAAAATGTCATGATAAGGGCCCCAAATGTTCCAGATTGGCACCTAAATGGATGTTCTATAACAGTAAAAAAACCATCGTGAAAACTTAATTTGGTACCACGACAGAGGTTTTCACAATAGTTTTTTAATTGTCGTGAATGTTTTTCATGACTGTTTTCAACCGTCATGGAAGGCCATGTTTGTAGTGCATATAGTTCGAGAGTGCAGCTCTAATCTTTTAGTGAAATAGCTTTAGAATTGATAGTTATAAAATGAGAATGTTAAGGACGTGTCATTTTATAATTATGGGAGCTTAATCTATATATGCCCATCGGATCCCTTTTACTAGCTCATATATTTTTCTGTAATAATGCAACATGTTTTTCCTAAAAATTGATAACTTATGTTAATTCTATGATGGAATGATTAGATTTTTATAAATAATTAATGTTAGTTTATTGATTGAATTATTTTCGTGAATTAATTTGAGATAAATATGTTGAATTATTTGTACGTATTTAATTTGATATGGGATTATCGACTTATGATTATTTTAATTAGATAACTTCTACATTGGGTTATTTGAATTAAAATTGAGGCTCCATAAAAGATTCTCAGGTCAAGTAAAATAGACAATCATCCAATTGGGTCAAACTAAAGTTGTTCTAGAACTAACACTAGGTCAGCCCCGACCAACTGGTTGACCGGCATATATAAGGTTGGGTCAATTGGCCCTACAAGGTTAACAAACTGTCTTACGCATTTTGCTACAAGACTTTAATCCAATGACTTGTTTTGAAGCCTAATTTTATTAGAATGAGTGCCCTACCAACCACTATAAATAGGAAACATGTTTCTATTATCAATTAGATCACTTGAGAAATTTAGAGATAGTATTGTTGTGGGATAAACTCTAAGCTTCCATAGGGTTATTGTTTAACATCAAGAACAATAACTCTTGGTTTTCTCTTGTGGTTGGAAAGGAGATGTTATCTAAAGGAAAATTGAACGATGTGTGCCCACTTGCATTTCATTTGCGGAAAAGAGAATAGCAAAGAAGATCAGTCAGTGAAGGCACTTTTAGATACTCTCTTTAATAGCAATTCTATCAAACAATTTTCTATCAAAAGTGCAATTTTTGATTTTCTAAGGCACGAAGATCTTTAAATAATTTATTATACATATCATGTTTAAATTGTTTAATGGAAAAAAACTTTTATTATTAATTTTTAAAGTTCCATTTTGTACTTGTTTTCCAACAATTGATATTCAGGCCATAGTTTTCGAAGTTTGTAATCATACTATATATATAAATTATGTGATCTTGATATCTCTACCATGCTTGAATTGAATTTTTTAGACAACATTCTAGAGTTTCAATATATTGTTATGTTGTCATGAGAGTATATGGTGAATGGTATTAATTATTAATTGTAAATTAAATCTTTATTTAATCATTATTTTAAATTAATTAACTCTGCTAGTTATAGTTTCTTAAAGGTTAGAACGTGTATCTAAGTTTTTCATATAATTAGAAGGCAATCTATCATCACCATCTAAATTTTTTTAATTTTTATTTTGTAGAAATTTTGTAAATTAGAAACGGTATAGGTTTTGGTTGTAAATTTTTAGAAAAATTTTTATTTTAATTAAAGACAAGATCTTGAAGACAGAGATAATTACGGTTTAAGATATTTTCTGCATTCATAAATTTTTTTCTGAGTTTTTGGAATTGTAATAAAATTAAAACTGAAAAATGATTTAGAAAAAAAAAACAATTCTGGTTTCATTCTATAATAGATTGGTTGACTAGCCCTTTGTGATC
The DNA here is from genome assembly GCA_025403435.1 of Artocarpus heterophyllus. Lineage (NCBI taxonomy): Eukaryota > Viridiplantae > Streptophyta > Magnoliopsida > Rosales > Moraceae > Artocarpus > Artocarpus heterophyllus. Next base: position 5,680,228 of record CM046339.1, on the reverse strand, counting down.
TAGTCAACAGGACATAAAGGAATCTGTGTCTCTGTTAGACAAACAAGTCGACTGGCCTTTTTGTTACCCGATCAGCCATGCGATTTATGAAGCAATTTTTGCACTATTTTTGTTTTATTTTTTGAGACAATTCCAAGAAAACAAGAAAATTTTATGATAACTAGAAAATAAATTTCAAATTATATAATATTAAAATTGAAGACAAACACCACTTGAATAAGAATATGGCATGAAGATAGAAGATGAAGAATCAATATATATTTCGATTTAGTTTTGTAATCTTTATTTTTCTTTTTCTAAGATGGAACCATAATATTATGATTAATTATTATATTACTTATAGCTTTACATATTACATTGCTTATTTGCTTTATAATATATTTTGCCATTTCTGTTGATAACGTGTCATGTAGAATAGAGAGCGCCATTCATTAAAATATTGTGTAGGAGAAGGTTTTCAAACAGAGGGCCTCAAGCCTTCATCGTTAGTCCATGGGTAGCACATGATGGTCCTAACCCCTAGGAAAGGATACACCATATACCAGGTAGGATTTCCTAGAGAATAATTTATTTGAGCATTTTCTATAGTTGTTCACCCCAACGTGGCCTAGCAAAATAATTATTAATATATTCTAGACCAATACGAGTCATAGATGGTATATACTTTTGGTAAGATCCGTGTTTCTAATTGAATTTGGCAAGTCTCCTTTAGATGGCTTGTTGAATTCTAAGTTATTGTTGTAAGGTTTTGATTTTTTTTTTCTCAAGCTTTTGATACATAAACACATATTTGATTGCTTTTATATTTATGTTATCTTACTAAATTATTATTGCATGTTTGCTTATATTTGGTATATGAATCTTTATTGTAGAATCAAAATGTCTAAAAATGCGTTATCATTGATACTTGATGAAACACACTTAATGGCAAGAACTATAACGATCGAAAAGAAAGAACATTGTCCTATTCTTTGAGAAACTAAAATTCATCCTAACTACCTTTTGTATTTTCATGCCTCCAACGAGTCCACTAATGAGCAAATCCAAGCATTTGATTGTTGAAAGGATGTTAACGATCAAGCTTACTGCTATATTATGACTAACATGAACAATGTGCTCTATGCCTGACATAAAGATCATGAAACTGCTTAGTAGATCTTGGACAATCTTGAAGACATGTTTGAGGCCAAACCTTAATGAAGCGATAAGGACCTCTTCAAAGCTTCTTAACTGCAGATAGAAACCTGAACATTTGTGAAACAGCACATAATATTGGTTAAGGGTTACCTCGCTAAGGCTTAAACTCGTGGAGAATACATTGATGCTAAGTCATAGATGACTACGATTTTTAAGACTCTTTCCAAGAAGTTTATCTAATTTAAAGTCTCGTACAACCTGAGCACTAGGCAAGATATTACCTTGACTGAGTTGATGAAGTAGTTACAGGACTAGAATACCTGATCAAAGATGCCCTAACCATTGGAGAGGCTAACATAGCGATTGCATATGGTTCTAATCCCAACTCAGGGAATGGAAAAAAGTAGCCAAGAATGGGAAGTCTTCTATTTTGCCAACAAAGGGCAAGAAGAAGAAGAAGAAGAAAAAGAGAAACCTAAAGAAACTTAAGTGCTTCTACTATGAGCGTTGGAAAAATAGTACGCAGTGGAATTTTAAAAAATTTATATCAGAGTATTTTCCAAAACACAAGTTTGACATGCTATATGTATAAATTAATTAGATCTTACTAACTTTTGTATGCCGAAGAACCCTCGCAAAACATGAAGAGAAGTAAAATTCCAAAAGAGCCTTAACCAACTAGTCTTCTTTGCTATTCTCTATCCACGACCGGAGTGAATGTGGGCTCACACATATAGCTCTTCCACCAAGTGTCTCTCCTTCTAACCAATCGAGAGAACCCAAAGCAAGTGTTCGTGATTTGTGAACAAAAGCTCTAAGGGAGTTTTCAAATTCTCACTAGCAAAGTATCACTCTTAATCTCTCAATTGATCTGAGTAACTCTTAAGACTTACTCCATTTATATAGAGGTTGGGCCTAGGGTCAGTCATTATCAGATTAGGTTTCAAAAACTCAAAACATAATCAAGTTTGGATCAATATTTGATAAGATCCACGTGGAAATGCATAATCTTATCCTTCGCTCATCGGCATGCCAAACAGCCTAATCGATAGGCCAAATAGGCCCCATCGATAGGCCAAACACATGGATTGGTAGGCCGAACTGCCGATTAAAATCTCAGCAAATCTTTTATTTTTCAACCGAGATTTTATAGGATAAAGTCTCAGTTTTAATTCAAATAACCCAATAGAGAAGTTATCTGATCAAAACAACTTTATCTAGATAATCTCTAAGAAAATAAATGAATTCCCAATTATTCTACAAGTTTATCTTGATCTAATTTATCCAAAATTAAATCAACCGATAAACAGACAAGAATTATCCAATCCCAATAATTCAACAAGTTTATCTTAAATTAATTTTATCACAAAATTAATTGAACCAATAAACAGACATGAATTATTTGATTCTTTCAAATTTTAACCAATCTAATAAATCTGACATAAGTCACCAATTATTGGAAAAGCACACCGTGTCGTTACAAGATGTTGTGAGCTAGCAAAGGGGACCAAATGGACCTATATAGTTCAAGCTCTCGATAATTACAAAACCTAATATCCTAGATATACATTTCATAATTATCAACTCCAATGCTACTCTACTAAAAGCTTGGAGCTGCACTCTCGAACTACATAGAATTACAAAGCCCGTATAGCTAACTCTCCATGACATATCATAGTGTATCGTATCCCCATATGATAATCCATAATCGGCTTAAGGACAAGTTCTGTCTTACCTTCCCAATTATTTTTATCTTACCTTCCATTATCTCACCATAAAAAAACTTGCTATCCAAAAGACAGTATACCATTCGGTTACACCTATGTATCCGATGGTTGAGCGCTCCAGTTTTTCATTTACAGGATAACACATATAAAAGGATATCATTACTCCTAAAGAGGAGCTATGGATTCCATATCTATGAATAACAAGTCTACGCTATCAAGAGTCATGCCTCTAACTTACCGGCATGCATACAACTATTAAGATGTGGGTGTCACCCTTTGGTATATCAAAAGACACAAGTCAAGACAACGGCCCCACTATTCATCTCAGGATTAAGATACAATACAAATGATTGTCTAAAGTGAATCGATTTGTCGAGACAGAATTATTAATCCAAATCAATTCACTTTATGTCCTGATCCAACACATCGTCACATATGACAACGTGCCAATGTTTCTATTCACTGAGTCCACCTCTGATGGTCAAGACAAACCATCTCCCAATGGGGATATAAACAATATAACAATCTTTCCATGAATAAAGCACCAACTTTATTCCCTCGATTGCGGATCTTATGATTTAGACCGTCACCTTAAGAATCGTCTCTTCCACATAATCTGTCCATCATATGTCCAATTCTTCAAGATTTAGGTTGACAGTCTCAAACTATTATTTGCTTAACATACATTCAACAAATATAAACGTAAAGAGGACATGATTTGGTATATAAACAATGAATAAATTCTTTATTGATAAAAATGTCTCCAAAAACTTATTACATTTTTACTCCTTAGGGCATACATGTCTAACAATCTCCCACTTGCATTAATTAGTTAATATGACAAATCTCGCATCCCCATAGCTTCCACATGCCTCTCGAAGACTCTCTCAGTATGTGTCTTCATGAATGGATCAGCTAAATTGTCCTCTGACGTGATCTTGCACACCGTGACTTGCCTGCCCTCAATGAAGTCCTTTATCACATGATACTTCCGATCAATATGCTTACTCTTCTTGTGAAATCTTGGTTCCTTAGCATTAGCTACCACCGCACTATTATCACATACAGTGATACCGCTTTATCCATATTAGAAACTACCTCAAGATCCCTAAGGAACTTACGAAGCCACACTGCTTCTTTCGAAGCATCACTAGCTACCACATACTTAGCCTCCATCGTTGAATCCGAAGTGTAATCTTGCTTAGCACTTCTCCAACTGATGACACTGCCACCCAAAGTAAACACAAAATCTAAAGTCAATTTCCTAGAATCCAGACAGGATTGAAAATCCGAGTTAGTATATCCTAGAAGAGTTGAGTCCTCACCCAAATATACAAGCATATACCCTCAAATCCTTCTCAGGTACTTGAAAATATGCTTTACCGCAACCCAATGGTTTGGTCCTAGATCTGCCTGAAATCGACTTACAATCCCGACCGCATAACTAATATCTGGTCGTGTGCAAAGCATGGCATACATGAGACTACCCACTACAGAAGCATAAGGCACCTTCTTCATGTATTCTCTTTCTTCATAAGACTTTGGAGAGTCTTTCTTAAAAAGAGTAATTCCAGACCTAGATGGTTGCCCACCTTTCTTGGAATCCTACGTTGCAAACCTCCTGAGAATTTTATCTATGTAGCCGGCTTGGGACAAAGCTATCATTTTGTTCTTCATATCCTAAAAGATCTGGATACCGAGAATAAAATTAGCCTCACACAAGTCCTTCATGTGAAACTGCTTGGTCAACCATAATTTGACGATGACAATGCCCCAATGTCATTGCCAATTAGCAAAATGTCATCTACATAGAGTAGTAGAAAAACCACATTCCCATCCTTTTATGTGTTTGTAAACACATGGTTCATCCACATTTTGTGAGAACCCATAAGTCTTGATCACCTGATCAAATCTTATGTTCCAAGAACGAGAAGCCTACTCAAGTCCATAAATACACTTTAACAGCTTACAAACCTTACCCTCTTGACCCATGACCTTAAACCCGTCTGGTTGTTCCATATAAATGGACTCATCAAGATAGCCATTAAGAAAAGCCTTCTTGACATCCATTTGTCAAATCTCATAGTCGAGAGCGGCAGCTATGGACAAGAGAATCCGGATGGACTTAATCGTAGCTACAGATGAAAAGGTTTCCTCATAATCGATTCCTTCCTTTTGCGTATAACTCTTAATTACCAGTCTAGCCTTAAAGGTTTTGACCTTTCCATTCACTCCTCTTTTCCTCTTGTAGATCCCCTTACACCCTATAGGTTTTACCCCTTCGGGAAGAGCCACAAGCTCCTAGATCTGATTAGTCTCTATAGACTTCATCTCTATGTTCATGGCCTCTGTCCAGAGTTTTGAATCAACATTCTCCATAGCTTCTGCGTAAGTATAGGGATCCCTATCATGTTCATCCGATTCAGCCAAGAAGACCTCTCCATTGAACATATACCTCTTAGGTTGACGCCCAATCCTCCCATTGCACTGAAGCCCCTAAGGATGTTGTTCAAGTTTGTTTGGTTTTTCTACACTGATTGGAATAGATTCATTCAGAACCTCCGGAGTGATCAGATCACTACTGAACTCCTCAAGCACCACTTTGCTTCGAGGTTTAAAGTCGTCCATGTAACTCTCCTCAAGGAAATTTGCATTAGTTGAAACCACAACTTTATGTTCCTTTGGGTTATAAAAATAACCCCCTTTAGTCCCTTTTGGATATCCTATAAATACGTAAACTTCCGAACGTGCTTCCAACTTATTCGGATCCTTAAACATGACATGAGCCGGCCATCCCCATATGTGAATATGGTTTGAGGATGTCTTCCTACTCGTCCACAACTCATGAGGAGTTTTAGGGACCGATTTTGAAGGCACATTGTTCAAAAGATAACATGCGGTTTGTAGTGCATATCCCCAAAAGGATAAAGGCAATGATGAATAACTCATCATGGACCTGACCATGTCCAACAAAGTCCTATTTCTTCTCTCTGCTATGTCATTCTGTTGTAGAGTGCCCGGCGTAGTCAAATACGATAAAATCTCATTCTCTAATAAGTGTCCTAAGAACTCATCAAAAAGGTATTCTCCACCTCGATCGAATCGAAGTGCCTTTATGGGTCTACCTAATTGCTTTTTCACTTCAGCCCAAAACTCCCTGAACTTGTCAAAAGCTTCACTTTTGTGGTGCATCAGATACACATATCCATACCTTGAGTAATCGTCAATACAAGTGACAAAGTACTCATACCCTCCTTGTGCCCGGATGTTCATCGGTCCGCAAACATCACTATGCACAAGTTCTAGAACCCCTTCGGCCCTATTGCCCTTAGACCTAAATGGTCTTTTGGTCATTTTACCCTCCAAAAAAAATTCACATTGAGGTATAGATTCCACCTTTAAGTGACTTAAAGGTCCATCCCTTACCAACCTTTGAATCCTATTCAGGTTAATATGACCAAGGCGCAAATGCCAAAGATAAGTCTTATTAGAGTGAGAAGTTTTAAGTCTTTTAGAGTTATTATCATTCATCTCAACATTAAACAATAAGTTCATCTTAGGTTTGATAAAAATATAGATTATTTTGCATCCATCCAGAATAGATAAAAGATTTGTTTTTACGAATCACCACTTTATATTTAAAAGAAACCAAATAGGAGTCTTTAAATAAACAAGATACAGAAATTAAATTCCTTTTAAATTTAGGAACATAAAAATAATCTTGCAAAAATAAATTCCTATAATTATCAAAATAAAGATAGACGTCTCCCACTGCTTCCGCTGAGACCAAGGATCCATCGCTCATCCGAAGCGTGAAGTCCTTATATAGTAGACTTCTCGTTTCTTTTAACCCCTGCAGAGAAACACAAACATGATTAGTTACACTAGAATCTATGACCCAAATGTCACTAGATTCCTCAACCAAACAAGTTTCTAAATATAGAAGATCACACCTACCTCCTTTGGAAAGGAAGTCCTCGCAATGCTTCTTGATATGCCCGACCTTCCCACAGAAGAAGCACTTAAGCTTCTTTGGGTTCTTCTTCTTCTTCTTCTTGATCTTAGTGCCAGCAGGAATAAAAGACTTCCCGCTCTTGGCCCGTTGCTTCTTTCCATTCCTAGAGTTACGATTGGAACCAGAAGCAGCTACCATCTTGGCCTCTCCACCCGTAGGAGACTCCCTGATCAGTAGTTTGAACTCCTGTAACTGTTTCACCAGTTCTGTCAAGGTCATATCCCGTCTATTGCTTAAATTAAATGTAGCTCTAAACAGAATAAATTCCTTTGACAGTGTTTCAAAGACCATAGTCATCTGAGTTTCAGCATCGATGTCGGCTCCATTGGTTTGAGCCTCAGCGAGATAACCTATGACCAACATCATATGCTCCTTTATAGATGTCCCTGGCCTCTGTCTACAGTTTAGAAGTTTTCAAAGCGCCCCTTGCCGCTTTGTTATGGCTTGGCCTCCAAACATATCTTTAAGATTATCCTAGATCTGCTTTGTAGTCTCATAATCTTGATGTTGAGCCTGCAGCACGTTATTCATGCTAGCCATAACATAGCAACAGGCCTGATCATTAGCATCTTTCCAGCGAGCATACGCTTGGAATTGCTCATTAGTTGAGTCTCCTGTAGGCTCGGGAGGACAGGGGGTTGTCAGTATATATTTCAGTTTCTCAAAGGATATCTTTAAGATTATCCTAGATCTGCTTTGTAGTCTCATACTCTTGATGTTGAGCCTGCAGCACGTTATTCATGCTAGCCATAACATAGCAACAGGCTTGATCATTAGCATCTTTCCAGCGAGCATACGCTTGGAATTGCTCATTAGTTGAGTCTCCTGTAGGCTCGGGAGGACAGGGGGTTGTCAGTATATATTTTAGTTTCTCAAAGGATAGAACTGTTGGAAACAAAGTGCGCAGCGGAATTTTAAAAATTTTTCATCAGAGTATTTTCCAAAATACAAGTATGACATGTTATATGTATAAATTAAACAGATCTTACTAACCTCAGTGTGCCGAAGAACCTCCGCGACCTGTGTAGAGAAGTAACGTTCCAGAAGAGCCTCAACCAACTGGTCTTCTTTGCTATTCTCTATCCACAACCGGAGTGAGTGTGGGCTCACACGTACAGCTCTTCCACCGGTGACTCTCCTTCCAACCAATAGAGAGAACCCAAAGCTAGTGTTCGTGATTTGTGAACAAAAGCTCTCAGGGAGTTTTCAGATGCTCACTAGAAGAGTATCACTCTTAATCTCTCAAATTGATCTGAGTAAATCATTAGACTCACTCCCTTTTTATACCTATTGGTCCTTGGGGTCAGTCCATATCAGATTAGGTCTCAAAAATCGAAACAGAATCAAGTTCGGATCAATATCTGATAAGATACGCGTGAAAAACGCGTAATCTTAGCTGTCGCGGTCGGCATGCCGAACTGTGAGATAGGCAGGCCGAACTGGCCAGTTCGGCAGGCCGAACTTTCTGATCGGCAGGCCGAACTGCCGAGAAAAAATCTCCGCGAATCTTTTATTTTCCACCCGAGATTCTAAAGGATAAAGTCTCAGTTTTGATTCAAATAGCCCAATAGAAAAGATATCTGATCAAAACAAACTCTATCAAGATAATCTCTAAGAAAATAAATCAATTCAAAATAATTCTACAAGTTTATCTTGTTCTAATTGTCCAAAATTAAAACAACCGATAAACAGACAAGAATTATCCGAACGCCATAATTCAACAAGTTCATCTTGAACTAATTTCTTACAAAATTAATTCAACCGATAAACAGACATGAATTATTTGATTCTTATAAATTTTAAACCAATCTGATAAATCCGACATAAGTCACCAATTATTGGAAAAGCACGCCGTGTCGTTACAGGACTTTGTGAGCTAGCAAAGGGGACCAAAATGGACCTATAAAGTTCAAGCTCATGATAATTATGAAACCCAATATCCCAGATATACATTTCACAATTATCAACTCCAACGCTACTCCACTAAAAGCTTGGAGCTGCACTCTCGAACTTTACAGAATTACGAAGCTCGTGTAGCTAAGTCTCCATGACATATCATAGTGTATCGCATCCCCATATGATCATCCATAATCGGCTTAAGGACAAGTTCTGTCTTACCTTCCCGATTATTTTTATCTTACGTTCCATTGTCTCACCATTAGAAAACTTACCATCCAAAGATAGTATACCATTCGGTTACACCTATGTATCCAAATGGTTGAGCGCTCCAGTTTTCCAATTACAGGACAACGCATATAAGAGGATATCATTACTCCTAAAGAGGAGCTATGGATTCCATATCTATGAATAACAAGTCTACGCTATCAAGAGTCATGCCTCCAACGTACCGGCATGCATGCCACTATAGAGATGTGGGAGTCACCCATTGGTACATCAAAAGACACAAGTCGAGACAACGGGCCCATTATTCATCTCAGGATTAAGATACAATACAAACGACTGTCTAAAGTGAATCGATTTGCCAAGACAGAATTATTAATCCAAATCAATTCACTTTATGTCCCGATCCAACACATCGTCACCTATGACAACGCGCCAATGTTTCTATTCACGGAGTCCAACTCCGATGGCCAAGACAAACCATCTCCCAAAAGGGATATAGACAACATAACAATCTTTACATGAATAAAGCGCCCAACTTTATTCCCTCGATTGCGGATCATATATTTTAGACCATCACCTTAAGAGTCGTGTCTACCGCATAATCATCCCATCATATGCCCAACTCTTAAGGTTTAGACTGACAGTCTCAGACTACTGTTTGCTTATCATACATTCAACGAATATGAACGTAAAGAGGACAATATTTGGTATATATAAATGAATAAATTCTTTATTGATAAAAATGTCTCCAAAAACGTATTACATTTTTACTCCTTAGAGCATACATGTCTAACAATCTCCCACTTGCACTAAGTGAGTAAATACTGCAAATTTCGCATCCCCATAGCTTCCACATGCCTTTCGAAGACTCTCCCAGAAAGTGTCTTCGTAAATGGATCAGCTAAATTGTCCTCTGACGCGATCTTGCACACCGTGACATGCCCGCTCTCAACGAAGTCCTTTATCACATGATACTTCCGATCAATATGCTTACTCTTCTTGTGAAATCTTGGTTCCTTAGCATTAGCTACCGCCGCACTGTTATCACAGTACAGTGATACCGCTTTATCCATACCAGGAACTACCTCAAGATCCCCAAGGAACTTGCGGAGCCACACTGCTTCTTTCGAAGCATCACTAGCCGCCACATACTCGGCCTCCATCGTTGAATCCGAAGTGCAATCTTGCTTCGCACTTCTCCAACTGATGGCACCGCCACCCAGAGTAAACACAAACCCTGAAGTCGATTTCCTAGAATCCAGGCAGGATTGAAAATCCGAATCAGTGTATCCTAGAGGAGTTAAATCCTCACCCGAATACACAAGCATATACCCTCGAGTCCTTCTCAGGTACTTGAAAATATGCTTTACCGCAACCCAATGGTTCGGTCCTGGATCCGCCTGAAATCGACTCACAATCCCGACCGCATAGCTAATATCCGGTCGAGTGCAAAGCATGGCATACATGAGACTACCCACTGCCGAAGCATAAGGCACCTTCTTCATGTATTCTCTTTCTTCATAAGACTTTGGAGAGTCTTTCTTAGAAAGAGTAATTCCAGACCTAGATGGTTGCCCACCTTTCTTGGAATCCTGCATTGCAAACCTCCTGAGAATTTTATCTATGTAGCCGGCCTGTGACAAAGCTATCATTTTGTTCTTCCTATCCCGCAAGATCTGGATACCGAGAACAAAATTAGCCTCACCCAAGTCCTTCATGTCAAACTGCTTGGTCAACCATAATTTGACCGATGACAACGCCCCAACGTCATTGCCAATTAGCAGAATGTCATCTACATAGAGTAGTAGAAAAACCACCTTCCCATTCTTAATGTGTTTGTAAACACATGGTTCATCCACATTTTGTGAGAACCCATAAGTCTTGATCACTTGATCAAATCTTATGTTCCAAGAACGAGAAGCCTGCTTAAGTCCATAAATAGACTTTAGCAACTTACAAACCTTACCCTCTTGACCCGCGACCTTGAACCCGTCTGGTTGTTCCATATAAATGGACTCATCAAGATAGCCATTTAGAAAAGCCGTCTTGACATCCATCTGCCAAATCTCGTAGTCGAGAGCGGCAGCTATGGACAAGAGAATCCGGATGGACTTAAGCATGGCTACAGGCGAAAAGGTTTCCTCATAATCGATTCCTTCCTTTTGCGTATAACCCTTAGCTACCAGTCTAGCCTTAAAGGTTTCGACCTTTCCATCCACTCCTCTTTTCCTCTTGTAGATCCACTTACACCCTATGGGTTTTACCCCTTCGGGAAGATCCACAAGCTCCCAGACCCGATTAGTCTCCATAGACTTCATCTCAATGTTCATGGCCTCTGTCCAGAGTCTTGAATCAACATCCTCCATAGCTTCTGCGTAAGTATAAGGATCCCTGTCATGTTCATCCGGTTCAGCCAAAAAGACCTCCCCATTGAACATATACCTCTCAGGTTGACGCCCGATCCTCCCACTACGCCGAAGCCCCTGTGGTTGTTGTTCAGGTTTGTTTGGTTTTTCTACACCGATCGGAATGGTTTCGTTCGGAACCTCCGGAGTAAACGGATTACCCCTCAACTCCTCAAGCACCACTTTGCTTTGAGGTTTAAAGTCGTTCATGTAACTCTCCTCAAGGAAAGTTGCATTAGTTGAAACCACGACTTTATTTTCCTTTGGGTTATAAAAATAACCCCCTTTAGTCCCTTTTGGATATCCTACAAACACGCAAACTTCTGAACGTGCTTCCAACTTATTCGGATCCTTAAACAGGACATGAGCTGGACATCCCCATATGCGAATATGGTTTAAGGATGTCTTCCGTCTTGTCCACAACTCGTGAGGAGTTTTAGGGACCGATTTTGAAGGCACATTGTTCAAAAGATAACATGCGGTTTGTAGTGCATATCCCCAAAAGGATAAAGGCAATGATGAATAACTCATCATGGACCGAATCATGTCCAACAAAGTCCTATTCCTTCTCTCTGCTACGCCATTCTGCTGCGGAGTGCCCGGCGCAGTCAAATGGGATAAAATCCCATTCTCTAACAAGTGTCCCAAGAACTCATCAGAAAGGTATTCCCCACCTCGATCAGATCGAAGTGCCTTTATGGGTCTACCCAATTGCTTTTCCACTTCAGCCCGAAACTCCCTGAACTTATCATAAGTTTCGCTTTTGTGGTGCATTAGGTACACATACCCATATCTTGAGTAATCGTCAATAAAAGTGACGAAGTACTCATACCCTCCTCGTGCCCGGATGTTCATCGGTCCGCAAACATCACTATGCACAAGTTCTAGAACCCCTTCGGCCCTATTGCCCTTAGACCCGTATGGTCTTTTGGTCATTTTACCCTCCAAACAAGACTCACATTGAGGTATAGATTCCACCTTTAAGTGACTTAAAGGTCCATCCCTTACCAACTTTTGAATCCTATTCAGGTTAATATGGCCAAGGCGCAAATGCCAAAGATAAGTCTTATTAGAGTGAGAAGTTTTAAGTCTTTTTGAGTCATTATCATTTATCTCAGCATTAAGCAATAAGTCCATCTTAGGTTTGATAAAATATAGATTATTTTGCATCCATCCAGAACAGATAAAAGATTTGTTTTTACGAATCACCACTTTTTCATTAAAAGATACCACGTAGGAGTCTTTAAATAAAGAAGATACAGAAATTAAATTCCTTTTAAATTTAGGAACATAAAAACAATCTCGCAAAATTAAATTCCTATAATTATCAAAATAAAGATGGACATCTCCCACTGCTTCCGCTGAGACCAAGGATCCATCGCCCATCCGAAGCGTTAAGTCTTCACGAAGTAGACTTCTCGTTTCTTTGAATCCCTGCAGAGAAACACAAACATGATTAGTTGCACCAGAATCTATGACCCAAATGTCACTGGATTCCTCAACCAAACAAGTTTCTAAATATAGAAGATCACACCTACCTCCCTTGGAAAGGAAGTCCTTGCAATGCTTCTTTATATGCCCGACCTTACCACAAAAGAAGCACTTAAGCTTCTTTGGGTTCTTCTTCTTTTTCTTCTTGCTCTTGGTAGCAATAGGAATAGAAGACTTACCACTCTTGGCCCGTTGCTTCTTTCCATTCCCAGAGTTAGGATTGGAACCAGAAGCAGCTACCATATTGGCCTCTCCACCAGCAGGAGACTCCCTGATCAGCAGTTCAAACTCCTGTAACTGTTTCATCAGTTCTGTCAAGGTCATATCCCGTCTATTGCTCAAATTAAAAGTAGCTCTAAACGGAATAAATTCCTTAGACAGAGTCTCAAAGACCATAGTCATCTGAGTTTCAGCATCGATGTCGGCTCCATTGGTTTGAGCCTCAGCGAGGTAACCCATGACCAACATCATGTGCTCCTTTACAGATGTCCCCGGTCTCTGTCTACAGTTTAAGAGTTTCCGAAGCGCCCCTTGCCGCTTTGTTATGGCCTGGCCTCCAAACATATCCTCAAGATTATCCAAGATCTGCTTCGCAGTCTCATAATCCTGATGTTGAGCCTGCAGCACGTTGTTCATGCTAGCCATAACATAGCAGCGGGCCTGATCATTAGCATCTTTCCAGCGTTCGAACGCTTGGAATTGCTCATTACTTGAGTCTCCCGTAGGCTCGGGAGGACAAGGAGTTGTCAGTACATATTTCAGTTTCTCAAAGGATAGGACGATGTCCAGGTTCCGTTTCCAATCATTATAGTTCTCACCGGTTAATTGGTTTTTGTCAAGTATCGATGATAAAGCGTTTTTAGACATTTTCAATCTACAATAAAGAATCATATACCAAACATAAGCAAACATATTTAATAATTTAGTAAGATAACACAATCATGTAAAATCATACAAATGTGTTTATGTGTCAAAACCTTGAAAATATCACAACCTTACAACGATAATTCCCAACTCAGAATTCAACAAGCTCCTAGGGGAGTCATGCCAAATTCAATCAGGAACACGGATCCCCTCCTGATTAATATATGCCATCCAGGACCCGTATGATCCAGCATATACTAATAATCGTTTCTTTGGCCATTAATTTTATTAACAGAGCTCCTAGGGGAGGTTAATAATAAAATTAACGTGAGTGTATAACCACCGTTTCAATATTTTATCCATGATTTATAATCACCACCTAGGGGTGTGCAACCATAAATCATACTAAAATACCTTATCATTTTAGAGATCCAATCTGGTACATAATAGAAATCCCTTCCTAGGGGTTGGGACCATCATGTTCTTCCTATGGACCAACGATGGAGGCCTTAGGTTCTCTCTTCGAAAACCTTCTCCCACTCAATCTTTTGAAGTCAAGGTTTTATTTTAAAATTATGCATGAACAATTTTAATATGAGCGGCACTCCCTATTCTATATGACATGTTATCAATATACATGGTAAATCATATTATAATGCAGACAAGCAAAGCAATCAAGCAAAGCTACAAGCATAATAATAATAACCGTAATATTATGGTTCCACCCTAGAGAATAGAAAAAACTAAGATTACAAGAGAATAATCGAGACATTTATCGATTCTTCATCCTTGAATCCTCAAGCTGTATCCTTCTTCATGTAATATCCATCTTCAAGTCCTCAATCCCGTATGAATCGAACATTTCATATTTCCGGTCATATCCAAATTTAATGTTTCTCAGAATCGTCCCAAAAATAAAATTAAAACTGCACCAAAAATTGCACCTTTTCTGGACACCTGGATGCTCTCTGTCGGCAGGCCGATCTAGGTGATCGGTCTGCCGATCATGGTGGTTCGGCCTGCCGAACATGAAGGTTCGGCCTGCCGGCAGAGCACCAAAATTTCTGCCCCACTGTCGGCCTGCCGGACCGTACGTCCGGCCTGCCGATCTGTGACCTTCGGCCTGCCGAACTGTGAGGTCCGGCATGCCGACCGAGCAGAAAACCCTCAATCCAGAAAATACAATTTTAATGCAATTCATCAATTTTATTTTCAACAATTCAAAAACACAAAATTAGAGACTCAGGAAATACCTGGAGGCGCCATCATCAATCTTCAAGATCCGACTTCTCGTTCCGTCTTCTCCGAATAATTATTTAATTACAAAGTTCGTACAAATTAAATAATAATTCCTAGACGGAGATGATAGTCCGCCATCTAATTACATGAAAAACCTAGATACACATTCTAACCTCTAAGGAACCATAACCGGTATTAATTAATTAATAAATAATTAAACAACAATTTAATCAACCATAATTAATTAATAAACATTCACCACATAATCCATGACAACATATATATTATATAGAAACCTAGAGTGCCATCTCTCTATAAAATTCAATTCAAGCATAGGAGAGATTAAGATCACAAAATTTATGCATATAACATGATCACAAACTTGCAAATTTATGTAAAAACCTCGGCTCTGATACCAATTGTTGGAAACAAAGTGCGCAGCGGAATTTTAAAAATTTTTCATCAGAGTATTTTCCAAAATACAAGTATGACATGTTATATGTATAAATTAAACAGATCTTACTAACCTCAGTGTGCCGAAGAACCTCCGCGACCTGTGTAGAGAAGTAACGTTCCAGAAGAGCCTCAACCAACTGGTCTTCTTTGCTATTCTCTATCCACAACCGGAGTGAGTGTGGGCTCACACGTACAGCTCTTCCACCGGTGACTCTCCTTCCAACCAATAGAGAGAACCCAAAGCTAGTGTTCGTGATTTGTGAACAAAAGCTCTCAGGGAGTTTTCAGATGCTCACTAGAAGAGTATCACTCTTAATCTCTCAAATTGATCTGAGTAAATCATTAGACTCACTCCCTTTTTATACCTATTGGTCCTTGGGGTCAGTCCATATCAGATTAGGTCTCAAAAATCGAAACAGAATCAAGTTCGGATCAATATCTGATAAGATACGCGTGAAAAACGCGTAATCTTAGCTGTCGCGGTCGGCATGCCGAACTGTGAGATAGGCAGGCCGAACTGGCCAGTTCGGCAGGCCGAACTTTCTGATCGGCAGGCCGAACTGCCGAGAAAAAATCTCCGCTAATCTTTTATTTTCCACCCGAGATTCTAAAGGATAAAGTCTCAGTTTTGATTCAAATAGCCCAATAGAAAAGATATCTGATCAAAACAAACTCTATCAAGATAATCTCTAAGAAAATAAATCAATTCAAAATAATTCTACAAGTTTATCTTGTTCTAATTGTCCAAAATTAAAACAACCGATAAACAGACAAGAATTATCCGAACGCCATAATTCAACAAGTTCATCTTGAACTAATTTCTTACAAAATTAATTCAACCGATAAACAGACATGAATTATTTGATTCTTATAAATTTTAAACCAATCTGATAAATCCGACATAAGTCACCAATTATTGGAAAAGCACGCCGTGTCGTTACAGGACTTTGTGAGCTAGCAAAGGGGACCAAAATGGACCTATAAAGTTCAAGCTCATGATAATTATGAAACCCAATATCCCAGATATACATTTCACAATTATCAACTCCAACGCTACTCCACTAAAAGCTTGGAGCTGCACTCTCGAACTTTACAGAATTACGAAGCTCGTGTAGCTAAGTCTCCATGACATATCATAGTGTATCGCATCCCCATATGATCATCCATAATCGGCTTAAGGACAAGTTCTGTCTTACCTTCCCGATTATTTTTATCTTACGTTCCATTGTCTCACCATTAGAAAACTTACCATCCAAAGATAGTATACCATTCGGTTACACCTATGTATCCAAATGGTTGAGCGCTCCAGTTTTCCAATTACAGGACAACGCATATAAGAGGATATCATTACTCCTAAAGAGGAGCTATGGATTCCATATCTATGAATAACAAGTCTACGCTATCAAGAGTCATGCCTCCAACGTACCGGCATGCATGCCACTATAGAGATGTGGGAGTCACCCATTGGTACATCAAAAGACACAAGTCGAGACAACGGGCCCATTATTCATCTCAGGATTAAGATACAATACAAACGACTGTCTAAAGTGAATCGATTTGCCAAGACAGAATTATTAATCCAAATCAATTCACTTTATGTCCCGATCCAACACATCGTCACCTATGACAACGCGCCAATGTTTCTATTCACGGAGTCCAACTCCGATGGCCAAGACAAACCATCTCCCAAAAGGGATATAGACAACATAACAATCTTTACATGAATAAAGCGCCCAACTTTATTCCCTCGATTGCGGATCATATATTTTAGACCATCACCTTAAGAGTCGTGTCTACCGCATAATCATCCCATCATATGCCCAACTCTTAAGGTTTAGACTGACAGTCTCAGACTACTGTTTGCTTATCATACATTCAACGAATATGAACGTAAAGAGGACAATATTTGGTATATATAAATGAATAAATTCTTTATTGATAAAAATGTCTCCAAAAACGTATTACATTTTTACTCCTTAGAGCATACATGTCTAACAAGAACGATATCCAGGTTCTGTTTCCAATCATAATAGTTCTCATAGGTTTTTGTCAAGTATCGATGATAAAACGTTTTTAGACATTTTTAATCTACAATAAAGAATCATATACCAAACATAAGCAAACATATAATAATAATTTAGTAAGATAACACAATCATATAAAAACATACAAATGTGTTTATGTGTCAAAACCTTGAAAATATCAAATCCTTACAACGATAATTCCCAACTCAAAATTCAACAAGCTCTTAGGGGAGTCATGCCAAATTCAATCAGAAACACGGATCCCCTCTTGATTAATATATACCATCCAGGACCCGTATGATCTAGCATATATTAATAATCGTTTCTTTAGCCATTAATTTTATTAACAAAGCTCCTAGGGGAGGTTAATAATAAAATTAACGTGAGTGTATAACCATCTTTTCAATATTTTATCCATGATTTATAATCACCACCTAGTGGTGTGCAACCATAAATCATGCTAAAATACCTTATCTTCTCAGAGATCCAATCTAATACATGATAGAAATCCCTTCCTAGGGGTCAGGACTACCATGTTCTGCCTATGGACCAACGATGGAGGCCTTAGGTCCTCTCGTCGAAAACCTTCTCCCACTCAATCTTTTGAAATCAAGGTTTTATTTTAAAAATATGCATGAACAATTTTAATATGAGCAGCACTCCCTATTCTATTGACATGTTATCAATATACATGGCAAATCATATTATAATGCAAACAAGCAAAGCAATCAAGCAAAGCTACAAGCAAAATAATAAATAACCGTAATATTATGGCTCTACCCTAGAGAATAGAAAACTAAGATTATAAGAGAATAATCGAGACATATTATCGATTCTTCATCCTTGAATCCTTAAGCTGTATCCTTCTTCATGTAATACCCATCTTCAAGTCTTCAATCCCGTATGAATCGAATACTTCATATTTCATGTCATATCCTAATTTAATGTCTCTTAGAATTGTCCCAAAAATAAAATTAAAACTACACTAGAAAAACTGCACCTTTTTGGAAATTTTTTAGCTCTTGATCGGTAGGCCGATCTGGACGATCAGTCTGCCGATCGATAAAATCGGCCTGCCACTAGAGCCACCTGATTTTTGCCCCACTGACGGCCTGCCGAACTACACGTCCGGCCTGCCGATCTATGACCATCGGCCTACCGAACTGTGATGTTTGGCATGTCGACTGAGCAGAAATCTCCCATTCCAGAAAATACAATTTTTAATACAATTCATCAATTTTATTTTTAACAATTCAAAAACATAAAATTAGAGACTCAGGAAATACCTTAGAGCGCCATCATCCTTCTTCTAGATCTGTCTTCTAGATCCGTCTTCTCCGAATAATTATTTAATTACAAAATTCTTACAAATTTAAAATAAATAATAATTCCTAGACGGAGATGATAGTCTACCATCTAATTACATGAAAAACCTAGATACATATTCTAACCTCTAAGGAACCATAACTAGCATAAATTAATTAATTAATTAATAATTAAATAACAATTTAATCAATCATAATTAATTAATAAACATTCACCATGTAATACATGACAACATATATAATATATAGAAACCTAGAGTGCCAATTCTCAATAAAATTAAATTCAAGCATAAGAGAGATTAAGATTACAAAATTTATACATATAACATGATCACAAACTCATAAATTTATGTAAAAACCATGGCTCTGATACCAATTGGTGAAAAAATAGTATACAGTGAAATTTTAAAAAATTTATATCATTGTATTTTTCAAAACACAAGTTTGACAAGCTATATGTATAAATTAATTATATCTTACTAACCTTTGTATGCTGAAGAACCCTCGCAAAACGTGAAGCGAAGTAACATTCCAGAAGAGCCTCAACCAACTGGTCTTCTTTGCTATTCTCTATCCATGACCGGAGTGAGTGTGGGCTCACACGTATAGCTCTTCCACCAAGTGACTCTCCTTCAAACCAATCGAGAGAACCCAAAGCAAGTGTTCGTGATTTGTGAACAAAAGCACTCAGAGAATTTTCAGATTCTCACTAGCAGAGTATCACTCTTAATCTCTCAATTGATCTGATTAACTCTTAAGACTTACTCCTTTTATATAGAGGTTGGGTCTAGGGTCAGTGCGTAATCTTATCCTTCGCTCATCGACAAGCTGAACAGCCTGATCGGTAGGCCAAACAGGCCCCATCGGCAGGCCGAACATCTGGATCGGCAGGTCGAACTGTCGATTAAAATTTCAACGAATCTTTTATTTTCCACCCGAGATTCTATAGGATAAAGTCTCAGTTTTAATTCAAATAACCCAATAGAGAAGTTGTCTGATCAAAACAACTTTATATAGATAATCTCTAAGAAAATAAATAAATTCCCAATAATTCTACAAGTTTATCTTGATCTAATTTATCTAAAATTAAATCAACCGATAAACAAACAAGAATTATCCAATCCCAATAATTCAACAAGTTTATCTTAAATTAATTTTATCACAAAATTAATTCAACCAATAAACAGACATGAATTATTTGATTTTTTCAAATTTCAACCAATTTGATAAATCTGACATAAGTCACCAATTATTAGAAAAGCACGTCGTATCGTTATTGTTCGGTAAAATTCACTTACACAAGTGCACGTTATCGATCAAGTAATACAATAGTGAGTAAGAGTATCGTCTCATAGGGACTGTTGTATAATAATCTAACTAAGTACTAAAGTTGGATTGACTCTAAGGTTTATCTAGCTGATCATATGAAGTTGTGATTGAATAAACTACTGAACTAAAGTACTAAATTAAGAATAAAAATTGCAATTAATTTCAAGAGATACTTCAATAAGACAAGGCATTAAGGCATTTGATTTCACCATAATCACTAGATATGAATTTCATAAAATTATGCAACCCAATTAACAATACACATGTGATGACGAAAATTCCTAAATTATTTACTATCCTATCTCTAGGTTTAGCAAACCTACTCAGTTTATTAACTCACTATATCTCTATGTGAATTTAAATAAATCAGAATGCATTAGGATTCATGAACTTTCCAGATAAAGCCACACAAATAATATGGTATATCTCTATCCATATTTAATTCATGGTTATATGTTAGATGAAGCATTTGCATAATTCTCCCTTCTCAGTTTTGAACATGCACATCATATCATTTAAATGGTAGCTAATCATTTAAAAGCATTAAACATAATAACAAATAACTCACATGAATAAAATCAATTGTGGTGCATAAATATGAAATTCACATCGTCATGATTAGGCTACATCATAGCCCTAACTAAGAAAATTAGAACATAATTGAAAAAGAAATAAAAACTAAAAATTTAATTTAATCAAACATTAAGAGTTAAGAGAGCAAGGAATTCTGTCACCAATCTCTCACTTCTTACTCCGGATTGCTTGACGGCTCCTCAGAAAAATAAACAACGCTCTGAAAAATAAGAAAAACCCTAGCTACTAAGACTATTACATCATTGTCTATTTATACTACTCTTAAGTTAACAAAACCCTTGTTTCACGTCCAAAAATCATGGTTCTGAATCACCCTTGGCGCCGCGGCCCTTCTTTCCAAGCGCTGCAGCGCTTCTTTTCTGTTTTTTCTTCTTTTCCGCCGTAGCACCGCGGCGCTCCTTTCCCAGCGCCGCGGCGCTAAGTTCCTACCAAAATGCTCTGCTCAGACTTTCCTTGGGCACTGCGGCGCTACTCTTTGGGCGCCGCGGCGCTTTTGCTCTGCCAACAAGATCCAAGTCCAAGTTCGTGCTTGATTTGCTATTTTTCTCCAATTTCTTGTGCTCGTGCTCCCTTTTGTTTTGTTTTCTTTGTTTCTTCATCCTACATCAATAAAAGCATACTTTCATGAAAAAGTTGGATGTTTCATGTAATTTTTCTCAAGAACATAGTACTATTTGCTAACTAAAAGTGACCAAATAACTCTCTAAACTAGAGTTATCAAAACCCCCCAAACTAACTTTTGCTAGTCCTCGAGCAAAATCAAGAAGTAACACAAACATGGAACAACAAATCCTTCAAGATGTCCTCCAAAATTTTTCCATCCTACAATTCACAGAAAAGAACAAATTCCATCCAAACAGTGAGATCGATTTGCTATTTAAGACTAATTCTAATTTCATGACCCGTGTGTATGTGTTATCCATTCTTTTCAAATTGTATGCAGTCCAGTAACATCCACATTACTCTAAGAAGCTTTGATGAGTTGTGCAAAGAAACATGTTTCATAGGTTCACCTTTCATTTCTTTCTCCACTAATGTAGGCTAGTCATCCAACTAAAAATCATTAGGGCTTTATTAAGCTTGTAATATAAAGCTGGGCTAGAGGTAAGATAAAAGTTAATTTTAGGCTCAATTCACCCCTCCCATGTTGATTTCCAGACTCCAATTAGAATCACTCTTGGTTGTACACCTTTAAACCACTTCAACTGTACAATCATCATTTACCCTTCTCTTCAAACCATTCAACTTCTGACCAATTTAGACCCTATCCCCAAGCTCACTCCATCGCCCTTAACTGCACTCAATTATGCACTTTCGTTTTCTTAGTCACTCACTGTTGTTGTTTCATTCTCTCTTTTTTTTCTGGTTTTGTGTTATTGTTGTTTTCTTTTCTATTTTTCCTTTTTTTTTTTGCATAAAAATGATATGAATACTAATAAGATCCTTAATAGCAAAATTAATCCAACGTGAGACTCAAAAACTTCTATGCTTCAAGTAACAACTCAACAGCTCCTTTGCTCCATTCTACCTCCCAAAATATGCTCACCTTCTTTAGAAATCAACATGTTTCCGGGATGTGGGACAAGGTATAAATGATTGGCTGGTTTAACAAATGTGGGTGACAAAGAAAGAACGGCTAATGCATCAAGGCTCAACAAGGTGACTAGGGATATTTAACCAAGGTCGGCTTGAACGGCTCAAACGATCCAAAAATGGCCTAAATCATGTTTTCAGTCAGATGTAGCCTAGGATTTCGCCTCGAGAGAAAATCAGATGAATTCTAAAACATGGGTGAACATCAACTAGACATACACACAATTCAAAAATTCAGGATTTTTGTGCTTAAGAAATAGATCATAAATTCAGAATTAGAATTAAACAACAAATCCATCACATGTTTAGACAAAAATTCACACCTCCTACGAATTTTAAGACATCCAAATAAAGGATTCAATCATATCCAGATTCATCAATGCAGGAATGTATCACTTCAAGTTTCAAAAGGGTTAACACAAGTTTTAACAAACAAAAAAAAACTTTTGTTTCCCCCCCAAACTAAATAAAGCATTGCCCTCAATGTATAAATAAAAAAGAAAAGGTAAGGAAACCCCCTGAGTAACAAATGAGGCCAATTGGACTTGTGCAGCCATGTGAACTCCGAGAAGTGATCTGGACAACAAGGAAAACAAACAAAACAAAAACCTTAAGAAGTTGAGAATGAAAAGAAAACCTAAATAATGAAATAAAAATGGAAAGTGAAATGAAGGCTCAAGGTGATCAGGAAAATGCGGTGGAGGGGGAAGTCGAGATTCATCCATGCCCAAGTGTCGAGCAATTGCTCGCATCATGGCAATATTATATTCTAGCCCAATTCCAAACGATGCAAGCGATCACTGATTGGTAACTCAGGGGTAGGTACAGCATGCGGTTGAGCTATAGGAGTGACTTGTTCGGGGTGAGAGGGTTGGCTCGAGGCTGAGGCACCAGTGTCTTGCCGAAACGGAGGGCGTACTTCTTGGTCTCGGAAGCTTCCCACGACCTTTCTGTTAATGATTTTCATTGGTTTTAATAATTCTTCCTCTTGGTCGAATGGGACTCCGGCGTCGATGCATAGGCGTGTGATGAGGGAAGAGTGACCCAAACCACCAGTCGTGGAACCCATAGCGGTTCTCAGAATACTGTCTTGGATTACTTTTCCCACATCGATAGTTTTACCTGCAACAATGGCAAACAACAAGGCAGTTCTCTCCTTGGTAACATCAAAAAAATGCATTACATACATTAATTTAGACGCAATAAAATACAACCAAGCTTTGTACTCCCTGTTTAATGCAGAGGAGGGAAACGACACCGCTTCGTCTCCCCGTGTTAATTTCCACGTGGTGCCTGGAGTAGCTATTGTGCCAAGAACTTCCTCAAAATCCAAATGTTCACTTAGGTATTCATAATAATCATCATTATCGATATTTCGGAGCCCATAATATCTGTTAATGGTTGTTTTATCAAAACGAACCATCTTACTTCGTACACTTACCTAGAGGTTAGTGTGCTCTGGAACGTTGGCATAAAATTCCCAGACAAGTGGGACTACAGCCGCCTCGGGTTGCTCAAGAAATTTGCTTCATCCTCTTTGCATAACCATATTAAAAAAGACTGTAGAAAAACCATCACTAAAGTCTAAACCCTGTTTCGGTACTATAGTTTTCATAACAATGGCATTTTATGTCTTTTTCTCGTGGCCTCACTCACAAAACGGGTATATGGGGTGGATGATGAAGTTGCAGTTCATGTGCGCTTAGAAGCCTTTTTTTTTTTGTGGGTGGCACACACGCTTAAAGATTAAACACTCAACACAAAGTATTGCTCTCTATAACTGCATAGAGGGTACCTAACATCGTCAAAATTTCACTTACCAAAGACCACCTATAGTAAAATCTAACTATGAATCATGAAAGAAAACCTAAGAAGTTCAAATTTCAGAAAAAAAAATCACACAAATATAAAATAATAAAACAAAATAAAATAAAAATAACAAAAATTAAAAAAAAATCAAAGATATGGAAAGGAGATAACTTACTTGAAGAGAAGGGCGAACAGAAGAGAGAAGGCAGCCACAACGTTGGAGGATGGCAAAGTTTTCTAGAGAGAGAGGAGACGAAGAAGTGGGAGAGAGGAGTTTAGTTTAGAGAGAGAAAGTGAATGGGTGAGAATGAGGGAAAGAAAGGTGGGTGGTTATGTTTAAAGGTCTTTTTTTTCGAAATCACGCAAACAGCGCCGCGGTGCTGGAATTCCAGCGTTGCGGCGCTAGTGTTCTGCCTTCTTTTTTTTTTTTTTTTTTTCCGTGGCACCGCGGTGCTGGTGTTATAGTGCCGCGGCGCTATACTTCTACCAATGAAGATTTTGCTGCTCATCCAAACCAGCGCCGCGGAGCTCTAAATTGAAGGCTGCGGCGCTTGGATTCTGCCCAAAAAACTCAGTTCACCCAGTGACTTTTTTTTCTGCATGCTCCCTTACTGACTTCGACACCTACAAAACAAGATGATATTGTCAAACAAAAATAACCTGAATTATCTCTTTATATATTTGTTTTAATTTTTTTTATTTTTTTAATTATTATTATTATTTTTTGACATGATAAATAAGCAAATGCTTGGGTTGCCTTCCAAGAAGCGCTTGCTTTATTGTCTTCAGCCAGACTGTCTCAATGTCACTTTGTAGGAGCTTGTAAATCGATGGTGGTTTTATTCCTGTTAACTCCACCTCCAAAGTAGGGCTTCAAGCGCTGACCATTGACCTTAAATGTGCCTTTGGTATCATGTGCCACCTCTATTGCTCCAGATGGAAAGACTTGTGTTACTGTAAATGGTCCTGGCCACCTAGATTTCAGTTTACCTGAAAACAATTTAAGGCGAGAGTTATAGAGCAAGACATGTTGACCAACTGCAAATTCTTTTCTGAGAATGTGCTTATCATGCCATCTTTTCGTTTTCTCCTTATAAAACTTTGCATTCTCATAAGCATCAAGCCGAAATTCATCCAACTCATTTAGTTGCAGCAACCTAGCCTCACCTGTCAACTGCGCATCAAAATTCAAACATTTAGTTGCCCAATAAGCCCTATGTTCTAGCTCTACTGGCAGGTGACATGCTTTTCCAAAAACTAGCCTAAAAGGGGACATCCTGATGGGAGTTTTGAATGCAGTCCTATATGCCCAAAATGTATCATCTAACTTAATAGACCAATCCTTCCTAGAGGCATTTACTGTCTTCTCCAAAATCCTCTTGATTTCCCTATTTGAAATCTCCACTTGACCACTAGTCTGAGGATGATATGCTAGTGCCACCTTATGTGTAACCCCATATTTTCCCAAAAGTGCCTCAAATTGCTTACTACTAAAATGCGACCCTTGATCACTTATGATTGCCCTGGGGGTGCCAAATCGGGAAAAAATGTTCTTTTTTAGAAATTTGACCACGACCTTAGTGTCATTTGTTGGTACAGCAACTGCTTCTACCCACTTAGATACGTACTCAATGGCTACTAAGATGTATTCATTCCCAAATGAAGGTGGAAATGGTCCCATGAAATCAATACCCCAAACATCAAATAGTTCACACACAATAATATTGTTTAAAGGCATCTCATTTTTCCTAGAGATATTTCCCATTCTTTGACATCTATCGCATGAGGCTACATAGAAGTGTGCATCTTTAAAAAGTGTGGGCCAATAGAAACCTGATTGTAACACTTTAGCAGCAGTTTTAGAACCACTAAAATGACCACCAGCCTCTCCATCGTGACAAAGTTGTAAAATGCTTACCATTTCATCCTCAGAAACACATCTTCTTATCACCTGATCTGCGCAAACTTTAAACAAGACAGGGTCTTCCCAAAAATAGTGTTTAACATCAAAAAAGAATTTTTTCTTTTGTTGATATGAAAAATCAGGGGGTAGAACATTACTTGCTAAAAAATTTACCAAATCAGCATACCAGGGGACTCACGTGGATTTGATAGAGAATACCTGCTCATCAGGGAATTCCTCTAGAATTGGGCTGCCCACTTCATCATGATTAGGAATTCTGGATAAGTGATCTGCAACTAGGTTCTCAGTTCCCTTTTTATCCTTGATCTCCAAATCAAACTCTTGAAGCAAAAATATCCACCTGATTAACCTGGGCTTGGATTCCTTCTTTTCAAGTAAGTATTTCAGAGCAGAATGATCAGAGTAAACAACTACTTTTGAACCAATCAAATAAAAACAAAATTTATCAAAAGCAAAAACTACTGCCAGAAGTTCCTTTTCTGTTGTTGTGTAATTCAATTGTGCTCCCGACAAGGTTCGACTAGCGTAATATATAATTTGAAAAATTTTATTCTTTCGTTGGCCCAGCACTGCTCCAACTGCTGAATCACTTGCATCACACATGAGCTCAAAGGGTAAATCCCAATCAGGTGCTGCCATGATAGGTGCCGACACAAGCTTTTCCTTCAAAGTGTTAAAGGCCTGTAAGCATTCATCAGAAAACACAAATGGGGCATCTTTAACCAACAAGTTAGACAAAGGTCTAGCAATTTTAGAAAAATCTTTTATAAATCACCTATAAAATCCAGCATGCCCCAAGAATCCACGAACAAGTTTGACAGATGTGGGTGGAGGCAATTTTGCAATAACTTCCACTTTGGCTCTATCAACTTCTATACCGTATTCTGAGATTTTGTGTCCAAGCACAATCCCTTCCTACACCATAAAATGACACTTTTCCCAATTCAAAACAAGGTTAGTTTCCTCACATCTTTGTAACACCAATGCCAAATTCTATAAGCATAAATCGAATGATGTGCCAAAAATAGAAAAGTCATCCATGAAAATTTCAATGAATTTCTCAACCATATCAGAAAAAATGGCCATCATACAACACTGAACAGTTGCGGGTGCATTACAAAGACCAAAGGGCATCCTTCTATATGCAAAAGTGCCATAGGGACAAGTGAACGTGGTCTTTTCTTGATCCTCGGGTGCAATAGGGATTTGATTATACCCTGAATATCCATCTAGAAAACAATAAAATTCATGTCCTGCAAGTCTTTCCAACATTTGGTCAATAAATGGTAAAGGAAAATGATCTTTTCTAGTGGCGTCATTTAATTTCCTATAGTCCATACAAACACGCCACCCAGTAACTGTTCTTGTTGGAATTAACTCATTATTATCATTCTTTTGAACAGTCATACCTCCTTTCTTCAGCACAACTTGCACAGGACTTACCCATGAACTATCAGATATTGGATAGATGATCCCAGCATCCAATAGTTTGATAACCTCAGCTTTCACCACTTCTTGCATTTTTGGATTCAGACGCCTTTGGGGTTGAATGGTAGGCTTGTATTTCTCCTCCATAAGAATTTTGTGCATGCAAATGAAGGGGCTTATTCCCTTGATGTCTGCAATCTTTCATCCAATTGCGCCTTTGTGCTCTCTTAACACCCTAAGCAGTGTTTCCTCCATAAGATCTGTCAAAGAAGAAGAAATAATTACAAGTAGTGAGGATTTGCCATCTAAGTATGCATATTTTAAATGAGAAGGTAAGGGTTTAAGCTCAAGAATGGGAGGCTCTTCAATTGACGGCTTAGGCCTTGTGATGGACTGTCCCACTTCTACAAGTTGCAATGCCTTATGCCTCGAAATTGGTGGATTTGCCTCCATAAAGTCTACATATTCCCTTATTTCCTCATTCTCAACATCTGTACCAATAGATTGGGTTGGACAAGCTTCAAGCGGATCCTTGAAAACATCTTCCTGAAAAATCTTAGATACCAATTTATCAATAGTGTCAATTCTAAAGCAAGAATCATCAGTTGAGGGATATTTCATTGCTTCAAACACATTAAAGGTGACATGATCATCTTGAACCCTAAGAATTAATTTTCCTTGTTGCACATCTATCAAGGTTCTTCCAGTCACTAGAAAGGACGGCCTAAAATGAACGGAACCTCATGATCTTCCTCCATTTCTAGAACAATGAAATCTGCAGGAAAAATAAACTTGTCAACCTTTACTTGTACATCTTCCACAATACCTCTTGGGTGCTTAATTGTTCGGTCTGCAAGTTGAAGTGACACTGTGTTTGCTTTAACCTCTCCCAAACCTAATTTCTTAAAGACTAGAAAAAGGCATTAAATTGATACTAGCACCTAAATCACATAATGCTTTTTTGAAATAAGAGTCACCAATACTACAAGGAATGGTAAAACTCCCTGGATCTTTTAGTTTAGGTGGCAACTTATTCTGCAGAATGGCTGAACATTCCTCATTCAATTTCACTATTTCATAATCCTTCAGCTTCCTTTTGTTGGCCAAAATCTCCTTCAAGAATTTTGCATAGCTAGGCATCTGGGCTAAGGCATCTGCAAAAGGAATGTTAATATGCAATTTTTTAAACACCTCAAGAAATTTAGAAAATTGCTTATCTAATTTGTGCTGCTGGAGTCTTTGAGGGAATGGAATGGGAGGCACATAGGGCTTTGGATCATCTGGAAAAAGCTTGCTCTTGCATGTCTCTTTGGATTGCTCATTACTCTCTTCTTCTTGTTCAATATTGACCTCCTGTTTAGCATCTTCTTGTCCCAATTGTTTGCCACTTCTCAAAGTAATTGCCTTTATGTTCTCAATAGGATTCTTTTCTGTGTTGCTTGGCAAAGAACCCTGTGGTCTACCTAAGATCATATTAGCCATCTGTCCTATTTGCATTTCCAAATTTCTGATAGATGACTCTTGATTCTGGAGTCTTGCATCTGTACTCTTCATGAAATCTTGAGTGGAGGTCACTAGCTTAGCAACAATATCTTCCAGATTTGGCTTTTTCTCCTCCTGTTGCTTGAATCCTGGTGGTGGTCTCATCATATTTTGATTTCCCCATGAAAAATTAGGATGATTCCGCCACCCCGGGTTGTAAGTGTTGGAATAAGAATTATTTTGTGACCTGTTAAAATTTCCAACAAAATTAGCATTTTCAGAAGGTTGACCAAAATTGTTACCTACCTGGAATTCATTGCTGGCATGTCCTCCACCACAAAATTCACATACGGCATTCTGAATTTTCATAGCTGAAGCACTCATATAGTCTATCTTTCTGTTAAGCGCTTCAAACTGAGCTGTGAGTGCAGATAATGCATCCACTTCATGAACTCCTGTAGTTCTCCTAGTTTGTAGCCTTTTAGTAGGCCACTGATAGTTGTTTGATGCCATCTCTTCTATTAGATCAAAAGCCTCCTTAGGTGTTTTATTATTTAATGTCCCACCTATAGCTGCATCAATGGTAGCCTGGATACTTGCACTAGACCCATTGTAAAAAGTTTGTACCTGCATCCAGACTGGTAATCCATGATGTGGCCACCTCCTTAGCAGCTCCTTGAATCTTTCCCATGTTTCGTATAGCGTCTCATTGTCCATCTGTAAGAAATTAGTAATATCGTTATGCATTTTTGCAGATTTTGTTGGAGGGAAAAACTTACCAAGGAATTTTTGGGCCATAGTATCCCAAGTGGTGATTGATCCTGTAGGAAGAGATGTGAGCCAATTCTTGGCTTTATCCCTCAGCAAGAATGGGAACAATCTCAGTCTAACTGCATCATCTGACACTCCATTAAATTTAATAGTGTCATAGATTTCGAGAAATGCATCAATGTGGGCGTTTGGATCATCACAAGGTAGCCCACTAAATTGCACCGATTGTTGAATCATTTGGATGAGAGATGGCTTGATCTCAAAGTTGTTTGCTTGAATCGCCAGCCTCCTAATGCTTGAAGTGGCACCTTGAACAGTTGGTGCTGCATAATCTCTCAAAAGTCGGCAAGGGTTTTTAGATTCACCTGCATCTGCCATTTTCTTAGTGCAATTTCTCTGTTCTCTTAACAGTCTTTTGAAAGTATGCTCGATTTCTGGATCAAACTTAACAAGTTCCCCTTGTTTAGTTCTTCTCATACACCAACGCACTCCTAAAAATGAACAAAATAAAAGAAACTAGATTAAATCAAGAGTTATCCGGTATTAATATTAATTAGTATTAAACAAGTAGTCCCCGGCAATGGCACCAAAAACTTGTTCGGTAAAATTCACTAACGCAAGTGCACGTTATCGATCAAGTAATACAATAGTGAGTAAGAGTATCGTCTCACAGGGATTGTTGTATAATAATCTAACTAAGTACTAAAGTTGGATTGACTCTAAGGTTTATCTAGCTGATCATATGAAGTTGTGATTGAATAAACTACTGAACTAAAGTACTAAATTAAGAATAAAAATTGCAATTAATTTCAAGAGATACTTCAATAAGACAAGGCGTTAAGGCATTTGATTTCACCATAATCACTAGATATGAATTTCATAAAATTATGCAACCCAATTAACAATACACATGTGATGACGAAAATTCCTAAATTATTTACTATCCCATCTCTAGGTATAGCAAACCTACTCAATTTATTAACTCACTATATCTCTATGTGAATTTAAATAAATCAGAATGCATTAGGATTCATGAACTTTCTAGATAAAGCCACACAAATAATATGGTATATCTCTATCCATATTTAATTCATGGTTATATGTTAGATGAAGCATTTGCATAATTCTCCCTTCTCAATTTTGAACATGCACATCAGATCATTTAAATGGTAGCTAATCATTTAAAAGCATTAAACATAATAACAAATAACTCACATGAATAAAATCAATTATGGTGCATAAATATGAAATTCACATCGTCATGATTAGGCTACATCATAGCCCTAACTAAGAAAATTAGAACATAATTGAAAAAGAAATAAAAACTAAAAATTTAATTGAATCAAACATTAAGAGTTAAGAGAGCAAGGAATTCTGTCACCAATCTCTCACTTCTTACTCCGGATTACTTGACAGCTCCTCAGAAAAATAAACAACGCTCTGAAAAATAAGAAAAACCCTAACTACTAAGACTATTACATCATTGTCTATTTATACTACTCTTAAGTTAACAAAACCCTTGTTTCATGTCCAAAAATCGTGGTTCAGAATCACCCTTGGCGCCACGGCCCTTCTTTCCAAGCGCTGCAGCACTTCTTTTCTATTTTTTTCTTCTTTTCCGCCGTAGTGCCGCGGCGCTCCTTCCCAGCGCCGCGGCGCTAAGTTCCTGCCAAAATGCTCTGCTCAGACTTTCCTTGGGCGCCGTGGCGCTGCTCTTATGGCGCCGCGGCACTTTTGCTCTGCCAACAAGATCCAAGTCCAAGTTCATGCTTGATTTGCTATTTTTCTCCAATTTCTTGTGCTCGTGCTCCCTTTTGTTTTCTTTTCTTTCTTTCTTCATCCTACATCAATAAAAGCATACTTTTATGAAAAAGTTGGATGTTTCATGTAATTTTTCTCAAGAACATAGTACTATTTGCTAACTAAAAGTGGCCAAATAACTCTCTAAACTAGAGTTATCAGTTACAGGATGTTGTAAGCTAGCAAAAGGGACCAAATGGACCTATATAATTCAAGCTCCCGATAATTACGAAGCCCAATATCCCAGATATACATTTCATAATTATCAAGTCCAATACTACTCCACTAAAAGCATGGAGCTGCACTCTCAAACTACATAGAATTATGAAGCCCGCATAGCTAAGTCTCCATGACATATCATTGTGTATCGTATCCCCATATGATAATCCATAATCAGCTTAAGGATAAGTTTTGTCTTACCTTCCTGATTATTTTTATCTTACGTTCCATTATCTCACCATCAGAAAACTTACTATCCAAAGACAGTATACCATTTGGTTACACCCATGTATCCAAATGGTTGAGCACTCTAGTTTTCCAATTACAGGATAACGCATGTAAGAGGATATCATTACTCCTGAAGATGAGCTATGGATTTCATATCTATGAGTAACAAGTCTACGCTATCAAGAGCCATACCTCCAACGTACCAGTATGTATACTACTATTAAGATGTAGGTGTCACCCTTTGGTACATCAAAAGACACAAGTCAAGATAACGGGCCCACTTTCATCTCAGGATTAAGATACAATACAAATAATTGTCTAAAGTGAATTGATTTGCCGAAACAAAATTATTAATCCAAATCAATTCACTTTATGTCCTGATCCAACACATCGTCACCTATGACAACGTGCCAATGTTTCTATTCATGGAGTCCACCTCTGATGGTCAAGACAAACCATCTCCCAATGGGGATATAGACAACATAACAATCTATGCATGAATAAAGCACCCAACTTTATTCCCTCGATTGCAGATCTTATGATTTAGACCGTCACCTTAAGAATCATGTGTTCCGCATAATTTATCCATCATATGCCTAATTCTTAAAGGTTTAGACTGACATCTCAGACTATTGTTTGCTTAACATACATTCTACAAATATGAACGTAAAGAGGACAAGATTTGGTATATAAACAATGAATAAATTCTTTATTGATAAAAATGTCTCCAAAAACTTATTACATTTTTACTCCTTAGGGCATACATGTCTAACAGTGGGAAGGTTGGGCGTATAAAGAAGAATTACAAGAAATTCCTTACTAAAGCAGGTAAGTGTGAACTTTTGCTTATTTAAATGTGTTTAATTGAAGAACCACGTGGCACGTCTATCCGATTGAAGTAGAGCATACATCTCCAATGAGTTCTTAGAACACTTAGTAAAGAATGAAATTTTATCCTATTTGACTACGCCTAGCAGTCTGTAGTAGAATGGTGTGACTGAGAGAATAAATAGGACCTTGTTAGACATAGTGTTAGGCTTTGGTAGATTTGCGGGGTAGTACATGCGTTAATCTCCAATTCCTTAGTTGATGATGATGTGGCGTGAGCAAGGAATAAGTCCTAATGAAATTACTTCGATAGAGCCTCCAATACGTGGTGGAGACAGTTAAGTCCCAGATTGGACCGAAGAAGACAGCTTCTAGGACACCCTCCATTGCCGAACAACTGAAAATACCTACGAAACAAGAAAAATATG
This sequence comes from Artocarpus heterophyllus, assembly GCA_025403435.1. Taxonomy (NCBI): domain Eukaryota; kingdom Viridiplantae; phylum Streptophyta; class Magnoliopsida; order Rosales; family Moraceae; genus Artocarpus; species Artocarpus heterophyllus. The sequence goes on along the minus strand of CM046339.1, from coordinate 5,646,988 downwards.
AAACTGTAACAAATGGAGGAACTAGCATAAGTGACGACAGTGGAAGAAGTAACCAATAGTTGATGGAGGACTGGTTTCAGAGGTTAGAGGCAAGGCTACGTTTGTCGTTGGATCTGGGCTACTTTTGTGTGTCATGTAACTTATTCATAAAGTTCTAGAGTTCTTTAAATTATCTAGAAAAATGTGTTTTGGAGGCAAACACGAGTTGCCTCCGTCGTTAAGTTCAGACTGTCGAAGAAGAGGCTTAAATTTCATAAATTCTTAAGATGGGTGATGAACTTCAACAAGACTTATAAGTGTTCTTGGTGGTGATTTTATAAGGTTTGGAAAAGATAGATGGGTGACGAGGGAATGACTCGAACGGAGATGACCAGTTTCCAAAAAAAATTTCGAAAATCTTCCGAATTCAAAGAATGCAAACTAGGAATAGGATGATGATTTTTGAATATGGTGTGAGGAAATGGGTTTAAATCCCTCTGATCATCTTGTGTTAAAGGAAGGGGAAGATGGATATTTATAGTGAAAGTGACCAACTTGCTCTGGATCTGTGTCTAAATGCTCCAACACGCATGTGAAATTTTGGCCAATAATAGCATACATTTAAGGTTGCATTGGAGCTCTTCTTGACTTAATACTCCTAGGTGGTTTTACTAAGTTTGATTGTCTATTTCCAAGGGCTGATAAGCATCCTTCCCCCTCCAACATTTGGTGTCTTTATTTTCGTCGTTTGAAATTTTTAGCACATCATCATAAATCTCTTCAACTTTTGAATAGGAATCGATGACGGTGGCATACGTGAAGCCTCAGATGGTGGATTTTTGACTTGGATGATGATTATCTCAGCGCAGGCGGGACCCCTTTGGAGGCATGCCTCTAGAGGTATATTGGACGCTCCAGAGGTATGCTGGGTGCTCCAATGGTATATTTGGTACTTTGTTGTTGGGTTTTTCTCAGATTCTTACTACAAAAATGGTTTTAGGACTTGGGTTCTCATTCCTTGGGCTCTATTAAGGCAAAATAGAGTTTTTTGGCTATTTTAAAAGGCAAAAGGGAAGGCTTTTTCCTCCATCATCTATTTATTTTAGTTTAACTAATTTTGAAATCCCTCCTAGTAGGGCTTGAAATGGAATCAAACTGAAACAAACAGGCCCATTTGACTACTCATGGTCGACCAAACCACAACCCATGATAGTTCCCTAAGCATGGCTTGGGTCCACAAAGAGAGCCTGTCGATGCCACAATACAAGGATGTTAGGCTTGGGCTGGAAGGGCCTGGTATAAAATTAGCCATCAACATTAGCCCCATTGGTCGTAGGGGCTATGTAACGAAGCGAGATAGTACATACGACCAATCATTGTAGCTCGGGTTACACGCGCCTCTTGGAGATGTTTGATGGTGATTTACACTTTGTTCCATAACACCGGTGGCTTATTCTATGCTTTATGAATTTTTTTGAAACAAAATAGATAATACTTCTTTGGATATGCAAGGTTCAGGAGAAAATTTGTTAGTTAGTGCCTTCGGAGGTCATTGGCACTTCTCTGACAAAGTCGTCACATAATTTAACTTGCCTAAACTTCTACTGATGTACAACCCCAAAGGGAAGCTCGCACCTCCGTTGCCATGGTGGCAAACATTCGCGCTAAAAACAAGGAAATTCAAACATTACGTACCCACCATCTTTCTATTATGCAAGGTTACATATGCACTTATATAAAAAAAGCTGAAAGTATACTTCAATATTTCAATATAAAATTGCAACACAACTGCCCATTAAAAGATCTACTACTCCCTTATTTTGAAAATGTTTGGGGATTTAAGAGAGAATAAAAAAACCAATGTGTTTTTTGGGATAAAATTCTTCCTTAAGCGTGCAAGATTGGGTAGTTTCTTCTCTTTTTTCTTTTTTATAAAAAATGTAATGATTACTTTGATAACTATCACTTCACAATAGATGATGTAAGCATCTCTTCTAAGAGAAGATGAAGGGATATCTATTCGAAGAAGAGATTTTAATAAAACCACCCAAGCAAGCAACATATTTTGGAGGGCGAGACTTTTGAGAACCCAAAAGAATAGAGGGAGAAGAAAAAGAGCTCGAAGAGGGACAGAGGGAGCTGAAAGGGAAAAGAAAACAAGAGAGAAACCTAAAAAAATTCATGGGGAAAGAGAAGAAATCACGTGTAAAAAATGGAAATCATACCTAATTCTTGTGTATTCACTAGAAAATCTTGTCTCCAGTCGCTAGCGGTGGTTTTTTTTTTTCAGATTTTAAGGATAGATATCACTTATGGGTCTAGAGAAAGAAAACTCCAGTGTTGCTTCTTCAAGGTTAGTCCCCTATTCCTTGTCTCTTTTTCTTCATTTTGATGATGATGACTGTGATATTGAGACTTGCATACCTTGATTTGTGCTTCATTGTGGGTGAAAAATCATTTATTGGGATGATCTTTTTGTATTGAGCAAAAATTTATATTTTCTTTTGTGTTGCGGTTGAGTCATCTTGAAACTAAGGCTTGAAAATTTTTGCATTGTTGATGTTGAAATCTCCTTGAAACTCTGCTTTTGTTGTCAAAGTTGTGTACTTTGAATTTTCCGCCTTGGTCTTGTTGTGGGTTTAAATCTCCTTGAAACTCTGCTTTTGGGTTGTTCTTCATGTTTTTCATTTTCTTCACATTCTTCATGCTTTCTATTCTTTTTTTTGGTCATTGTTTGCTTCCTTGCTTCGATGCTACACACAGGAGCTTTTGTAAACAATGGTCTTCCCATGTTGGAAGTGACCCTATCGCCCGGAAGCATTTGTTAGATAATTAATTGGCCCACGTGTCACCTTCAAATTGAACGTAAATAACCACCATCAACTGCCCAGACGCGTGACGTCTTCATGGCGAAAGGCCGTGACCGTCAACCGTGTGATGGTCACGGTTTATAAGTGAAAAAATCCTATTTTGTGGTCCCTGAGCATACAAATATGCATTTAGAAAATTCTAGATTGACACCATCTTGTGAGAATTTGTTAGTGCTCAGAAAAGGCCAAAACACAGTGTGAATTACCAGTCAAAGTCAGGCCGAATTACATAATATAGTGCAATGGCAGGAGGTATTCACATGATCCAATTTGCTTCCGCTTTCATGAATTAATTTGTTTGTGAATTTTTTTGTCATCGTTTGGTATCAGAGCCGATTTAAAAACACATCTGCCTTGCATATCACACTGTGTTGGAATTACATAGTTTACACATTTACGTAACAAATTTTTGGTGATTTTGGGTTCTTCATTTTGGAGTTTTTTAATGAAAAATGAGATTAGAAATCATTAAGACATTCAATTTCTAAGATTTCTGCTATTTGAAATGTCAAAAATGGTGTCCGGAATGCTTAGAAACCGTTGGGTTTTGTACCGAGTCGTAACCGGGTCAAGAAGACCCAGATTAAGGTTAAAAACGACTAAAAATGACGTGTCGTTTTCATTTTTGAGTTCAGCAACCGACAAAAACGACATGTCATTTTGCCCTTTACTGGGCAAAATGACATGTCGTTTACTTAAGGGGGCACGCATGTTTCTGTGGCAAAACGACAAGTCGTTTTAGGTGTCCCAACCCCAAAATGACAGGTCGTTTAATGAAGGCAGAAAATAAAAAAAAAATCCAAAAATTAAAAAAAAATTAATTTAATTTTGATTTTTAGATACACACATAATTTTGCAATAATTTCATAGGAAATTTATTTTATACATTATGTGCCAAGTGTTTATTTTATGTGCATAATTTTTATTGTTGTTATTATGTACATAATTTAGATATATATTTTTAATGCATAAATTATGAAATTAATTATGCATGTCATATAGAAATTATTCTATTTTAACGAATGTTTTATTGGAAAACATATTGTGATAATTGATGTGCTAATTATTGTTATATGCATAATCTTGAGTTTTATTATGCATGTTATTAAATTAAATTAAATTAACTTATTTAGCACAAATTGAGATTTTATTCATAATTATTATATTACCCATAAAATATGCAATTTTCATGAATAACTTTATGAACAAAATTAAATGTCTAGTGATCCATATAATTTTGAATAATTAGAGCTTAGCCACAGCACCTCTAATTATGTAAAATTATATATTAATTGGTTTAGGATTACATTTGGTTAAAGGACATTTATTACAATTAGTTGTACTCAATATAATAAATTTTTTCACATAGGAATTTTTATTATATTGGTATGACTAATTGGGATAAAATATCAAATTATATTTTCTAATTTACCCACAAGTATTAGAAAATAAAACATAATTTGATAGTTTTGTCTACAGTAAAATGAATCTAATTGAATTAGAACTTTAGCCCACAGGCAAGTTTTATGTCATAGATTCATGATTTTATACATGATTTACATTGGTAAAGCATGAATTATGTCTATTAGTCTCAATATTTTGGATTATAAGCATGTTTGTTTTAATTATGCAGTCATACAACCTGTGAATTTCTCTGATGTTCGATGTGATATCCTTGAGACGAAAGGGGATAATTATAAGGTCTGGAAGGAGAGGATTCTCCTTCACTTGGGGTGGATGGACATTGATTATGCTATAAGGAAAGACGAGCTCGTAATTATTGAAACTAGCACTCAGGATGAGATTACTCTTTATGAACATTGGGAGCGATCTAATCGCCTTAGCGTCATGTTCATAAAGACTAAAATCTCTGCTGGCATACGTGGCTCCATCGAACAGTATGACAAGGTCCGGGCATTACTGAAGGCTATTGATGAGCAGTTTAAAACTTCAGATAAGGCACTTGCCAGCACCCTAATTATGAGGTTCTCATCCTTAAGGCTCACCAGTGTGAGAGGTGTGCATGAGCACATCATGGAGATGAGGGACATAGCGGCTCAACTTAAGAACCTTCAGGTGGATATGTCTGAGTCTTTCTTGGTGCACTACATTTTGAACACCCTTCCAAAACAATATGGGCCCTTTAAGATTTCCTACAATACACATAAAGACAAATGGTCAATTAATGAGCTTTTGACCATGTGTACTCAGGAAGAAGGGCGGCTTGTAATGGAAATGGGTGAAACTGCACTGAGACAACCAAGGGAAAGAATTAGATTCAAGACCAATATCAAGCCAAGGACAAGGGGAAGGGTAACATACCTCCCAAAGCTGTCATTAAGAAGGAATCCAAGTGTTTCTTCTGTAAAAAGAAGGGACACATGAAGAAGGATTGCACGAAATTTCAGAGTTGGCTTGAGAAGAAAGGTAATCCAGTCTCGTTGGTTTGTTATGAATCTAATATAGTTGATGTTGTTTATAACACATGGTGGATTGATTCTATATCTACAATCCATGTTTCGAATACCTTGCAGGGTATGCGAAACCTAAGGAAGCCAATGGAAAGTAAGATGAGCATCTCTTCATGAAACAAGATGCGTTCACATGTGGAAGCCATCGGAACATGCGCCTTAGTTTTAAGTAGTGATTTTATTTTAGAATTGGATAAGACATTCTATGTTCCAAACTTTTCTAGGAACTTAATTTCTGTTTCCAGACTTGTACCTTTAGGATATTCCTTTACTTTTTCAGACAAATGTTTTAGTTTATTTTATAAATCTGATCTTGTTGGGAATGGTATTTTGTCTGATGGTTTTTCTCAATTAATTTGCAAAATGAACCACATCATACTGCTATGCATGTTCAATCTGGCATTAAGCGTTGTGTTATAAATGAGGATTCCTCTATGTTGTGGCATCGGAGATTGGGATATGTCTCCATTGAGAGAATCAAGAGGTTAGTGAATGACGGGATACTCAGTACTTTGGATTTTACGGACTTCGAGACTTATGTGGGTTGCATTAAGAGAAAGCTAACCAACAAGTCTAAGAAATGTGCCAAGAGGAGTTCAGAAATATTAGAAATCATACATTTAGATATTTGTAGTCCAGACATTGACTCATATGGTCCGAAATACTTCATCTCTTTCATAGATTATTACTTGCGGTACATGTATCTCTACTTGCTTCATACAAAAGACGAAGCATTAGATGCCTTTAAGGTTTTCAAGGCTGAAATAGAGAAACAATGTGGAAAGCAAACAAGGATCGTGAGGATAGATAGAGGTGGAGAATATTATGGTAGATACACTGAGGATGGACAAGCTCAAGCTCCATTTGCGAGGTTTCTTCAAGAGCATGGGATAGTTGCCTAATACACCATGCCTGGTTCCCCAGATCAGAATGGTGTGACAGAAAGAAGAAACCAAACATTAATGGACATGGTGCGGAGTATGTAGAGTAACTCCAATCTTCCTAAGTCCTTGTGGACTGAAGCTCTTAAGATGGCTGTGTATATATTAAACCGAGTTTTGACTAAGGCTGTCCCAAAGACGCCATTTGAGTTATGGAAAGGTTAGAAACTGAGTTTGCGACATATATGCGTTTTGGGATGTTCGTCTGAAGTAAGAGTGTATAACCCATAAGAGAAGAAGCTAGATCCGAGGACCATTAGTAGGTACTTCATTGGATATGCCGAAAGGTCCAAAGGATATAGATTCTACTGTCCAACTCATAGCAATATATTTGTGGAATCAAAGAATGCCAAGGTTCTTGAGAATGACTTAATTAGTGGGAGCGATCAATTTCGAAACATAGTTTCTAAAAGAGATCATACTGAAGCTCAACCATCTACATCAAGTGATAGGTTGATCATAGTTCATAGCACTCTTATAGTTCAACTGAGTGTTGTGCAACCGATCATTGAGGTTCCACAAATTGCTAATAATAATCTAAAAGGTCAAGTTACTCAAGAACCAATGGAAACAATCGAGCAACAAGTTGGACAATAGATTCCTCAAGAAAATGTTGAACCAACATTAAGGAGATCTACTAGAGAAAGGAAATCGACAATTTCTAGTGATTATGTTGTGTATCTACAAGAATCAGATTACAACATTGGAGCCAAAAATGATCCCAAAACGTTTTCACAAGCCATGAGTTGCCAAGAATCAAAACTTTGGTACGATGCTATGAAGGATGAGATGGATCCTATGGCATCCAATGGAGTCTGGGATCTTGTCGAGTTGCCAAATGGTGCGAAAGCCATAGGGTGTAAATGGGTCTATAAAACAAAAAAGGACTCATTGGGCAACATCGAAAGATATAAGGCAAGACTCATCGTCAAAGGGTTCACTCAGAAGAAAGAAATTGACTACAATGAGACATTTTCTCCTATATCTAAGAAAGATTCCCTCCGCATCATCTTGGTACTCGTTGCTCATTTTGACTTAGAGTTACAACACGATGATGTGAAAACGACATGTCTCAATGGTGAACTAGAGGAAGAGGTTTATATGAAACAACCAGAAGGATTCTTCTCTAGCAGTGGTGAGCAATTGGTGTGGAAGCTTAAGAAATCCATATATGGATTGAAACAAGACTCCCGTCAATGGTATTTGAAATTCCATGATGTCATCTCTTCATTTGGATTTGTAGAAAATATCATGGATCAATGTATATACCAGAAGGTCAGTGGGAGTAAAATTTTTTTTCCTGGTTATATATATGGATGACATTTTGCTTGCAACCAATGACAAGAGTATGCTACATGAGGTGAAACAATTCCTCCCTAAAAACTTTGACATGAAGGATATGGGTGATGCATCCTTCGTTATAGGTATTAAGATATACAGAGATAGATATAAAGGCACTTTGTGCCTGTCTCAAGAAACCTATATCAACAAAGTTTTGGAGAGATTTCGGATGAAAAATTGTTCACCAAGTATAGCTCCCATTGTGAAGGGTGACAGATTCAATTTGAATCAGTGCTCGAAAAATGACTTTGAAAGAGAGCAGATGCGCAACATTCCATATGCTTCAGTTGTTGGAAGTCTTATGTATGCTCAGGTTTGCACAAGACTTGACATTGCATTCGCTGCAGGAATGTTGGGCAAATATCAGAATAATCCAGGATCAGACCACTGGAAGGCTGCAAAGAAGGTGATGAGGTACTTGCAAGGAACCAAAGATTACATGCTTATGTACAGACGGACTGATAATTTGGAGGTCATTGGCTACTCTGACTCTGACTTTGCTGGCTGCATTGATTCACAGAAATCAACTTCCGGATACATTTTCATGCTAGCTGGTGGAGCTATTTTATGGAGGAGTGCCAAGCAAACTTTGACTGCTACTTCCACTATGGAGGCCGAGTTCGTATCTTGTTTTGAGGCTACCTCACATGGTGTATGGATCAAGAGTTTCATTTCTGGGCTTAGGATCATGGATTCTATCTCTAGGCCATTGAGGGTATTCTGTGACAATTCAGCTACTGTTTTTATGGCTAAAAACAACAAGAACAGTAGTCGAAGCAAACACATCGACATTAAGTATCTAGCCATAAGGGAGCGTGTTAAGGATAAAGCAGTGGTCATTGAACACATAAGCACTGAATTGATAATTGCCGATCCCTTGACTAAAGGCATGCCACCAGTAAAATTTAAGGATCATGTGGATAGAATAGGACTTGGTTCCCTTATGTAATTTGTTGTACTTTGTAGTAAAACTCTGTATTTATGATAATTTCTCATTTCATCTTCAGTTGAGTGTACAACTTTGTTTTGAGAAATATCACTAAAGTTAGGACCTGAAATAAACATAGGATTTATTCATTAAGTTACATGGGTTAATGTTTAAGGGACATGATGCATTATAATACATGAAAAATAATACTCGATTCTCAAAAGACATATCGCCATGATTCATGTATTTTTGTTTTTTATTGTAACAGTTGATGGATATATGGGCCAAGTGGAAGAATGTTAGATAATTGATTGGCCCACGTGTCACGTTCAAATTGAACGTAAATAACCACCATCAACTGCCCGGGACGTGTGACGTCTTCACGGCGAAAGGCGTGACTGTTAACCATGTGATGGTCACGGTTTATAAGTGAGAAAATCCTGTTTTGTGATCCCTGAGCATACAAATATACATTCAAAAAATTCTAGATTGACACCCTCTTGTGAGAATTTGTCAGTACTCAGAAAAGGCCAAAACACAGTATGAATTACCGGTCGAAGTCGGGGCAAATTACAGAATACAGTGCAATGGCGGGAGGCATTCACACGATCCAATTTGCTTCCGCTTTCATGAATTAATTTGTTTGTGAATGTTTTTTGTCATCAGCATTGTCAATTTCGTATGCTAGTTGTGCCAATGAACTCTAATAAATCACTTTCGTCTGGATCCTAATTGCTCATGTCAAAGAAGGTGGAACTCTTTTTTTTTTAATAGTGAAGTTAGTCGTGGAGCATTAGCCTATGCTCCGTAGCAATGTTGTTGAGATTTTGCATTTGGTTCGGCAACAGAACACCGGTCCATGCTCTGTTGCCCAACTCCAGCTTTGACAAGATACGGTAATGGGGTGTCCACATGCACTTTGTCGCTTTACGTCGTTGTTGTAGAGGATCTTTTGCATTTTTTCATTTTTTTTTTGAAACTGACGTAGGGTTAACTCATGCTCCATTGCTACATGATTGTTTTGGCAATGCTTGCCTCTAGAGAGCTAAGTGTCGCTCCAATTGCGAAAACAATAATATGGCTTGTGTTGACAAGATTCTTACCCAGTTTTCCTCATGCCCGATTTGGCTCTATTATGTCCGAAAATGCTTTGCTAAGTTCTTGACTTCTTCTTAGGCTACGACTGACTTTTTTCCCTTCTTTTTTTGCGGCTTCACAATGGTTCGAGTCAAGAAAACCCATTTCCACCTCTGTTCGTCACACACCAGATATTGATTTTTGCATAGAAGATGACTTTTTCTGAGTGGTGGCAGATATTCCCAAAGGTGCACACTTGCCAGATATGAGTTGGTAGCTTTTGTGGTGGAAGACTGCTCAAAATGCCTTATTGACAAGGGTGAGTTTCCACCAATACCAATCCAATTCAAGGCCTTAGGTTCCGACAGTTGGCTACCTTAGTTAAAGTGAGTGTTGGCTGATAATGGAGTTTGTTGGCGTCTATCATCAGCTGGAGTTTTGCCCTTTGTTGTCATTTTAGGTTTCTTCAAGATACCCCATGATACTACAGGTTTGAAGCACTTGCTTCGTCGTTGGAACGAGGAGACACGTAGTTTTGGTGCCAAGTAGGGAGAGTTCTCTATTTGTATCGATGATGTTGCTATGTTGCTTCAACTGTTGGTAGTAGGTGAAGAATCATTTTTTGGCTTATATCTAAGCATAGACAAACAAGAGATACTAACAGAGTTAAATTTAGGTGTCGTGCGATGCCGAGGAAATAAAAGGTCGAGTTTCATTTCTTGGACCCATTTCTTCTTTAGTAAGACCAATAATGGTGTTTTCGTTTGGGAGTAGGTGGAAGTTGGAAGTGCTAAACAACAGCTTGTCTGGCATTTTCCTGAGTAGCTATGTATTACCAAAGGCTCTAGAAGGCACAGTTCAGACTCGATATTTTCCTTTGGCGATAAAGAGAGCTCAAGACATTTTGTTTCCGTTAGCTTCACTCTTCTTGGGTCATTTGCACGTTCAGTTGGAATCACTTCACCAGTTGGAAGTCTACGGAGCGAGCGGTTGTATTTTGGAGACCTATATTTTCACTGGGTTTCTTCAAGCCTTTTTGTGGGAGCATTTTCCAGGTTATACTCTAGAGCCAGCTACATCGGAGCAAGTTGTGCAAAAGATCATTTTCTTCGGCTGAAAACAATGGAGAAATAAGATTTTCCAATCCATCAAGGAAGGAAGGATGCTCCAAAGAGAAGAAATACTTGAAACTTATAAATAAGTGCTTGGCCGATGCCTTCACTTGTATAATGCACAACTGCAGCCTCATCCGTAATTGAATCAATCCAGTTTTTCCTCCTACGCACTATGGTAGAAACGTGAAAGAATTTCGTACTTCTCTTCGATCCCCCTCCTTAAGCCACGAAATACGAGACTTCTGTGTCCAAATTAATTCCTCCATGCATAACAGCTTTTGAAGTTTGGCTTTCGCGTCTGACAAGGCATCTAGGTTGTCAGCATTATCGTCTTGTTGAAGCCGAGCAACAACCGCCCTCATTGCACTAAACGATCTCCCTCATGCCAAATCTGCTATTTATTCCATTGCCTCGAGCATTTCTGGTTTGAATAAGTCTCGCATAAAGCTGAAGCTGGTACCATCTTCTGATTATAGAAAGAACTGCACCTTTTTTTAACCACCAATGTACTCCTTAGGTCCCTGGACCAAGCAGCCTCAAATTTAAGTGTAGCGACCTTTTTCCAAGCCACCAGAGGAGAAAAGTATTAGGTTATGATCAGAAATTGTGGCCGTGAAGACATCAACTCTAGCCCGAGAGAAAATTATGTGCCACTCTGAATCTACTGAGACACGATCCAATCTAGCTATAGACAGCATTCGACCCCTGCTACCATTCGACCAAGTATAGCAACCACCATAAGCACCAAGGTCAATTGACCCCAATTCATCCACTGCTTCCATAAATTCCTTAGAACTTCTATGGCCACTAGTACTTCCCTTACCTGAAAAACGTTCTAATAAGGAAAGCATATTGTTCATGTCCCCAATAAGCATCCAAGGTCCACTACGAGCCCTCGAAACTCCTTAACCTTAGCCCAGAAACGACCTCTATCTCCCACCGTAGCGGACCATATATCGCCGACAAAGTCCACCTATTTCCAAGAGAATCATCCCACACCTCAACATTAATAAATTCATGTCCCCATTAATAAACCAAACATTCAAGTTCCCGACCTAAGCAATACCAAATCCACCCGCCACACCTCTTGGTTCAACATAATACCAATTCAAGAATTTCCATCTTCTAAGCAGCTTACTCATTCTCGTTTCACTAATTTTTCTTTCCATAAATATTACCAGGTCTGGCCTAGTCGACTTGAACAAAGCCCCTTAGTCTCTAATTGTCATAGTTCTGGCTAAACCACAGCAATTGAGGGCTAGGGCTTTCATTAGTGAAGCGGGGACGCTCCAGGGCTAGCCCTTGCCTGTTCAGCGATTTCGATCTCAGAAAACAAGTTACCTTTAGTGAAAGGCCCAACCTCCCTCCTAGTCTCCAGGTTGGCACTTCTGCTATCGCTACCTCTAATCTCCATCTCCACGGTAGCCAATCAACCTCCGGACCAGGTTGACCCACCTCTGCTTGACCCACGGCCTCTTCCCCGTCCCCACCCTCTTCCTCGACTTCCGATCGGGCAACCCACCTTGCACTTGCAAGAACTTCCATGATTGAAGGCCTAGAGATCTTTTTTATCTTTTTTATTTTTTATTTTTTATAACATTCCCTTACTTACACGGTCCCTTTGATGTTTAGCCTTTGATTCTGACCCACCCAAGGCATAACTTTGTTCTCCAGATTGGTCCACCATAGGATACATAAAGTGTTGAACCTTTCTCTTCATGAGATCGTGTTTTTGGGCTCTAAAACCTTGCATCCTTGGAGGAGGAACCAAGGCCTCATAATGGGCCTCAAACTATCTGTAAGGCTAGGCCCAGTCACGAAGTCCACTACTCAAGAATATACGTCAAGCAGGGCTTTGAAAATTACAGAGTTGGCATGGTTTCTCTTCCCCTCCCTACGGCTTTCCATTAAGGCTTGAAAGACTGATCTGTCAAAGGCACCTGTCACACCCGGTCCACCTGTATCAGCTAAGCTGAAACTTCCCTTATTTTGCCTTTAACACCTTAGCTCCCTTCTTATCTGCTAATAAAGTCGTGCAACCACGTCTTTTATCTGAGTGCCATAGAGGATATGCAGCAAATCGTGTCTCTTAATCCCACTACTTTCTGACAGTGGTATAATTTCAAAAAGGTCACATGTGGTGGGCCACAGTGGGGCCCACCACATGTGAGGGGCTCAGGCAGGAGCCCGAGGGGCTAAAAAAAGTTTTTCTTTTAGGAAACGTCTTAGCACAACTATCAACCAGACCGCTAGTCTTGAGGTTTGTAATTGCTTCCGCTATCTCTTCTGTCAATGGCACTTTCGTTGTTACTGGTATCTTTTTGAGGACTTCTGGCCACCACAACTAGGTTTGACCATGAGCTTGAACAATCCCCACACAACCAAAACTATTCTCCATTTGCATCACATGCCATTGCAATAGATTTTTCAAGACAAGTTTTCTCTTCGTGACCCAATAATCCACATTTGAAGCATAAACCAAACATTTTCATATTGAAATTGAATCCACTTGCGATTCCCAGCTTTATCTTTGAAATGAAAGCCCACTATCAGAGGCTTGTCAAGCTACGGACACGAAAAAACTTCCCTGATAACTTTGATCCTAGCTTTGGAACCAGAACCTCCTGTACCTCCCATGCTTTCTTCCCAATGATTCTTACATTTTCCTAAGTAAAAAAATTTGGGGGCAACCCATGGACCTGCAACCAAAAAAGGGAGCTTCTGAACTGAATATTGTCCAATGGGGACACCTAGAGCCTAGTTTTGCAGGACCATGCTAGAATTAATCCAATATATGCGCTAATATATTAAATAAATGTGTATTTAAGGCTATCAGATAAGATTGTCTAATTAACAATAATCATTTTAGGTTTTCGGCTTTTAATGTATTATTAAGTGTGAGCATCCTATGTGTAGAGATTAAAATATAATTACTGATTTTATGATGAGCTAAGTTGTTAATTAAGGATAACTGTTAGGGTTTAACAGTTATAAAAAAATGTTGTAGTCTCCAAGTCAGTACGTACATTATATTTTTGTCACCTATCTATAGAGAAATTACAGAGGCATACTTTGAAGGAGGACTTATGTACAAGACTTAAAAGATTCTCAACCTATAGACTCGAAAATCACAATTCTATCTATGGATTTATGTTAGCTTTCGTACCTTATTAATTATCTCGGTGATTTGACATAAATAATCTTAAGTGATGATAGTTTTCATCATATTATTTTGTTTTAATAAGTGATATCAGAAGCTGTTCATGTTAAATCATTAGGAATAAATAATTTTTTAGATGTGATTCTCAAAAAAATTCTTAAATTTAACAATCTATGATTTTTTTAAAATTAATGAATTTGAGAACATTTATTTAAAACTTTGGTTGAATTATCCAAGGAATACCTATATATGCGCACGCTTGGTTTCAGTTTTGTGTGTATATATATATATATATTATATATGAATTCGGTAGGATACAGTTTTCAAGAATCCTTTCATTGTTATGTATATTATATATATATTCTTTTGATGGTTATGTACGGCACCAAGTGCCAAAGAAGAAAAAAAAATCGTCATATATATTGGGTTGCCTTTTTTTAAGTTGTTGTCAGCCAATAAAAGAGCATTAAGCTTTTCTGTTGTTGTTCGGCAACAATGCCTGAACAGAGTTTTTTTTTATTTATTTATCTATTCTCTCATAATCATATATACGGCAGCCATGTGCCAAAACGAGAGAGAATTTCTTTTTTTCTGTAAGTGTGTGTGTATATATATATATTGAATTCAGATTCAATTTTCAAGAGATTTTTTTTTTTTTTTTGTTTCATACAATACGGCATGTTGCCAAAAAGATAAAAATGAATATATGTATATACATGTATATGCCGTTTTTGTTTGGATTCAGTTTGAGGTTCAATTTGGTTATATATATGCATTCAGTTCAATTTGGTTTCGTAATCAGTTTTACGGCAGTTTGCTGCCGAGAAGAAGAAGGTAATAGGGAGGGGCTGGGTTAAGATTTGGATTGGGTCCACCCGACATGATTTAGCCTTGATCCAGTCAAGGTTAATCAGTCATGTTGGCTTTGAACAAAATTTTTTTATTTTTTTTAATTTTAATTTTGGTCATTTTTGAAGTAATTTTAAATTCAAATATTAGTATTATATATATATATTTTGAGATGAATTAATTAAAACATGTCATCAAAGTGGCCTCTCTTATAAAAATTAATTTATTTTAGAATATAAACGATTGTGTCTATGCAACTTATGTGAATGTTGACTGGCCTAAAGAAAAACAATATTTGACAGAATTGCATGTACACTTGTGGGGATAAACATGTGATGATTATCCAGTTTTACATGTGAACGATGAATCAATCCAAAGGAAGATTTATTGTTTGACATGCTCTTATTATCAGTGTTTGATTACTACATCAAGATATCACTCATAAGTTAATATTTCTGTCTAAAAACTAAATATTAATGGAGTGTCTGATATCTTAAGAGGGGGTTACCTTTATTTGGATTTATGATTGTTATTTTGGATTCTTATGTGAGCGCTTTTTTTTGTTTGTTTTCTTCTCTAATTTAGCTACTAGTTTTGCCTCAAATATTATTGCCAACGTCAATTCTATTCCTATGGTAAATAGTAGTAACTTCAAATAATGACAAGAGAACCTCCTTATAATTCTCGAAGTCGTGGATCTCGACCTTGCATTAAGGGTTCCTTCTCTTAAACCTCTTACAGATAAGAGTTCCTCTGATGAAAATAGGGACATTGAAAGGTAAGAGAAGTCAAATCGCATATGTATAATGATCATGAAAAAAGCCATTCTAAAAGCATTGAGGGGCACTATATCGGAAATGATAAAGACAACCAAAGAGTTCCTCGAGGACATTGAGAAGAGATTCGCCAAAAATGAAAAGGCTGAAACAAGTACACTTTTGACAAGCCTCATCTCAATGAGATACCGAGGTAAGGGGAACATCAGGGAGTACATCATGGAGATGTCTCATCTTGCTTCAAAATTGAGAGCACTTAAGCTTGACCTTTTTGAGGACTTACTAATGCATTTGGTTCTTATATCTCTTCTCGCACAATTCAGTCAGTTTAAGGTGGGCTATAATTGCCAAAAGGAGACTTGATCTCTTAATGAGCTCATCTCACATTATGTGCAAGAAAAGGAATGGTTGAAGCAGGAAAAAACAAAAAGTGCTCACTTGGCTAATACTTCTAAGGAAAAAGGGAAAAAAAGAAAGAAGGATAAGGAAGTTACAGTTACGGCACCTCAAAAGAAACAACAAAAGAGATTGGATGATCCAAAAGGAACGGGTTTTTTCTTTTATGGAGCTGCAGGGCATAAGAAGAAGCATTGCATCAATTATCACACTTGGCGAACCAGGAAAACTATGCTTCTTAATTTGGTTTGTTCTGAGGTTAATTGAACTTTGGTACGTAAACACACTTGGTGGATTGATTCTAGTGCAACCACTCACACCAGTATGCCTATGTAGGGATGCTTGAGATGCCAAAAGCCAAATGATGGTGAAAGATACATCTACGTGGGCGATGGCAAGAAGGTTGAAATTGAAGCAATAGAAAAATTTATTTTATTGTTAAAGACTGGATTTCATTTGGATCTTGATGAGACATTTATTGTACCATCTTTTAGACAGAATTTGTTTGCTAATTCTGCTTTGGACAAATCTAGTTATTCTTATTCATTTGGAAATAGAAACTTTAGTTTGTTATATGATTCAAAATTGGTTGGCTCTAGTTCTTTATCAAGTTATGATAATCTTTATTTAATTGATACAATTGCTTCATTTAATGAAGCCTTACAATTAAGTACACGAGGTATGAAGAGAAAATTAACCAATGAGTATTCAGTTGCATTATGGCACTAGAGATTTGGTCATTTCTCCAAAATGAGAATAGAGAGACTTGTGTCAGATGAAATTCTTGACTCCTTAGACTTTACAGATTTTGATATTTGTGTTGACTGTATTAAAGGAAAACATACCAATAAAAGGTGATTTGAAGCCAATAGGACCTTGGACGTCTTAGAACTTATACATACAGATATTTGTGGGTCATTCCCTACGATTTCTTAGAATGGTCAACAATATTTTAGAACATTCAAAGACAATTTTTTTAGATATGGCTACATATATCTCCTTCATGAAAAGTCACAGTCGTTGGATATGTTCAAAAATTATAAGGTTGAAGTTGAAAACCAATTCAGCAAAAGAATAAAAAGCGTCAGATCTGATTGTGGTGGTAAATACTATGGTAGATATAACGGTTTAGGTGAACAACATCTAGGACCATTTGCTAAGTTCCTAGAGGAAAGTGGTATCGTCCCACAGTGCACTATGTTGGGTTCACCCACTATGAATGGTGTTGCTGAAAGGCAAAACAGGATGATTAAGGACATGGTAAGGAGTATGATTTCTCATTCTACCTTACAAGAATAACTCTAGGGAAAAGCACTTAAGACTGCAGCATATATCCTTAATAAGGTTCCAACTAAAGCAACTACCAAAGCCCCTTATAAACTTTGGACAGGCAAGAAGCCTAGTTTATACCATTTGCATATTTGGAGATATCCAGCTGAGGTAAGGCCTTATAGGCCTAGTGAAAAGAAACTAGACTCAAGGATGGTAAGTTGTTATTTTATTGGATACTCCAAAAGATCCAAGGGGTATAAGTTTTACGATCACACGACTAAGTTAATTTTTTTAGATGGAAAATGCTAGGTTCTTTAAGGATGTCAAGTTTGCAGGGGGAGATAAGGTTAGGGACTTTGTCTTTTAAGAAAAATATGTTGATATTCCCATAGCTGTTATTGACATTGATCAAGTTCCTATTCCTAACATTTTTCAAGAAGCAGATCCAAATCAAGACAATGTCAGAGAACCTCCTATTTGAAAAATTGTTTCAAAAGAACAAACTCTACCACCCTAAGAACCTACGCCATTAAGGATATCCACTAGAGAAAGGAGAAGTGCGGTACCAAATGATTACATTGGATTTCTCCAAAAACATGAGTTTCACATTGGTGTGGTGGAAGATGATCCAATCAATTCCTTCAAGTGATGGAAAGTTCTAGATCTCAAGAGTAGATTGCTGCCATGAATGAGAAGATGAAGTCTATAAAGGACAATGACATTTGGGATCTTGTCCCATTGCCTGAAGGTGCGAAACCCATTGGTTGCAAATGGATATTTAAAACTAAGAGGGATTCGAAAGGCGATGTGGAAAGGCACAAGGCTTGTCTTGTCACTAAACACTTTGCACAAAAAGAAGGCATCAACTATAAAGAGACTTTCTCTCCGGTTTCTCTAAAAGACTCTTTCAGGATTATAATGGCATTAGTAGTGCATTTTGATCTTGAGGTTCATCAGATGGATGTTAAGACTGCGTTTCTTAATGGCGACATTGATGAAACAATCTATATAGTGCAATCAAAAAACTTTGTGTCAAGAGATGCAAAGAAAATGATTTGCAAATTAAAGAAATCCATCTATGGGCTTAAGCAAACTTTTCATCAATGGTATTACACATTTTATTAGATTATCATCTCATTCGGTTTTGAGATGAATGTGGTTGATGATTGTATATACCATAAGTTTAGTGAGAGTAAGTATATTTTTTTGGTTTTATATGTCGATGACATTTTGCTTGCCAGCAACGACATAGGCTTATTGCATGAAACCAAGAGATTTCTATAGAAGAAATTTGAGATGAAGAATCTTGGTGGCACCTCTTTTATGTTGTGTATACAGATATACTAGGATCGCTCTCGAGGTATTCTTACATTATCACAAAAGGGTTATATCGAAAAGGTTCTCAAGAAATATGGCATACATAATTGCAAACCAAGTGACACCCTTGTGGCTAAGGGAGATAAGTTTAGTTTCAATCAGTGCCCTGAGAATGATTTTGAGATTCAAGAAATGCAAAAGATTCCTTATGCGTCAGTAGTAGGGAGTCTGATATATGCTCAGGTTTATACGCGTCTAGATATTACATACATTACAAGAATGTTGGGCAAATACTTAAGCAATCCTAAAAAGGATCATTGGATAACAGCCAGACTTGTCTTAAGGTTTTTACGGAGAATAAAGGACTACATGCTCACGTATCAGAGGTCAGAATAGCTTGAGATCATTGGTGTACTAACTCCGATTATGTTGGATGCCAAGATAGTATAAAATCTATGTCAGGCTATGCCTACCTTCTGGGGGGAGGTACTGTCTCCTGGAAGAGTGCTAAACAGTCTCTTATAGCATCTTCTACCATGGCGGTAGAGTTTATAGCATGTTACAAGGCATCCAATCATGGAATATGGCTGCAGAATTTTGTCACAGGCTGCACATAGTGGACAGTATTCAAAGATCACCCAAGTTATTTTGTGACAATGAGTCAGCAATTTTATATTCCAAAAACAACAGGAGCTCGATGAAGTCAAAGCATATAGACATCAAGTTCCTCGTTGTGAAAGAAAGAGTTCAGAGTGGATAGTTGTTTGCATAGTATATCAGTACAAACTCCATGATTGTAGATCCGCTTACTAAGGGATTGCCACCTAAAATGTTTCATGAGCACATTGCTTGTATGGGTGTCATATCATTTCAGGATATCCAGTTTTAGTAGGAGTTTGTAATTTTAGATGCTTTTCTGATATAGAGATTTTTAGTTATTTCAGTTTATGGATATTTTGAGGTTATTTTCTATAGAAATAAAGTTTTTGGTTTATTCACACTCTGATTTTGGTATGGTTTGATCTCACTAAGGTTGTAAGGTGGACCAGTAGGAAATAGGCATGTTAAGATCACATTACATAAAATTTCCATGCTACACATCCACACTTTATCTTTGTCATTAGTTGTATTGATATATGTGATCATTGATAGGTCTAGTTACGATATATGTAATGAAGGTTGCTTTGGTGCTACATTGATATAGTTAATGGACAAGATTGTTGAGATGCATAAGGTTTTGATAGCAAAATTCATGAGCTCATAAGGTTAATTCACATTTATAAAGTTTCATATATGGCTTAAGGGGGAGATTGTTGGAATTAATCCAATATATAGCCTAATATATTAAATAAATGTGTATTAAATGCTATCAGATAAGGTTGCCCAATTAAAAGTGATCATTTTGGGTTTTAGGCTTTTAATGCATCATTAAGTGTGGGCATCCTATATATAGAGACCAAAATATAATTACTGATTTTATGATGGGCTAAATTAGTAATTAAAGATAACTGTTAAGGTTTAGCAGTTATGTAAAGGGGTTGTGGTCCTCAAGTCAGCACGTATGTTATTCTTCTGACACCCATCTACAGAGAAATTACAGAGGCATACTTTAAAGGAGGACTTACGTACTAAACTTGGAAGATCTTCAACTTACAGACTTAGGAATCACAATTCTATCTATGGATTCAGGTTAGCTTCCGCACCTTATTAATTATCTCGACAATTTGACATGAATGATCCTGAGTGATGATGGTTTTCATCACATTATTTTATTCTAACAGACCAATGACATTCATTAATCATCCACGACCATCTTTTCATAGCCTAGCTCTTATCTTCCCAGGACTTGAAGATGATAACAAACATATTTAGTGCTTCTTCTTGCAAATACCATACTTTATTTTCTCTTCAAGCACTCATCAAGGACTATCTAATAATCAATCTGCTCTGTTTTCTTTTGGACAATACTTTTGCCACTGCTTTAGTGCTGATAGTAATCTCCATTAGCGTTATGTCTCAAACCAACCTTAGCTCCTCATCGGAGCAATGCAGAAGGGAGCGACTTAAGAACATGCCTAAAAGTCCCAAAAAAAAGGAAAGATGCCTACGCCATAAGGGAAAACGGAATCAGGAATAAGAAACAGACAAAAAGAACAATCACCAGGATATATAGGAAATTAGAGAGAGAAAGAGATTGGACTAAGGGTTCTAGGGAGAAGTGAGAAAGAATCCATAGTGTGATATTCTATTATTGGTTTTTCTTGCTGTTTCTTGCTCTCTCCCTTGCTTTTCTTTTTGATCCACTATCGCTTTTGGTGCAATTAAAGACATGTAAGGAATAAAGAATTTTATGTATTTTTGTGTATAAACGTGTTGCTTTCCTACTTTTCTTCTATTTTCCCCTACATTCTTGTTCCTTTTTATTTATTTATTTATTTTATCGGATAGATATCATTGTAACTCTTTTTTTTTTTTTTTTTTTTACTTCTTCACTCATTCTTGAAGACCTGTAAAACATATTTTCTTAATATTTTTTCAATATTTTTTTTACCAAGTCCATGAAATTGGCCCCAATGGTTTCAAAAGGTTAAAATAAATATGTTTTGATTATACCAACAATTTTAATTGCTAATTGCTAACAAATGTCTTGAGTTTTGTTAAGATTAAATTTAAAGATAATTTTGTCAACTCAAGAAAGATCAAGAAAATTGTGCGAATTGAAAAATATGACATCAAGAAGAATAAGAGAATCAAAGAATTACAAGAACTTAATATACCATAAGTTTATATATTTTTAGTGTTGTAATTTGTTGTATGAAATGCTCTTTAGTTTATTTGAATTACATAAGCTCTAGTACACACTCACCTTTGCATTTCATGGCTTTAAAAATTGCATAAATATTATTTTTTGAATATTTTCTATTTTTCAAATTAATTTTGCTTTCAAAAATAACTGATAATATTTTTCAAAATGATTTTATGTGATCAAAGAGTGTTTTGAACTTGTTTCAATAAGGATAACATTGTTTTTATTCCATTTTATTTAATGCTTTTTGAAAAAAAAAAAAAAAAACCTTTTTAGACAAAATTGAAGAAGGCCAAGTCTAATAGGATTGGCCTACCGAAAAAACGAGATAGAGAGCCTATTTCTAGTCTCTCAGACCGACCTGTCGAACTAAATTATCCGACCTACCAGTTGTGTTAACAAGCCTGCCGATCGTTGGGCTAGTTTTGTCTCGTTTTTAAAACTGACATATTAGATAGTATATAATGGCTAGTTGTTTTACTGTTGGGCTTCGAGCCATAACGTTTGGAAATGGCTCTTTTTGGTCTTTAGAGGTACAAAAACATATGTTAGACCATCCTAAGCAAAGATATTGAGATTCCAAGCTTTCCTCGAGACTTTCAACACTGTTTTTCATTTTAAGCATTTTCTTCTTTCTCACAAGTGCTTACATAATTCATACATTTTGAGAGCTATTTTATCTACTCCAAGTTGCGTACTGACATTGTATTTACTATTTTTTGAAGAAATTCTTCTTAGCGAGAGCAATTATTTGAAAATTTCTTTTTGACTGATAAGTCTCCAAACCTTTGTAATATTAGGTTGTTGATTTACCAATTTCTGTATAAAATTGGCAGTTTCTAAAGATTTGATGTGCATTGGGTAGAAAAAGTCACCACCTTATACATGGTGTGATCATATCGAAAGTCAATCATGATAGTGGAAGAGGCCAGGTCATATATTGCTCCATGATAATGGATGTAGACTTATTGCTAAACCACTATAAATTGTGTTTGTATTTCTTCTCCTTTTTTTTCAGTTTTACAA
Source organism: Artocarpus heterophyllus (assembly GCA_025403435.1). Lineage (NCBI taxonomy): Eukaryota > Viridiplantae > Streptophyta > Magnoliopsida > Rosales > Moraceae > Artocarpus > Artocarpus heterophyllus. Next base: position 5,624,664 of record CM046339.1, on the reverse strand, counting down.
ATTATATTTGATTAATATAGTCTCTTGGTGATCTTTGCAAGCTTGGTTATTTGCATATTGATGTATTTTTTTTGTTCATTGCTTGCTTTGGTTCATTTCATCTATTTAGTTTATTCAAATTTTTCAATCTTTTGAAAAGTTTTTTGAAAACCAAATTCACTCCCTCTTGGGTAGTCATTTTTGAGCTAACATATGAACAAAATGGGAAACATGTAGTAAGCATCACATATTAATACAAAACGGATCTTAGTGTGGGACTTACAAGAAGAGTGAATTTTTTGTTAATTGTTGTGCTTATTACCTGCAATGCATGTAAATATATTTCATCTTCTATTAATTTTTATTTATTTTTTTATACTTTTGTTGAGTAATATTAGCAAAAAAAAAAGGTTTATTTTGCAATAAATTTCACTTTTATTTGGAAGATCCCCAAACCTTTTTTATTGTTTGTGTGATGTTTATCACCTTTTTGACTACATAAGCACTAGCTTAGTCACTTTTTTCAGGGACCAATATGATAGAAAAAAATAGACATTTTTTTTAACTAAATGAAGGTACAATTTGAGTTTTTAAAAGATAAAAATATAAATCAAAATATAAGCAAGATAGCCTACAACCCCTACTCATTAGTCGTGTCTCTAACATTGAAGCATATGTACGTATATTTAATATCTTTATGTTTGTTTTTAATGGCAGTTCTTGAATGTTTAATGTACACATATTTACCATATATATTTATTCATAAAATCCTACAATGATGGAGATGACATTGTTGTTTTGTTTTTTCTAGCAGCCAATTGACAACATGAGGAGGAGACAAGGCGGCTACGTAAGAGGTAGGCCAAGGTGATGTTGTTTGTCATGGTCATATTCATGAATGATGATATGATTCGTGTTGCGTAATGGGGCGGAAGGAGATGATAATTAGTGACTGCTTGAGTTTTAAGAGATTTTGTAGCTCTGATACCATATGATCAATTAAGAAATAGATAATAATAGATCAATTACCAAAATCACGTAGACTCCCTAAAACCAAGTCAATCAAAATTATAATGGTACTGAAGAAATACATCTAAACAGATTTAAGAGTAATTTTGTAGTAGTGGCCCCCATAAATAATGCATGTTACTGAATGTTAGACCAGGTAAAAATCACATTAAAATAAATACTAAAAATCACATTAAATAAAATACTATGTAAAACTGATAGGATTTGAAACAAATACGACAGTGTGAATATGGTTCCTTGCCATACATAGAATGAATTCTTTATAAATTTGATGAAAACATGACATTCATAATTATAAATATAATTTTAGAGCCCACCTAAGCAGGCTTAAACGTCCATGTCGAGCCTAGGTTTTTTTTTGTGGTAAATTTCTCATTAACAGAGAATAATAAATGAATTGGATTATGAGGCGATGACAATAAGTTGAAGAGACTGTTAGTTGAGGATATAGTGTGTTGATGGCTAAAACTCGTCTAATAAGAACCTCTCGAATTCTTTATAATAATCACTTTCAAAAAAAGCAATTAATGTAGTAAAACAAATAATGACAAGAACATATAGAATTTATAGTGGTTTACCTGAATTGAAGACTACGTTTATTTTAGGTTTTCTCGGATGGTAGGCTTTCAATGAGAAAATATGAATACAAAGGGTTTGTGCCAAATACTGGACTTAGGTTGTTCTCTAGAACTGGCCTCTACTTATAGTTTTCGAGGTGGGCTTAAACCTTACCCTTTTCTCCTTTGGCTAAACGTCATCACTGTGATCTCTTATAGGATCTATCTCTTATGAGTACCTTTAATTCAGTAGATCGTGATAAGCTTGAATGCTTATTTTCATATTGTAGATCTTCTAATTGAAACATGAATATGAATGGACCATTTTACTCTTCTCAGTGATCATCTGGATAGAAGCTTCTAAAATACAACAAGGCAATATAGGTCGAAATCCTTCTCGTGCCCTTCTAGGCCCAATACTCAACCAGGCCCAACTAGGTGACCCAACAACATTTGCCCCTAGCTCTGGGTACTTCTTGGTCTGTAGCTGAAGTACCTCAAGGTCATATAAGGGTTAACACCAGTCAATATCTTGTTGAGGAAATGTCTTGAGCTTTTGATAGATAATGATGATAGTGGGCCTGAGAAGTCACCTTAATTATCTGGCTATCAAATCATGGATGTCAACCATTATGTCGTGTGTCAGGAAAATACATGTAAGCCATTAATTCAAAGGGGCATTTTTCTCACATCGGTCCTAAAGTTCTGGCATTCTTTTCTTTGGTATTTTGAGCAACCCATCTAAAGACTAGGTCATTTATCGAGAAGCATCTTCCTTTGACCTTTTTATTATAGTATGTTGCTGCTCTTTGCTGATAAGCCGCTGCCTAATATGATCTTCCAAATATTTCTTTCCAAAAGGTCAAGTTCTCCATTCATTAGTTCTCAATTTATGGCTTCATTGTAACCGACAACTTGGCTACTTAGAGTTCTATCTCAACCAGTAATATAGCTTCTACTCCATGTGCCATTAAGAGAGTTTCTCTAGTGATTTCCTAGATGTTAATCGATATGACCATAATACTTTCAATAACTCCTCGGCCCATGCACCTTTTAGTTGATCAAGCTTTTTCTTCAGCATATACTTTAGGGCCTTATTCAATGCTTCGACTTGCCCATTGCTCTGAATGTAAATCGAAGCTAAAAAGCTTTTGTTGATTCCAGGACGGTCACAAGACTCTTTTGCTTTTGTGTTATCAAATTATTTGGCATTAACTAAGACTAAGTAGTTAGGAACATCAAACCTACACACGATTTGTTCAAGATAAAGCTCATACACTTGGCTTAGGTAATTATAGTCAACCGTTCAGCTTCTACCTACTTCGTGTAGTAATCCACAGCTATGATGGCATATTTGTATCCTCGGGGCACGACATGAAGTGGCCCAATAATATAAATTCCTTATTTAGCAAAAGGTCAAGGGCTAATAACCGTTGTCAGAAGCTCAACTGGTGACTTGGGAATTGTAGCATGCCTTTAGCTTTTTTCACACTTTTGTGCATACTCCATTGCTTTATTTTCACCACCGGCCAGCATTATCCTTGACGTAAGTCCTTATGCACTAGTGATGCCCCCCGGCATGATTCCCACAAACTATTGCATGGATTTCCTTTGAGACATTACACGCCTCTTCCTTATCCACGCATCTAAGCAACGGCATTGAGTTCCCATGTCAATAAAGGATGTCATCGTAGATCAAGTACCAAGCAGCCCTATATTTTAAACTCCTTGCCTTATGTCGGTCCTCAGGCAATACTCTGTTCTTTATGGGGCATCCAACTATCAGGTGTAATGATGAGAAATAGATAAATTCGTTACCTGGTTTTGAATTATCTGTTGTTTTAGCAATTCAAGCAGTATGACCTTGAGTAGCTCTAAGTCTTTGGCCATGGCAATTCTTGCTATTGCGTCGGTGTTGCTATTGTCAATTTAGGGTATTTTAATAAAGTCATGGTGTTCAAAGTTCTTCAATTCATCCTTTACCTTATTTAGGTAATCGGCCATTCGTTTAACCCTAACTTCATAATCCCTATTGATCTAACTAACAATGACCTATAAGTCACTATAAATGGTTACCGAGTTTACACCATGTGTTTAGCAAGTTGTAATCTAGTAAGAATGGCCTCACAAGCATCTTCATTATTGGATGCCTTGAATTTAAACCATATTGCGAAGGTGATTTTGTACTCCTCGGAGCTTATTAATATGACTCTTGCTCCAGCACTGTGCTTATTCGATGACCCATCCACATATAATCTCCATTTTAGAAGCTCTGGTTCCTCTTTTATCTCATCCATATCTGGTCGAGCAGTGAATTCTGCTACAAAATTTTCTAGTGCTTGAGCTTTAATTGTTTATCTTGGTGTAGAGTTTAATCGAACCCACTCAGCTCAATCGCCCACTTTAGTAACCGACTTAATGCATCTGGCTTTCGGGATGCTTGTCTAAGTAGGTAATTGGTGAGAATGTCTATTATATGCTCCTAGCTTCCCTCTTTTGATGTTAACTGAGCATATGGCATGTTCTGAAATGACCAAATACAAACACAACTTCTCCCTAGGTAATGCCTTGGAAAGAATTAATGCTTGCTTAAAATGAATTTTCAACTGCTGAAATGCTTATTCGTACTCTAAGTCCATTCAAAAGGTTTTGCTCCTCCAAATGTATTGGAAAATGGGAAACACTTATCTGTTGTCCAAGATATAAAGTGGTTAATGCAGTAATATACCCAGTAAATTTTTGCTCATTCTTGGGTTTTTTTGGGGACTTTATGCTAATAAGTGCCCTAATCTTCTTAGGGTTCTCCTTGATACCGCACTGATTCACCATAAAACCAAGGAATTTTCCTAAAGCTACTCAAAAGGCTCATTTCTGAAGGTCCTGCTTCATGTTGTATTTTTTTAGAATTTCAAAAGCTTCTTTAAGACCAATAGTGTGCCTATAGGAGTTCTCACTTTTTCACCAGCATGTCGTCCATATAGTCCTAGGAAACATGAATGCAGCAAAATTTTAAAATTTTTAACTCAAAGCCTTTTCCAAATAACAAATTTGACATGCTAAGTACATAAATTAATAAAAGATCTTGCATACCTCTTTAGTAGACCAAAAACTATAGAAACTATTGCTAGAGAAGAACGTCCCAAAAGAGCCTTAACCAATTAGTCTTCCTTGCTATTCTCTTTCCATGATCGAAATACTGGAGGTTACACGTCATACAATTTTTCCTCTGGTGGCCTTTTCTTCCAACCACTTGAGAAGACTAAGAGCTAAGATTCTAGATGTTGAACAATACAACTCTGGTCTTCTCAAATGATCTAAGAAACAATGAAAAATAATTTTCTTTATATAGTGGTTGAATTTGGGATTAAGCCTTATCAGATCAGGCTTCAAAATTTGAGTCTAGATCAAACTTCTGACCAAAACCGCATGAAAAATGCATATCAAGATTGTCATATCGTTAGCATGCCAAACATGTACACCGCCTGTTGAACTCGCAGCATCGGCCTATCAAACTCGACCATCAGCCTACCAATCAAGCAATAATCTAGAAATCTCAAATTATCTTATTTTACATAGGAATCTTAGATAAAGCTTCAATTTTAATTCAAATAACCCAATGAAGAAGTTATCTGATTAAAACAGTCATATACAGATTATCCCATATTAAGAAAAATATTATCCAAATAACTCAACATATTTATCTTGAATTAATTCATAACATTAATTCAATCAATAAACCAACATAAATTATTAAATCTAATCTATCAAATTTTAGCCAATCTAATGATTAACATAAGTCACCAATATATGGGAAAAATATGTATCGTTACAAGAATTTTTTTAAGCTCGCAAAAGGGACCTGATGGATATATATAAATCAAGCTCCTATAATTATAAAATAACATACCCTAGATACATATATTTTGTAATTATCAACTCTAATGCTATTTCACTAAAAGCTTAGGACTGCACTCTAGAACTATATAAAATTACGAAGCTTCAATACGATAATCATCCATGACAATTATAATGTATAACATCCCCATAGGATATTCATGATCAGCTTAAGAATAAATTTTGTTTTACTTACCAGATTATTTTTTATCTTATGTTTCATTATCTCACCATTGAGATACTTACTATCTATAAATAGTGTACTATTCAGTTACACCTATGTATTCAAATGGTTTAGCACTCTAGTTTTTCAATTACAAGAAAATGCCTACAAGAGAATATCATTAACTCTACAAAAGAGCTATGAATTCCATATCTATGAATAACATGTTTATGTCAATCAAGAGTCATGTCTTTAACATACTGGTGTGTGTAGCTTTACCTAATTCAGGATGTCAGCCTTTGGTACATCAAAAGACACAAGTCAAGAATACAGACTTATTAATTCATTTTAGGATTAAGATGCAATACATATGATTGTCTAAAGTAAATTGATTTAAACAAAAGAAATTATTAATCAAATCAATACATTGTTGTCCCAATGCTATATATCATCACCAATGACAATATACTAATGTTTCTACTCATGGAGTTCAACTTCGATGACTAAGACAAGTTATCTCCCGCAAGGGATGTAGACAACATAACAATCTTAACATGAATAAAGGGCCTAACTTTATTCCCTCGATTGTAGACTTAATCATTTAGATTATCATCTTTGAGATTTATGTCTTCCATATAATTTGACCATCATATGCATGATCTATCTAAAGTAAATTAACTTAAACAAATGAAATTTTTAATCAAATCAATTCAACTTTTGTCCCGATTCAATATATCGTCAACTATGACAATATACCAATGTTTCTTCTCATGGAGTCCTACTTCGATAACCAAAACAAGTCATCTTTCGTTAAGGATATAGACAACATAACAATCTTAATATGAATAAAGAGCCTAACTTATTCCATCGGTTGTGGACCTTATCATTTAGAATATCACTTTTAAAATATATCTCTTCTGCATAATTTGTCCATCATATGCACGATCTTAAAGGTTTAGATTGACAGTCTTAAACTTTTGTTTACTTATCATATATTTAAAAGTAATGAACATAATGAAGACAACATTTGATATGGGAAAATAATAACTCTTTATTGATTAAATGTCTCCAAAAACTATTACATCTTTTAATCTTTAAGGCGCTTAGTCTAACACATAGACCTCTATGTTTCTTCCAATTTAATTCTCAAACATCTTATTGGCGAGCCTTTGATATGTAGTGTTTGCATCTGTAAGGTGAAAGAGCAACTTTGTGTAGCAATACAGACCTTGATCTATGATGAAATTGGTATGCTCTTCATCAGGCTCGTACATGGGAATCTGATTGTAACCTGAGTATGCATCCATGAAACTCATTAGCACATGACCTGCCATGGCATCATCTAGTTAATCTATCCTTGGTAGAGGGTGTTGGAAAAATAGTATGTAGCGAAATTTTAAAAATTTTATATCAGAGTATTTTCCAAAAACATAAGTTTGACATGCTATGTACATAAATTAACTAGATCTTACTAACCTTTGAATGCCGAGGAATCCCATAATCAGTGAAGAGAAGTAACATTCTAGAAGAGCCTTAACTAACTGGCCTTCTTTGCTATTTTCTATCCACGACCAGAGTGCGTGTGGGCTCACACGTACAGCTCTTCCTCTAGATGACTCTCCTTCCAACCAATTGAGAGGACCCAAAGCTAGTATTTGTGATTTATGAATAAGAGCTCTCAAGGAGTTTCTGATTCTCACCAACAGAGTATCACTCTTAATCTCTCAATTGATCTAATTAACTTATGAGACTTACTCCCTATTTATAGAGATTCGGTCTACGTTCAGTCCTTATCAGATAGGGTCTCAAAAATTCAAATCAGAATCAAATTTGGATCAATATCTGAGAAAATTCACGTGACAGACACATGATCTTTTTATCGCACATCGGCAGGCCGAACTTGAGGATCGGCATGCCAAACTGCTGAAAAAGATCTCAGCGTATCTTTTATTTTCCACCCAAGATTCTAAAAGATAAAGTCTCAGTTTTAATTCAAATAACCCAATAGAGAAGTTATCTAATCAAAACAATTTTATCTAGATAATCTCTAGGAAAATAAATGAATTCCTAATAATTCTACAAGTTTATCTTGATTTAATCTATTCAAAAATTAAATCAACCGATAAACAGACAAGAATTATCTGATCCCAATAATTCAACAAGTTTATCTTGAATTAATTTTATCATAAAATTAATTCAACCGAAAAATAGACATGAATTATTTGATTTTTTTTTTAATTTCAACCAATCTAATAAATCTAACAAAAGTCACCAATTATTAGAAAAGCACGCCGTATCGTTACAGGATTTTGTGAGCTAGCAAAGGGGACCAAATGGACCTATATAGTTCAAGCTCTAGATAATTATGAAACCCAATATCCCAGATATACATTTCATAATTATCAACTCCAACGCTACTCCACTAAAAGCTTAGAGTTGCACTCTCGAACTACATAGAATTACAAAGCCCGTATAGCTAAGTCTCCATGACATATCATAGTGTATCGTATCTCAATAGGATTATCCATAACCGGCTTAAGGACAAGTTTTGTCTTACTTTTCTAATTATTTTTATCTTACATTCCATTATCTCACCATCGGAAAACTTACTATACAAAGATAGTATACCATTCGGTTACACCTATGTATCCAAATGGTTGAATGCTCTAGTTTTTCAATTACAAGATAATGCATATAAGAGGATATCACTACTCCTAAAGAGAAGCTATGGATTCCATATCTATGAATAATAGGTCTATGCCATCAAGAGTCATGCCTTCAACGTACTAGCATGCATACCACTATTAAGATATGGGTGTCACCATTTGGTATATCAAAAGACACAAGTCAAGACAACAGGCCTACTATTCATCTCATGATTAAGATATAATACAAATGATTGTCTAAAGTGAATCGATTTGCCGAGACAAAATTATTAATCCAAATCAGTTCACTTTATGTCCCGATCCAACATATCGTCACCTATGACAACGTGTCAATGTTTCTATCCATGGAGTCTACCTCTGATGGTCAAGACAAACCATCTTTCAATAGGGATATAGACAACATGACAATCTTTACATAAATAAAGCACCCAACTTTATTCCCTCGATTGTGGATCTTATAATTTAGACCATCACCTTAAGAATCGTGTCTTCCGCATAATATATCCATCATATGCCCAATTCTTAAAGGTTTAGACCGACAGTCTCAGACTTTTGTTTGCTTAACAAACATTCAACAAATATGAATGTAAAGAGGATAAGATTTGGTATATTAATAATAAATAAATTCTTTATTGATAAAAATGTCTCCAAAAGCTTATTATATTTTTACTCCTTAGGGCATACATGTCTAATAGAGGGAAGCAATCCTTAAGGCATGCCTTGTTGAGATAGGTGAAATCTATGCATGTTCACCACTTTCCATTTGTCTTTCTTCCTAAAACTAGGTTGGCTACCTAGGTTAGGTAATGAGCTTTTTTGATGATCTTGTTCTTGATCAACTTATCCACCTCTTCTCTTAGAGCTTGGTATCTTTCTCTATTTAGAAGCCTCCATGTCTGCCTTTTTGGCTGATAGGATGTGTCGATGTTGAGTTTGTGGCACATGATTTAAGAAGATATGCCCTTCATATCATCATGAGTCCATACAAAGACATCAAGATTATTTCTTAAGAAAGCTACAAGGCCTACAAGGTGTCTGGTGCTGAGCTCTGTGCCTATCTTCAAGATCTTGCTCATGTCATTATCGTCAATCATAACCTCTTCCAGATATTCTACTAGTTTCGTAACAGTTATCTCATCATCCATTATTGGATCTAGATCTATCTCATTTGGTTAGGGTGTTTGATTTGCCATCATCATTATGTACTTAGGGGGATCATAGTCTCAAATTGAATCCAAAAAAGTGGTTCAGGCCTCGTGCTAATCATCCATCATCTCTCGTACCCCGTCTTCAATTAGGAATGTTACCATTTGACTATATATAGAGAAGACGGCCTTTAGGGATCATAAGTTTGGTCTGCCTATCACTACATTATATTGGGTCCCTCACTTAACAACTATGAAATTTGACATTACGGTCAAAGTGTTTGGTCAAGGATCGACAGTAACGGCAAGAGTGATCACACTTTCTGGAATAATATTGTCTCTTGTGAAACCATACAGTGGTTATGAATATGGCATCAATTGAGTCCTAGGGATGTGCATTTGATCCAACACGCAAGTATAGAAAATGTCTACAGAGCTTCCATTCTCTATAAAGAGCCTATAAACCTCATGGTTGTCGATCATGTCAAAGACCACTGACAAATCATTATGAGGAAATGGACTTCTCATGCATCTTCTTTAGAGAAAGTTATCTCAATTTTAGCTCTTCTCAAGACCTTACTCGGTCTATCATCTAGCTTTATATACTCGTGGAATGGTCTGGCTTTAGCTTTTAGGGCATAATTTTTCTATGCTCACCTCAAGTTTCCTCCAAGATATGGCCCACCATGAATAGTTTGGATAACTCTGGCTGGTTGATTATTGTTTCCTCCTTGAGGTGCTGGGTTATTTTGGTCAACCCGCACACCATCTACATGATTCTCCCTAATATATTCTCTCAAATAACCTCTTTTGATGAGGTCTTCTATCTCATCCTTTAGGTATGTGTGCTCAACAGTGCTATGACCGACCTCCCTATGAAATCTATAATGTTTATTCCAATTCTTTTTGGCAGGGTCCTTTCTTATTAGGATTGCCTTCTTAGTATGTTACGGTTTTGTATCTGGTTATAAATTTCCTCAATATTAGTATTGAGCTAGTATACATCTCATACCTTTGAAAAGGATGTCTCTGCCTTTTATTTCCTTGAGTCGGGGCATGTGCTAGCGAAGCAGTAGGTGGCGCTGGAGGTAAGACTGATGTAGGTGCTAGCAGAGGATAATAATTGTTAGCATTCTGGTTATTTTTGTCATTGTAGTTCTTTCTTTTCCCATTATTCTTCCCCTTATTTTGAGCTTGTGTTGGCTGTATCGACTGTTGTCCTGCTAGTGTTGCCTGTGTCGGGGGGTAATAAAGTGCTCCTGCATATGCTAATAACCAAGCTACCTCCACAGTGTTAATGTACCTTTGGGCCTAGGATAAGAACTTAGGCCATGAGACTGGGGGTTTCTTGTGCAAGGAAAACTTAAAGGCTCCCTACTGTAAACATTCTAGGATAGACGTTAAGGTAGCATCCTTATAGCAATTTTCCATCAAGACCATCTCTCCTATGTAATGATCAATGATGGACTTCAAAGATTCGATTGGCCCTTGCTTGACAACTTGGAGTCTTTCTCAAGGCATTTGTTACAATCTTCTTCCCATGAATTGAGTAGCAAAAGCTATATATAATCCTCAGTAGCATATGATAGTATATGGTCTTAAATTCCTAGCATTTATTACATCAAGGGCCCGGTGTAAACTCATATAGGAATTAAAAAGCTGTGCATGCTCATCTGGATCTCCTTTTCCATCAAACAAAGGAATGTTTAGAAATTTAAGCTTAGGTGGCAAGGGTTTAGCCATCACCTCATTGATGAATGGGTGTCCATCTAGGTCATCGAGATTAAGAGTCTGATAGCCCTGTCTAGCCTCATACATATTTACTTGTTCTACTAGCTTAAGACACCCTGGAGACTTACCACTGACTGTGTCTTGGCTTCCAAAATGTCATGGTTGAATCCAATTCTTGAGACTATCTTGCATTTGGCCACCACCTCGCCTATCATTCATTGAGCCTGATAGCACACCCTATCTCGTTGCCAAAGTTGGAAGTCCATCTCGATCATGATTATTATGCGCTCTTGTAATTTCTTGCTTTGTTCGCCTTTTTTGGGCCCTTTTCTGCCTACTCCTCTATGACCCTGATGCTCGTGCTTAGTGTGATTACATATCATCTGAATCTCTAGTTCCTTCCTGCAAATTAACTCCATCTACTGGTGCTAGTGAGGGATTGTTATTCGCAAACCAAGAAAGGTTGTTCAAAATAGCCTTCACACGTTGAAATGATTACATTATTTATTGTAATCCTAAGCCAGGGTCCCAATTTGGGCTTTCAAGGTTGCATTAGGATTTGGTGGTGCGTCTTTGAGTGGCAACATCTGATTTTGGTCTTCAACAGGAAGTGAGGAATCATGTCCTATCTTTGAGCACTATCATTGCCGTCTTCCTTCTAACCACAACTGTTATTTCCTTTGTTTTGATTTTGGTTGTTCAGTTCAATACACTTTCTCGCTATTAAAATAACTGAGAGAATTTTTTTTTTTGGAAAAAAGGTTGGAAAATTCTTTTGTGCCCTTCTTCTAATGCTAATTGTTGATGGGCAAAGCTCATCTAACAAGGATCTCTTGAATTCTTTATCATAACAAGCACTCTCGAGGAAGGTAATTAAAGGAGTAAAGTAAATAATGATAAGAACACACATAATTTATAGTGGTTCACCTCCATTGAAAGCTACGTCCACTTTGGGTTTTCTCAAATGGTAAGGTCCACAATGCAAAAATATGAATACATAAGATTTGTGCCAAATACTAGAGTTAGGCTATTCTCTAGAACTGGCCTCTATTTATAGTACTCAACGGTAGGCTTAAACCTTACCCTTTAAGCATCATTTAAATGCAAATACAAGATAATTTTTTCTCCTATTGGCTAAACGTCATCACCATGATCTTTTATAAGATATATCCTTTATGAGTATCTTAAATTCGGCAGATCATGATGAACTTGAATGTTTATCACCTTCTTGGAGATTTTTAATTTAAACACGGATGTAAATGGACCATTTTATCTTTCTTGGGAAAGAAACTTTTGGAATACAACGAGGCAATATGGGCCACGATCCTTCTCGGCCCCTTCTGGGCCCAATACCTGACCAGGCCCAACTCGATGACCCAACAAGATAGTGCACTAAACGTGATAAATTCAAATGGAAGCATAAAGAAGAATAAAGATTTTAAAGGGGTTCATCAATTAATGAGGCCTATACACACTATAGTCACTTATATATTAGAAAAGATTTGAAGACGTTATGGTTAGCCGATTACAATTCTCGTTCTTGAACTATTTATATATTTTTTATATGCCTTTCTCTTATTCCTATCAATACTACATATCACAAAACCATTAAAGGAAATACTACCAAAATACTACCTTTCGGGTGAATACAAACAAGCCAAAAAGACTTTCCTACATATAAGTTATTTGCTCAGACATACAAAAAGGATATGATTACTGCACTTTTTTAAGGGTTATTTATTTTTTTATATTTTGTGTTTTAAGCTTATTCAGATGATATATTATTGGTGTTGAGGTGTTGAGATCCCCGGCCGGAGCCTGGCGGGCACCTCCAACGTATTGCCGGGGAGGCAGCCCAACTCGACCCCGAGTGTCCCAGTCAAGTTAGATCCCAGCTGAGTTCCCAGGGAGGTCGGGAACCCCCACGCGGATTTGCCTCCCGTGGGGGGAGCATGTCCCCCAGGGGTTGAACCTGTAACCTCTTGTATAAAAGGCCTTAAGGTAACCCCCAGGTACCAATCCATCCAATTGTTGAGGTGCTGAGATCCCTGGCCAGAGCCTAGCGGGCACCTCAAACATATTGTCGGGGAGGCAGCCCGGCTCGACCCCGAGTGTCCCAGCTGAGTTAGATCTCAATTGAGTTCCCAGGGAGGTCGGGAGCCCCCACACGGATTTGCCTCCCACGGGGGAGCGTGTCCCCCAAGGGTTAAACCTGTAACCTCTTGTATAAGAGGCCTTAAGGTAACCCCCAGGTACCAATCCCTCCAATTTTATGTTGAGGTGTTGAGATCCCCAGCCTGAGCCTGGCGGGCACCTCGAACGTATTGCCAGGGAGACAGTCCGGCTCGACCCCAAGTGTCCCAGCCGAGTTAGATCCCAGCTGAGTTCTCAGGGAGGTCGGGAGCCCCCACGCAGATTTGCCTCCCGCTGGGGGAGAGTGTCCCCCAGGGGTTGAACCTGTAACCTCTTGTATAAGAGGCCTTAAGGTAACCCCCAGGTACCAATCCATCCAATTGGAGGGATTGGTACCTAGGGGTTACCTTAAGGCCTCTTATACAAGAGGTTACAGGTTCAACCCCTGGGGGACACTCTCCCCCAGCGGGAGGCAAATCCGCGTGGGGGCTCCCGACCTCCCTGAGAACTCAGCTGGGATCTAATTCGGCTGGGACACTCGGGGTCGAGCCGGACTACTTCCCCGGCAATACGTTCGAGGTGCCTGTCAGGCTCAGGCCGGGGATCTCAACACCTCAACATATATGAGCGAGCCATGAGCGAGCCGTTGTAAAGGTGCTGGAAAGGGCGAACAATGGTGTGATGTGGTGAAGTGAGGGTTGGAGTTTTTTAAAAAACCTAAGATTTTGTTTTAAAAAAAAGGAAAAAAATTGTTTATTTCTTGTCTATAAGGGTATAGTGAGCATTTTTAGGGCACACTTAAATTTTGACTAATAAAAGCTAAATATTTACACATAAATTTAATTTGAATGCATATATTTGATGAAATAAAAAACTAACAATATTTTATAAATTCAATTTGAATATATATATTTGACTAGAGCAAAAACTAACAATATTCTAAGTAAACTTAAAATATAGATGCAAAAAGATAAATAACCCCTTTTAAAAACTGCTACCTTGAGAGTCATGTTCAAATAAGGCATGATTAGAATAGCACCCCAAGGTTCCCAAGGCACCTCTTGTGCTCAGTTTGCAATCCCTGTCACACGTTGGTTGTCGCTGGCTTTCCCTATGTATTTAAGTAACCCTATAATTGTTTTTGGCCTACGGTCCAATTTGGTCTAGCTGATATAGTATTTTAAAAAAAAAATACATATTTTCATTTTTCTCATTTTATATATGGGGGAGACTAGAACGTATTATAATAAATAGGCCACTCTTGGAGACATTAAAAAGTAAATAGCATATTTACAAGTACTATTAAATAAAAGGCCAAATTTAGGCTCCGTTTGTTTTTGTTCTCAAAATTTTGGAAATGTTTTTGCATGCTTTTTGAGAAAAAAATTTTGAAAACACTTCCAGCATAATTCCCAAAAAATTCTCATTTTTCAAAATAAAACATTTTCACCTATTTTGAAAACAATACCAAACAACCCCTTAATTTCAAATGAACTAATTTTACTATTTTTTCCTCAATAAAGTTAACTCTCTCCCTATCCTCCTCACTCTGATAGCTCTCTCTCATCCGATCTACTTTGCGACAGCATCATAATGTAACGCCCCTTTATAGACGTCACAGAAACCATTAACTTTCATAATTATCTTTTAATTATCGATAGGAAAAGCCTAAACTTGTTAAGTATTATAGAATTATTAACCTAGAATTTTTAGTGTAATTTTTTTCTAATTTAATTTTACCATGTGAACATGTGAATTAAAATTTTAATTTACTTTTAAACAATTGGATTATTTTGAAGTAATTTTATTAGCATTTGAAAGGATCTCACTTTCAGGTAAAAATCAATACTAACTTATCTTAACTAGTTTTCCTCATTGGTTAGCCCGACAGAATACCCAAGGTATGTATTCAGCTAATTGACTGCCTGTGGAAATAGTTAGTTTAACATAATAAATATGAAATATGAAAGCAAATTATAACCCACAAATTATTACAAACCAAAGTATTAAATTTAAAAATAGCATTATTAATGTTTTATTTCAAGGCCTAACTTCGTGATCCAACACCACCATCCTTGCACACACATTTGTCCATTCATCCTCCATCCATAGCTATACCCTTACCCTTGTCTGCAACATGATTAACTTATATAAGCGGTAAGCTTAGCAAGTACATTATGTAATCTCACATGAACCATTTCCTTTTTGACATAGTCATCATAGAGCATAAAGTTCATTTTGTAAGAACATATTTTTCCTTTTTCCTTTTTCCATGTTAAAAACATTCATTTGATCCTTTAGGACCCTAGCGTTGCACCATTAACATCATTATGGCGTGCTGTCATAAGAAGAGAGGGATAGCTAATCCCAAACTAAACATGACAAGTCCACCTTGCAGGACAAACATCATCATTGGGTATGCAACACCTTAATTATGTGATACATATATATACATATATTTTTGTGAAAACATCATGTGCATCATGAAATAACGTTGAAAACATCCGTAAAAAAACATTCTTCAAAACCATGGTAAAAGGATTCTTTTAAATGAGAAATGAATAAACATTAATAACATAATAAAGCATAACATTTCTCAAAACTTTTCATAATTCTTAATCATACTGCAGGTGAGAATGTACTTACTTGACTTGTAAAAATTTTACTTAACCTCTTGCAAGTGGATGGTTTCCTTTCTACTTCCAACGACTTAAGTGCCAAAGCGTCTTTAATACTATAGTATGGTGATAAAAGAAACATTCTTGGTATAAGAACATACTCAAAACATCACATTCAACATCATTACAACAAGTAATTTCATACTTGACCAATTAAACTAACTTACACTATTATCACATTTTAGACAGGTTCAATATCTCAACCCAATAGCCAACACTTCACGATTTTTATAAATTCATACAAAATTCCAATAGCTTCTAAATTTTTGCACAACATTTTTAACATGTATATATATCACCAGAATAAATTTCAAAACATTTGGATTAACTAAGTACTATTTGTCTGTTTTTCAATACATAACTTGGTTTTTGGACGAACAATCTGGACAGCAAGCATTTTATGAATTTTTAAAAATCATACAAAATTTGAAATTACTTGAAATTTTTACCACACCTTATAAACAACTATAAGAATCACCAAATTTAATTTTATTATAATTGGATTAATTTAATTCATTATTTCACGAATTAAAAATCATGCTTCTATTGCTAATATTTTGGTTTAGGCAGTGACAATAAACAAATTTTAAAAAAATCACCAAAATTCTAATGGATTTGAAAATTTTATAGGGCATTCTAGACATCTAGATCTACTACCAAAACTAATTTTATTAAGTTTGAACTAGTATAACCATCATTCTTATATTTTGGAAATCATTAAACCAATTTGCCACAGTAAACTATAAACGGACAATCAATGATCAACGATTTTTATAAAATCACACAAAATTCCAATTAATCTGAAATTTTAGTGTAACATTCTAACATCAATATCAAGTATCAGATTTATTTTCATAATGTTTGAATCACCTTAAATATTTTTCAGCTACTCCAACTTTTATAAAAACATTGCAGTAAAAATACTGAAACGATGAGTAGTATTTATTCCACGATTTATTTCTCTATTTTTAATGTACGCATGAAGCTAAAAATTTGTAGGCATAAACTAGAGATATAGATGAGCATTCACAAATTTTTCTAGCATTAAACACATCCTGTAATATCTTTAAACAAATCATCACATTTAAATGTAATTTAAGGACCGTAAGAATGACATTTAGTATAAATTCTCAAATAAATAAAAAATAGCTTATATGATTCTAAAATTTTTGGGAGAAATGATAACATATATATAAACAATTTCCAAAAGAAATTTTCTTAAAATCTCATGTCTATTCTTCCCCAAAAAAATCCCAAAATATAGGTTTTCAACTAAAAACAGGATTAAAAATTATATTCATAAAAATTTTGTTTCTTAAATAAAATCAAACATTAAATCACATAAAATTATTCCTACAAACACCATAATATCATAGTAAAAATTTAGTATAAAAATAGATAAAAAAACTAACATCAAAATACGGTCAGAAACTCTGTTTTGGCTTCGTTGATGATTTGACAAAACACGCCATAACTCGTCCGTTTAACTTTCAGTTTTGAAGGAATGCTTTGTTCTCTATTTGGGAAGGGTTTGTGAGTGTTGAAGGTGGAGGTTTAAGGCTTCAAACTTCTTTGTTATGGTCTGTGGGTGTGTAATTGTGTTTGTGACTTATGTTTGTATGGTTCATGGTGTGAGGAGAATGACAGAGGAAGTGAGATGAAATGAGAAGAAGAGAGATGGTCAAGACAAAGAGAGATAGGGGTGTGTGTTTGAGACAAACAATCAAAACTTCAATGGCAAATTAACATTATGGTTGAAGTAATGTGTGCTTCGGTGGGAAAAGGAAATGAAGGAGATTATGATCTTCCATGTGGTCTAAGAGAGAGAGAGAGAGAGTAAAGAACAATTAAAGACCATGAAATGTGGTCTCCCATGTACGTTGAGAGAGAGAGGGTATGAGTGGGGAAATATTAGTGACCATGAAATATGGTCTTCCATGTGGTCTTGTTGTCTAAAAATATAACATATAGGATCGGGATGTTGTATGAGAGCTAAAGTGTGATAGGGACGCATAAAATATGATAGAGGATATTATAATGTTTCTAAGATTAGGTAGACAACTAAGTGTAGACCAGGTCATGTGATAAAGTGTGGTAGAAAAAAAAATTAACCCTGTGGGCAAGAAGATAACATGGAAGTGTGGCCACTTTCTTTTTTCTTTTTTTTTTTTTGCAAAAACTAAAAATTACTAAATAAAATATCATATCCAAACAAATAAAAATCCAAGTAAATCACCAAAATACAAAATTTTCAAACAAGAAATCACAATAATCATATATTAGGCACTTTATGTGCTTGGGATTTTCCTAGTCCATCCACTGCAAAATAAATCGTTAGTTCATAATAAATTTCTTAATCATAAATATCATACTAAAATTATCACACAAAATATGCTTCCAAGCCATAATTGCATTCATATTGTAGCATGAAATCATTAAACATTAAATATCGTTAGTTAAAGAAAACGGTGGATGTTACAACCCTCCCTTTCTTATAAAAGTTTTGTCCTCGAGACTTAAAATTATTGAGGATACTCGATTCCATTTCTTCTTCTTGTTCTTATGTAGCCTCTTCTACTTTGTGATTAAGCCAAAGGACCTTAACCAATGCGACCTCTTTATTCCTTAGGGTCTTGGTTCTTCAGTCTTGAATCTAAGACCAGCTTCTCCTCATAGCTAAGATCTTTTCATATCTTGATGGCTTGAGGCTTGATTATATGCGTGGGATCCGAGATTTAGTTCTTTGAGCATTGAGTCATGGAAGACATTGTGAATAGATGATATGTCTGGCAGTAGATTCAATTCATAAAACTTATAGTTGCGTCTTTGCACCATTTATTTTTATCTGTGTGCCATACTCATTGATATGAAAACTTTATACTTTTAATATATATATATATATATATATAGATATTTTTTTGAACACACAAAAAAAATAAATATAATCTTTGGATTATTTCTTATCCACAAAAAAATGAAAACAACGAGTTTTAAAAAAAAATTGTTTGATTAGACTGCATGACCGGCTTGCCGATCAGTTGCTTCTGGACTGCCAATAGAGATAAAATTTAAGAACTTAAGTTTTTTTTTTTTCAAATTTTCATGCATGACATACAATGTAATACAAAAATTAGAACCTCTTTTTTCATTATGGGAAATGATCATCTTTGTTATCATCTTCAGAGGCTGCATTGCAATTATGCCAAATGGAATTTTTTTTAATTTAATTAAAAGTTTGAAGGGCAATTTCGGCAAACATGCCAAATAGATATAGGAGAACTTTTAGAAAAATTGGAAATAGGTGAAATAAATAATATGAAATAGATCTTAGATGAAAGAAAATTTCACAAAAATTTAATTGGCACACTAATAATAAATTTAGTCATGATTTTCCCCATTAATAATAACGGGTCTCACGTCCTCAGAATTTTAAACTTAAGATACAAGTAAAAATCACAAGCCATTATGCTTTCTATGACAACTCTACATCATCAATGTTATTGGTCTCCATTGTAGGTTGTCTTGCCTCTATTCATTTACTTGAGATATCCAACTTTAAATACTTGATCTCTTGTTAAGAGTATTGTTAACAAGCTTTGTTTTTGTAACGATGAGTTGTGACCTTGGAATATGCTTAGTGAAACATATAAGTTGATCACACCCTTTCAATCCATTATATATATATATATATATATTGAACTGTGGTTTATAATCAAATGAGACTATCACTAAAGAAACATTTGTGTATCTTGTCTTGCATCGCAATCCCAACTAAAATGGATAACACATATTTATATTAAAAACACACATTACATTATACATAGGGAGTTCAAAAGGAACCCACAACTGTCGACAAGCTTACGAGCACTTTTGTAAACAACCATTATTTCTCAAAATACAAACACTCAAACCAAACAACACACATGCATATGTGTGTATATATATATTTATAGAGTATTTCCACAATTGTAAACATGACGCGAATACGTTTCAAGGGTACAAAGTACTCCATATAATCAACTACCCTAATCATGCATGTGTAGAGATTATTGAAGCTTTGATAATAAAAGATCAGACCTTAAATGGGATGCATTTCAAGAGTATCAGATACTCCATAACACCAGCCATCCCAACATTAGACTCATTGAATTTAAAGGTTTTAACAATAGCATGCCACAAGAAATATAGGATGAGGAGGAGAACAGTTATTTAGGTTGTAATAAATACGGATGCTCATGCTGTGGACAAAACCAAAAGATTATGGATGGAGGTTTAAATCCAATGGCTACTTCTAGCTTTCCTCCTCCTAATCAAGCTTGGAAGTTGCGGTGTCGGACTCTGGATGAATGATTTACATCTTATCTGGTAGCTCCTCGGTTGTTGAAGTAATAACAAAAATTTGTCTCTCCGATTCTACAAGGAAGTTTTATTCCACGGTGTAATCTAAAAATTTTAAAAGACCATTATAAAAACCATCTACATTCAAGAGACCTAAGGGTTTGGAGTGAGAACCCAATAAATGCCTACTAGCAATTACGAATATTTCCTCAATGGTACCTAAACCACCAAGTAATTTTATAAAAACATTGATATTATCAATTATGGTTTTAAGACACCTAAGGACGTCCATAACTCCTTTTTCCTTGAATATGGTTTGCCTACTATGGTTCCTTTTTGCTAGAATACGAGGCATAATCCCTATGACTCTAGCATCACTAGACTTAGCTGCTATCATCATATTTCCCATCATTTCTAAAGTACCACCTCCATAGATTATGTTGAAAAATCTAGATAAGGCACGAATCTTGAAAAATCTAGATACTGAAAATAGAGAATCAATATGACCAACAAACTACTGTAGAACTTTTGAAAGATAAAACATGAATCTTGAAAAGTCCATATAAGTTTGAAAATTCAAACATGATACTATACAAATATGTGATGTACCTAACAAGAACACATATTTTGAATTTAAAACTTTCTTTTATAGAATAAAGAACACAAATTAACCTCTACTATAATGATTTCAGACAAACAAACACTTAGACGGCCTCTAAAGAGCAAGAAATTACTCTCTATCTAATTTTGTTATGATCTGACAAACGGGATCTCAAATTGCCATATTCTTGAGATGTTGTCTTTCTGCATGGAATTTGGGCTAGAGTTCAAAAATCGCACCTTGGGCATATCCACTAAGATGGTTTTGAAGAGAAACATGGAGGTCATCCAAGTGCTCTTTTGAAAGTCCATCCCTACAGAAGTTTATTTTATCCTCTCTATTTATTGATAAAAATCCAGGCAAAATACACTTACCTTTACAAATTTGTCATCCACATTTGTTACATGTGACTGCAATGGCACAGGCCCTTCTTTTTATTGTACTACAACTAGTGCCCGTACCTAGTGGACCAATGTTATGATCAAAGTCACTTGGACGTATCTTGCCCTCTATCAACATCCTCACATCACTAGGTACGCATAAGAATCCATAATCGAGTGATCATCATGTTGTATTTCTTCCTAATAACTTTCTGAAAAAGTGATGGGAAATATTTTTTCAGACATTGGTACTTTGGATCCATGGTAAGAAGAAACAAAGATAAAGAGACAAGAAAAAAAATCGAGGTAGAAAGTTGAAGAATTTTGGAAAATGTTTTAGAGAGAGAAGAAGAAAACCTAGAGAGAAGGAAGAAGATTTGAGAGTCAGAGAGTGAGTGAGCTTAGAGAAATAAGCTCTTATGCACAGTAACCATATAAATAGACTAAGAATAGGACACTGTGCTTGATATGTGTGGAGGTCACGTATGAAAGATTAACTAAGTTGGGCCAAAATTTGAACTTGGCCCAAACATTTTGGGCTGGAATAGATCCAATTGTTTCGGGCCTTGATATTTTAAGTCCAGTTAAACAACAAGTACAAATTAGAAGCCCAATACTGAAAGCTTGTGGGTGGGGTCTCCTTCACTTACTTTGGCCATTCAAGGTCGCTTCCTATTGGTACATTATAGATTTGGGACTTAGGAACATAGTCCTAATTTAGAACATAATTAGCATCTCACTTGTGCATATATACAAATACAAAACATGTTCATTAGCATCTAAATATCGTAAAATTTACTTACTTGGAGGATTTAGGGTAGATATGTGGTGATGTATGTTGGAAACGGAAACCGCTTTGATACCATATCTGTAACGCCCCTTTATGGACGTCACAGAAACCGTTAACTTTCATTGTTATCTCTTAATTATCGATAGGAAAAACCTAAACTTGTTAAGTATTATCGAATTATTAACCCAGGATTTTCGGTGTAATTCTTTTTAATTTAATTTTACCATGTGAACGTGTGAATTAAAATTTTAATTTACTTTTAAACAATTAGATTATTTTGAAGTAAATCTTATTAGCAATTGAGAGGATCTCACTTTCAAGTAAAAACCAATACTAACTTATCTTAATTGGTTTTCCTCCTCAGTTAGCCCAACGGAATACCCAAGGTATTCAGCCAACCGATTACTTGCGAAAATGTTTAGTTTAACATAATAAATATGAAATATGAAAGTAAATTACAACCCATAAACTATTACAAACCAAAGTCCATAAAAATATCTCATAATGTGCAAAATTAAATTTAAAAATACCATTATTAATATTTTATTTCATGTCGTAACTCTGTGATCCAACACCAGTATCCTTGCACACACATCTATTCGTCCATCCTCTATTCATAGCTATACCCTGACCCTTATCTACAATATGATTAACTTATATAAGTGTTAAGCTTAGTGAGTACATTATGTAATCTCACAAAACATTATAAAAACTTTAATCATAGCATGAACCATTTCCTCTTTGACATAGTCATCATAGTGCATAAAGTACACTTGGTAAGAACATATCTTACCTTTTTTCCTTTTTCCATATTAAAAACATTCATTTTATCATTTAGGGCACTAGCATTGCACCATTAACATCATTATGCCTCGCCGTCACGAGAGGAAAGGGGTAGCTAATCCCAAACCAAATCTGACAAGTCCATCTTGCATATATATACATATATTTTTGTGAAAACGTCATATGCATCATGAAATAACATTGAAAACATCCGTAGAAAGATGTTCTTCAAAAGCATCGTAAAAGAGTCTTTTCAATGAGAAATGCATAAACATTAATAACATAATAAAGCATAACCATTCTCAAAAGTTTTCATAATTCTTAATCATGTTGCAGGTAAGAATATACTTACGTGATTTGTAGAAATTTTACTTAACTTCTTGCAAGTGGATGGTTTCCTTTCTACTTCCAACAACTCAAGTGCCTCAAGCGTCTTTAATATTATAACTTAGTGATAAAAGAAACATTCTTGGTATAAGAACACACTCAAAATATCACATTCAACATCATTACAACAAGCAATTTTATACTTGACCAATTAAACTACCTTACACTATTATCACATTTTAGATAGGTTCAATATCTCAACCCGATAGCCAACACTATGTGATTTGTATAAATTTATATGAAATTCCAATAGTTTTCAAATTTTAGCACAACGTTTGCAACATTATATATATCACCAGAATAAATTTCATGACATTTGGTTCAATCTAAGTGCCATTTTTATATTTTTCAATACACAACTCGGTTTTTGGATGAACAACCTAGACAGCTAGCATTCCATGAATTTTTAAAAATCATACAAAATTTGAAATGACTTGAAAATTTTACCACACCTTATAAACAACTTTAAGATTCACCATATTTAATTTTATTATAATTGGATTAATTTAATTTATTATTTCATGTGTTACAAATCATTCTTCTGTTCCTGGAATTTTGGTTTTGGTATTGACAATAAACGAATTTTAAAAAAAATACCAAAATTCTTATGCCTTTGAAATTATTACGGGGCATACTAAACTTCTAAATCTACTACTAAAATTAATTTCATTAAGTTTGGGTTAGTATAACTATTTTTTTATATTTTCAAAATCATTAAAGCAATCTACTATAGTAAACTATAAATAGGCAGTCAATGATCAATGATTTATATAAAATCACAAAAATTTCTAATTGATTTGAAATTTTAGTATAACATTCATAACATCCATATCTAGTATTAGACTTATTTTTAAGTTGTTTAGATCACTCTAAGTATTTTTCAACTACACCAATTTTTACAAACAAGTTGTAGTAAAAACACTGAAATAGTGAGTAGTATTTATTCCATGAGTTATTTCTCTATTTTTAACATATGCATGAAACTAAAAATTTGCAAGCATAAACTTGACATATAGATGAGCATTCACAAATTTTTCTAGTATTAAACACATCCCATAACATCTTGAAAAAAATCATCACATTTAAAAGTAGTTTAAGGACCATAAGAACAACATTTAGTATAAATTCTTAAATAAATCAAAAATAGCTTATGTGAATCCGAAATTTTTCGGGGAGATGTCTAAACTATATATAAACAATGTCCAAGATAAACTCTCTCAAAATCTCATGTCTATTCTTCTTGAAAAAATCCCAAAATATAGGTTTTCATTTAAAAACGGTATTACAAATTATATTCATATATTTTTTTGAAAATATATTCATAAAAATTTTGTTTCTTAAACAAAATCAAATATTAAATCACATAAAATTTTTCCCATAAACACCATAATATCATATTAAAATTTTAGTATAAAAATAGATAGAAAACCAACGTCAAAACATGGTCAAGAACTCCATTCCGGCTTCGTCGACGGTTTTAGTAAAATGCACCGTAACTCATCCGTTTATGGTTTTAGAGGAATGCTTTGTTCTCTATTTAAGAATTGTTTGTGAGTTTCGAGGGTGGGGATTTAAGGCTTCAAACTTCTTTGTTATGATATATGAGTGTGTGGTTGTGTATGTGACTTGTGTGTGTATGGTTCATGGTGCGATGAAAATGATGGAGGAAGTGAGAAGAAATGAGAAGAAGAGATATGGTCAAGAGAAAGAGAGATAGGGGTGTGTGTTTGAGACGAACAATCAAAACTTCAAAGGCAAATTAACATTATCGTTGAAGTAGTATGTGCTTGGTGGGAAGAGGAAATGAAGGAGATTATGATCTTTCATGTGGTCTAAGAGAGAGAGAGTAAAGAATGATTAGAGACCATGAAATGTGGTCTCCCATGTGCATTGAAAGAGAGAGGGTGTGAGTGGGGAATGATTGAAGACCATGAACGTCTTCCATGTGGTCTTGTTGTCTAAAAATATAACATATAGGATCGGGATGCTGTACAAGAGCTAAAGTGTGATAGGGACATATAAAATATGACAAAGGATATTATAATGTTTCTAAGATTACGTAGACAACTAAGTGTAGACCTGGTCATATGATCAAAAGGTGGTAGAAAAAAAAAAAAACCTTGTGGGCAAGAAGATAATGTGGAAGTATGGCCACTTGTTTTTTTCTTTTTTTTTTTTGGAAAAACTAAAAATTACTAAACAAATTATCATATCCAAACAAAAAAAATACAAGTAAATCACCAAAATATAAAATTATCAAGCAAGAAATCACAATAATCATATATTATGCACTTGTTGAAATTTTCTTAGTCCATCCACTGCAAAATAAATTGTTAGTTCTTAATAAATTTCATAATCATAAATAGCATACTAGAATTATCACACAAAATGTGCTTCCAAGTCATAATTGCATTCATATTATAGCATGAAATCATTAAACGTTACATATGATTAGTTAAAGAAAATGGTGGGTGTTACACATAATCATTTCTCCCCCCCCCCCCCCCCCCCCCCCCCCCCCCCCTCTTCTCTCTATCTCTATCGAATTTGTGCTTTGGATTTCATGAAATAGTGATCTCACTTGCAACTACTTTAATGGAATAATCTTATCTTGTGCTACAGTTTGCATTATGAAAGTCAATTTGAATACGTTGCATTTGTTGTATATAAGATAACTTGCACTAAAAATATAAAGCTAGAGAAATTTAAGAGTTTTATTGATGAAGCTTTTTGAGGAGAAAGATAAAAGGAGGAAGAAGTTGAAGAGAATAGACGAGGAGGAGGTGAGAGAGAGAATAAAGGTTAAGGTTTTCATTGAGGGGAGAGAGGAGGAATTGAGTGAGGGAATTTTGGGAGTTTAAGTACGTATAAATTTAGCTTTTTCCCTAAATATGCTATTTATTTAAGTTTTTAAAATTTTGGACCGTTAATTTTTATTTATTTTTATACTTGGCCTATTTCCAACAATGTCCCTATTTTCTATATCCATATTTTCCTTTAAACCAAATGGGTTGGGTGCCCCGTATTTATGGGACACATCGTATCTAGACAATATTAGTAAAACTAATAAAAAAATAAAAATTGTAGCTAATAGTCTTGTTTTGAATCTTTATGGGTATAAATAATAGCTGTTGAAAAATAACAATTTTAATTCAAAAAAATATATGTATGGATAAATAATCAGTTTATCAACTACATAATTAATAAACATATATAAAATTGTTAATATTGATTTAAAAATGTAGTACCCTAGGATTTTTAGAATAAATATGGTAAATTTTTTACAAAATTTAATAATGGAATAAATGTAAGATATATAACATAAATCTCAAGTTTATCAAAATTGATCATTTGGTAAATCAGTGATTTATTAAGTAAATTTGAATTACTAAATTTGACAATGGTGCATATACAAGATTTATCTGACAAATCAATTTTTTACTTAAAATACTATTTTTTTCAAAATATGGTTATGTCATTAGTGTATTTTTATGAACCAAAATCACTTATCTAGTTTTGGTGTCTAAAATGGTGTCTAATTATGCTGATTATGTCTTCATTTAAAAATTCAAAATGATTTTTAGTTGACTATTTCATGTTTTAATGTTTAAATTTGTTAAAGGGTTAACAGCTCTAGTGGACCATAACCTGTAGCAAAAGTGAGCATTTGGTCTTTAATCCTAGTAAGAGCATTTTAGTAAAATACTTAATATTTTTTAAGAATTAAATTAAAACAAGAAAAACCACTAAACATATTAATGAAAAACAACAAAAAATAATAAAATAGATTAAAAATAATCCCCCCTGTCACCCTTTTAGCCCCACCACCCACCTCGTCGCTAGTCCCCCCCACCCCCACCCCCACCCCATCACCAAATTGACACCAAAGGCGACCACTATAAAAAAAAAAAACGATAGGGAAGGATGTCTGTCAAGTCCTTGAAGGGCAAGTGGTCTCTAATCTATGCCAAGCTTGACGATCTCCACTCTCTGCTTGCCGACTTTGTCGAATCCCCCGACACTGCCTCAAACCCTCTCTCTTTCTTGACCTCTTCCGCTCCATTATCGCCACATTCAAATGATGTCATTTTAGTTTCCAAGCAATGTCAACCCCTATCTTCGTCGACAAGAAGCTTAGGGCTCTGAGCAACGTCAATGACATCCTTGCAAGCTCATTCACGTCATTAGGGACTATGATATTCTAATCAAGAATGGTGTTCTAAACAACATCAACAATGACAATGCCAGCAGCTTTGCTATTTCAAAGTCCAACTTGTCGATGAGGGGGGAGGTCATACATGTTGAGTTGAGGAATTTGATTACCTGGTTTAATTTACAGTGGTTTAATGATTTTTTAGTTTGCTTTATTTTTATTTTTAAATAAATTTTGTTTATTTACTAAAGAGTATTTTAGTCTTTTCATGAAAATTTAAGGTCTTGTGTTGCTCACGTGATGGAGAATTTAACAATCAATTAAAGTCATTCTTTTGCACCTAAAAAAGGATTAGGTTGGTTAAATAGAAAAAATTAGGGACCAAATGCTCATCTCATTAAAGATTGGGGGACTATTAGAGCTATTAATCATTTATTAGATAATATAACAAAACATAAGGGCAAGTCTTAAGTCTGGCATTGGACCAGTCCGCTATATGTTTTTTTAGTACTCTAAAGTGTTTTTAGATAAAATATGCAGAAACGTAGTAATGGTACGGAACGTATATAATAAAAAATTTTATAAAATTTTTGTAAAATGATGTTATAAAGTATATTAATTTTAACGCTTAATAAATATATATACAATTATTGCTTACCTGATTGAAGTGATTAGCTTGGTGTTCTTCTAGCACGAAACATTCTCTATATGAAACTACTGTCTTTCTCACCTAGTCCTTAGCAGCAAACTGATGAACATGTAGGTGTAGAAGGGAATTAAGGTTTCTTAAAAAAACTCTACTAACTTTTAGTCTTTTGCAAATATAAACATATAAGCAAAACAAGATTGGGAATGGAAGAACACTTCTTCTCTTTTCTTTCTTTCTCCACACCCCTATTGCTATGGTTTTGGTATAGTTTTTGCAGTCTCACCAAGACTCTCAACTATGTGTAGAATGAATAGATGAGGCCTTTGTTTATAGAGAATGAGAGAGCTAATTAATTTTGTAAGTTTCCTTTATTTTATTTTAAATATCACATATTTAATTAAATTAAAAGAGATAAGTTTCCCTTTTCCTTATTTGTATGTTGGTGCCAAACATAGAAAATCTCTCTAAGTTTGTAGCCTTAATCATCAACTAAGATAGAGAAGAATATTGCTTGTTACCCAATCTAATTTGTTTCCAAATTTAAATTTTCAATTTTAAATAAATCACAGTTATCAAAATTAGAAACTTCTACAAAGGAACCTTGGTGAACAAATCTTAGACCGCACAGAAATCTGCTACATGCGCTGTCATATGCCACACAGTAGGTGGGTCATACTATTTGTCTTTCAAAATTAACTATTATTTATTTATTAATAAATATCTCATTATTTAATAATTATAAATTAATTCATAATTAATTTATTTTGAGCGATATCTAATTTAAAATTCCATAATTCTAAATTAATTAATTAAATCAATAATTCAACTTGCCTAAACAATGTTTACAGCGATGGCAGGAACTTATGGACCCTATAATTGTTAGACATGTATGCCCTAAGGAGTAAAATGTAATATATTTTTGGAAACATTTTATCAATAAGGAATTTATTATTAATATACCATATGTTGTCCTCTTTATGCTCATATTTATTGAATGCATGATAAGCAAACAAACATCTGAGACTATGGGTCTAAACCTTTAAGAAATAGGCATATGATGGACAGTTATGTGGAAGACATGATTCTTAAGGTGATGTCTAAATCATAAGATCCGTAATCGAGGAATAAAGTTGGGAGCTTTATTTATACAAAGCTTGTTATATTGTCCATATCCCAAACGGGAGATGGTTTGTCTTGGCCATCAGAGGTGGACTCCGTGAACAGAAATATTGGTGCATTGTCATAAGTGATGATGTATTGGATCAAGACATAAAGTAGAATTGATTTGGATTAATAATTCTATCTGGGCAAATCAATTCACTTTAGACAATCATATGTGTTGTATCTCAATCCTGAAATGACTAATGGGCCCATTGTTGGAAAAGTAGTACACAATGGAATTTTAAAAATTTTTATACTAGAGTATTTTTTATACTATTGTTTGACATATTATATGCATAAATTAACCAGATCTTTCTAACCTTGTAAATGCCAAAAAGCTTCTACAATTTATGAAGAGTTGTGCATTCTAGAAGGACCTCAACCAACTGACCTTCTTTGCTATTCTCTATCCACAACCGGTGTGGGTGTGGGCACATTCGTCATCTCTTCCACCAGGTAGCTCTCCTTCCAACCAATTGAGAAAAACCCAAAGCTAGTGTTCATGATTTATGAACTATCTCACTCTAGATTTCTCAACTGATCTTAATAACTTATAAGACTCACTCCCTTTTTATAGAGGTTGGGCCTAAGAGTCAGTCCTTATCAGATAAGGCCTCGAAAACTCGAATCAGAATCAAATCAGGATCAATATCTGATAAAATCTACATGAAAACACGTGATCTCCTTATTGCTCGATCGACAGACCGACCTGACAGATCGGCTTGCCAAACTTGCTCCATCGGTAAGCCGAACTTAAAGATCAGCCTGCTAAACTTTTGATAAATAATCCCTGCGAATCATTATTTCCCACCCAAGATTCTTAGGAAAGAGCCTCAGTTTTAATTCAAATAACCCAATAAAAAAATTATCTAATTAAAACAGTCATATCTAGATAATCTCTAGGAAAATAAATATTCCTGATAATTCAACAAGTTTATCTTAAATTAATTTATTCAAAATTTATCAAATCGATAAACAAACATGAATTATTTGATCCCAATAATTCAACAATTTTATCTTATATTAATTTTCACAAAATTAATTTAAACGATAAATAGACATGAATTATCTAATCCTATCAAAATTTCAGTCAATCTGATAATTTAACACAAGTCACCAATAATTGGAAAAGCACGCCGTATCATTACAAAATTTTTATGAGCTAGCAAAGGGGACCTGGTGGACCTATGTAGTTCAAGCTTCCGATAATTATGAAACCCAATGTCCCAAATATACGTTTTATAATTATTAACTCTAACGCTACTCCACTAAAAGCTTAGAGCTACACTCTCGAACCATATAGAATTATGAAGCCCATATAGCTAAGTCTCCATGACATATCATAATGTATCGTATCCCCATAGGATTATCCATAATCAGCGTAAGGACAAGTTCTGTCTTACATTCCTAATTATTTTTATCTTATATTCCATTATCTCACCATCGAAAAACTTACCATCCAAAGACGGTACACCATTCAGTTACACCTATGTATCTAAATGGTTGAGTGCTCTAGTTTTCCAAATACAAGATAACGCATATAAAAGGATATCATTACTCCTAAAGAGGAGCTGTGGATTCCATATCTATGAATAACAGGTCTACGCTATCAAGAGTCATGCCTCCAATGTACCAGCATGCGTACCACTATTAAAATGTGGATGTCACCTTTTGGCACATCAAAAGACATAAGTCAAGAAAATAGGCCCACTATTCATCTCAGGATTAAGATACAATACAAATGATTGTCTAAAGTGAATTGATTTACTGAGACAGAATTATAAATCCTAATCAATTTACTTTATGTCCTGATCCAACACATCATCATCTATGACAATGTGCCAATGTTTCTATTCACAAAGTCCTCATTTGATGGCCAAGACAAATAACTCCCATTAGGGATATAGACAACATAACAATCTTTACATGAATAAAGTGCCCAACTTTATTCCCTCGATTGCAAATCTTATGATTTAGACCATCACCTTAACAACCGTGTCTTTTGTATAATCTATCCATCATATGCCCAATTCTTAAAGGTTTAGACAAAAAGTCTCAGACTATTATTTGCTTAACATACATTCAACAAATATTAATATAAAGAGGACAAGATTTGGTATATAAATAATAAATAAATTCTTTATTGATAAAAATGTCTCCAAAAAGATATTACATTTTTACTTCTTAAGGCATGCATGTCCAACACCCATTATCTTGACTTATGTCTTTTGATGTTCCAAAGGGTAACATCTTGATTTTGTAATGGTACACATACCGGTACGTTGGAGACATGACTCTTGATAGCGTAGACTTGTTATTCATAGATACGAAATCCATAGCTCCATTGGTGGAGTCAATGATATTCTCTTATATACGTTATCCTATAATTGGAAGATTAAAGCGCTCGACCATTGGGATGCATAGAGGTGACCAAATGGTATACTGTCTTTAAATAGTAAGTTTTTCGATGCTGAGATAATGAAATGTAAGATTAAAATAATAAGGAAAATAAGAAAAAATTTATCCTTAAGCCAATTATGAATATCTTATGGTGATATGATACATTATGATATGTCATAGACACTTAGCCAATTTAGGCTTTCTAATTTTATGTAGTTCAAGAATGTAGCTCCAAGCTTTTGATGGAGTAGCGTTAGAGTTGGTAATTATAAATATGTATCTAGGATATTGTATTTTATAATTATCAAGAGCTTGAACTATATAGGTCCATTGGGCCCCCTTTGCTAGCTCATAATAAATCCTATAACGATACGACATGCTTTTCCAATAAATTGGTGACTTATGTTAGATAATTAGATTGGCTAAAATTTGATAAGATAAGATAATTCATGTCTATTTATCGGTTAAATTAACTTATTATAAATTAATTCAAGAAAACTTGTTGAATTATCGAGAATATTTATTTTCCTAGAGATTATCTAGATATGATTGTTTTAATCAGATAACTTTCTTACTTGGTTATTTGAATTAAAACTGAGGCTCTATCCAAAAAATCTCAGGTGGAAAACAAAAGATTCACAGGGATCATTTAGCATAAGTTCAACCTACTGATATAGTAAGTTTGGCAAGCCGATGGAAAAGTTCGGCCTACTGACTGAGCGATAAACTGATTACGCGTTTTCATGCAATTTTATCAGATATTGATCTAGATTCAAATTTTTGAGGCCTTATTTAATAATGACAAACCTTGGGGACAACCTCTATAAAGAGGGAGCGAGTTCTCTTAGTTATAGAGATCAGTTGAGAAATTAAGAGTGAGTACTCTAGTCTGAAAGTCTCTAAAAACCTCCCTAAGACCTGTTGTTCACAAATCACAAACGTTAGTTTTGGGTTTCTCAATTGGTTGGAAGAAGAGTCTCCAGGAAGAGCTGTATGATGTGTGCCCACACACACTTCAACCGTGGATAGAGAATAGCAAAGAAAACCAATTGGTTGAGGCTTTTCTAGAATGTTCTTTTCTTCACAAATTGCAGGAGTTGTTTGGCATACAAAGGTTAGTAAGATATGGTTAATTTATGTATATAGCATGTCAAACTTGTGTTTTAAAAAATATTCTGATTAAAATTTTTAAAATTCTAGTGAGTATATGTTTTTCCAACAATTGGTATCAAAGCCCGGTTTTTACAAAAATTTACGAGTTTGTTATTATGCTATATGTATAAATTATGTGATCACAATCTCTCCTATGCTTGAATTTAATTTTTTAGAGAGTTGGCACTCTAGGGTTTCTATATATTTATATGTTGTCATGAGATTATATATTGAATGCTTATTAATTAATTACGGTTGATTAAATTATTATTTAATTATTTATTACTTAATTAATTTATGTTGATTATGGTTCATTAGCGGTTAGAATGTGTATCTAAATTTTTCGTATAATTAGATGGCAGACTATCATCTTCGTCTAGGAATAATTATTTAATTTTAAATTTGTAAGAATTTTGTAATTAAATAATCATTCGGAGCAAAGACGGATCTAGAAGATGGATGATAGCAGTTACAAAGGTATTTCCTAAGTCTCTAAATTTTTATGTTTTTAAATTATTGGAAATAAGATTGAAAAACTATATAAAAACTATTTTTTTGAAAAAGGTGATTTCTGTTTGGTCGGTAAGCCGAACCCACAGGTTCGGTAGGCCAATGGTCATAGACCGACAAGCCAAACCTCAAGTTCGGCAGGCCAT
The DNA here is from genome assembly GCA_025403435.1 of Artocarpus heterophyllus. NCBI lineage: Eukaryota > Viridiplantae > Streptophyta > Magnoliopsida > Rosales > Moraceae > Artocarpus > Artocarpus heterophyllus. The sequence goes on along the minus strand of CM046339.1, from coordinate 5,591,239 downwards.
ATGTGAGGCAAAAAGCCAGACTTTCAAGTTTGGTAGGCCAATCTGTCATGATCGGCAGGCCGATCGCATAAATCGATAGGCTGGTAAAGAGCTATGCTTTTTCAAAAAAAGGTGCATTTTTTGGTGTAGTTTTGATTTTATTTTTGAGACAATTCTGAAAAACATGAAATTTTGTAATGATTGGAAATATGAAGTATTTGATCTATGTGAGATTAAAGACTTGAAGATGGATGCCGCATGAAGACGGATACAACTTGAAGATACAAGAATGAGAAATCAATAATATGTTTCGATTGATCTTTTGTAAGCTTTAATTTCTTTTTTCTAGGGTGGAACCATAATATTACGACTACTTATTATTATTTTGCTTGTAACTTTGTATATTGCTTTGCTTGTCTGCATTATACTATGATTTGCCATTTATGTTGATAACATGTCATATGGAATAAGGAGTGCCACTCATTAAAAATTATTCATGCATGTCTTTAAAATAAAACCTTGATTTCAAAAGATTGAGTGAGAGAAGGTTTTCGAAGAGAGGACCCACAACCTCCATCGTTAGTCCATAGGTACCACATGGTGGTTTTGACCCCTAGAAAGGGACTCATCATGTACCAGGTTGGATCTCCTAGTGGATAAGATATTTTAATATGATTTATCCTTGCACACCCCTAGGTGGTGATTATAATCATGGATAAAATATTGAAACAATGGTTACAAACTCAAGTTAATTTTATTATTAACCTCCCCGAGGAGCTCTGTTAATAAAATTAATGGCCAAAGAAACGATTATTAATATATGCTGAATCAAACGGGTCCTAGATGGCATATACTAATCAGGAAGCGATCCGTGTTCCTAATTGAATTTGAAAAGTCTCCCCTAGGTGGCCTGTTGAATTCTGAGTTGGGAATTATCATTATAATGTTATGATGTTTTCAAAGTTTTGACACACAAACACAATTGTATGTTTACTTGATTTTTTCCTTACTAAACTATTATGGTATGTTTGCTTATGTTTGGTATATGATTCTTTATTATAGATTAAAATTTATAAAAATGCTTTATCTTTGATACTCGATAAAAGCCAATTAACTGATGAAATTATAATGATTGAAAATGAAACCTAAATATTGTCCTAGCCTTTGAGAAACTAAAATTTGTGCTAACAACACCGTTTTCCTCCTGAACCTTCTAGGGAATCTACAAATGAGCAAATCCAAAGGTATGATCGCTGAAAGGATGCTAATTATTAGGCCCAGTATTATGTTATGGCTAGTATGAATAACATACTGCAGGCTCAACATGAAGATTATGAGACTGTGAAATAAATCTTGGATAATCTTTAAGACATGTTTAGAGGCCAAGCCATAACAAAATGGCAAGGGTTAATTTAGAAACTTTTGAACCACAAACAATGACTGTGAACGTTTGTGAAAGAGCATATGATGTTGGTCATGGGCTACCTCACTGAGGCTCATGCCCATAGAGCTAATATCGATGTTAAGTCATAGATGACTATGGTTTTTCAACTCTATCAAAGGAGTTCATCCTATTTAGAGCTTCATATTATTTAAGCAATAGACAGGATGTGACCTTAATGGAGTTGATGAAGCAGTTACAAGAGTTCAAAAATCTGATCATAGAAACTCCTACGAGTAGGGAGGCCAACTTGGCGGTTGCACCAGTTCCAATCCTAACCCTGGGAATGGATGGAATCAGAAGCCTAAGAACGGGAAGTCTTTTATTCCTACAAACGGCAAGAACAAGAAGAAGAAAAAGAAGAACCTGAAGAAACTCAAGTACTTTTTCTGTGGGAAGCTCGAGCACATCAAGAAGAATTGCAAGGACTTCCTTTCTCAAGGAGGTAGGTGTGATCTACTTGTTATTGAAACTTGTTTGGTTGACGAATCCAGTGACACTTAGGTCATAGATTCTAGAGCAACTAATCATGTTGGTGTTTCTCTACAAGGGTTCAAAGAAATGAGAAGTCAACTATATGAAAACTTCATGCTTCGAATGGATGATGGATCCTTAATGTTGGCTAAAGCAGTGGGAGACATCCATCTTTATTTTGATAATTATAGGAGTTTAGTTTTGCGTGATTGCTTTTATGTTCCTAAACTTAAAAGGAATTTGATATCTGTAGCTTGTTTATTTAAAGACTCTTATGTAGTTTCTTTCAGTAATAAAGTAGAGATTTGTAAAAACAAATCTTTTTATCTATAATGGATGGATGCAAAACAATCTATATTTTATCAAACCTAAGATGAACTTAGTGCTTAACACTGAGGTTAATGATAGTAACTCTAAAAGGCTTAAAACTTTTCACTCTAATAAGACCTATCTTTGGCATTTACGACTAGGTCATATTAACTTGAATAGGATTCAAAGGTTGGTAAGGGATGGACCTTTAAGTCGCTTAAAGGTGAAATTTATACCACAATGTGAATCTTGTTTGGAGGGTAAAATGACTAAAAGGCCATTTGGTCTAGGGGCAATAGGGCCATGGGGTTCTAGAACTTGTACATAGTGATATTTACGGACCTATGAACATCTAGGCATGAGGAAGGTATGAGTACTTTGTCACTTTTATTGATGATTACTCAAAGTATAAGTATGTCTACCTAATGCACCATAAGAGAGAAACTTATGACAAGTTTAGGGCGTTTTAGGCTGAAGTGGAAAAGCAATTAGGTAAAGCCATAAAGGCACTTCGATCCAATCGAGGTGGTGAATACCTCTCCGATGAGTTCTTAGAACACTTATTAGAGAATAGGATTTTATCCTATTTAACTACGCCAGGCACTCTACAGCAAAATACGCGTGGCTGAGAAAAGGAACAAGACTTTATTGGACATAGTTAGGTCCATGATGAGTTATTCATCATTGCCTTTATCCTTTTAGGGATATGCACTACAAACCGCATGTTATCTTTTGAATAATGTGCCTTCAAAATTGGTTCCTAAAACTCTTCACAAGTTGTGGACAAGGAAGAAAACATCCTTAAACTATATTTGCATATGAGGATATCCGGTTCATGTCTTGTATAAGAAAGCGAATAAGTTGGAAACGCGTTCAGAAGTTTAGGTGTTTGTAGGATATCCAAAAAGGACTAAAGGGGGTTATTTCTATAAGCCAAAGGAAAATAAAGTCATGTGTTCAACAAATGCAACATTCTTTGAGGATAGTTACATGAACGACTTTAAGTCTCGGAGTAGTACTTAAGGAGTAGGTGAGTGATTCGATCACTTCGGGGGTTCTAGTAAAAGCCAATCTCATTACTATAAAAAAACCAACCAAACAACAACCTAAGGGGCTTCGGTGTTGTAGAAAGATCAGGCATCAACCCGAGAGATATATGTTCAATAGTGAGGCCTTTTGGTTGAACTGGTTGAACATGATAGGGATCCTTACACTTATAAAGAGGCTATGAAGGATGTTGATTCAAATCTCTAGACAGAAGCCATAAACACTAAGACGAAGTCTACGGAGACTAATCGGGTCTAGGAACGTGTGGATCTTCCAGAAGGGATAAAATCCATAGGGTATAAGTGGATCTATAAGAGGAAAAGAGGATCAGATGGGAAAGTCGAAACCTATAAGGCTAGACTGGTAGCTAAGGGATACACACAAAAGGAAGGAATCGATTATGATGAAGCTTTTTCACCTATAGGTATGCTCAAGTCCATCTGCATTCTCTTATCCATAGCTACCACTCTCGACTATGAGATTTGGTAGATGGATATCAAGACAACCTTTTTAAATGGCTATCTTGATGAGTCCATTATATGGAATAGACAAAAGAGTTCACGGATAAGGGGATAAGGTTTATAAGCTACTAAAGTCAATTTATGGACTTAATTAGGCTTCCCGTTCTTAGAACATAAGATTTGATCAGGTGATCAAAACTTATGGGTTCGAACAAAATGTGGACGAACCAAGTGTTTACGAACACATTAAGGATAAGAAGGTGGTTTTTTTACTGCTTTATATAGATGACATTTTGCTAATTGGCAATGACATTGGGGCATTCTCATCGGTCAAATCATAGTTGAGTAAGCAGTTTGATATAAAAGACTTAGGTGAAGCTAATTATGTTCTCGGTATCCAGATCTTTCAAGATAGGAAGAACAAAATGATAGCTTTATCCTAAGCACCCTACATAGATCAAAATCTCATGAAGTATGCAATGTAGAATTCTAAGAGAGGTAGGCAACCATCTAGATCTAGAATTACTCTTTCTAAAAAAAACTCGTCAAAGTCTAATGAAGAAAGAAAATACATGAAGAAGGTACCTTATGCTTCGGCAGTGGGTAGTCTCATGTTTGCTATGCTTTACACATGACTGGAAATTTGTTATGCAGTTGGGATAGTAAGTTGATTTTAGTCGGATGTGGGACCAAACCATTAGATTACGGTCAAGCATATTTTCAAGTACCTAAGAAGGACTCTAGGGTATATGTTTGTGTAGTCTGGTGAGGATTTAACACCTTTAGGATACACTAACTTAGATTTTCAATCCTGTCTAAATTCAAGAAGATCAACTTCTAATTTTGTGTTTACTCTAGGCAGTGGTGCCATTGTTCAGAGAAGTGTGAAGTAAGATTGCACTTTAGAGTCAACGATGGAGGCCGAGTATGTGGCAACTAGTGATGCTTCGAAAGAAGTAGTGTGGCTCCACAAGTTCCTTGGGATCTTGAGGTAGTTCTTGGTATGGATAAGGTGATATCGTTGTATTGTGATAACACTGCAGTAATAGCTAATGCTAAAGGACCAAGATTTCATAAGAAAGGTAAGCATACTGATCGAAAGTATCATGTGATAATGGACTTCGTTGAGGGGGCATGTTGTTGCATGCAAAATCGCATTTGAGGACAATTGCTAATCCATTCACGAAGACACTAAGTATGAGGGTTTTTGAGAGGCATGTAGAAGCTAAGGGAATGCGAGATATGCCATATTTACTCACTTAGTGTAAGTGGGAGATTGTTAGACATTATGCCCTAAGGAGTAAAATGTAATATGTTTTAGAGGCATTTTATCAATAAACAATTGATTATTAATACACCAAATGTTGTCCTTTTTACGTTCATATTTGTTGAATGTTTGATAAGCAAACAAACATTTGAGACTGTCGGTCTAAACCTTTAAAAATCAGGCATATGATGGATAGATTATGCGAAAACATGATTCTTAGGGTGATGCTCTAAATCATAAGATCCGCAAGGGAGGGAATAAAGTTGGGCACTTCATTCATGCAAAGATTGTTATGTTGTCTATATCCCTAATGGGAGATAGTTTGCCTTGGCCATCGGAGGTGGACTCTGCAAATAGAAACATTGGTGCATTGTCATAAGTGACGATGTATTAGATCGGGACATAAAGTGTAATTGATTTAGATTAATAATTCTATTTGGGCAAATCAATTCATTTTAGATAATCATATGTGTTGTATCTTAATCTTGAAATGACTAATGGGCCCGTTGTCTTGACTTATGTCTTTTGATGTACCAAAAGATGACATCTTGATTTTATGATGGTACGCATACTAGTATGTTGGAGACATGACTCTTGATATTGTAGACTTGCTATTCATAGATACAGAATCCGTAGCTCCACTGGTGGAGTCAATGATATCCTCTTATATGTGTTATCCTGTGATTGAAAGACTGGACTGCTCGACCATTCAGATGCCTAAGTGTGATCGAATGGTATACTATCTTTGGATAGTAAGTTTTTTGATAGTGAGATAATAGAACGTAAGATTAAAATAAATGGGAAGGTAAGATAGAATTTATCCTTAAGCCGATTATGGATATCACATGAGGATACAATACATTATGATATGTCATAGACACTAAGCTAATTTAGGCTTTGTAACTTTATATAATTTAAGAGTGCAGCTCTAAGCTTTTAGTCGAGTAGCGTTAGAGTTGATAATTATAAAATATGTATCTAGGATATTGTATTTTATAATTATTGGGAGTTTGAACTATATAGGTACATCGGATCCCCTTTGCTAGTTCATAATAAATCCTGTAATGAAACAGCATGCTTTTCCAATAAATTGATAACTTATGTTAAATTATTAGATTAGTTGAAATTCAATAGGATCAGATAATTCAAGTCTTTTTATCGGTTGAATTAACTTATTGTAAATTAATTCAAAATAAACTTGCTAAATTATTGGGAATATTTATTTTTTTAGAGATTATTTAGATATGAGTGTTGTAATCAAATAACTTCCCTATTAAGTTATTTGAATTAAAACCGAGTCTCTATCTAAAGAATCTCGGGTGAAAAATAAAAGATTAGTAGAGATCATTTATCATAAGTTCGGCAAGTTAATAGGCAAGTTCGGCTTGCCGATCGAGCGATAAACTGATTATGTGTTTTCATGCGATTTTAGCATATATTGATCTAGATTCAAATTTTTGAGGCCTCATCTAATAATGACCAACCTTGGAGATGACCTCTATAAATAGGGAGTGAGTTCTCTCAATTAAGGAGATCAATTGAGAAATTAAAAGTGAGTACTTTAGTCTGAGAGTCTCTAAAAACTCCCTGAGAGCTATTGTTTACAAATCACAATCCTTAGTTTTGAGTTTTCTCAATTAGTTGGAAGAAAAGTCACCGGGAAGAGCTGTACATGTGCCCATACACACTCCGACCGTGGATAGAAAATAACAAAGAAGACTAGTTGATTAAGGCTCTTTTAGAACATTCTTTTATTCATAAATTGCAGGCGCTCTTTGGCATATAAAGGTTAGTAAGATCTAGTTAATTTATGTATATAGCATGTCAAACTTGTGTTTTGCAAAATACTCTAATTAAAATTTTTAAAATTCCACTGCGTATATGTTTTTTCAACAATAATTTCAAGCTTTTATGAAAACCAATATATTAATTAAACTCTTCAAATTAAATTATTACTCTTTTATTAATTCCAATATTACTTCACTAAAAACTTGGAATTGCACTTTAAAATTATATATATAATTACTCCATATTCTAGAATTGTCCATTTGATGTAGTCGATACATATAAATTGATTCTTCATAAATAATTCATAATAAAAGTTAGGTAAAATTCGTTAACCTTTGTAATTACTCCTTGAGTGTTATTGATTATCTAATGAATAATAATTTATGAACTTATTTATGAATTGAGCACTTATGTTATTCAAGGCTCGAATCAATACTCAAGAAATTATTTATTTAGTTCTTGTAAAAGAAGGAATGGATTCATCGTATAATATTAACATTCCTAGTTACTTACTTTATTATGCCTCTAAAATATAAGGGATATGATTAGATTCTCGAATCTGTATCGAGTAAATCAAAAGACGTAATTCCATAAATATGAGTTTGCTAATAACTCAAGATTAAGATCATTTTATGTGTGACCATTAGTCGGTGTAATTACAACTTGGTATATTCAAATGAAAATTACTTAGCCATTCATATCACATGACACTTCGGTCCTGCATTATCTTATTTGTACAGTGCACTCATTTAATGACTCAGTATATTAACAATTTGGACCAAATCGTTTTATTCTTAATGGAAATGACTTGCACTAATAATGTTAATTAAATATTCCATGCTTTTATTGAATAATTAATTATATATTACTGACAATTTTAATTATTAGCATTAAACATTATTCTCTTATATATAGCACTTGTGTAATTATTTATGCTTCAATTGGTATGAGTGAAAAGTAGAGGGAAATAAAACATTGGAAGGATTTTGAGATGGAAATTGACATGATGGGGTGTTTGGTAGAAAAGAAATTAGAATGGAAAAGAAAGGAAAAGTGGGTGGAAAAAATGGCATATGGATCCCACCAAACTTGATCTCTCCAAATATGGGTGGATTTTATGAAAGAAAAGTTTGATAACAATGTAAAGAAAATAAAGTTACCAATTTGTCCTTTTTTTCCATCAAAATTCAAACAAAAAATTTGGGTGCCAAATTAGGGAAATGGCTACTAACATTTAGGCAAAATGATAATTGTATTAATCGTAGTTATTCCACTCCTTTGGTTTTTCTTGCAATACCAAACAAGAGAAGATAAAATCATTTTCTTTTCACCTTCACACACCAAACAAGTAAAATAAAAATTAAAACCTTTCATTTTCCTATACCCTTCATAGTTTTCTCTTCCCTCTTATTTTCTTTCCTTCTTACCAAACGGAGCATTAAGGTCACATTAATAATTATGAAATTTTATTGACATTCACAAAGTATTCAAAATACATGTATATAAATACAAGGAAAAAGTCACTTATTATTTATAAATTTGTCTTTTTCAAAACATCATATGTGTTAAGGGCATATATCCTAACAAATTTTCTTCGTTAAAAATGTAGTTTTGTTTATGTTTTGTATAACTTTCTATTTCTTGAAATGTAACCTTCAATGTTACATTTTTTGGACTGTATTTGTTACGTGTTATATACGAACATATTAAAAGTTACAAACACGAACAAAGTTACATTTTTGAACAACGAAAAATACAAATGTCAAACTAATCTGCTACCGACCCTAAAATATGATTAAGCAAAACACAATTTGAAACACTATTGCATATCTAATTCATAGTTTTCAACAGAAAGTGAACAAAAATTTAAATTTTTGTGTGAGATAACACTGTAGCATAATGGCTCTAACCAAACCCGCTACAAAATTTGGATTCGTGCTTTAAGGGGTGTTCATGAATCAGATTGTATGGATTAAGAGGTCAATCCATAATCCAATTCATATATATCAGATTGGGAAAATTCTAAACCAAAACTAAGTCGTGAACTTTCCAATCCAAAAATCACGGATTGGATTCAACGGATTCACGAAGTGAGCCTTTAAATTGATTAAAAAATAGCAATTAAAATTAACATAGTATAACATAACATAATTTAATAAAATCATAACATATTACAATCTAATAGAATGTAAGTCTTTTATAATAATACTCAATTGTAACGTTACAGAATATTACAACTGACAAATTTAAATAAACTTTAGACATGAGTGAATAATGTTGGTCTGGCTATGCTTCTTTTTCAATCATATAAAATTTGGACATCATATAAATATAGATTTGTATATATTTATTAAAATTTTGTGTATGTATATATATATATATATATATGCATATATATTTTTTATAAATGATTTGAAGAATCAGATTCACGCATCATATGACATAGGATACTTAGGGTCTGTTTGATAAATGGATTCGAATTAGTGATTTGATTTGAGTTAGTGTGATTTGAATAGGATTTGAGTTAGTGATTTGAATTGTTGTCTAAATTGATATTTGGATGTACATTTAAGTTTTAATCTGAGTATGGAATCAAATTGAAATTTATGTTTGGAGAGGTAGTGAAAATAGTTTTTAATTTATCAATAAATCTAATAAAATCTTAATGTTAATGATCCTGAAAAATATGCAATATGAACTTAATTCATTTCTCGCTTCACTAGGAGCACAATAAAAAAAGAATCATCTCAATTGGATAACAAATGAAGAAATTATGATTTTTTTATTAAATATAGGAAAGAGAATTTTAATTTTTACTGTAACAGAGATATCCGACTATCAAAAGTTTAAAGGGAGTCAGAACTTTGAAAAATTGGATTCTTGATACTTAAAGGATTCAGATTTTAGGAGAAACAAATACGTATCTAAAAGATTTTTAATACTCGAATCTAAATTTGAGTATAAAGAATTTAAAGAATTCTTAAAACAAATGGGCCCTTAATCTGTCATCCAAGTTGTATATATAGCATTGGAAAAATTCTAATAAAAACCAATAAGTATTTTTTTATTGAATTACCAAATGAACGAATTCCATCCCCACCCTAGATGTTCCCAGCCATAGTTGCTCAAACGGTTGCTTCGACTTTTCTATTGTAAATGTAAACGAAAGCAAGGAAGAAGAATTGAAAAAAAAAGAAATAAATAAAGAATGGCTTCATTCGATTAGTCAATTTAGAAAGCTTGTTTTTTGGTTTAAAAAAAAGCTATTTCTCTAATTAAATTTTTCTTTTGGCCCTTTTTTCAAATTCTCGCATATTAGTTGAGAGATTTTGATAAAGGGCTTTAAGAAAAAACCTTTTTAGACAAATGGCTTTTTTTTTTCACCAAAAATAAGCTTTTTGGGCAGAAAAATTACAAGTTTTTTTTTATCTTGTTGAGGTTCATTTCCTTGTTACAGTTTTTTTCCTTATCTTTTTGAAAAAAAACCGGAGTAGTTTTTATGTCCAAAAATCTTATTTTTTAATGCAAAAAAAAAAAAGACTTTTTGGGTGAAAAAACTATTCTAGTTTTTTTTATCCTATTGAGTTTCTTTTTTTACTACAGTTTTTTTTCTTATCTTTCTAAAAAAAACTGGAGCAGATTTTGTGTTTCAAATTCCCGCGTACTAGTCACACACTTAAATCTCCGCCAAAATATAATTCAGGGGCATTTTGAAAAATAACTTTAAGAAAAAATCATTTTGGACAAATGGTTTTTTTTTTTTTTACAGTTTTGTTATGCAAAAAAGCATGCTTTTAGGCATAAAAATTGCTCCATTTTTTTTTCACTCTGTTGAGGTTTCTCTCCTCGTTACAGTTATTTTTATCTTTTTTTAAAAAAAACTAAGACAATTTATCTATTTAAAAAAATATTTTTTTTTGTAAAAAAAAAGAGATCATTTATCCGATTAGGAATTTTTTTTTGCCCTTTTTTTAAATTCTTCCTATAATCCGTCCTCTGTTCTCACAGAAAGAAGAACATAAACGTAATTTGAACGATAACATTGACAAAATCATCAGGGGAGTAGGGACAAGGAGCAGCAAAAGAAAAAAAAAAAAAATACATAGAAAAAAAACCATCTTCTTTCCCCAATTCCCAAGTTCCGATACATAGGAAAAAAAAAAAAAAATCCCAAGGATATATTTGAATTTTTCCACTTTTGCTTGCCCTTTATGGGCTAGTGAAAAACAGTTGAGAGAAAAAATTATGAACGGAACAAGTCCAAGAATGTTATTCAAAATTTCATCATCAAACCCTTCAGATCCCACTCAAATAAAGGTAAGGAACAAAACCCAGTTTGTAAAACGTTGTAGTGTTGGTGAATTTTCTGATTTTCATGATCAAATTTTCTGTTGTTTGATCAGAGAGACAAGGTGAGAAGGAGCTGGAGCAGATAGCGGCACAGGAACAGAAAGTTTTTGCTTTTGAAACTCTGGTTGCTGCTACGAGGGATTTTCACGCCACTCATAAGCTCGGCGAAGGTGGTTTCGGACCCGTTTACAAGGTAAAAGTATCTGGGATATTCTTTTTCATTTTTTTTGAGTCTGACTTGGTCGTTTGGTTGCCGAGAAAGTTTGGGAATGACTAGGTTTGAAATCTGAATTTGTGTGTTTCCTCGGGAGCCCTTCTTGGGTATTTTGAAAACAGAAAGTGTTCCACCGTTCATTTTATTCCTTTTTGTTTTTAATTTCTAATTTCAATTCGTTTTAAAAAACTTTCAATGGATGTAAAATTTGGTAAAAAGTCTCTTCCATGTATTGTTAAAAAAAAGTGTTGGAAGTAATCAATTGGAAATTGAATTAGTAATTGCAAATTAGTAAAAATTACACAACTTATACAAGTTAAATAATCGCATTGCAACGTCAATTGAATCCATTTCTAAGGAAAAATTTCTCTGTTCATTTTTTTTTTGGGGTGGTTTTGTTTTGGTGGGGGGTGGGGGGTGGGTAGTGCTAGAAGTGACTTCTGGGTTTTCGCTTAAATAATTTGGTGGCAAAAAGATTCTATTATCAATATATTAGAAAGCAGTTGCAATTTTTTTTTTTTTTTTTTTATGTTTTGAATAAATGCAGTCACGAATTCATGCATGCCTTTTACTTCCGTAGGAACCTGGAAGCTAACAACAAAGAGAGGTACTAAATTGAATAATGCTGTTAGGTTTCACTTAGAATTCTGTGGTATGTTTGTCTGTAAACATTTCTACATTCTTATTGTGAAGAACAACATGCAAACTTCACAATGTATTAGCTGTGCAAGCACTCCTTTTAACAGCCCAAGATGCAGAGTTTTTTTTTTTTTTTTTTTTTTTGTCTTTTAGTAGAAAGACATTTTAAACTTTCTTCATACTTCTGGGTTTTTATTTTTATTTCTTTTTTTCCCCTTAGGGAAAGTTGAGTAATGGTAGAGAGATTGCAGTTAAGAGGTTGTCCCACACCTCAAGCCAGGGGAAGAAAGAGTTCATGAATGAGGCCAAGTTGCTGGCACGCGTGCAGCACCGGAATGTTGTGAATTTGTTGGGCTATTGCGCACACGGTGCTGAGAAATTACTTGTCTATGAGTATGTTCCTCATGAGAGCCTTGACAAGTTGCTGTCCTTTTGGCCTTTCAACTAACACCCAGGTTTCATTTTTGCAAAGAGACTTGAGCTCTTCTTCCATTGCTTCATTCCAATGATATGCTTCTTTGTTGCTAATATCTTCAGAAAAGGTTTTTGGCTCACCTTCTTCCACATCTTCAGCAGCCATGAAAGCAAAAGAAATCATCTCTGCATGATTGAACCTTTGGGGAGGCTTAATTGATCTTCTTTGCCTGCCTCTTGCAAGCTGATAACCTTGAGATGTTTCATTCGGATAATCTGTCGCCTCCCTTGCTTCTTCTACATCACCTTGTGACTCATGAATCACATTGCCATTATCAAGCTCCACCTTAAGATGAACACTCCCTCCTGTTTAGAACTCAGACAAATCTTCAACTTCTATCCTTTGTGAGTGAAACATCTCATTTTCTTGAAACACCGCCTCCCTGCTATTAATAACTCTAGGCTGCCCTTTTTCAACACACCACAACCTATATCCTTTCACCCCTTCTGGATAACCCAAAAACATACACTTTAGTGCTTTGGGTTCAAGCTTTCCTTGGTTTATATAGGCATAAGCTATACATCCAAATACCCTCAAATTTTAAAGGTTGGGTGGATGTCCAGACCATTTCTCTTCTGGTGTCTTCAAGCCAATAGCTAAGGAAGGACTTCTGTTAATAACATAAAAAACAATGACCGCTGCTTTTGCCCAAAAATTCTTGGTGAAAGCATACATCTCAGTCCTTCCATTATTGTCCTGTTCATCATTTTAGCAAGTCCATTCTGCTGAGGTGTTTTCCTTACTGCATGATGTCTTGCAATGCTAGCTTCTTTGCAGAAATGATCAAAATCTTGCCCTCAATGCTCAAGACCATTGTCAGTCTTGATCTTCTTGAGTTTCCTACCAGTTTGTGTCTCCATAAGAATCTTCCAATCTCTAAACCTCTCAAAGCCTCATTCTTGTGTTTCAAAATAGAAACCCAAACTTTTCTTGAAAAGTCATCTATAATTGAGAGAAAATACCTGGCCCTACTATGAGATAGCACTGTTGAAGCTCCCCAATGATCCGAGTGCACATAGTCCATGATCCCTTTGGTATGATGAACTGCAGTGGCAAACTTTAGTCTTCTTGCTTTACCAAAGATACAATGCTCATAGAAATCCAAACCTGTGAGTTTTTCCTTCCCCAAGAGACCTTGCTTTGCCAATTCCCTGAACCCTGCTTCACTTATATGTGCCATTCTCATATGCGATAATTGGGTCTTTGAGATTTTTCTATTAGAGGCTGCTGCAACTGTGCCCACAACTGCTTTTCCTTGAAGTAGATACAGTCCATTCTCAAGAGTGCCTTGCATAACAACCAGAGCTCCCTTTGACACCTTAAGGACTCCAACTTCAACTTTATAGCAATAACCTTGGGCATCAAGCATTCCAAGAAAAATTAAGGGTCCGTTTGGTAAGTGCATTCGAATTAGTGATCTGATTTGAGTTAATAGTTTGAATTGTTATCTGAATTGACGTTTGGATGTGCGTTTAAGTTTTAATCTGAGTATGGAATAAGATTGGAATTTGCATTTTGAGAGGCAGTGAAAATAGTTTTTGATTTATTAACAAATCTAATAAAATTTTAATGTTAATTATCCTAAAAAATATGCAATATGGATCTTAATTTATTCCCCTCTTCACTAAGAACATAGTGAAAAAAGAATCATCTCAATTAGATATCAAATGAAGAAGTTATATTTTTTTCCTTAAATATAGGAAAGAGAATTTCAGTTTTTACTGTAGCACAGCAATCTGAGTATCAAAAATTTATAGGAGAGTCAGAACTCTGAAAACTTAGATTCTTGATATGCAAAGGATTCGGATTTTGGGAGAGACAAACACGTATTTAAAGGATTCTTAATACTCGAATTCAAATTTGAGTCTATTGAGTACAAAGAGAACTCAAAACAAATAGCCCTTAAATTTCTCTTTAACTCTCCAACATGCCTTACCTCTTGCAAGATTCTTTCCATACCATCTGCCAATTTTGGCTTCATAGAACCAATTCCTATTACTTGGCAAGCCTTGTTATTCCCCAGAAGTATCCTCCACTGACCTTCTTATATGATAGAAACCATTCTTTGGTTGGGCACATGTGAAACGAGCATCCAAAATCAATTACCTATTCTGTTTGGTTTTTTATTTCAGAAATACAAAGGACCTCAGAACTTTCGTAACCATCTAAGGCGACATCTGCATCCCTATTATTGTTTTGTTTCTCAATTTCACGTTTCTTTCTTTCTGGGCAATCCCGTTAGAAAGGCCTTCCTTGTGACACACAAACACTTCTTTTTAATCTTTAATCTTAATCTTGAAGTCTTCTTGCCTTAAAAATCTCTTTTCTCAGATCGACCCCTGACTTTCAACACTTATGCAAGACTTTCTTCTCTAACCTCTGTTTTCTTTCTCAATTTCTTTGAAAATAGGGCTGATTGAACTTCCTCAATCTCTTCCGTAAAGAGAGTATCAGATAAATTTTCAAATTCACTGGGCAGAGATCTTAATAACAGTAAGGCCTGATCTTCATCCTCAATCTTAATATCTATAATTTCAAGATCGAGAATTACCTTGTTGAAATTGTCCATGTGATCCTTGAGAGACTTCCCAGCCATCATCTTGAAAGTGTATAGCTTTTGTTTCAGATACAACCTATTGGTAAGAGACTTTTTCATATACAAATTCTCGAGTTTCAGCCACATAGCCATTGCTGATATCTCCTTCGAAACCTCTCTGAGCACCTTGTCTCCCAAACACAAAATTAGGGCACTCTGTGCCTTATCAAGAATGTCTTTCTTTTCTTTTTTTGAGAGAGTATTTGGAAGATTCTTCTCGCCAGACAATGCATCTTTGAGTCGTTGAACCAGGCTCACTCTCATCTTCATTCGCCACAATCCGAAGTCATTCTTCCTTGTGAATTTCTCGATATCAAACTTGGCAATCCCCATTCTTGAAGAAACCAACGCTCTGATAACAGATTGTTGAAAACTACTTCCTAATTTGTACTTAAACCACTCAGACTTTTAAAAGAAAAAATTGAAAGAAAAAGAAAAATGGTGAAATTCCTCTACAAGCTTTTATTAATTGCAAACTTCTTCTTGAGTGTTTTCTTCCTCGAGATCTTTCTTACTTCTGTACAACAACACAAATGACTATCTTATTCCTATTTATACACCTTAGTAACAGTGAAAATGGATTAATAAGACTCATAATCCATTTGACTAATTCAAATAAAATTTGTTATGAGTACAACAAATTTCATTCTCTACATTTAAGTTGCTGTAAGCTGAACTACGTGTCCTCTCCTTATTTGCCTTGCTGAGCTGGTTTAAATCTTAGCCAATCTTTTATCAATGTTATTTTCATCAAACCTTCTATTGAGACGGCTTTAAAGACCTTGACTTTTCCTCTATTATTTGTGCTTTCTAAGCCACCAAACACAACTGTCTTAGAAAATCAAAGCATCAAACTAAACTCCAAAAACCTTTTCAACCCTATAAGTTCTAACTACCAAGTTATATTAGCATTTAAAAGAATTCTAGTCTATATTAATGCGTCATGATCATTATGCTAAGTTTTACTTTTTCTCATTTTCTCAAATGATCTTCTAATGAGCTTTCAAGTGGTAATAATAATGATTGTGAAGGTATTGATGCAGAGTCCAACAGAAGAGAGGAGCTTGATTGGAAATGAAGATACGACAAAATATGCGGGGTCGCCAGGGGCCTGCTCTACCTTCATGAAGATTCACACAACTGTATCATCCACCGTGACATCAAAGCAAGCAACATTCTACTAGATGAGAAGTGGATCCCCAAGATTGCAGATTTCGGCATGGCTCGCCTCTTTCCTGAAGATCAGACACATGTCAACACCTGTGTGGCTGGTACCAAGTATGTTTATCACGTGCCCTCATACATTGACACAAATATGCAGTTGCTTGTCATGACTTTGCACTACTCGCATCACAAATAAGTCTCCTACTCTTGCGTGACTTTTTTTTTCACTAGTGGTGACGAGAGTATGACTCATGATAAAACGTGTTAGTATTGTGACATCGCCACAAAAAAATAAGTAAATAAATGTGATTTTACATTGTTAAGTGGCAATTCCCTCGTTGTGAACTTGAGTGGTATTTTCGTCGCCAGTTTCTACTGAGTAGTCTTAAGTACTGGGATGAAGTGATCCAAGTTTGAATTAAACGGCGGATGTTTCCTTTATTCATGAAACAGTGGATACATGGCTCCAGAGTATGTCATGCATGGGCATCTATCAGTAAAGGCAGATGTGTTTAGCTTCGGTGTTTTGGTTTTGCAGCTGATCAGTGGCCAACGGAACTCATCATTTAATCTAAACGCTGAGGCGCAGAATCTACTTGATTGGGTGAGAATCAAATCAAATTTGGTTTGGGACATGCATATATATATATTATATTTTCTTTTTCTTTTTCTCCGTTTCAAATTGCATACTCAATCCTGACTCTTTAAATGGCTAATTCTTTAAGTGTTCTATTATTAGCATAGTTACTAATTGGAAAAGTTGGTACCATAGGGTAGTTAATTGACTTGTACTTACATGAGAAATTGTGTCCTGTGACCTCTTCAACGCTGGTAGGTTCAACGTCATAATTTGTTTGTACTTGCCACCCTTCTACCTACAATAAGCCCTATCAAAATATGAGCTGTACTCGTCCTGATTTTCTAGAGAGATAAACACATAAAAGGACTAGTAATTTCCTTAAAAAAATTACTTTATAATTCAAAAAAAAATTGTTGGCCCAAATTATTTGCTATATATTATGGTGACAAAATTTAGGAACTTGGTCAAGTTCTTCTTCCACATTGGACTTGGCCAATCAAATTCTAGTTCATCTGGTTTCGATGTACCTGAAAGAAATGGAACAGATCCATGAACATAACGAGATTTACTTTTTTTCAGGTACACTGTTTTTTCGTTGTATTAGAAGATTATCGTACGGCTCATTTCTTGTCATTTGTCAAGAAAAAGTTTATGCCCCAGTTCCCCCGTCTCAGTAAAGTCCGGGGCCTAGAAGTCCCAACTAATCACTTAATGCATTTAAATTCATTTAATGCATTTAAATAATCTCAAGTTTTTGCTTATCAATCAACGAAAAAGAGCTGACTAATACACAATTAGTAAAGCCTTAATCATTATTCATTTAGTCGTGTACAACTCAGCACCCATTGTAGTTTGCATATTAGTATACGCTAAGTAAACTACTGTACCTGCTGACCAATATTTGGTAGACAAATTTTTACATCTAAGCTTACTATTCAGTCGTAAAATTCACATTATGGGATTCATTTTTCGGCAGGCATACAAGCTTTACAAGAAACGGAAGAGCTTGGAGATTCTTGATTCGGTATTGGCTTCAACGGCCGTGACTAAACAAGTAGCGATGTGCATTCAAATAGGTTTGTTATGCACCCAAGGTGATCCGACCCTACGGCCAACAATGCATCGTGTGGTGGTGATTCTTTCCAAGAAACCGAGCAATCTAGAAGAGCCGACTAGACCTGGAGTGCCTGGTAGCAGATACAGAAGGTCTCGGCGACCGGGGGCACTGTCATCCACCGCAGGAACGTCTGGTGAATCAAATACATCTGATTCAAGCTTTAACACAAACACTGGAACTGGAACAACTTCAATGTCCCAGCAAAGAACGAGTACAAATTCACTACCCCAGCACAAAACCGGATCAACTTTAAGGAGCCTTGGATTGGACACTCGGGGCAAGCGCCCCATTGAGTAGTTAGGCTTGCTGGTTAGAATGAAATTTTGTTTATTCTTTTCTGTATCATGGATGAATTATTTTCATATTTGTTTTGGTTTGCGTATATATAGGAAATGTTGATAGGCATGTGAGTTGACCAGCGGAAATCTATTACATGGTTGAACTTGCCATTCTTTGAGGAATACAACAGATTGCTTTGCTTTACGTGTCTGCAATAATACTGTGACCCAGGGCAAGTCAGTAAATAAGTTGGTTGATGAATTGAATTTAGACCTTTTTTTTTTATAATTTTAAGATCTCTCTTTATATGATGCTAGCTATTCCTAGGATTTGAACATGAAATCTTCCCGTCAACCCACCCACCTCTTACCAAATGAATTTAGGCGTTTCTTATAGTGCTAACATACATATGTAGAGAGAGAACATGGTAGGACTTTAGTGGTGAAGCATTAAATTGAACTGAAATAAAGTCTTACATTTAACTAAAATATCATTACAGTATCATTACAGTTCTATAGAATCCTATAGAAATATCTAGTTCGATATGACAACAAATAAATTCATTGTAGCAAACAAAACAATTAAAACGTTGATTCAGCTAAAAAAAACAAAGATATTTTTTTCAATATGGGCTCTATCTTATAACAAGCATGACTCTATAAATCAAAATCGAGTTCCATAAGAAATAAATTTTAACTCTTTAAAAATGCCCTTTGCCCAGTGTAGGTCAATCTAATAGATATAATAATGAATCGTCATAGATGTTGATTTTTGCTTATTTAAAATCTTTCAATTCTAACTCTTAGAAGCTACAAATTTGACAACAGACAATTAACATTGAAAATGCATAACAATGATAAACCTAAATAAAAAATCACAACGAGATAGAGATTTATTGGACTGGATTCATCATCCCCATATGCATTGAGATCAAAATAGCTGTAATTTATTCAATATGAAATATATATATATATATATATATATAGATGAAACTAAAAAAAATATCTAAAAAGATAGATTTTTTAGAAAGAATGCCTCTCTAATTCATAAGGTCGTTGAAATTTGATATGTAAATGACAAGAGAAGTGGAAGAGAATGAAGAAAAAAGGCTTCTCTGAACTCATCAAATGGAATTTTTGTAAAACTACTTTTACCAATATGCAAAGCAGTTTCCTGTTATATGATTTTTCGTGTAGGGAGGCTCAATGTAATTTGCTATTATTGGTTTTCAGCTCCATAAAGTTGCTATGCAATCATGTTATGTCATTTTAAAGTATAACAAACCTAGTCCGACACCGTTATAAACGCCACAATATGCAGCAATTTTGCACCATAATTTTTTTCCCAAACGTTTAACACACGCGCCCAAGAGTGTCATTCAATCATATTTAGGTCAGTTGTTGCATGGGACCTCATCTTTAGCATATTCCCAAACCTTTCATGTGTACTAAAAAGTTTTATTAAAATCAAATTAGGTCAATTGTCATGTAAAAGCGTACAGGGCTTGAATTTCGCTTTAGTATTTTTTATAAATGTTCAATATGGGCACTATAAACGTTTTCATATTGTTGATATTTTTACGATAATATCAATATTTTGAAGTCTCGACATAGATATGTAAGGGGAGGATTTTTATTCCAAGATGTCTATAAAATATCCACAAATATCCGTAACAATGGTGAATATTTGTGAAAATATAAGATATTTTTGGAAATTTCCACAAAATATCCAAAAAGGCCTGTAAAATTTTCTTTTTTGCACATTATCCAATTTTGCAATGTTTTTTTTAATCATATTTCAATAAAATGTGACTTATATTTTGAACCTAAATACAGTAAAAAAAGATAGTATTTATTAAGATTTGTTTAGTCTTTAA
Organism: Artocarpus heterophyllus; assembly: GCA_025403435.1. Classification (NCBI taxonomy): domain Eukaryota; kingdom Viridiplantae; phylum Streptophyta; class Magnoliopsida; order Rosales; family Moraceae; genus Artocarpus; species Artocarpus heterophyllus. The sequence continues at coordinate 5,571,183 of CM046339.1, read as the reverse complement.
ATAATTTTTATTTTTAAAATGAATAGTTAGTGACTCTTATGCAAAGTCCTATGTCATGTTACATGTAGATATGTATATTATATTGTTACTATTTTTGTCTGCTAATTCCAGTAATTGTTCTTCATAGAGCACATGAAGACATGTTACAACTCAAAGTAGTCAAACTGATGAGGCTTCTATTACCTTGATTTTTGACTCATGGACTTAAGAACTAACCAAAGTTCTTATAGATATAATATTCTTTATAGTTCTCAAACTAGGTTAATAATATCAACAATATCTAATTTATATGTTAACAGGAGGAAGAGATCAAGGCACATCAACAATTACCTCTAGCATTATTCTAGGGTAATATTCTAATGGATGTATTGTTGAGATCAATATGAGAACCTACATAATACTTTCCAACCAACTAGAAACTTCTTTTGGTATTAAAGATGCTTAAAGTCTATATGTACTTTATTATATTTGACAATAGTTTTTTATGCACTCTATTGTATTATTGTACTTTATTTGTAATGAGTATGTAAAATAATATTAGAATCATAATCAATGTATATAATGACGGTATCCTAGTATAGTAAGCAATACAACCATCATTTTTGACTGAAATTTTATTATTTATATTATTGACTTAGTTCAAATTGAGTAATATTGATTTTTTTAGCATTGTGTAAAGTTGTAAGAAAAAAATACAAGTTTTTTTTTAACATGTCTAGTTTTTTCTCAAATATCCATCGACATTGACAATATCCACAAAATTATTCATAAATCAAAACCTCGACAACCTTGTCACATCAACATTTTCGTCTTTGATTTTCCAAATAATATTAGATCAATTATCTTTTTAAAATGTTTGAAACTTATAGTGATAAATTCAGAACGATTAATATACGCACCAAGGTTTAGTGTTCACTAATAATATTAGACAAAAGGGAATGACAGTTAGGTCAGAATATGGTTGGAGTAAAAATTTATGGAGGAAAATACCTTTGCCTTTTAGTTTCTCTTGTTTTGTTTTATTTTTTTTTTTTTTTTCAAATGTACATGTGATACCCTTATGTCCAGGAGTTACTATAGATGGAACATCTATTTTTTGTTTTATTTTATTTTTTATTTATGGTTTCAAGGTGGAAGAATTAGCTTCTGTTTGAAATTTCAGTTGAAACCGACGTTTTAAGTCTAAAAACTATAGCATGTGAGAGCTTTATATTGTAGCAACTTTTTTCTTTTTACTATAGCTGCTGAGAACTTTACACTGTTTATAATTGTAACTGATAGATTACAGCTGAAGTTTTAAATACCCTTTTAAGCACTAGACCTTATCTTTTGAGAAGGCCAGTGGATCTACATCAATTTCAGAAAAATTATATAGCGTAATTAAAAATAATTAAACACACTATTTCTACAAATAACTGTCAAGTATAAACTTGTGTTTGATAAATGAGTTTAAACTCATGAGTTTAAATCGTCCACAATTTAAAACTCTCAAGTAAACATATGCTTGTAAAGCTCTCATATAGTGTTTAAACTTTTTCTTTTAGGCGAGTTCGAGCTTAGTTTTTGAGTTCAAACTCATTGACTAAACACCCTATTAATCTTAGAAAGGCCAAAACGGCTGATTATGTACCAATTAATCATGTTTCTTTGTTCTTCCCAAAGCTTAAAGAAATATGTTTGTGTCTATGTGACAACAGGGAAGATAAGCCGTTTCACAAGGGTAGGGCCCCAACGGAGCGGTGTCAGCATGAAAAGCGACGACAAGCCGTAACTATGGACGTATGAACATGTTTCCTCCATGTAAGCAACTTTTATAAATCTTATAAAAGGTAAAAGTTTTTCAATAACTTTTCTGAATTCTCATTACCGTGGCAAGTTAATTCCTCTGCTTTATTTTTTTTAACAAAAAACTGACGAGACTATAGTAAATATTACGTGTTTATAATCTTTGTGATTGAGAAATTCATGGAACTATTCTGCGTACTATCTAAACGCACAAGACTAGGAGTTACAAGCATAATTATGCCACTCAATTTACAAAAACAAAAAAAAAAATAAAACAAAACAAAAAAGCATAATTAGAAGTTAAAAGCAAAAAAGAAAAATAAAAAAATTAAGTGGGATGCCACTCAATTTAAATAATATTAGATTTATGTCACGATTGTTGGAATAAAATATGAAAACGCAACGGAAGATATAGGATTGTTGACAAACAAAAATTTTATAAAAATTTTGTTCATTGGGAATAACTATATAATTTTAATTAATAATAAAAAGCTTTGGGAATTTTTATAAATCTTTTGAAGACCTATCAGGGTATCTTAGCTTTCCTCTTTGATATCATGATCTTCTAATTCAGGCCTTAACACCAATAGAAAGACGAGTGGGTGTAAAACTGCAAGAATGAAGTTACCTCACAGTTTTTTGGATCTGCTATGTACTCAACACATAAGCTAGCAGACTTCTTTTTTTTAAAATAACTCTCAGTTTTTCTCTTTGTAAAAGTTACGTAAAAAAGATTGATCTGTAGAGGTAACTGTTATCTCTACCTTTTTGTATCTGAGCAATTTGTTATTTTTCAATTAGTATATTTTTTTAAATCTAAAATAACCACCGTATCAGATGGAGAAAAGATATACTCTATACGATCCTTATCCCTTTTTTTTTTTAATCAAAATTGAATCACAATTCTTATTAATATATATATATATATATTCTTATTAATATATATATATATATATGTGTACGTTTACGTAAGCGTAAACGTTTTTTTTTTTTAAACGTAAAGAACATTTACGTTCTTTTAATATATATATAATAAAATCTTTTATATATATATATATAAGATTTGGTTCAAAGCTATATATATATATATATCTAAATTTAAAAATAAATCATATTTATTTAAAATTATATTTTTAAATTAATTAATTATTTATTTATTTATTTTTATGTCCAAATAGAAAAAGACAAAAAGGAGGTCCTACCACACATATGTCATACACGAAATTAAAATTATATTCAAATAATCTTATTATTCAAATATTATTAATTAATTAATTTAAAAAGCGATGTTTAACTAATCTTATTAGTTAAATATAATCAATCAATAAATTAACTAATACTCAGTTAAATTGTGACAACATTTATCACATTACATTATGTGTCACAGAAAATATTTTTTTATATCATATCAGTAATTCAAGTGTGAAATAATTAAATCAGAAATCAATAATTCTAAATTAAATATGTACAATTCATTTTACGCATTAAATCCAATATAGTGTTATAGAGGTGGCATTGGGGACCTATGGACCTATAATCCAAGCTCCAATAAATTTGACAATTAATCAAACTCTTTAATTAATGTGTCAAATTTATTAGTTTCAGTTTTACTCTACTTAAAACTTGAAACTGAATTCTTGAGATTATAATGAAAATTACTCAAAGAAAATTAGTGAGCAATCCATTGATATAATCATTACATATAAGTCAGTCATCCATAAATAGTTCATAATAAGAGCTAGGTTAAATTTTCGTTTGCCTCTCTTATTATATCTTTATCCTTGAGGTCCAATAATTTTCTAATGAACAGTTAATTCATAATCTTATTATGAACGAGCGCTCTACTGTTCAAACCTTGAATTATCACTCAAGAGAACTATTTTTCTAACTTCCATAAGGAAGAAATAGATTCCATATCTGTATAATATTATTCCTAGCCATTTATTACATTATGTTTCTAAGATGCTAAGTTATGATCTGTATTTAGATAAATCTTACCATGCAAGTCAAAAAACATAATGTCATAAATAGGAGTCTAATAAATACTTGGGATTAAGACTGTCAAAGATATGGTCATCATAGTGATAAATTTGAATACTCTATTTATAATAGATGATTATTAGAGATTTATAATTTATCTAGTCCAATCCTATATAATCTCATTATATAAAGTACCTCCAATCTAATGTCTCTATATTAATAGCCCGGATAAGACTTTTTCATTCTAAATGAGATTGGACAATCCTTGTAATATTTGATTAAAGATCCCAAATTTTAATTAATTATTCAGACTATTTAGATTATTATCTATAACTTTTATCCCTAAGCATATAACACTTATATGCTAAATTTATAGTTACATAAATAATCATGGAATTTTCTTGATATTTATAAAAGTATTCATAATACATATAAGCAACCAAAATAATTATAAATGTTACTTTATTTATTTATTAACATATGTATAATGTCATAGCTTTTAGGTAGGGTTGGCAAAACGGGTTGGCAGGTCGGGTTAGTGTCGGGTTAGAGTTAATTTTTACAAAATTAGGTCGATACTAACCCGACCTGTGACACGAACGGGTTGAGAATTCTCAACCCTAACACGACCTGTTTTGATATGGGTTAACACGAACACGACCCGTGTCAACCCGTTTCTTATGCACAGTGTCAAAAAATATGACCCGCGACCTGTTTTTAACCCGTAACCCGATTGTGACCCGCAACGCGCCTCTAACCCGCCTACATTAATATATATAATATTAAAAAAAATAAAATTAGAAGAGTTTCATACCACTTCAACAAGAAAATGAGTGATAAGAGATGTAGGATTTGATCTTTTAAGAGCTTATTTATATATGAAATAATATTAATTTTTTTAAAAGTTAATTAATTAAATACGGGTCAAAAACATGTCATTTTAGTGTCAGACGGGTTGACCCGAACATGACCTGTTTTTTGACAGGTCAGTTTCGGGTTGATACTAAAATGACCCGTGGTCAAATTTTTCGACACTAACCCGCAAAAAAACATGTCGGATTCATGTCGTGTCGCCGTGTCACTACCCGTATTGCCGGCCCTACTTTTAGGGCACCAAACCCAACACTCTCCCACCTGTCCGAAAGCATGTGAGACAATTCTCTAAGACCTAAGCCTTCCAAGTGTCCCTCGTAGCTCTTTGTAGGTAACGTCTTGGTGAAAGGGTCGGCAAGGTTGTTTTTTGACGATATCTTCACAACTTCCACACCGCCTCGATGCATTATTTCTTTGATCAAATGATACTTTCGCTCTATATGCTTTCCTCTTTTATGGCTTCTGGGCTCTTTGGAATTTGCCATTGCACCACTGTTATCACAATATAGTGTGAGTGGTTTATCCATGTCTGGAATGACTTCCAGATCATTTAAGAACTTATGGAGCCAAATAGCTTCTTTAGCTGCTTCACAAGCAGCCACATATTCAGCTTCCATAGTCAAATCAGCAATACATGATTGTTTAGTGCCTCTCCAAACTATGACTCCACCACCAAAAGTAAACACAAATCCAAACGTAGATTTACATGTGTCTTTGTCTGATTGAAAATTAAAATCAATGTATCCAATGGGAATCAAATTCTCACAAGAATATAGTACCATATAGTTTCTTGTTCTCCTGAGATACTTGAGAATGTGCTTAACCGCCACCCAATGATCTAATCTTGGGTTGGATTGATATTGACTGACTATACCCACTGCATAGCAAATGTCAGGTCTTGTCAAAACATGGCATACATTATACTCTCCACTGTAGATGCATAGGGTACCTGTTTCATGTTTTCTTCCTCTTAAGGTGTCTTAGGACATTGCTCTTTTGAAAGATAAACTCCATGACATGTAGGTAAATTACCTTTTTTGGAGTTTTGCATGAAAAATCTTATAAGCATCTTATCAATGTACGATGCCTGAGATAGTGCCAACAGTTTGTTCTTGCGATCTCTTATAAGTTGGATTCCAAAAATATAACTTGCCTTTCCCAAATCTTTCATTTGGAATTGGTTGGTGAGCCATGTCTTTACATTAGATAATATCCCTACATCATTCCCAATGAATAGGATATCATCTACATAAAACTAAGAAGACCATCTTCTTATCTTTGATGTACTTATATACACAAGGTTCATCAATATTTTGATCAAAACCATAAGACTTGATCGTTTCACCAAATCTCAAGTTCCAAGATCTTGAAGCTTGCTTGAGTCCATAGATGGACCTTTGCAACTTACAAACTTTTTGCTCTTGACCTTTGACTACAAACCCTTCTAGTTGTACCATATACATGTTTTCCTTAAGATAGCCATTCAAAAAGGCAATCTTGATATCCATTTGCCATATCTCATAATCAAGACATGCAGCAATGGATAAAAGAATCCAAATGGATTTAAGCATAGCTACGAGCGAAAAAGTTTCTTCATAGTCAACTCCCTCCTTTTGAGGATAACCCTTTACCACAAGCCTAGCTTTGAAAGTCTCAACTTTCCCATCCACTCCTCTTTTCTTCATGTAAATCCAGTTGTACCTATGAGTTTTATACTTTTAGGTAGATCTACAAGTTCCTAGACTGAATTGGAGTACATGGACTCCATTTCAAGGTTCATAGCCTCCAGCCATTTCTCCTTTTTAGAATCTTCCATTGCATGCCGATATGTCAATGGATCATTCTCACCATTGTCAGAGATAGCAATATATGCTTTTGCAATTTCCCTGTAGCTAGCAGGTGGTCTCACAACCCTGCCACTATGTTGAGGTGGTATGACATTTTGATATGAAGATGTGGTCTTCTTATTTTGTCGGTTGTCGGTTGCGGTCTGATTTAATCATAAAGTAACTCTTCAAGTATAACTTTGCTACGAGGTTTATAGTTTGTCATATAATCATTCTCTAGAAAAGTGGCATTTGTCGATACAAATACTTTCTTTCCTTGTGGACTATAACACAAACCTCCCATTTTCCCTTTGGATATCCTACAAACAAGCATACTTCAGAACGTGGTTCCAGCTTCCCGGTCTTTCTTTTCAATACATGTGCTAGACATCTCAATATACGGATATGTCGCATAGTAGGTTTGCAACCATTCCATAACTCTAAAGGTGTTTTTGGAATAGACTTAGATGGAACTATGTTTAGAAGATATACCATAGTTTGTAGCCCGTATCCCCAAAATGAAGTCGGTAATGATGAGTACCTGAACATAGATCTCACCATATGAAGCAATGTTTGATTTTTTCTCTCTATAACACCATTTTGTTGTGGTGTTCTAGGTGCGGTGAGTTGTGATAGAATACCATGTTCTATCATATAGTCCTTGAATTTAGTATCAAGGTATTCCCCTCCTCAATCAGATCGAAGAGTCTTCACCTACCTTCCTAATTGCTTTTTAGCTTCCGCTTGGAATTCTTTAAACTTTCCAAAAGTCTCAAATTTCCTTTGCATTAGGTACATGTATCTATACCTCGAATAATGGTCAATAAATGTGATGAAATATTTGTAACCACCACGTGCTTGTACATTCAATGGACCTCAAACATCTGAATGTATTAGCCCAAGTGGTTCCTTGGCCTTTTTGTCTTTTGCAGAAAAATGCCTTTTAGTCATTTTACCTTCAAGACAAGATTCACAAACCGGTAGAGAACTAACTTTTAGTTCTCTTTAAGGACCATCCTTTACTAGTCTGTTAATTTTGTCAAGGTTAACACGACCTAATCTAAGGTGCCATAGGTATGTTTCATCATCAGAAGAAACCTTTTGCTTTTTCAGTATTGAGCAGTGATTTTTCATTGGGCCTTAAAATGTAATGCCCATTTTCCAGATGCGCAGAACAAATATCCAAACTATTTCTAGAAATATTAACATAATTATTATTAAAAGAAACATTAAACATTTGTCCAAACAACTTGGAAACAAAAATCAAATTTCTACGAAAACTAGGAATGTAATAAATATTGTCCAAAATTAAAAACTTATTTCCAAAATAAAGTTTATAACTCCCACTGCTCTTGTCGAAACAACCTCTCCCGTTCCCACTCTCATTGTTTATTCCCCGTCGACAAGCTCCCTTGAAGAACTAAGCATCTGCAAAGAACAACAAACTTGATTAGTTGCCCCTGAATCAATTATCCAGGGTGAAGTATCATCTTCAACTAAACAAGCTTTCAAAATGAGAAAATCTGATTTACCGTTGTTCTTCTTTTCTTTGAGCTCCTGAAGATACTTCTTGCAGTTTCTCTTCCAGTGCCCAACTACGCCGTAGTGGAAACATTTTCCTTTGGGCTTCTTTTGCTTTGAGATCTTTTTGTTGTTGCTTTTGTTCTTCTTAGGTTGCCCTCCATTCTTAGACTTACCACTTCCTTCAGTTCTCTTCCTCTTCCTATTCTTTCGAGCAGAAGAAGAGGGTTGAGCTTCTACAATATTTGCCTCAACTTCTTTAGTCTTTTTTTTTTTTGAAATAGACTCGAAGGTTTGCAGCCATTAAGCAACTCAGTCATGTTATATTTCAACTTGTTCATAAAATAGTTGCTTTTGAACTAAAGGAACGTAGGGGGAGGGTTTTCAAAATCATCTCCACCTATGTGGCTTCATCTATTACCGCCCCGTTCACCTCGGCCTCATGAAGATAGTTAACCATGCTGAGAACATGTTCTCTGACCAAAATCCCTGCCTTTATTTTGTCATTCATTATCGCCTTAATGGCTTCATGACGTGGCTTTTCAGAAGGTTTGCCAAACATGTTTTGTAGGAACTGCATTATCTCATAAGCAATTTCCATGCTTTCGTGCTTCATCCTAAGCACGTTAGACATGCCAGCCAAAAGGAAACAGCGGGCCTTATTGTTTGCCTCGATCCAACAATCATATGCTTCTTGTATATTACGAGAGGCATTGGCAGTAGGTGGTGGAGGACATTCGTTTGTCAGGACAAACTTGTAATTTTTACAAATTAGTGCAATGTTAATGTTACTCTTCCACTTGACAAAATTATCTCTGGTTAATTTTTCATTTGAGAGAATAATGATGATTGGATTAGATATTGTTGCTGTAATAAATAAATAAAATGACATAAATTAAATGGTTGCATAAACATCATAAATATATGTATTGGAATAGTAAACATGATGCATGATGCATATGGAAAAACACAAAAAAAAATATTTTACTAATTCTACGGTTATTCAATTTTAATAAATAAAGTGCCGCCGTAAGGTAGGTCAAATTAGTTATGAATTGAATTGAGACATTCTCAATTAATAAATATATTCAAAATATCTCATATTTTCTATATTTATTAATAACCGTTTATTTTGGTCAAGATATAATTAACAATTTAATTATATCCTTATGAGTGTGACCCACTATTTCAAATTTTAATAACTTAACTCAAAATTGTCGCCGTAGGGTAGGTCAATTTTGAAATACATTATAAAATCCTATCTCTTGGAAGCCAACCTTGTTACTGATTTCAATGGACATCCTCCATAGGGAGGACGAAATCAAAGCGTCACGAGGCACCATCTAAATCTCATGGTGTTGTGCTAATGGTGGAGACCGCAGGTGATATTGTCATATTATCTTATCCCACACATTATTTTAAAAAGATGTGTTTTATCTTATGAAACATCTAATGTTTCATAATTCTAGTAAATAAAAACAATTTTTAATTACTAGGTTATATTGTGTGTTAATAGAATCCCATCCTATTTACACGTAAATAAATTACCAGATTTTCTAAAAATATAAATTTATTATGAATGTCTAAGCTACCCAACATTAAACAATTTAAAATTAGATAACTTAAAATTAATGTGAATTTACTAAGTTTTAACTATTAAAACTAAAATCACATTGTTTGGTTGATTAATAAAATAAATTAAAATTCTATAAAACTAACCCAATTAATTTAATCTCATTAAATTAATTCTAACATATATTAAATCATTTTATAAACTACTTGATACACAATGAAATAATATGCAAGTGTATGCATATACATGTCATGTTACAATAACTATAAGTGAGCACTTTCTTATATGACATGTTATAATACATGAACATATTATCACAATCAACACACGAAAATAAAGCACAAAATAAACAATGAATTTTTGATCAAGTCTTTTTAGATAATTAAATTACAACCCATAAATAAACTACAAGGGTTTTCTTGTAACAATACAATTCCCTGCTCCAATTTTGATGGATGTCACCGCGTGCATTACCATTAGACACCTGTAGCTTACTTGTAAAAAAAAAATGTGGTCCATGTTAAAATGAGCCCAGCAATCCACTGGGATACTCAACGTAACCAAGCCTACTTCTTCTTCTTTATTACAACTTCTCTAGCGGTTGCAGCTTCATCTGCACTGGTCTCTGCTAAAACTCTGAGCATAGTCGTTGCCACTGGTGCTCCATTCCAATGACTGCATCCTCCACCGGTGAGAGAATCTTAACGGTGCCAACGAGCCAGACGCACAGCAGTCCTTCCCGTTTCTCCTCCACAGGATTGCAGTAAGAATGCCTAGCCATGATGTCCTACACACGGGGCATCACTGTGCTTCCGTCGTTTCCGCAGGCGGGGACCTTGGATGCTGCATCGTCTAGCCAGGAGGACGAGCGACTCATAGCTGTTTTAAGGGGGCCGAGGGGCCCAAGATCGAATCTCCTTTGAGCCTTCATCGAAGTCCAACTCCGGTTGGTATATGTTTCAGCGACAGTTGGCTGTTCATGCATGTTGATGGAGATTAAAAAAAATGTATGCGAGTTTATAGTTTAAACATTCGTGATGCAAGTTGCAGCAAGAGGAAAAAAAATAGTTGCTGGGATGCACAGGTGATGTGCGGACAAAAAAAATTACACATTAATTTATTTAAAAGCTTTTTCACGTGGAGCTTGTAAAGCATAGGTCAACTTTTCACCTTTTTTAATTATTTAAATAGCTGTTTCCTATTTATGCTCAGGAATATTAAATGCACATTAATGAAGGAAACTTTCATGGACGTACAGGTATAGATAAGTGGAAAAAAAATAATAATTTCAAAAAATCTATGTCTTTTTATGGGCTTACATAAATTTAATTTAATTAAATAAAAAATAAAATACCAATATAAAAAGATCATGTAATTAACGACTAAAAATCTATTGATAAAATAATTATTCATCATATGAACAAAAATTACAAAGATGTAAAGTGCCCACAAACATGCATCAAAAACATGATATTATCAAAATAAAATCATGTTAATTAAAATTATATATGTTAGAACCCCTTCTGATGCCATTTGTTGGAATAAAATATGAAAATGCAGCGGAAGAGATAGGATCGTTGACAAACAAAAATTTTTTAAAAATTTTATTCATCGGGAATAGTAATATAATTTTAATTAATAATATAAAGCTTTGAAAATTTTTACCAACCTTTTGAAGACCTATCAGGGTATACTAGCCTACTCTTTGACACACGATCTTCTAATCCAGGCCTCCACACTAATAAAAAGACAAGTGGGCATCAAACTACAAGAATGAATTTACCTCACACTTTTTTAGATCTACTATGTACTCAACATATGAGATACAAGACTTCTTTTTTTTCGAGAAGAACTCTCAATTTTTCTATCTGTGAAAGTTACGTGAAAAAGATCGATCTGTATAGATAACTGTTATCTCTACCTTTTTATATCTGAGCAATTAGTTATTTTTCAATTAGTTTATTTTTTTAAATATGAAATAACCACTATATCAGATATATGGAGAAGGGATATACTTTACACGATCATTCTCCCTTTTCTTTTTTCTTTTAATCAAAATTGAATCACGATTCTTATTAATATATATATGTGTGTGTGTATGTTTACGTAAAAATAAATGTTTCCTTTTTTTAAAACGTAAAGAACGTTTATGTTCTTTTAATATTTACATATATATATATATATATATCTAAATTTAAAAATAAATCATATTTATTTTTGTGTCCAAATAGGAAAAGACAAAAAGGTGGTCATACCACGCATGTATCACACACAAAATTAAAATTATATTCAAATATTATTAATTAATTAATTTAAAAAACCATATTTAACTAATCTCATTAGTTAAATATAATCAATCAATAAATTAACTAATGCTCAGTTAAATTGTGACAACATTTATCACATTACATTATATGTCATAAAAAATATTTTTCTATATCACATCAATAATTCAAGTGTGAAATAATTAATTCAGATTCAATAATTCTAAATTAAATATGTATAATTCATTCTATGCACTAAATCCAATATAGTGTTATAGAGGTGGCATTGGGGACCTATGGACCTATAACCCAAGCTCCAATAAATTTGACAATTAATCAAACTCTTTAATTAATGTGCCAAATTTATTAGTTTCAGTGTTACTCTACTAAAAACCTGAAACTGAACTCTTGAGATTATAATGAAAATTACTCAAAAAAAATTAGTGAGCAGTCCATTGATATCATCATTACATATAAGTCAGTCTTCCATAAATAGTTCATAATAAGAGCTAGGTTCAATTTTCGTTTGCCTATCTTATTATATCTTTATCCTTGAGTTCTAATCATTCTCTAATGAACAGTTAATTCATAATCTTATTATGAACGAGTGCTCTACTGTTCAAACCTCGAATTATCACTCAAAAGAACTATTTTTCTAAATTCCATAAGGAAGGAATGGATTCCATATTTGTATAATATTATTCCTAGTCATTTATTACATTATGTTTCTAAGATGCTAAGTTATGATTTGTATTTAGACAAATCTTACCATGCAAGTCAAAAAACATAATGTTATAAATAGGAGTCTAATAAATATTCAAGATTAAGACTGTCAACTATATGATCATCATAATGATAAATTTGAATACTCTATTTATAATGGATGATTATTAGAGATTCATAATTTATCTAGTTCAGTCTGATATAATCTCATTATATAAAATACCTTCAATCTAATGTCTCTACATTAATAGCTTGGATAAAACTATTTCATTCTAAATGAGATTGGACTGTACTTGTAATATTTAATTAAAGATCCTAAATTTTAATTAATTATTATAAACTATTTAGATTATTATCTATAAATTTTATCCCTAAGCATATAACACTTATATGCTAAATTTATAGTTACATAAATAATCATGTAATTTTCTTGATGTTTATAAAAGTATTCATAATACATATAAGCAACCAAAATAATTATAAATGTCACTTTATTTATTTATTAATAATATGTACAATGTCATAGCTTTTAGGACACCAAACCCAATGGTAACTTCATTAGGATTTATATTTGTGCCTCGTTGACTATTTCCTCCACTTTAACTAGATATTAAAATGACCTTATTATCCTAAGCTAAATTAAGTGGGATGCTACTCAATTTAAATGATTTTAAATTTATGTGGCAACTTAGTTAGGATTTAGATCTATGGTATATTCACTATTTCCTCTACTTTGACGTTATTAAAATGAGTACTAAGCTGAAATTACCCTATCAAGAGAAACCTCTATCTCATATCTCTCTCTAACCTCCACATTGCTCTACACCCTGCTTTCTTTTCCTTCTGCCACTTCTCTCTTCTCTCCTTCATCGCATGTGGCTGAAGAAGGCCTTGTCGTCATGCCACGTTAGTGCCAACAAACTTTTTGTTGCTTAGTAGATTATTAGTGTTTTCTTTTTCAAAAAAAAAAAAAAAGAAGCAAAAATAATTTTATGCAGCAAAGTGGATTATTAATAGGAATTTGGTACGTAGATTCAAAACCGTTTAAGGCTGTTCAAATTATAAAAATGGTTTAAACTGACGTTTGGTTGAATAATAACTAAGGTCAGTTAAAATCGTGGAGATGGTTTTAAAATGGCTTGAACCCCAAAATCCAAACTTTGCCCCCTCTTAAGTTCACATGGTTTAAACTATTTTTTACAGTAAAAACCATTATTATTCTCGTTTTTCTCTTATAAACCATAGTTTTTTAAACACTTGTTCTCATTTTATACTTAATGTGATGTTTTGTTCTCATTTGAAACCTTTACGTTCTAAATGTCAGTCCAAAACCACTGTTTAAATGAATGGTTTAAAACCTATAGCTTTAACCATAAAATTCTAAACCACATTATTTCAAACCCGCACACCAAATGAACCGTAAAATTTTCTAAACACATAAGAAATCAACTCTTGTTGTAACATAAATCAAGTGTGGAATATTAATTCATACCTATTTAGTAACAAATATCTATGCGTCTTTTCCAGCTTCTCGACTTTTCAATATTTCTTATTTTGACTCCTCTTATAGAAAGGACAAGTGTTACATTAGTGAATTTTTTTTTCTTCTTCTTTTTATTCTCTCTCCTCCTAATCCTTCTTAATTATTGTTTCTCATGCTCTAAAGGTGAGAGAACATTAAACTATTGTCCATTTAGCACTTTATTTTTAACGTATCAATTCCAACTATAAATAGTGTAAAGCTCTCAGTAGCTACAGTAAAAAAGCAAACAGTTGTTATAATGTAAAGCTCTCACATGCTACAGTTCTTAAATTTAAACTTAATTATAATTGAAGTGTCAAAGGGCCTCTTAGTGATGGATGCCAAAAAGAGTACCTAAGAAGAGGTCCATAAAGATATATCTATACTACTAGATATAATTGAAAAATTTGAGCCATGCCCGTCATTAAAGTGACGCTACAGGATTGGGCATGTGGTAGTGGCATAGACTCAAATAGGAGTCTGCCACATGTTAGCTTTTTAAAATACAATCTATTTTTTCTAATCACGGTCCAACGCTTATACAACCAAATACAATTTTGTATTCAAAATTGATTTGTATTTATTGACATTTTAAAAAATATTTTCCACACTTTTCATAATTATTTATTTTAACAATTAGAACAAAGAATTACTACATAATTTTTATCTTAATAACTGAAATAAATATTTTATGTGGATCTGATATCCATATTATGACATAAAATATAAGTAACACAATTACATTAATGTTGCATAGAAACAAGCTACCTTGTGTGCCCGACACTATCAGTTAGCGCCCTACTCGGTACAAACCATTTATGTGGATGTCTTCATAAAGTCTCAAAAGACTATAACTATCGAGAAAATTTCATATTCTAACCTTAAGAATTTATTAAGGTTGTGCATGGTTTGTTCCCGAACCGCCAGGTTTTTGAGGACCAAATCGTTTTGGCAGTTTGGACAAATATGGCACCAGACCAAACTAGAACCCAAACTTTTCCAGTTTGGTCTAGTTTAACCGTAGTTTAGGACTATATTTAGTTATGCACTTCTAAAATTATAAATATCCAAACCCTAAAGACAACATTAAACAAAGGGAAAATAACAAGTAACAAAAATCAAACACAACAAAAAATATAAAGTATGATATATATTTGATGTTTTTTATTATGTACATATATATATATATAAATGGTTCAGTCTGATTTGGTGTGACACCCAATAATTTTTATTGCATTAAATATGCAATAATTAAATATTATGTTAAGTAATTTAGGCACAAATTTTTTGAGCTAAAGCTCAAAACTTTGTTAAATATTTTAAGAACATAAAGAGTGTTGCAATGATTATTCTTTAAATTTAATTTTTACCAAAAATTCCATAAAAGTGATATGGGATTTTTAAGGTTAAAAATCAGGGTATAGTTTTAAGGAAAGAATGAATGATGTGAAAAAAAGCTAGAAAGCTTAAATATTACAGAATATGTTGCAACGGATTTTAAACAGAAATGTAGGTTAAGAAGAATACCGTATGAAAATATAGAAATTATATAATATTAGAATAATACAGTATAAGGATTATACTACATAAAGTAACGCAGTATTGACATTATACTGCATAAATAAATACAATATAAGAATAAAGTTACGCAGATGGATATTATACTGCAAAAATAAACACAATATAAGAATTAGACTGTTTAACCTAAACAGTGTAGGAATTATATTGTGAGGAAGATATGGATGAGTATGGAATACTATATAAGCTCATAGCAGTTTCAAAAATATACTTATAGTAAAGGAAAAATATTGTCAATATAAATTTGGGCTGTATAAAAAGGTGAAGTGGGGCTCACTTGGTGCCACCCAAATGGCGAAAATTTTTTCACATTTCCCTCTTGATGGCCGGATCTTGCAAGTGGTGGGGGCAATTTTTTAAAATTTCAAATGGTCCCTAGACTATGTTATTTTAGCAATTAAGGGCCTAAGTGATAACTTAAGCCTTATCATTATTCATTTTTGCATGAAACATGCAAAACCAAAAAAAAAAGAAAATTCTCTCAAATGAAAACCGGCCATAAGAACCCATGTTCCTCTTTATGTTTTTCAAAAACTCAACCTCCAATCAAGCTTAAAATCAAGTCCAAGTGTTCTAGTTTGAGATTTGACACTTTTGGAGGTAAAAATCCTAATATTTTTCCTATGGGTTTTAGTGATTTCCTTCAAGCTTTGGATGGGCTTTTAATAGGTTTTTGTCATGGTTTTGTTGAGGAGAAATAGCAACCTTTGAGCTTCATAAAGGAGGATCAAAAAGCTAAGGAAACCCTTGGTAAAAACCCTAACCCTTACTTTGAAAGTTTGTTAGTTTTCATGAGATTTGTGTATAGTTTGTTAATTTTATGGACTATGGCATGTAAAAATGATTATATGGCATTATTATATGGTGTGCTCTAATGATGATGATGGAAAACTAAAAAAGATAGGGTTTTAAGCAAAAAGAGAAAAAATGATAAACTTTGTCAAAATACAAGGTTTATGCATTTTTAAGCATTTAAAGTGTTTGATAAAATAGTTTTGGATCATGGCATGAAAAGGAAATATTATGGCATAATTATTGTAAGTATAAAGTACTTAATAATATGTTTAGAAAGGTTTAAATGTGATTAAATCTTAGGAAAAGAAGTTAAAGGAAGTTAAGGTGTGAAAAGTGTTTTTAAGGGCATTTTGAAAGAATTAAATATTTGAGGCCCTTAAAGGCCGAAACATTCTTTGAATTTAGCATAAGATTTATTGAAAATGTTGATCTAGACAACTTTTATGAAGAAATCCCGCTCAAATTCCAATCGAAACATTGCAAAACAAGTTGATTTCAATTCTGCCTTTTCAAAAATGCCATTACGATGAATGATTTTGATAAAATTTAAAACACAAAAATTATAGATCTCATTGAAATGGTTAAGAATTGAGGATGGTTCATGAAAATTCTATACCAATTTTAAGTTATAAATTTTATGAGATTTTAAGTGCAAAATTTCATAAAAAGGAAAAAATTATGAAATGGTTTGAATTTGACCATAGAACTGTTGTAAGTTTTAATCCTTACGAAAAACTAAAAATTTTATATAAGATAGTTAATTTGGGTTTCGATGGCAAAAATATCAAGATTTTTGTGTTCTAGACCAAAACCGTAATTTCGAGTGAAAATGGATTTTCACTAAGAAAATGTTAGTTTCCTGCACTGCTATGGATAGCGAGTAACTACATGTTTTAAGTTTGAAAGAATTTAAAGTGTTTATCAAGAATAAAAAAGTCTTGATAGGAAACCGATGTTTGGTTTTTCGTAATGTTATGAGAAGTAAGGAAATGAGATAGCTTTCGAAAGTTTTCAAAGACCTGTCAAAAGCAAAATGATCATTTTTTATAAAATGGCCAAAACAGACCCTAAAATGCCCAATTTAGGAAGACGCCCATAAGTGAGAATTTTTCTATAACCCAAAGTAATAGAAAAGGTAAAGTAAAATGAGAAGTTTAGTCAAGTAATGTTTAAGTTACGTGACTTATAAAAAATCGTTAACGGTAAAACTATCATTTTTAATGAAACCACTAAAACATAAATGAGCCCTGCAAATTAGTGAAACGCCTTAGACCAAAAATGTTTTGTATCATGCTAAGTAACAAAAACATTAAGCAAAATGAGAGATTTGATTAAGAACGAAAAGGTTATGTAGTAAAGAGGTAGACCGATAAGGAATAAGGTTAAGTAAAAGGAATGAAAAGTTAACGTATAAGTATTATCGAGCAAGTAGGTCAGTAATAAGAAAGTTAGCTCATAGTTGGGTGTCATTTGAACAATACACAAAGCCGACTAGAAGGAAAAGGAACTAAATGGGAACGCTAAAGTTTAGTCCAAGTAAGTTTCAAGCCTCACCTATAGCATGAAGAAAATGAATTTTAAATACTTTGAACAAGTTTTATGTTTGCATTTGTTATGCATAATGTTTTGAAAGTTCAACTTATGATTTGTAAAATGTTTGCTATATTTAATGGTTTAGATGTTAAGTCATGTCATGCATAATATTCACTAAGATTACAAGATCGATAATCTAACCCTAAAATTAAGATAAGAAAGTGTCGTACCAACCTCCCGATTCAAAGGGGTTTCATACTAAAGTTATGTTACGGCCTTGATGTTCAATGGCCAAGGGCGTTTGGTATGTATACTTGCGCCTAGTTCATGTAAGATAAGAATGATAATAAAAAGTTCATTATTGAGCATAATTAGAATCATGCATTATGATATTGATTACATTCTTTTTAAGTAATGTTCTTATGAGGAACATTTAATGAAAAACATTTTACAAGAAATAGTTTTATGAAAAATGTTTTTGAAAAACATTTTATGAAAAATGTTTACAAGAAAGTTAAAAGTAAGATATTTTAAGAGAAAAGTTTATGAAAAAGATTTTGCAATAAATGTTAATGTTGTGTGAGATTATGTTTGAACTTGCTGAACAAAAGCTCCTTAAAAGTTCCTTATGCTATAGGTAATTCTACAAAAGACCAGTAAAACTAGTTGAAGAGCTCAGTGTCGCGGAGACAGAGGCATGGGTTGGGTATGAGTATCACTACAGGAAGTCTTTCATTGTATCAAGAAAAAGATTTTACTATTTGAATAAAAAATTACCTTAAGAGTTTCAATAAAGTAAATATTTAATAAATGTCTTATGAGAAATGTTTTACAAAGACATTTTGAAAGATATATTTTACGAAATGCTTTGAAGGGATATTAAGTCAAGACTTGCAATGTATTTATAATTGTTATGTTTAAAGTATGTTACTAAGGAAAAAAATTTACCCGATATTTTTCTTACTAGTAAATAAGAATAAGTATAAGAAAACAAGTTTAAGAAAGCTAAGTGACAGTCCGAAAAGCTGGGTCATTACATCTGGGCTATTTTTTAAAATTTCCAAACCATACCGGACCACTTTAAAAACGGTTCAGTCTAGTCCCAATGATCTAAAAACCGCCAATTGGTCAAGTTCGATGATTTTTCAATTTTCTGCATAGCCCTAGAATCTATAAAGTTAGCATAAAGACCAATTGGACCTACATAATTAAATTTTTAATAATCTATATTTATTTCGATTGAATGTTATTATTAACCTTAGTTTGAGCCCTTATCAAAAACCAAAACTATGCATATCATGCAAATACATTTATGAGAAACAAATTATACAAATAAGGTTTGTCCACCAATATAGCCGATTATAATTTGATGTGACTCTACTATGAATATCCATAATTAGAGCTAGGTAATCCCATTGAACCTCTATAATTACATCCTCGTCATGTGTTTTCTTAATACTCTAATGAGCAACTTATTTATGAACAAATAATAAATCATGAAGATTTGAGTCATATAGTTAGTATCCAATATTAAATATAATTGAGTATTCTTTCACCCAAGTTCCCAAATTAAAATATCATTAATCTTCATAGCGAAATTATAGTTATATATATATATATATATGAATTAGTGTTCCCAACTATCCACAATCTTATCTTTTCAAAATACCGAGTTTTTAATCTTTGAATAAATATGTGAGCCCACCAATTAGTCAAGATTATGTTCTAGTTCAATGTATTCATAATACATAGGTGTTTTTTGAATACTGTAATCAATATTACAAGGATCCAAAAAAAAAAGTGCCTATCTTTATTTTATCAATTATGAATCTTATAAATTTACACTAAGTTCTTTAATTATTTCTTTGTATATTAACACTTTAGATACATAATTAAGGACATTTGCTAGCGTCCTTACAATGTATCATTCAAGATATGATAATAGATATGATTATCGTGTGATTTGTAAATAAAAGGCTTTAAATTTGTTTAAAATAATGTCAAAAAGTCAAAATAGAAATTTACATAACATGCTTTATAAGCACCCTATTCCAACAGAGATCATGTAATTCCAAAAAAAATTCTTTGCCTTTGCAAGGTCATAGAATCACTTAGATCTTACGAGCAGCTTAAATACAAGTGTTCAATCCAACTAAATGTTATGGCTCATTGATGCGATTGAGGACAAGCAACGCTCCCGATAAACTGTTATGGCTCATTAATTCAATTGAGGAAGATGAGAAACCCTAACAAAATTTCATCCGATGAGCTGGATATTCAATCCATCAAATTTGGCCAAGGATTTACCAATTGATAAATGGTAACACGATGACAAAGCCTATTGATCTCCACTAGTCAAATATGATCTTCCCTCAAGAAACATCTTAGAGATTTTCATAAATGTCATCTTCGAAAACTTACTATGATTTAAATGCCACATATGTTTGAAATTTATTATATTGCCACAAAAACATTTTGATAGATGAAAGAGAAAGAGGAAAATAGAGTTAAAAAAATTTAAAGATTTATTTATTTAAATAGGTTTGGGAAGAAAAGAAAATATTTAAACAACTTACTAACTATTTTAAGAAAGTACTATGAGTAACAGTGTGATATACATTTTCTAAAACTTTATTTTTAGTGTCATGAATAAACACATTTTTTAAAGTATGGCATAACATCTAATGTTCTCAAAATGGTGTATTGAGAAGAGAAAGAATATGGTAGGTAATAAAAAAATTAATTTACCAGATTACTCTCTAGTGATTGGAGCTGGAGGCGGTTAGTCATCTTTGTTGAGAAGTACAAGTAATACGGTAGTTATTAAAAATAATCAACTAGATTACTTTTCATCAACCGACCTGCCTCTTGCACTTAATAATGAAATATACTCTTGTAGATTTAAGCATCAACTATTAGACTTGTTGTCTTGAGGATTTAATGATGTAATTGTTTTTAAGATATTTAATCAACGAAGAATTATTATTTCTGTCATGTATCAATATTGTTCTCTTTATATTTATTTATATTAAATGTATAATAACCAAACAAAAATCTAAAACTGTCATTTTAAATTTTTAAAATTATACATATGATGGATAAATTATATAAAAGATATGAATCTTAAAGTGATAGTATAAATGTAACAATTCATAGAAGTAACAATTGCCTCATACTCAGGAGGTATGCCATTAAATATATAGGACCACTGTGATCCTTAACAGACACAGTATGACCAATAAGTGAAAGCCCATCAACAAGACCGCAAATCTTGAGCAAGAGCTTATTAACTGATAGAGCCTCTTTCTTAGCATTCTGAATAAGAGTTTTGAATTAAGTAACCATAGCTTTCATTTGCTTAATATACCTTAACTGTCTCCAAGACTTGAGACGAAATCTCACAATTCACCATAGGACATTGAAGCAAGCAACCAAAAGAGAAGAAGCTAATCTTACTGTTCCTAATTAAGAAATGTAGGGTTGACGCAACCAAGAATTTCATCGCCCTGACTCACAAAGCGTGGAGGGATCAAAGAAGAAGACTCAAAGAAGCTTTGAAGATGATGACCTCGAACAGTGGCAAGCACTTGTTTTCGCCAAACTAAGAAATTGGTGTTGCCGACTTTTGAGGAGAATAGATGAGAGAAGCTACTTGAAATAAACTAATTTAAAGAAGACAGATTCAAAGAATTCATTCCACCAGATGCGATCACAGTACTAGCCGCCATTGTGATCTGAACATTGGAACCCATCGCAGCCATTGATGCCTTCATACCAAGATAGAGAAGCTAACGAGAAAGGACAAAAATAAATGAAGAATTTTTAGAGAAAAAATTGAATGAAACTTTTGAACTAATTTGCATTAATGTGAATACTGTACAGGACTAGTATAAACAATCTAATCTATAACTAATAACGAGACTATCTATACAAATTGTGCACGTGGCCGTTGTATACCAGTTAGTTACTTAACCAGGCTTGTTGAGCTAACCTCCTGTAACTAACTAACCAACTGAGTGACTAGCTAGACAACTTTCTGTAACGCCCCAGAATTTATTTAATGTTATTGTAATATAGATGATGAATTGGTATGCCATAACTAATGTTTCAACATTAATTTGATTACTTAGTTGGATTTTGAATTTTTGGTTGTTTTGTTAATTTGGTGAATCCAAATGATTTCTTATTGTTTTAAAATGATGTTTTGAGTTTTAAAACACAACAATTTGTAAAATGTTAAAAATATTCCGTTTTACAAAACCGTGGGCGGCACATAGTTTTCACACAGTAAAACCGCCCCACTGATTTTCCCTATATATTCACCCTCCTCTCCCTCTCTCATCACACTCTCTCTCTCCTCTCTCCCGTGACTCTCTCTCGGTCTCTCCTTTCTCTCTCAACTTCTCTCTCAAATTTTTAAATCAAATTCAAATCCAAGCTTCAGGTTAGCAAGGAGGAAGCTCGGGAACGCAATTTAGCAACCAAAAACGTGAATTTAAAGCTTCGATTCAAGGTTAGTTTTGAAATTTCTAAACTTTTTACAAAATTTTCAATTTTGTGCATTTTTAAAATCTAGGTTTGTTTGAGCTTAGAAAACCTTGAATTTAAGTTAAATGAACTTAGAACAACTAGAATCTAAGCTTAGATTGAAGAAAAACGGATTGGATTCAAGATTTTTCATTTTTCTCCTCATTTTCTCAATTTTGGATTTTTGAGATTTTTGAGTTTAAATCTTGTTTAAATGAGTTCAAATGTGTTCTACTATGTTTTTCTATCAACTATGATTGTTTTCCATGCCTGGGATTTGAGGAAAACAGGTTAAAATCAAGATTTAGATTTTAGGGATCAAAAAACCCGTGGCTAGATTTCTGGGTTTTCCCAGTTCAGCAGGCCGAACTGTGTGTTCAGCAGGCCAGAACAAGGGATCGGCAGGCCGGTGTTCTTCCGTCCGGCAGTCCGAACCTAGGAAAATGACCGGCCGACTGGACTTGGTTTCCGGCAGGCCGAACTGTGCAGTTCGGCCCACCGAAGCAGGGAGTCCGGCAGGCCAGTCGAGCATGGAAAATTTTGTGATTTTTCACCTGTTTTCACTGTTTTGAACCCCAATTTAAATTCCAACCTTATAGAATGATTTTAAAGATACAAATAGCACACTATGACATCATGAAATGGTTTAGTAACATAGAATGTCTCAAACTAGATATTGATCGACTTAGTTTGTATCTAGGATCGTTCGTGGTTCCGCGGAGCTAACGTATAGCGGACCGGGATTACGGTGTGGGGCACCGGCACGAGTATTGAGGTAGGACTTCTACCCCATTTCCTTGGTAGCCTAGTTTCAAAATGATTTGGCTTTGAAAATGATTTCTATTAAAATGTTTTCAACGGTTGTTTGAAAATGAATTTATCGGTTATATTTTAATATACCGTGAACTGAAATGAACTTCATAATGAATGTAAATGACAACACTCGGTAATTGGGTTTTGAATGATGATGATAATAAACATATAGGCATGATGCCATATCAGAGATCGGGTCGTGTAGCGATCGACCTTGGAGGCAGGTCCCGAAACCCAGCTGGGCCACTACGGTGGTGATGTTATTATGGTTTGCCTAGGAAAAGAAAATGATATTTCTGGTTGTCAGAGTAACTGTTCTGGATAAGAATGGTCTTTTTCAAATTTATTTATTTGTTTAAGATTTCTTTCAAATATTCCTAAATAATGAAATGTTTCTTTAAATTAATTATTTTATAAAACATAGTCCTATTGAGCCTTTCGCTCACGTTTTATTTGTTTTAAATTTCCCCCCCGTCTAGGTGGTTTTTCATTTAGGTTTGGAGAAGATTCAATGGACAGGACTCAGGAGCAATAGAGGGACTAGTAAATTTATTTGTGTTATTTAAATCAAGGCATGTAAGATTTTAACTTTATTTGTACTTAGACTGTGGTTGTATTTATGATATTGTCAGTACCATGTGTGTGTACAAGTTGTGGGTCTGTGGGACCCATGCTCGCGACTTTATTGTTTAATGTTATTCATTTAATGATTTCAATTGCTTAATGTATATAAACTCTTTCTTAAGGTCTTGTTTTATAGAACCTCACATTTTCTATTTAATCCAACTCCTAAACTCTTGATTTTTAATTAAATTTTTCTTTAATTAATTTAAATAATCCGTCACGTCATCTACTGTTCTTCGAGGCGTGACACTTTCCTAACATCTACTGATCGGCGAGATAGATATTGGGCTAGTTCTGCAGTCCTAGACCCTACAGGTAAGCATACATTGGAGATACATATTTTCATTTCTATAAAATGCACACACACACACTCATATATATATATATATATATATATATATTTCTTATATGTGTATACATATTTTTTTTATATATACATAAATTATGTTATAAAAATTAAAATAATTAAATACATAAATCTAAAAGGTTCGGTTTGATTTGAATAGTGCCTCAAATTTCATAAATTGGATTTGATAGTTTTTTTGCAACGATCCAATCCAATCTTAAAATTTGGATTAATGCCCTTAACACATGTGATGTTTTGTAAAAGATGTTTTTATAAATAAATAAATAAAGTGAATTTTTCATTATATTTTTGTGCTTGTATTTTGAATACTTTATAAATATAATTGAAATTCCATAATCAATTATGTATTACTGACTATTTTCGGGACGAAGCTGTATGACGCATGTCATTTCCATTAATAATAGAATGGTCTTATACAAACCGTAAATGAATTAAGTCATTAAATGAGCGCACTATACATAATGAGATTATGGAGGGTTGCTACATGATGTGATATGAACAATTAATAATTTTCGTTAAATATAGTAAGTTCTAATCACATCGACTGATGCTCGTATGTAAGATGATCTTAATACTAATTTATTAAAGACTCTTATTCAGGAATTATGTCTTTTGATTCATTCGATAAGAATTCAAGATTCTATTCCCTTTGTATTTTAGAGGCATAATGAAGTAAATAGTTAGGAATTTTAATGCTACAAGATGGAATCGATCCCTTCTCTAACGAGGAGCAAATAAACAATTCTCTTGAGTGTTGATTCAAGTTTTAAATAATATGGCACTCAATTCGTGATTAAGTTGATGAATTTATTATTCATTAGAGAATCAATGACACTCAAGGATAAAGAAGTAATTAGAGAGGTTAATGGATTTTACCTATCTCTAATTATGAATTATTGTGGAAATCAATTTATATGTAATGATTATATCAAATGGACGACTATAGTAAACGAGTAATTATATCTATGATTTCAAGAGTGCAATTTTAAGTTTTTAATGGAGTAACATTGGACTTAATAAAAGAATAATATGTTAATTAAAGAGCTTAATTAATATATTAGTTTTATTAGAGCTTGAAATTATGGGTTTGTTAGTCCTCCCGCCATCCTTGTAAATACTGT
Source organism: Artocarpus heterophyllus (assembly GCA_025403435.1). Taxonomy (NCBI): domain Eukaryota; kingdom Viridiplantae; phylum Streptophyta; class Magnoliopsida; order Rosales; family Moraceae; genus Artocarpus; species Artocarpus heterophyllus. The sequence continues at coordinate 5,545,758 of CM046339.1, read as the reverse complement.
TTGGACAAGTGAAATTATGTGTTTAATTAATTAATTTAGAATTACGGAATTCTAAATTAAATATCGCTCAAAATAAATTAATTATGAATTAATGTATAATTATGAAACAATAAGATTATTTAATAATTAATAATTAATTTGGAAAGATATACAGTGGGTGCCACCCAAGGATCCCACTGTGTGTGGCATATTCTGCAGTAAGGAAAGGTTCTTTGTGCAGTCCAAAAATCGTTCACCACGTTTTCATATTTAGAATTTCTATTTTTAGATAAATGTGATTTAATTCAAATTTGAAAAATTAAATTTCGCAACAAATTAGATTGGGTAACAAGCAGTATTTCTTCATACATAGTTTGGTAATTGGTGCCACATATATAGAGAAGCTATCTGTGTGTGGCGCCACATGCAGGATATGGAAAGGGAAACTTATGTATTTTATTTTAATTAAATATTTGATATTTAAAACTGAAATAATGGAAGATTCTAAAATTAATTGTGTATCCCATAATTCTCTATAAATAAAGGCATGGTTTATTCATTTTACACACAATTAAGAGTTTTAGTTTGACAGCAAAAATCATGCCAGGGTGTCTAGCAGTAGGCGTGTAGAGAGAGCAATAGAGAAGAATAAGTGTTTTTCATCTCAAGACACGCTTCGCTTATGTGTTGAGATTAGTCGGAGAGAAAAGCGAGAATAGTGATCTTTAGAAAAACCATTATTCCTTCAATGCCCACACATATGTCTATCTGGTGTTGAGAACAGGAGAGGGAGATCATGGTTTCATAAAGAGAATGAGTTTTCTGAACGAAGTTTTATGTTCCCGTTGCCTCAATCGGTAAGCACAAATCACACACACACACACACACACACACACACACATATATATATATATATTAGCATTAAATCAATATAATCTATTACATGTTTTACAAAAATTTTGAGAAAAATTTTATCGTACACTTTCCATACCATAACCACGATTCCATTATTTTGTAAAAATCGTTTCCCAAAATTAACAAACACCACCAGAGAGCAATCATGACTTAGAACTAGAGTGTCGAATTGGTTCGGCCTGACTGTTTGCAGTCTCTTCTGGAGAGCCCTACTAGAAGTTACCTAGAAATGAAGCTTAGCCTAAACTTGAGAATCTAGACTTGAATTCAATCTTTCACAGCTGATTCGGTCAAATGTTGAAATATGGAAATGCCCAGTAATATCTGCACGAACTCCGCTAGGACCTTGCTTTATAAATGATTGAGATGAAAAATCTGGAATTTCTATTGTGCAAAAGATGCTTTGTGTAGGTTATATTAACTTGGATTTAGACTTCACTTTTATGCTATTTGACCCCAAACTCGAAGCTTATAGGGGACGAGTCTAAATTCTAACCATATGTAACTTGTTAAAAGCTGCAAGATAGAAAATTAATCTATCGGCTACATATGTATATATATAAAAGGAAAACAAGCCAAATTAACAAGAGACATATGGGTAGCATTGTAATTTGCACAAATAAACCATGCGCACAACAAGTATCTATCAGAAGCATTAGCATGGCCGGTGAAAGTGAATGTCGTAATTGTACTTTACAGAGTAAATAAATCCATTTGCAGAGACAGAATTTAAGAAACGTCCAAGCGACCCACCAACTCTAATAATAATAGCAAGGTTTTCTAGAATAATGAAAGGAAAATAAAGTAACATGTCATGACATAAAGAAAGAGTTATCGTATATATTGTCTGTATATATACATATATACTAGATTGATTGATCTAAGTCTCGTTAATTTTTAAATGAAAAATAAACAAACTGTTTAACCATGTATTTGCAGTTGGCACATTGATTCAAAGTGTTAGTTTCTAGTGTAAAGTTATCACATGTTATGGTGTAAAATAAAAATGAGTTATAATGTAAAGCTCTAGGATCCGTTTGGTAAGGGGATTTGAATTAGTGATTTGATTTGAGTTAGTGTGATTTGAATTAGGATTTGAATTAGTGATTTGAATTGTTATCTGAATTGACGTTTGGATGCGCATTTAAGTTTTAATTTGAGTATGGAATAAAATTAGAATTTGCGTTTGAAGAGGTAGAGAAAATAGTTTTTGATTTATCAACAAATCTAATAAAATCTTAATGTTAATGATATAAAAAATATGCAATATGGATCTTAATTTATTCCTCTCTTCGCTAGAAACATAATGAAAAAAGAATCATCTCAATTGGATAACAAATGAAGAAGTTGTGATTTTTTTCCTCAAATATAAGGGAGAGAATTTTAAGAATACTAGAGATTTCTTGTATCCATGAAAATGGTTGGTTAATGGTTATAACCGCTTGGAAATTTATGGCCCCGTTTGGTTTTGTTCCTAGAATTTTTAGAAATGTTTTTACACGTTTTTCGATGCAAAAATGTTAAAAACACTCTCAGCACAATATGGATCTTAATTTATTCCTCTCTTCGCTAGAAACATAATGAAAAAAGAATCATCTCAATTGGATAACAAATGAAGAAGTTGTGATTTTTTTTCTCAAATATAAGGGAGAGAATTTTAAGAATACTAGAGATTTCTTGTATCCATGAAAATGGTTGGTTAATGGTTATAACCGCTTGGAAATTTATGGCCCCGTTTGGTTTTGTTCCTAGAATTTTTAGAAATGTTTTTACACGTTTTTCGATGCAAAAATGTTAAAAACACTCTCAGCGCAATTTTTAAAAAATTCTTATTTTTTAAAATAAAATATTTTCACCTATTTTGAAAACAATACCAAACAGATGCTCAAGAAAAGAAACCCTAGCGAATAATGAATGCTTTTGCATCTAAATTTGTCCATTATGTCTCTCTCTAATGAATGTGCCTATTAGGTATTAGCGTCAACTCTTTGGTAGCTTTGAATTTGAAGGCATGCCATCCAATATTATTACTTGCATTATAATATATAGTTTAACAACAAATGAGTGGTCCTACTTCAATATCTAGCAAGAAAAAAATAAATTTATAAATCTTTTACTAGAATAGTACCTTTCTTGTTTCTATGGGTCTTTGCATAAAGAAAAATCATAAGCTCATTGGAGACTGTAGTTTGAATTAAAAGTTTAAACTAGAAATACTAATAATTTCAATTTTTTAAGAGAAAATAATGTAAAAGAATTAATTTGAATCAAAACTTTGTTTATATTTTCAAACCGGCTCTATGTCTGTCTTAAGCAAATTAACTTTATCATCATCTTTAAACAATTAGATTTCAAATTACAACATGCATTTAATGATTTTGTAACAAAAATGATTGGATGATTCAAAATATTTTCTAAACAAAGAATGATAGTACATTTTATTGGGTTTATTATTCACAAGATGACACATAGTATAATATAAACAGTTTTTATAAGGGAAAAACTATGGTGGGGCACTAAAATTCTCTGCCAGGGGAGTACTAAATATAGACCTTTAAATTTTTAATCACGGCTCATATTTGTGCTGTTTATAAAAGCCAAAATAAAACAACTCACGTCTGATCATACGTCCCTTTTTATATCAATTTTTTACCAACAAATCTCAACCATTGATCTCATTAAAGCTTTAATCTTAGCCATTGATTCAGAATATATCCAAACCTTAAAATAACACCAAAATGAAACACATTAGAGCAAAAAACTGAAGAGAATATGGTTGTGAACAAGAACTCATCCCCAATCCAGGTAATCGCCAATCAACCCATTAATAATTCAAATCACCGCTGAGAAAATCCTCTGCCAAGCTCGCGAGCTTCACATGGCAGATTGACTAGTCACGCAGCTTCTACTCGTGCCATCATTACTGTCGAGGAGCTCGACTACTATTGCCTCTACAACTGCACGGAGTTTGAAGACCAAATTTGGTGGTCGTGATTGGACTCAGGCATCTACGTCAGGTACGCTCGATAATGGAAGTCTCACATGAAGTTTAGGCGCATGAAGTCCGTGAGCCCAGTTTGAGATGAGGAATAACTTCGTCAACGACGCGAGGTGCGGGTTTAAATGCACCGTCATGCTCTTGCCAAAGGTTGACCGCCTCTAGTATGTTTACATCCGCTTGGAGGAGGTTCCCGGGACTGTCAGAGTCAGAAGGATATCTGAGAAGTGGACCAATTTGGGATTAGGGACTTTGAGATTAGGGTTTAATTAATTTTGAATTTGAGATTATGGTACTTTTCTATCAGGCTTGATTGTTTTATTTGTCTGTAAGTAATTTTAGTGACTCTTCTATTACAATTTAGCCATAGTTGGTTGATTAATGAATTTTGAGATTTTGGATTTCCAAGTAATCAATATTGAAAATTTGCACCGAATTGGTTAATTGAGATTAAAGTTCAATTAGTTTGGAATTTTCAGATTATGGTGGCGAAGCTAAGATGACGAATTGGATTGGTTTTGATCTTTGATTAAAAAAAATGGGCCGGTTGGTTTCTGGGTTTGACAACGGATATGGTAGAACTGGAGAAGAGAGGAGGAAGAAGAATGAATAGTAGATATGGTGGAACTGGGAAAGGAGGAAAAAGAAAGGTTTTTTTTTTTTTTTTGGGTCTACAGATCTTTATTTTATTTTATTTTTATAAAAATAAATGTTATAATTGGGCATAAAATCATATTTGATGGTACCTATCTTAATTTGACGTTCTCTATTATAAATTCAAATTTAAGAGCTTCATCTTAACGGTCGAGAATGAAACCATTCTACTGTTTTTTTTAACAAGAAAAGTACGATGTTTTTGGTTGAACTTTGGCCTTACTATCCTTCTTGGTTCACAGTCAACGAAAAAACAACGAAAATTTCAGTTCCTCATTGGCGGGAAATGTGCTTTCTCCTAAGGATCATTATCCTCCGTACATATATACAAACACAGCTCGGGCAGGTGTGGGCCCGGGTTTTCCGCACTTGGATGCTCTCTAAAACTCAGTGAAAACCCGTGTCATCAATCTTTACGATACCCTGATTCTACGTCAATATCCAATCGCGTTTCAGATCTTAATAGCTGTGCTGACATCTTTACCTAGACGTCCCTTCAAAACGCGACACTTGTTACTGCAAGGAGCTCGGGGACAGGCGATAGTCACAACTGTGTTGGTCCCAAAAAAGCCTAAATTTCAAAACGAGGGTCAAAGTAGTAATTTTACTGCTAGCACAAATGGTTCTAATCCTTAATTATTCCAATCCAGGTCATCGATCCGCGTTTTCTTTTGTTAAACGAAGAGAATCCGTTGGATCAGAAATTAAACTCGTAATCCCCAGCCGTTGGATAAATGGCTCTCATTCTCTTCCCTTTTTTGCTTCCATCCGACCCAAGGAGAAACCCCATTTTAAAAACCACCCCCCTAACTTTACCTACTTGTCTCCGCACCAAAATTCCTCTTTTTATTTCTCTTCTGTTTATTTTCTCTCTCTAAAGCTTCCACTAACATACGCTAATTTTCTTGGGAAACAAACACAAGCTCATGGCGACTGAGAGCTCGAACAATCCTCCTCAGCCTCCGCCACCGGCGCCATCTCTCTCCCAGTACCCCGAGGTACAGACAAACGCAGCGAATTTCTCGTCATTTCCTCCAACGCTCCAGTTCTAGGGTTTTGCATGAGAATTTCTGACTCCAGGTGTTTTTCTTTTTCAGATGATAATGGCGGCGATCGGGTCTCTGAACGAGGAAGGCGGCTCCAACAAGTCGTCGATCTCCAGGCACATCGAGTCGACGTACGGGAACCTCCCGGCGACTCACACGACGCTCCTTTCGCATCACCTCAACAGGATGAGGCAGAGCGGCGAGCTCGCGCTGGTCAAGAACAACTACATGAAGCCGGACCCCAACGCGCCGCCGCGGAGGGGCCGTGGACGTCCTCCGAAGCCAAAGACTCCACTCCCGCCGGGAACCGTCGTTTCGCCGCCTAGGCCACGTGGCAGGCCCCCGAAGCCGCGAGATCCGTTCGCTCCGCCGCCTCCGCCGAAGAAGAAGGTTCCAGGCAGCGGCCGGCCTCGTGGCCGTCCACCGAAGAAGGCGAAGACGTCGTCTGCTGCGGCATCGGCTCCCATCGGAGGCGCGCCGAGGGGGAGGGGAAGGCCGCCGAAGGTGAAGCCGGCTTTGGCTTCTGTGGCTTGTTGAGTAGGTTTTTCTTAGGGATGGTTTTAGAGTGACTTTAAGAATGAGAGACTGATAATGATTATGATCTATCAGGGGTTTTTTTTTTTAGGGCATAGTTTATTTTCTCTGCTGATTCGTGTTTTATCCATATCCTTAATCTTTTCTTTTTTCGTGATTTTTTTTTTAAATTGGTCTGTGTATTCGGTGGTGAGTGGTGAATGGTGAGTGTTGTGAGGGGTGTACTGTTGGTGGTGGAAGGGTCTTCTTATTTGACTGTAATTGCGATGTAAATTGTCTTCAGCGGCTGTTTAGGCTTTTTCTCACTCTTTCTAGGGGAAAAAAAGGACAATGGGGCTGATTCTGATTACTTTTTCGCTATTGCTTTTTTATTTTTTCACTTAGATGAAATTTGTTGCTTTTGACACATGAAAATGGTAAATTTTAAAAATCATTTCTTGTTTTGGTTTACTTCTGTGAAGAAGCAGCACGCCTGGTTATATTCCGTGAAAGAGTTGATTGTGAAAGAGGCATGAACGTGCCTAAAAGTTAAAAAGCTATGCTGCACTTTGTTAGCATTTTTGTCTTCAGCAAGTTGGCATTCCGAAGCAAAGGAAAAAAGAAGGGCAAGTATGTGGCATTTGATTTGCTCTTTTTCTTTTAATTGCCTCTATCTTCTTACTTGGCGTGAAAAAACTACTTTTCAAACATAATTTTCCGCCAAAAATAATATTTGTTGGGATTGTCCATGAAAACTCACGAACTGTGAAATTCGACTATATCAAATTGATTGCATTTTGTTTTAAACTCGTTTGGTTTGGTTGGTTAGGGTTGGTTTAAATTTTTCTTCATTTGGTCATCAGTTTCAGAAATTTTAAATCGTAAAAGTGACAAAAACTTTGTACAATTTATTTTTGGATAAATTTTAAAAATGCCCCTCAAACTAAGTTAATTTATTTGGATATCAAATAAAAAATTATGATTTTTTAAATATAAGAGAGGATTTTAGTTTTTATTGTAATAAAGATATTTAAGTATTAAAAGTGTAAGATATTAAGGGTCTATTTGTTTCGTAGTTTAAATTACGGCTTGAATTATTTTGCTACAGTATTTATTCTTATAAAAATTTAAATCTTTATTCAAATATTTTATTTAAATACTTAAACCAAACGGGCTTTAAAAGATTTAGATTTTAAAAAAAATAAATATGTATTTAAAAGATTTTTGATATTTGAATTTAAATTTAAGTCTATTGAGTTTAAAAAATATTCAATAAACAAGTCTTAGATGACATCTTTTGTTATTTTTTTTTATACTTTGTATATAAGGATTATTCAAATAAGGTATGTTTGGTTTAAAATTTTATAAAATTTATATTTTTAGATTAGATTTAATGTATAAATTTATACTTATTTTTTTAATTAATTTTTAATTTTGAATATTTTTAAATTGAAAAATAAAAAATCTTTAATATATTCATAAAACTAGAGATGTAAAAATAGGTTGGCTTGGTTGTTCTCATGAGGACTATGCATGTCGAGGGTTGGTCTAAATAAGAATTATTTCGGCTCAATGTACATTATATGCCAATTTTACATGAGTTAGGTTAGGTTGTGTTCTAGGCCTTGAATGGGTTGGCCCATTCAAGCCTATCTATGAGTTAGATAGGTAGGCCTATTTTGGTTCATCAGGGGCTTAAATGATCTAGTTCATCTAAATAAACAATTTTTTTATTTTTATTTTTATTTTTTATTTTTAAATTTTTAAATAAGTTAACAAATATAAAAGTTTGAATAGTCAATGAAAATATAAAAATGGATATTTTACTTATGATTGTATTTCTAAAAACCTTTTCAAAAAAAACCCAATGGGATAAAACTTTGATTAAAAGAAAGAGTACAATTAGGATAATTATGCATAAGATGATTTTAAAATTACTATCAAAACATAAAAAAAGCTTGCCATGATATGATGTATGAGGCTTTTTGTTGGAGAAGCTTATATTTAACCACATTCAACTGTGAATGAACATTGAAAAATTTAAATAAAATTGGGCCACAATGAGCCTTTGGTGAGTTGGCCTATCGTGGCCTTTGGTGGGATAGCTCATTGTGGGCCTATATAGGTCTTACACGGGCCAGGATGGGACGGCTCATTATAGATCTAGATGTGTCGGCCCAGCCTAAGTCTAGCCTGGTCTATGATTTTTCATAGGCCGTATCGAGCCGACCTATGGGCTAATAAACATTGGCCTAGCCCAACCCACTAATATTAATGGGTTGGGCCATGCCTTGAACATTGACGGACTATGCTGGCTTGGCTCGTCATTGTATTAAGATGGGCTTGGGCCGGCCCATGGGTCTCGACCCATTGTTGCATATCTACATAAAACTTTATAATAAGGTTTTTAACTTTAAAAATTCATAAAATACCTTAAAAATGAGTGTTTTGAAAGCTTTAATATTTTTCTCCTTTATTTAAGATAATTTTGTCTTTTTAAAGGTAAAAATCAACTAATAACTAAGGTAAGGTAGAAATTTGTGTGTCAAAACTAATTTGAAGCTAGAAGGTATATATTTGATAAGGTTAAAAATAAAAAGTCTAGTTTTTGAATTAATTTAAAATAGATGGTATAAAAATAAAAGTAAAAAATATTTATGTAGTTAATAAGACTTTGGAAGGAAAAGGTTTGAAAGTTAATTTCAAATAATGGTCTTAAAGTTTTTATGTACTTTTATGAGTTCCTTAAAAAAAATAAAGTTTTTACGTGTTAAGGATTAAGAAATATTTAGAATTAATTACAAAAATTCTCCCTCAACTATAGCCTTCATAACACCATGCCCTTGACCTTTAAAACGTAATATTTGTTACCTCATGAATTTCAAAATGTAACATTTATCTCCATTTGATCTATGAAATATTAACAAGAAAGCTCTTCAAATTATGATTTTGAGTGTAAATTGACATAATATCATATAAATAATAAGATTGTTGACAGTTAGTGACCATTAGATTGTTAGTTTACCCTGATGCGTAGTTACATGAAGGTGAAAGAAGAAATTATTTATTTAAAAAAACAATTTAAGGTTTTTTAGTTTATATTTTATATCTTTTAAACTAAAATTTAACTTCGGACATAATAGAGTTACCAAAATATTCATATATTATGTACCAAATTATAATTATGTACTAAGTTTATTAAAAGTTCTAATAGAAGGAGTTTTTTTGTCAGTATTTCATAGTTCAGAGGTAATAAATGTAACGTTTTAAAGTTCGGAGAGCATAATGTTGCCATGGCTATAGTTGAAGGGGATTTTGCAATTAATCCAAAAACATTTAACTTATAAAGCCTAAATTGATTAAATCAATATAATATAAGATATATTTAATTTAATTTAATTTTTTTTGTTAGAAATTTCCAATTGTTTTTAATTTATTCTTAGTTTGATTTATGGTTTTGCCTTTAAAAATGATCATGAACACCCTGTGCAGCGAAATTTTAAAATTTTTAATTCATCAGAGTAATTTTTAAAACACAAGTTTAACATGCTATATGTATAAATTAGACAGATCTCACTAACCTTTGTGTGCCGAAGAACCTCCGCAACCTGTGAAGAGAAGTTACGTTCCAGAAGACAGATCTTACTAATATCCGGTCGTGTGCAAAGCATGGTATACATGAGACTACCCACTGCAGAAGCATATGGTACCTTCTTCATGTATTCTCTTTCTTCATAAGACTTTGGAGAGTCTTTCTTAGAAAGAGTAATTCTAGACCTAGATAGTTGCTCACCTTTCTTGGAATCCTGCATTGCAAACCTCATGAGAATTTTATCTATATAGCCGGCCTGAGACAAAGCTATCATTTTGTTCTTCCTATCCTGAAAAATCTGGATACCAAGAACAAAATTAGCCTCACCCAAGTCCTTCATGTCAAACTGCTTGGTCAACCATAATTTGACCGATGACAATGCCCCAACGTCATTGCCAATTAGCAGAATGTCATCTACATAGAGCAGTATAAAAACCACGTTCCCATCCTTAATGTGTTTGTAAACACATGGTTCATCCACATTTTGTGAGAACCCATAAGTCTTGATCACCTGATCAAATCTTATGTTCCAAGAACGAGAAGCCTGCTTAAGTCCATGAATTGACTTCAGCAGCTTACAAACCTTACCCTCTTAACCTGCGACCTTGGACCCGTCTGGTTGTTCTATATAAATGGACTCATCAAGATAGCCATTTAGAAAAGCCATCTTGACATCCATCTACCAAATCTTGTAGTCGAGAGTGGCAACTATGGACAAGAGAATCTGGATGGACTTAAGCATGGGTACAGGCGAAAAGGTTCTCTCATAATCGATTCCTTCCTTTTGCGCTTAACCCTTAGCTACCAGTCTAGTCTTAAAGGTTTCGACCTTTCCATCCACTCCTCTTTTCCTCTTATAGATCCACTTACACCCTATGGGTTTTACCCCTTTGGGAAGATCCACAAGCTCCCAGACCCGATTAGTCTCCATAGACTTCATCTCTATGTTCATGGCCTCTGTCCAGAGTCTTGAATCAACATCCACCATAGCTTTTGTTTAAGTATAAGGATCCTTGTCATGTTCATCCAGTTCAGCCAAGAAGACCTCCCCATTGAACATATACCTCTCAGGTTGACGCCCGATCCTCCCACTACGCCGAAGCTCCTGAGGTTGTTGTTCAGGTTTGTTTGGTTTTTCTACACCGATCGGAATGGTTTCGTTCGGAATCTCCAGAGGGAACGAATCACCCCTTAACTCCTCAAGCACCACTTTGCTTTGAGGTTTAAAGTTGTCCATGTAACTCTCCTCAAGGAAAGTTGCATTAGTTGAAACCACGACTTTATTTTCCTATGCGTTATAAAAATAACCCTCTTTAGTCCCTTTTGGATATCCTATAAACACGCAAACTTTCAAACGTGCTTCCAACTTATTCGGATCCTTAAACAGGACATGAGCTGGATATCCCCACATGCGAATATGATTTAAGGATGTCTTCGTACCCGTCCACAACTCGTGAGGAGTTTTAGGGACCGATTTTGAAGGCACATTGTTCAAAAGATAACATGCGGTTTGTAGTGCATATCCCTAAAAGGATAAAGGCAATGATGAATAACTCATCATGGACCTAATCATGTCCAACAAAGTCCTATTCCTTCTCTCCGCTACGCCATTCTACTGTGGAGTGCTCGGCGCAGTCAAATGGGATAAAATCCCATTCTCTAACAAGTGTCCCAAGAACTCATCAAAAAGGTATTCTCCACCTTGATCTGATCGAAATGCCTTTATGGGTCTACCCAATTACTTTCCACTTCAGCCCAAAACTCCCTGAACTTATCAAAAGTTTCACTTTTGTGGTGCATCAGGTACACATACCCATATCTAGAGTAATCGTCAATAAAAGTGACGAAGTACTCATACCCTCCTCGTGCCCGGATGTTCATCGGTCCGCAAACATTACTTTGCACAAGTTCCAGAACCCCTTCGACCATATTGCCTTTAGACCCGAATAGTCTTTTGGTTATTTTACCCTTCAAACAAGATTCACATTGAGGTATAGATTCCACCTTTAAGTGACTTAAAGGTCCATCATTTACCTGTTAGACATGTATGCTCTAAGGAGTAAAAATGTAATACGTTTTTGGAGACATTTTTATCAATAAAGAATTTATTCATTTATATATATACCAAATATTGTCCTCTTTAAGTTCATATTTGTTGAATGTATGATAAGCAAACAGTAGTCTGAGACTGTCAGTCTAAACCTTAAGAGTTGGGCATATGATGGGATGATTATGCGGTAGACACGACTCTTAAGGTGATGGTCTAAAATATATGATCCGCAATCGAGGGAATAAAGTTGGGCGCTTTATTCATGTAAAGATTGTTATGTTGTCTATATCCCTTTTGGGAGATGGTTTGTCTTGGCCATCGGAGTTGGACTCCGTGAATAGAAACATTGGCGCATTGTCATAGGTGACGATGTGTTGGATCGGGACATAAAGTGAATTGATTTGGATTAATAATTCTGTCTTGTCAAATCGATTCACTTTAGACAATCATTTGTATTGTATCTTAATCCTGAGATGAATAATGGGCCCGTTGTCTCGACTTGTGTCTTTTGATGTACCAATGGGTGACTCCCACATCTCTATAGTGGCATGCATGCCGGTACGTTGGAGGCATGACTCTTGGTAGCGTAGACTTGTTATTCATAGATATGGAATCCATAGCTCCTCTTTAGGAGTAATGATATCCTCTTATATGCGTTGTCCTGTAATTGAAAAACTGGAGCGCTCAACCATTTGGATACATAGGTGTAACCGAATGGTATACTATCTTTGGATGGTAAGTTTTCTAATGGTGAGACAATGGAACGTAAGATTAAAATAATCGGGAAGGTAAGACAGAACTTGTCCTTAAGCCGATTATGGATAATCATATGGGGATGCGATACACTATGATATGTCATGGAGACTTAGCTACACGAGCTTCGTAATTCTATAAAGTTCGAGAGTGCAGCTCCAAGCTTTTAGTGGAGTAGCGTTGGAGTTGATAATTGTGAAATGTATATCTGGGATATTGGGTTTCATAGTTATCATGAGCTTGAACTTTATAGGTCCATTTTGGTCCCCTTTGCTAGCTCACAAAATCCTGTAACGACACGGCGTGCTTTTTCAATAATTGGTGACTTATGTCGGATTTATCAGATTGGTTTAAAATTTATAAGAATCAAATAATTCATGTCTGTTTATCGGTTGAATTAATTATGTAAGAAATTAGTTCAAGATGAACTTGTTGAATTATGGCGTTCGGATAATTCTTGTCAGTTTATCGGTTGTTTTAATTTTGGACAATTAGAACAAGATAAACTTGTAGAATTATTGTGAATTGATTTATTTTCTTAGAGATTATCTTGATAAAGTTTGTTTTGATCAGATATCTTTTCTATTGGGTTATTTGAATCAAAACTGAGACTTTATCCTTTAGAATCTCGGGTGGAAAATAAAAGATTCGCGGAGATTTTTTCTCGGCAGTTCGGCATGCCGGATGACGTGTTCGGCCTGCCGAACTGGCCAGTTCGGCCTGCCTATCTCACAGTTCGGCATGCCGACCGCGACAGCTAAGATTACGCGTTTTTCACGCGTATCTTATCAGATATTGATCCGAACTTGATTCTATTTCGATTTTTTGAGACCTAATCTGATATAGACTGACCCCAAGGACCAATAGGTATAAAAAGGGAGTGAGTCTAATGATTTACTCAGATCAATTTGAGAGATTAAGAGTGATACTCTTCTAGTGAGCATCTAAAAACTCCCTGAGAGCTTTTGTTCACAAATCACGAACACTAGCTTTGGGTTCTCTCTATTGGTTGGAAGGAGAGTCACCGGTGGAAGAGCTGTACGTGTGAGCCCACACTCACTCCGGTTGTGGATAGAGAATAGCAAAGAAGACCAGTTGGTTGAGGCTCTTCTGGAACGTTACTTCTCTACTCAGGTCGCGGAGGTTCTTCAGCACACTGAGGTTAGTAAGATCTGTTTAATTTATACATATAACATGTCAAACTTGTGTTTTGGAAAATACTCTGATGGAAATTTTTTTTTTTTTAAAATTTCGCTGCGCACTTTGTTTCCAACAATTGGTATCAGAGCCGAGGTTTTTACATAAATTTGCAAGTTTGTGATCATGTTATATGCATAAATTTTGTGATCTTAATCTCTCCAATGCTTGAATTAAATTTTATAGAGAGATGGCACTCTAGGTTTCTATATAATATATATGTTGTCATGGATTATATGGTGAATGTTTATTAATTAATTATGGTTGATTAAATTGTTGTTTAATTATTTATTAATTAATTAATACCGGTTATGGTTCCTTAGAGGTTAGAATGTGTATTTAGGTTTTTCATGTAATTAGATGGCGGACTATCATCTCCGTCTAGGAATTATTATTTAATTTGTAAGAATTTTGTAATTAAATAATTATTCAGAGAAGACGGAACGAGAAGTCGGATCTTGAAGATAGATGATGGCGCCTCCAGGTATTTCCTGAGTCTCTAATTTTATGTTTTTGAATTGTTAAAAATAAAATTGATGAATTGCATTAAAATTGTATTTTCTGGATTGAGGGTTTTCTGCTCGGTCGGCATGCCGGACCTCACAGTTCGGCAGGCCGAAGGTCACAGATCGGCAGGCCGGACGTACGGTCCGGCAGGCCGACAGTGGGGCAGAAATTTTGGTGCTCTGCCGGCAGGCCGAACCTTCATGTTCGGCAGGCCGAACCACCATGATCGGCAGACCGATCACCCAGATCGGCCTGCCGACCGAGAGCTGCCAGGTGTCCAGAAAAGGTGCGATTTTTTCAGTGCAGTTTTAATTTTATTTTTGGGACGATTCTGAGAAACATTAAATTTGGATATGACCGGAAATATGAAGTGTTCGATTCATACGGGATTGAGGACTTGAAGATGGATATTACATGAAGAAGGATACAGCTTAAGGATTCAAGGATGAAGAATCGATAAATGTCTCGATTATTCTCTTGTAATCTTATTTTTTCTATTCTCTAGGGTGGAACCATAATATTACGGTTATTATTATGCTTGTAGCTTTGCTTGATTGCTTTGCTTGTCTGCATTATAATATGATTTACCATGTATATTGATAACATGTCATATAGAATAGGGAGTGCCGCTCATATTAAAATTGTTCATGCATAATTTTTAAAATAAAACCTTGACTTCAAAAGATTGAGTGGGAGAAGGTTTTCGAAGAGAGAACCTAAGGCCTCCATCGTTGGTCCATAGGAAGAACATGATGGTCCCAACCCCTAGGAAGGGATTTCTATCATGTACCAGATTGGATCTCTGAAAGGATAAGGTATTTTAGTATGATTTATGGTTGCACACCCCTAGGTGGTGATTATAAATCATGGATAAAATATTAAAACGGTGGTTATACACTCACGTTAACTTTATTATTAACCTCCCCTAGGAGCTCTGTTAATAAAATTAATGGCCAAAGAAACGATTATTAGTATATGCTGGATCATACGGGTCCTGGATGGCATATATTAATCAGGAGGGGATCCGTGTTCCTGATTGAATTTGGCATGACTCCCCTAGGAGCTTGTTGAATTCTGAGTTGGGAATTATCGTTGTAAGGTTGTGATATTTTCAAGGTTTTGACACATAAACACATTTGTATGATTTTACATGATTGTGTTAACTTACTAAATTATTATATATGTTTGCTTATGTTTGGTATATGATTCTTTATTGTAGATTGAAAATGTCTAAAAACGCTTTATCATCGATACTTGACAAAAACCAATTGACCGGTGAGAACTATAATGATTGGAAACGGAACCTGGACATCGTCCTTTCCTTTGAGAAACTGAAATATGTTCTGACAACTCCTTGTCCTCCCGAGCCTACGGGAGACTCAAGTAATGAGCAATTCCAAGCGTACGAACGCTGGAAAGATGCTAATGATCAGGCCCGCTGCTATGTTATGGCTAGCATGAATAACGTGCTGCAGGCTCAACATCAGGATTATGAGACTGCGAAGCAGATCTTGGATAATCTTGAGGACATGTTTGGAGGCCAGGCCATAACAAAGCGGCAAGGGGCGCTTCGGAAACTCTTAAACTGTAGACAGAGACCGGGGACATCTGTAAAGGAGCACATGATGTTGGTCATGGGTTACCTCGCTGAGGCTCAAACCAATGGAGCCGACATCGATGCTGAAACTCAGATGACTATGGTCTTTGAGACTCTGTCTAAGGAATTTATTCCGTTTAGAGCTACTTTTAATCTAAGCAATAGACGGGATATGACCTTGACAGAACTGATGAAACAGTTACAAGAGTTTGAACTGTTGATCAAGGAGTCTCTTGCTGGTGGAGAGGCCAATATGGTAGCTGCTTCTGGTTCCAATCCTAACTCTGGGAATGGAAAGAAACAACGGGCCAAGAGTGGGAAGTCTTCTATTCCTATTGCTACCAAGAGCAAGAAGAAGAAGAAGAAGAACCCAAAGAAGCTTAAGTGCTTCTTTTGTGGTAAGGTCGGGCATATAAAGAAGCATTGCAAGGACTTCCTTTCCAAGGGAGGTAGGTGTGATCTTCTATATTTAGAAACTTGTTTGGTTGAGGAATCCAGTGACATTTGGGTCATAGATTCTGGTGCAACTAATCATGTTTGTGTTTCTCTGCAGGGATTCAAAGAAACGAGAAGTCTACTTCGTGAAGACTTAACGCTTCGGATGGGCGATGGATCCTTGGTCTCAGCGGAAGCAGTGGGAGATGTCCATCTTTATTTTGATAATTATAGGAGTTTAATTTTGCGAGATTGTTTTTATGTTCCTAAATTTAAAAGGAATTTAATTTCTGTATCTTCTTTATTTAAAGAATCCTACGTGGTATCTTTTAATGAAAAAGTGGTGATTCGTAAAAACAAATCTTTTATCTGTTCTGGATGGATGCAAAATAATCTATATTTTATCAAACCTAAGATGGACCTATTGCTTAATGCTGAGATAAATGATAATAACTCAAAAAGACTTAAAACTTCTCACTCTAATAAGACTTATCTTTGGCATTTGCGCCTTGGCCATATTAACCTAAATAGGATTCAAAGGTTGGTAAGGGATGGACCTTTAAGTCACTTAAAGGTGGAATCTATACCTCAATGTGAGTCTTGTTTGGAGGGTAAAATGACCAAAAGACCATACGGGTCTAAGGGCAATAGGGCCGAAGGGGTTCTAGAACTTGTGCATAGTGATGTTTGCGGACCGATGAACATCCGGGCACGAGGAGGGTATGAGTACTTCGTTACTTTTATTGACGATTACTCAAGATATGGGTATGTGTACCTAATGCACCACAAAAGCGAAACTTATGATAAGTTCAGGGAGTTTCGGGCTGAAGTGGAAAAGCAATTGGGTAGACCCATAAAGGCACTTCGATCTGATCGAGGTGGGGAATACCTTTCTGATGAGTTCTTGGGACACTTGTTAGAGAATGGGATTTTATCCCATTTGACTGCGCCGGGCACTCCGCAGCAGAATGGCGTAGCAGAGAGAAGGAATAGGACTTTGTTGGACATGATTCGGTCCATGATGAGTTATTCATCATTGCCTTTATCCTTTTGGGGATATGCACTACAAACCGCATGTTATCTTTTGAACAATGTGCCTTCAAAATCGGTCCCTAAAACTCCTCACGAGTTGTGGACAAGACGGAAGACATCCTTAAACCATATTCGCATATGGGGATGTCCAGCTCATGTCCTGTTTAAGGATCCGAATAAGTTGGAAGCACGTTCAGAAGTTTGCGTGTTTGTAGGATATCCAAAAGGGACTAAAGGGGGTTATTTTTATAACCCAAAGGAAAATAAAGTCGTGGTTTCAACTAATGCAACTTTCCTTGAGGAGAGTTACATGAACGACTTTAAACCTCAAAGCAAAGTGGTGCTTGAGGAGTTGAGGGGTAATCAGTTTACTCATGAGGTTCCGAACGAAACCATTCCGATCGGTGTAGAAAAACCAAACAAACCTGAACAACAACCTCAGGGGCTTCGGCGTAGTGGGAGGATCGGGTGTCAACCTGAGAGGTATATGTTCAATGGGGAGGTCTTTTTGGCTGAACCGGATGAACATGACAGGGATCCTTATACTTACGCAGAAGCTATGGAGGATGTTGATTCAAGACTCTGGACAGAAGCCATGAACATTGAGATGAAGTCTATGGAGACTAATCGGGTCTGGGAGCTTGTGGATCTTCCCGAAGGGGTAAAACCCATAGGGTGTAAGTGGATCTACAAGAGGAAAAGAGGAGTGGATGGAAAGGTCGAAACCTTTAAGGCAAGACTGGTAGCTAAGGGTTATACGCAAAAGGAAGGAATCGATTATGAGGAAACCTTTTCGCCTGTAGCCATGCTAAAGTCCATCCGGATTCTCTTGTCCATAGCTGCCGCTCTCGACTACGAGATTTGGCAGATGGATGTCAAGACGGCTTTTCTGAATGGCTATCTTGATGAGTCCATTTATATGGAACAACCAGACGGGTTCAAGGTCACGGGTCAAGAGGGTAAGGTTTGTAAGTTGCTAAAGTCTATTTATGGACTTAAGCAGGCTTCTCATTCTTGGAACATAAGATTTGATCAAGTGATCAAGACTTATGGGTTCTCACAAAATGTGGATGAACCATGTGTTTACAAACACATTAAGAATGGGAAGGTGGTTTTTCTACTACTCTATGTAGATGACATTCTGCTAATTGGCAATGACGTTGGGGCGTTGTCATCGGTCAAATTATGGTTGACCAAGCAGTTTGACATGAAGGACTTGGGTGAGGCTAATTTTGTTCTCGGTATCCAGATCTTTCGGGATAGGAAGAACAAAATGATAGCTTTGTCACAGGCCGGGTACATAGATAAAATTCTCAGGAGGTTTGCAATGCAGGATTCCAAGAAAGGTGGGCAACCATCTAGGTCTGGAATTACTCTTTCTAAGAAAGACTCTCCAAAGTCTAATGAAGAAAGAGAATACATGAAGAAGGTACCTTATGCTTCGGCAGTGGGTAGTCTCATGTATGCCATGCTTTGCACTCGACCGGATATTAGCTATGCGGTCGGGATTGTGAGTCGATTTCAGGCGGATCCAGGACCAAACCATTGGGTTGTGGTAAAGCATATTTTCAAGTACCTGAGAAGGACTCGAGGGTATATGCTTGTGTATTCGGGTGAGGATTTAACTCCTCTAGGATACACTGATTCGGATTTTCAATCCTGCTTGGATTCTAGGAAATCGACTTCAGGGTTTGTGTTTACTCTGGGTGGCGGTGCCATCAGTTGGAGAAGTGCGAAGCAAGATTGCACTTCGGATTCAACGATGGAGGCCGAGTATGTGGCGGCTAGTGATGCTTCGAAAGAAGCAGTGTGGCTCCGCAAGTTCCTTGGGGATCTTGAGGTAGTTCCTGGTATGGATAAAGCGGTATCACTGTACTGTGATAACAGTGCGGCGGTAGCTAATGCTAAGGAACCAAGATTTCACAAGAAGAGTAAGCATATTGATCGGAAGTATCATGTGATAAAGGACTTCGTTGAGAGCGGGCATGTCACGGTGTGCAAGATCGCGTCAGAGGACAATTTAGCTGATCCATTTACGAAGACACTTTCTGGGAGAGTCTTCGAAAGGCATGTGGAAGCTATGGGGATGCGAAATTTGCAGTATTTACTCACTTAGTGCAAGTGGGAGATTGTTAGACATGTATGCTCTAAGGAGTAAAAATGTAATACGTTTTTGGAGACATTTTTATCAATAAAGAATTTATTCATTTATATATATACCAAATATTGTCCTCTTTAAGTTCATATTTGTTGAATGTATGATAAGCAAACAGTAGTCTGAGACTGTCAGTCTAAACCTTAAGAGTTGGGCATATGATGGGATGATTATGCGGTAGACACGACTCTTAAGGTGATGGTCTAAAATATATGATCCGCAATCGAGGGAATAAAGTTGGGCGCTTTATTCATGTAAAGATTGTTATGTTGTCTATATCCCTTTTGGGAGATGGTTTGTCTTGGCCATCGGAGTTGGACTCCGTGAATAGAAACATTGGCGCATTGTCATAGGTGACGATGTGTTGGATCGGGACATAAAGTGAATTGATTTGGATTAATAATTCTGTCTTGTCAAATCGATTCACTTTAGACAATCATTTGTATTGTATCTTAATCCTGAGATGAATAATGGGCCCGTTGTCTCGACTTGTGTCTTTTGATGTACCAATGGGTGACTCCCACATCTCTATAGTGGCATGCATGCCGGTACGTTGGAGGCATGACTCTTGGTAGCGTAGACTTGTTATTCATAGATATGGAATCCATAGCTCCTCTTTAGGAGTAATGATATCCTCTTATATGCGTTGTCCTGTAATTGGAAAACTGGAGCGCTCAACCATTTGGATACATAGGTGTAACCGAATGGTATACTATCTTTGGATGGTAAGTTTTCTAATGGTGAGACAATGGAATGTAAGATTAAAATAATCGAGAAGGTAAGACAGAACTTGTCCTTAAGCCGATTATGGATAATCATATGGGGATGCGATACACTATGATATGTCATGGAGACTTAGCTACACGAGCTTCGTAATTCTATAAAGTTCGAGAGTGCAGCTCCAAGCTTTTAGTGGAGTAGCGTTGGAGTTGATAATTGTGAAATGTATATCTGGGATATTGGGTTTCATAGTTATCATGAGCTTGAACTTTATAGGTCCATTTTGGTCCCCTTTGCTAGCTCACAAAATCCTGTAACGACACGGCGTGCTTTTTCAATAATTGGTGACTTATGTCGGATTTATCAGATTGGTTTAAAATTTATAAGAATCAAATAATTCATGTCTGTTTATCGGTTGAATTAATTATGTAAGAAATTAGTTCAAGATGAACTTGTTGAATTATGGCGTTCGGATAATTCTTGTCAGTTTATCGGTTGTTTTAATTTTGGACAATTAGAACAAGATAAACTTGTAGAATTATTGTGAATTGATTTATTTTCTTAGAGATTATCTTGATAAAGTTTGTTTTGATCAGATATCTTTTCTATTGGGTTATTTGAATCAAAACTGAGACTTTATCCTTTAGAATCTCGGGTGGAAAATAAAAGATTCGCGGAGATTTTTTCTTGGCAGTTCGGCATGCCGGATGACGTGTTCGGCCTGCCGAACTGGCCAGTTCGGCCTGCCTATCTCACAGTTCGGCATGCCGACCGCGACAGCTAAGATTACGCGTTTTTCACGCGTATCTTATCAGATATTGATCCGAACTTGATTCTATTTCGATTTTTTGAGACCTAATCTGATATGGACTGACCCCAAGGACCAATAGGTATAAAAAGGGAGTGAGTCTAATGATTTACTCAGATCAATTTGAGAGATTAAGAGTGATACTCTTCTAGTGAGCATCTAAAAACTCCCTGAGAGCTTTTGTTCACAAATCACGAACACTAGCTTTGGGTTCTCTCTATTGGTTGGAAGGAGAGTCACCGGTGGAAGAGCTGTACGTGTGAGCCCACACTCACTCCGGTTGTGGATAGAGAATAGCAAAGAAGACCAGTTGGTTGAGGCTCTTCTGGAACGTTACTTCTCTACTCAGGTCGCGGAGGTTCTTCAGCACACTGAGGTTAGTAAGATCTGTTTAATTTATACATATAACATGTCAAACTTGTGTTTTGGAAAATACTCTGATGGAATTTTTTTTTTTTTTAAAATTCCGCTGCGCACTTTGTTTCCAACATTACCAACCTTTGAATCCTATTTAGGTTAATATGACCAAGGCGCAAATGCCAAAGATAAGTCTTATTAGAGTGAGAAGTTTTAAGTCTTTTAGAGTCATTATCATTTATCTCAGCATTAAGCAATAAGTCCATCTTAGGTTTGATAAAATATAGATTATTTTGCATCCATCCAGAACAGATAAAAGATTTGTTTTTATGAATCATCACTTTTTCATTAAAAGATGCCACGTAGGAGTCTTTAAATAAACAAGATACAGAAATTAAGTTCCTTTTAAATTTAGGAACATAAAAACAATCTTGCAAAAATAAATTCCTATAATTATCAAAGTAAAGATGGACGTCTCCCACTGCTTCTGCTGAGACCAAGGATCCATCGCCCATCCGAAGCGTGAAGTCTTCACACAGCAGACTTCTCGTTTCTTTGAACCCCTACAGAGAAACACAAACATGCTTAGTTGCACCGGAATCTATGACCCAAATGTCACTGGATTCCTCAACCAAACAAGTTTCTAAATATAGAAGATCACACCTACCTCCTTTGGAAAAGAAGTCCTTGCAATGCTTCTTGATATGCCCGACCTTTCCACAGAAGAAGCACTTAAGCTTATTTGGGTTCTTCTTCTTCTTCTTCTTGCTCTTGGTAGTAGCAGGAATAAAAGACTTCCTGTTCTTGGCCCTTTGCTTCTTTCCATTCCCTGAGTTAGGATTGGAACCAGAAGCAGCTACCATGTTGGCCTCACCACCAGCAGGAGACTCCCTGATCAGCAGTTCGAACTCCTGTAACTGTCTCATTAGTTCTGTTAAGGTCATATCCTGTCTATTGCTTAAATTAAAAGTAGCTCTAAATAGAATAAATTCCTTAGACAGAGTCTCAAAGACCATAGTCATATGAGTTTCAGTATCGATGTCGGCTCCATTGGCTTGAGCCTCAGTGAGGTAACCCATGACCAACATCATATGCTCCTTTACAGATGTCCCCGGTCTCTGTCTACAGTTTAAGAGTTTTCAAAGCGCCCCTTGCCTCTTTGTTATGGCCTGGACTCCAAACATGACTTTAAGATTATCCAAGATCTATATTCGCAGTCTCATAATCTTGATGTTGAGCCTGCAGCACATTATTCATGCTGGCCATAACATAGCAGCGGGCCTGATCATTAGCATCTTTCCAGCGATCATACGCTTGGAATTGCTCATTACTTGAGTCTCCTGTAGGCTCTGGAGGACAAGGGGTTGTCAGTACATATTTCAGTTTCTCAAAGGATAGGACGATATCCAGGTTCCGTTTCCAATCGTTATAATTCTCACCGGTTAATTAGTTTTTGTCAAGTATTGATGATAAAGCGTTTTTAGACATTTTCAATCTACTATAAAGAATCATATACCAAACATAAGCAAACATATAATAATAATTTAGTAAGATAACACAATCATGTAAAATCATACAAATGTGTTTATGTGTCAAAACCTTGAAAATATCACAACCTTACAACGATAATTCCCAACTCATAATTCAACAAGCTCCTAGGGGAGTCATGCCAAATTCAATTAGGAATACGGATCCCCTCCTAATTAATATATACCTTCCAGGACCCGTATGATAAAGTATATATTAATAATCGTTTCTTTGTCCATTAATTTTATTTACAGAGCTCCTAGGGGAGGTTAATAATAAAATTAGCGTGAGTGTATAACCATCGTTTCAATATTTTATCCATGATTTATAATCACCACCTAGGGGTGTGTAACTATAAATCATACTAAAATACCTTATCCTCTCAGAGATCCAATCTGATATATGATAGAAATCCCTTCCTAAGGGTCGGGACCACCATGTTCTGCCTATGGACCAACGATGGAGGCCTTAGGTCCTCTCTTCGAAAACCTTCTCCCACTCAATCTTTTGAAATCAAAGTTTTATTTTAAGAATATGCATGAACAATTTTAATACGAACGGCACTCCCTATAATATATGACATGTTATCAATATACAAGGCAAATCATATTATAATGCAGACAAGCAAAGCAATAAAGCAAAGCTACAAGCAAAATAATAATAATAACCGTAATATTATGGTTCCACCCTAGAGAATAGAAAACGAAGATTACAAGAGAATAATCGAGACATTTATCTATTCTTCATCCTTGAATCCTCAAGCTGTATCCTTCTTCATGCAATACCTATCTTCAAGTCTTCAATCCCGTATGAATCAAATATTTCATATTTTTGGTCATATCTAAATTTAATGTTTCTCAGAATTGTCCCAAAAATAAAATTAAAACTGCACCAGAAAAATTGCACCTTTTTTGGAAACTTTTTCCAGCTCTTGGTCGGCAGGCCAATCTGAGTGATCAGCCTGCCGGTCATGTTTCATCAGCCTGCCGACCCATGAAGGTTTCGCTTGCCGAACTGAAAGTTTGACCTGCTGGCAGAGCCAGCGGATTTCTACCCCACTGACGGCCTGCTGAACCACACGTCCGGCCTGCCGATCTGTGACCATCGGCCTGCCAAACTGTGATGTCCGACATGCCGACCGAATAGAAATCCATCATTCCAGAAAATACAATTTTATTACAATTCATCAATTTTATTTTCAACAATTCAAAAACATAAAATTAGAGACTCAGGAAATACCTGGGGGTGCCATCATCTTTCTTCTAGATCCATCTTCTTCGGATAATTATTTAATTACAATTTTTTTTTACAAATTTAAAATAAATAATAATTCCAAGACGGAGATGATAGTCCATCATCCAATTACATGAAAAAACCTAGATACATATTCTAACCTCCAAGGAACCATAACCGGTATAAATTAATTAATTAATAAATAATTAAACAATGATTTAATCAACCATAATTAATTAATAAACATTTACCACATAATCCATGACAACATATACAATTTATAGAAACCTAGAGTGCCAACTCTCTATAAAATTCAATTTAAGCATAGGAGAGATTAAGATTACAAAATTTATGCATATAACATAATCACAAACTTGTAAATTTATATAAAAACCATGGCTCTGATACCAATTGTTGGAAAAATAGTATGCAGCGGAATTTTAAAATTTTTAATTCATCAGAGTAATTTTCAAAACACAAGTTTGACATGCTATATGTATAAATTAGACAGATCTTACTAACCTTTGTGTGCCGAAGAACCTCCGCAACCTGTGAAGAGAAGTAACATTCCAGAAGAGCCTCAACCAACTGGTCTTCTTTGCTATTCTCTATCCATAACCGGAGTGAGTGTGGGCTCACACGTACAGCTCTTCCACCGGTGACTCTCCTTCCAACCAATCGAGAGAACCCAAAGCTAGTGTTCGTGATTTGTGAACAAAAGCTCTCAGGGAGTTTTCAGATGCTCACCAGAAAAGTATCACTCTTAATCTCTTAATTGATCTAAGTAAATCATGAGACTTACTCCCTTTATATAGTGATTGGTCCTAGGGTCAGTCCTTATCAGATTAGGTCTCAAAAACTCGAAATAGAATCAAGTTTGGATCAATATCTGATAAGATCTGAGTGAAAATGCATAATCTTATCGCTCGTTGATCGGCAGACCAAACACGTCCTTCGATAGGCCGAACTCCCGCGTAAATATCTCCACGAATCTTTTATTTTCCACCCGAGATTCTATAGGATAAAGTCTTAGTTTTGATTCAAATAGCCCAATAGAGAAGTTATCTGATCAAAACAAACTTTATCAAGATAATCTTTAAGAAAATAAATCAATTCCCAATAATTCTACAAGTTTATCTTGATCTAATTTACCCAAAATTAAATCAACCGATAAACAGACAAGAATTATCTGATCCCAATAATTCAACAAGTTTATCTTGAATTAATTTTATTACAAAATTAATTCAACCAATAAACAGACATGAATTATTTGATTCTTCCAAATTTTAAACCAATCTGATAAATCCGACATAAGTCACCAATTATTGGAAAAACACGCTGTGTCGTTACAGGATTTTGTGAGCTAGCAAAGGGGACCAAAATGGACCTATAAAGTTCAAGCTCACGATAATTATGAAACTTAATATCCCAGATATACATTTCACAATTATCAACTCCAACGCTACTCCACTAAAAGCTTGGAGCTGCACTCTTGAACTTTATAGAATTATGAAGCCCGTAAAGCTAAGTCTCCATGACATATCAAAGTTTATCGTGTCCCCATATGATAATCCATAATCGGCTTAAGGACAAGTTCTATCTTACCTTCCCGATTATTTTTATCTTACGTTCCATTATCTCACCATCAGAAAACTTACTATCCAAAGATAGTATACCATTTGGTTACACCTATGTATCCAAATGGTTGAGCGCTCCAGTTTTTCAATTACAGGATAACGCATATAAGAGGATATCATTACTCCTAAAGAGGAGCTATGGATTCCATATCTATGAACAACAAGTCTACGCTATCAGGAGTTATGCCTCCAACGTACCGGCATGCATACCACTGTAGAGATGTGGGTGTCACCCTTTGGTACATCAAAAGACACAACCCGAGACAACGGGCAGACTATTCATCTCAGGATTAAGATACAATGCAAATGACTGTCTAAAGTGAATCGATTTGCCGAGACAGAATTATTAATCCAAATCAATTCACTTTATGTCCGGATCCAACACATCGTCACCTATGACAACATGCCAATGTTTCTATTCACGGAGTCCAACTCTGATGGTCATGACAAACCGTCTCCCAAAAGGGATATAGAAAACATAACAATCTTTACATGAATAAAGCGCCCAACTTTATTCGCTCGATTGTGGATCATATGTTTTAGACCGTCACCTAAAGAATCGTATCTTCCATATAATCAGTCCATCATATGCCCAATTCTTAAGGTTTAGACCAATAGTCTCAGACTACTGTTTGCTTAACATACATTCAACAAATATGAACGTAAAGAGGACAAGATTTGGTATTTAAATAATGAATAAATTCTTTATTGATAAAAATGTCTCCAAAAACGTATTACATTTTTACTCCTTAGGGCATACATGTCTAACATATACTAATAACATGATAGGGTTGGTCTTAAATCTAGTATCGTTTTTTATCCGAACATGTAATTTAGCCGTTGGATGGAGATCGAACTATTATGATTTAAAAAGAAATAAACAAAAGAGAAAGCAGTATACATAGGCACACCTGAAGACATTAAAAAATCCCAGAAAATCTAACAGATATAGTTAAAAAAAAAAGTAGACTACTAAACATAATGTTGTTTAAGTTGTTTTTGTGGTTTATTTATTTATTTATTTCTTGTTTTAATTTGTTGAATGCATTTATTTGAAGAGGAGAATTCTTCCCCAATTTGGTACCTTAATTTTTTCCCTCTTTTTGTTATTGCCCTTCATCATGGAAGATCGACATCATCAATTTGGTTTGATGGTCGGTGCAAGTTTGAGCTTTCTTCTTTTCCTGTCCCCATTGAATTGATCGAGGTAAGGAATTCCCTTAGTTGTATGGTAAGAGAATATTGAATTGATCTTGGCATATTTGTTAAAATTTGGGATAGAATGTGCTATGCATGTTAAAAATAGGGTGAAAAGGTGTTGGGTATTGATCTATTTGTTGAAAGAAACATTTTATGGCGAATGTCAGGGGCCATTGGTGTGGTAGGAATGGAGTTTGAAAGTTGAGTACGTAGATTTAGGGTTTCACAATTTTGAAGAAGTTTTATTTTTAATGTCAATGAGAAGTAGTTTTTTCGATGAAAGTTATTTCAATATTAGATTAGGTAGGTGAATAACAATTTCCAATCCGTAGAATTGTGTTGTCTTTGATTTTTGATTTTCTTTCATTGATATTGATTCTATTTTGTCCGAGTATTATTAGCCGTGCTTTTGATCAGTTGTTGATGTAATTCGTAGCATAGAAATGGGTAATGTTTGTTCCTATGAATTTGTTTTAAGGAATATATAATTTTTTTGGAATGAAAGTATATCCCATTGCATAAGGACGTTTAAGCTTTGAAGATGGTCCATGTTGCCTCCTCCTCCTTCTTCTTCTTATTATTATTTTTTTCTTTATTTTTTTAACAATTTTGGGGGATTTGCATGTCGGAATCCAAAAGTAGAGTTTTATGAAAGTATTTGCGGCGGTGTTCATATATAGTGTTTGTCTGGAAGATTTTATTAATTAAAGGGATTTTTTTTTTGTTAATTTGGAAGGTATCTTGAGTCGATTGTGTTAGGTAATAATTGATGGAATATTTTTGCATGCCAAAGCAATTCTACAACGTTAATAAAAGAACAACATGAGTGTAACCTTTACACTTGGACTAAAAATATATACTTTTATTAAAGTATAAATAAAAGACTAACATTATCATCAATAAAAGTATAAACAACATGAGTGTAACCTTTACAACAGACTAACATTATCACCAGTAGGATCTGAACAAAGTGGAGCACCGTCTCCATTGATTCCGTATTCATCTTAGATCGACCCAGACGATACATGGCGGCAGTACCTTGACACTCTCCCAAATCAACCTTTGCAGTATGTCAACAACCTCATTGATGCACTTAACAGAGTGGAGGATGTTGATACAATTGCTTCGATCAATTGCAGGCGACTTCATGACGAGAATTGAAAGCTGAAGAGGATCATGGACTTCTTCAAGACTGAATATGAGACCACCCTCATGCGAAAGCGCATTTAAAGACTCTGGAGATGGAGGCAGAGAGCAACTACCATAAGTATATGAGGACTTTGGAGGAACTTATTGTTGGGTTTGATGCCCTAAAAGCTGTGACATTGTACATATTGTTAATAAATAAATAAAATGACATTTATTATTATTTTGGTTGATTATATGTATTATGAATACATTTATAAACATCAAGAAAATTCCATGATTATTTATGTGACTATAAATTTAGCATATAAGTGTTATTTGCTTAGGGATAAAATTTATAGATAATAATCTAAATAGTCCGTAATAATTAATTAAAGTTTGTGATCTTTAATTAAAAATTACAAGTACGGTCCAATCTCATTTAAAATGAAATAGTCATTATCCGGACTATTAATGTAGAGACATTGGATTGGAGGTACTTTATATAATGAGATTATATAGGACTGGACCAGATAAATTATGAATCTCTAATAATCATCCGTTACAAATAGAGTATTCAAATTTATCACTATGATGATCATATATTTGACAGTCTTAATCTTGAGTATTTTTTAGACTCCTATTTATTACATTATGTTTTTTGACTTGCATGGTAAGATTTGTCTAAGCACAGATTATAACTTAGCATCTTGGAAACATAAAGTAATAAATGGCTGGGAATAATATTATACAGATATGGAATCCATTCCTTCCCTATGGAAGTTAGAAAAATAGTTCTCTTGAGTGATAATTCAAGGTTTGAACAGTAGAACGCTCGTTCATAATAAGATTATGAATTAATTGTTCATTAGAGAATTACTGGAACTCAAGGATAAAGATGTAATAAGAGAGGTGAACGGAAATTAAACCTAGCTCTTATTATGAACTATTTATGGAGGACTGACTTATATGTAATGATTATATCAATGGACTACTCGTTAATTTTCTTTGAGTAATTTCACTATAATCTCAAGAGTTCAGTTTCAGGTTTTTAGTGGAATAACACTGAAACTAATAAATTTGGCACATTAATTAAAGAGTTTGATTAAATGTCAAATTTATTAAAGCTTGGGTTATAGGTCCATAGGTCTCCAATACCACCTCCGTAACACTATATTGGATTTTTACATAGAATGAATTATACATGTTTAATTTAGAATTATTGAATGTTGAATTAATTTTTTCACACTTGAATTATTAACGTGACACAGAAAAATGTTCTCTGTGACACATAATATAATGTGATAAATGTTATCACATTTAACTGAGCATTAGTTAATTAATTGATTATTGTTAAAATCTATTCTTAAATAAATGTGATTTATTTTTGAATTTAGATTTAGATATATATATATATATATATGGGTTTGAACCAAATCTTTATATATATATATATATATATATAAGATTTTATAATATATTAATATAATATTTAAAAAAAAAAGTTAAGTAAGTGAAGGACGTGAAACTTCACGCCTCACTTTATTCACACACACATCTATATATATAACCGGATTCGGTCAAATAAATAAAAAAAAAGAAGGAAAGGTAAACTTCCTTTTACTTTTACAGTGACATATATATACATATGCATGTGTGTAAGTGAGATACGAATCACACGTAGTGATTTGGGAAAGAAAAAAAAAAGGAAAGAAAAAGAAAGGGGAAAGTAAAATTACTAATGACTCAGATATAAAAAGGGAGAGATAACAGTTATCTCAAAGATTTTTTTTTATTTACGTAATTTTTAGAGAGAAAAACTGAGAGTTCTTCTCTAAAGAAAAAGGTCTGCTATCTCATGTGTTGAGTACATAGCAGATTCAAAAAAGTGTGAGGAAAATTCATTCTTGTAGTTTGACCCCTACTCGTCTTTCCATTGGTGTGGAGGCCTAGTTTGGAAGATCGTGGTGTCAAAGAGGAAAGCTAGGATACCCTGATAGTATTCAAAAGGTTAGTAAAAAATTCCTAAAGCTTTCTATAATTAAAATTATATATCTATTCCCGATGAACAAAGTTTTCAGAAAATTTTTGTTTGTCAACGATCCGTTCCTTCCATTGCGTTTCATGTTTTAATTCCAACAAATGGCATCAGAGCGGGTTATAGCATATATAATTTTAATTAAACATGATTTTATTTTGATGATATCATGTTTTTGATGCATGTTTGTGGGTACTTTACATCTTTGTTAATTTTTATTCATGTGATGAATGGTTGTTTAATGAAAGGATTTTTGGTCGTTAATTATATGGTCCTTTTGGATTAATAATTTTATTTTCAGTTTGATTAGATCAATCTGTATAAACCCATAAAGGGGTATAGGATTTTTGTAATTTATTATTATTATTATTATTTTTTCTCTTCTCTCCTCTCATTCACTTGCACCACGTGGAGCGATGAAGAAAAAGATGTCCATTGGATTTTTTGGCCCAGTTGAGAACTTTGGGCCTATCAAATTTTAAAGGTAGTCCAGCAAATTGTTGCACAATAAACCACTTGATGAAGACTGCAAAATTGGAGCAGGAAATTATGTATAAATTACAAGAAGACCCCTGTAATTTTATTTTTTATAATTTTATTTTTTGGGTTGTAATTTTAATTATCCAAAAGGACCCGGTCAAAAAATTCATTGTTTATTTTCATTTTTATTTTCATGTGATGATTGTGATAACATGTTCATGCATGATAACATGTCATCTAGGAAAGTGCCCACTTATAGTTATTGTAACATGACATGCATACACTTGGGATATTATTTTTATAAAGGAGTTTATAAAGTGATTTAATATGTGTTAGCATTAATTTAATAAGATTAAATTAATTGGGTTGGTTTTATAGAATCTTAATTTAGTAATCAACCAAATAATGTGAATTTAGTTTTAATAGTTAAGACTTGGTAAAATTCACATCAATTCTAAGTTATCTAATTTTAAATTGTTTAATATTCGGTAACTTAGACAATTCATAATAAATTTAGATTTTTAAAAAATCTGGTAATTTACTTAAGTGTAAATAGAATGAGATTCTATTAACACATAATATAATCTAGTAATTAAAATTTTTTTTTATCTACTAGAATTATGAAACATATGATGTTTTATAAGATAAAACACATCTTTTAAAATAATGAGTGGGAGAAGGTAATATGACAATATAACCTGCGGTCTCCACTATTAGTATAACACCGTGAGATTTAGGTGGCGCCTCGCGACGCATTGATTTCATCCTCCCTACGGAGGTGTCCATTTAAATCAATATCAAGGTTGGCTTCCTTGAGATAGGATTTTATAATGTATTTCAAAATTGACCTACCCTACGGCGGCAATTTTGAGTTAAGTTGTTAAAATCCAAAATAGTGGGTTACACTCATAAAGACATAATTAAATTGTTAATTATATCTTGACCAAAATAAACGGTTATTAATAAATATAGAAAATATAAGATATTTTGAATATATTTATTAATTGAGAATGTCTCAATTCAATTCATAAATAATTTGACCTACCCTACGGCGACACTTTATTTATTAAAATTGAATAATCGTGGAATTAGTAAAATATTTTTTATTTTTCACATGCATCATGCATCACGTTTACTATTCCAAAATATATATTTATGATGTTTATGCAACCATTTTAATTTATGCTATTTTATTTATTTATTACAGCAACAATGTCTAATCCAATCATCGCAATTCTCTCAAATGAAAAATTAACCGGAGATAATTTTGTCAAGTGGAAGAGTAACATGAACATTGTACTAATTTGCGAAAGTTACAAGTTTGTCCTATCGGAGGAATGTCCTCCAGAGCCTGCTACAAATGCTCCTCGTAATGTACGGGAAGCATATGATCGTTGGATTCAGGCGAATAATAAGGCCCGCTGTTTTCTTTTGACTGGGATGTCTGACGTGCTTAGGATGAAGCACGAAAGCATGGAGACCGCTTATGAGATAATGCAGTCTCTGCAAGATATGTTTGGTAAGCCTTCTGAAAAGGCACGCCACGAAGTCGTTAAGGCAGTAATGAATGCAAAAATGAAGGCAGGAATTTCGGTCAGAGAACATATTCTCAACATGGTTAACTATCTCCATGAGGCTGAGGTCAACGGGGCTATGATAGATGAAGCCACACAGGTGGGGATGATTTTGGAAACCCTCTTCCCTGCGTTCCTTCAGTTCAAAAGCAACTATTTCATGAACAAGCTGAAATATAACATGACTGAGTTGCTTAATGAGCTTCAAACCTTCGAGTCTATTTCGAAAGAAAAGACTAAAGAAGCTGAGGCAAATGTTGCAGAAGCTCAACCCTCCTCTTCTGCCCAAAAGAATAAGAAGAGGAAGGGAACTGAAGGAAGTGGTAAGTCTAAGAACGGAGGGCAACCTAAGAAAAACAAAAGCAACAACAACAAAAAGAGCTCAAACCAAAAGAAGCCTAAAGGAAAATGTTTCCAGTGCGGCGTAGTTGGGCACTGGAAGAGAAACTGCAAGAAGTATCTTCAGGAGCTCAAAGAAAAGAAGAACAACGGTAAATCAGATTTACTCGTTTTAGAAGCTTGTTTAGTTGAAGATGATACTTCACCTTGGATACTTGATTCAGGGGCAACTAACCATGTTTGTTCTTCTTTGCAGATGCTTAGTTCTTCAAGGGAGCTTGCCAACGGGGAACAAACGATGAGAGTGGGAACGGGAGAGGTTGTTTCGGCAAGAGCAGTGGGAGTTGTTAAACTTTATTTTAGAAATAACTTTTTAATTTTAGACAATGTTTATTACATTCCTTGTTTTCATAGAAATTTGATTTCTGTTTCCAGGTTGTTTGAACAAATGTTTAATGTTTCTTTTAATAATAATTATGTTAATATTTCTAGAAATGGTTTGGATATTTGTTCTGCGCATCTGGAAAATGGGCTTTACACCTTAAGGCCCAACGAAAAAGCACTACTCAATACCGAAATGTTCAAAGTTAGAAAACCTAAACCCAAGAAGCAAAAGTTTTCTTCTAATAATGAAACATACCTATGGCACCTTAGATTAGGTCACGTCAACCTTGACAGAATTAACAGACTGGTAAGGGAAGGTCCTTTAAAAGAGCTAAAAGTTAGTTTTCTACCAGTTTGTGAATCTTGTCTTGAAGGTAAAATGACTAAGAGGCCTTTCTCTGCAAAAGGCGAAAGGGCCAAGGAACCACTTGAGCTAATACATTCAGACGTCTGTGGTCCAATGAATGTACAAGCCCGTGGTGGTTACGAATATTTCGTCACATTTATTGACGATTATTCAAGGTATGGTTACATATACCTAATGCAAAGGAAATCTGAAACTTTTGGAAAGTTCAAAGAATTTCAAGCGGAAGCTGAAAAGCAATTAGGAAAGACGGTGAAGAGTCTTTGATCTGATCGAGGAGGAGAATACCTTGATACTGAATTCAAGGATTATATGATAGAACATGGTATTCTATCACAACTCACCGCACCTGGAACACCACAACAAAAGTGTTGCAGAGAAAAGAAATAGAACGTTGCTTGATATGGTGAGATCCATGCTTAGCTACTCATCATTACCCACTTCATTTTGGGGATATGCACTACAAACTGCAGTATATCTTCTAAACATAGTTCCATCTAAGTCTATTTCAAAAAAACCTTTAGAGTTATGGAATGGTCGCAAACTTAGTATGCGACATATCCGTAAATGGGGGTGTCCACACATGTGCTGATACGAACCACGCCAAGAACTGACGCGATCCTAACCGAGATTGGTTTCCAAGATCAAATTTCTAACCGGTTTTGGATGGAACCGCGACCCAATGCCCAACAAGAAGCACGAACCTTGGTATGCGAGGACGCCACAATCAGCTATGGAGGACTGACTGATAAGTCTTGGTATGTGAGGACGCCACAATCAGCTATGGATGGACTGATTGATAAGTCTATGAACGCCACAGAAATTTTCGATAAGTTCGAATAGTTCGTTTAGGAACTAAAGAGAATTAAACCTCAAAATTATGTGTTATTACTTGTCTCCCATTGATTGAAATTCGTTACAATATATAGGGGTTCCTAGCGAATTTTCAGCTCCTAATTCCCCATGGAATTTTGGCAAATCAATTACCAAACCACCTAATCTAAAGCAAATAAGGTAAGTGTCCTTAATGGCTTAAAAACTTTACAATAATAGAAATAAACAAATGAAAATAAAGGAAACTAGACATTAAAAAGGTCAAAAGCTGATTCTTCTCGCCATGTGTCGCCTCAAAATGGGAAAGTAACTGAAATGGAAATTACTCAATCCCTTCTATAGCTTGAATCACGCATTTATTGGTCTGGTTGTCGCATGCAATTCCCTCAATGGGCCTCCATGCAATAGCTTGAGCCCAAGTTGCTTGAATCAGCCCAATAAGCGTTTCTTTAAACTTCTTCGCACGAGCTCTCGTAACCGGACCAATGGGAACTTGAATTGGATCTGAATATGTCTCCCACGTGCTCTTGCTTGTGCTAACGATGTCCTCATCATGTGCTGAAAGGTAAGACTGGGAAGTTAGAACCACGTTCTAAAGTATGCTTATTTGTGGGATACCCAAAGGTAACGAGGGGAGGTTTGTTTTATAGTCCACAGGATAAGAAAGTATTTATATCGACAAATGCCACTTTTCTTGAGAATGATTATATGACAAACTATAAACCTCATAGCAAAATTGTACTTGAAGAGTTACTTTCTGATCAGATCAGACAGCAACTGACAACTGTTGTCGAAGGACAAAATGAGGAGACCACATCTTCCTATCAGAATGTCATACCACCTCGACGTAGTGGGAGGGTTGTGAGACCACCTGCTCGCTACAGGGAACTTGGAGAAGCAAATGTTGCTATCTCTGATAATGGTGAAGATGATCCATTGACATATCGTGATGTAATGGAAGTTTTTGAGAAGGAAAAATGGCTGGAGGCTATGAACCTTGAAATGGAGTCCATGTACTCCAATTTAGTCTGGGATCTTGTAGACCTACCTGAAGGGATAAAACCCATAGGGTGCAAATGGATTTACAAGAAGAAAAGAGGAGTGGATGGGAAAGTTGAGACTTTCAATGCTAGGCTTGTGGCAAAGGGTTATACCCAAAAGGTGGGAGTTGACTATGAAGAAACTTTCTCGCCTGTAGCTATGCTTAAATCCATTCGGATTCTTTTATCTATTGCTGCTTGTCTTGATTATGAGATATGGCAAATGGATGTCAAGACTGCCTTTTTGAATGGCTATCTTGAGGAAAGCATCTATATGGTGCAACCAGAAGGGTTTGTAGTCAAAGGTCAAGAGCAAAAAGTTTGCAAGTTGCAGAGGTCCATCTATGGACTCAAGCAAGCTTCAAGATATTGGAACTTGAGATTTGATGAAGGATCAAATCTTATGGTTTCGATCAAAATATTGATGAACCTTGTGTTTACAAGTACATCAAAGATAAGAAGGTGGTCTTCTTGGTTCTTTATGTAGATGATATCCTACTCATTGGGAATGATGTAGGCGTATTATCTGATGTAAAGAAATGGCTCGCCAGCAATTTCCAAATGAAAGATTTAGGAGAAACAAGTTATGTTCTTGGAATCCAACTCATAAGAGATCGCAAGAACAAACTGTTGGTGCTGTCTCAGGCATTGTATATCGATAAGGTACTTATCAGATTTTTGATGCAAAACTCCAAGAAAGGTAATTTGCCTACACGTCATGGAGTTTATCTTTCAAAAGAGCAGTGTCCGAAGACACCTCAAGAGGAAGAAAATATGAGACGGGTACCCTATGCATCTGTAGTAGGAAGTCTAATGTATGCCATGTTGTGTACAAGACCTGACATTTGCTATGCGGTGGGTATAGTCAATTGGTATCAATCCAACCCAGGATTAGATCATTGGGTAGCGGTTAAACATATTCTCAAGTATCTTAGGAGAACAAGAAACTATATGCTAGTTTATTTTGGTGAGAATTTGATTCCCATTGGATACACTGATTCTGATTTTCAATCAGACAAAACACACGTAAATCTACGTCTGGATCAGTGTTTACTTTTGGTGGTGGAGCCATAATTTGGAGAAGCATGAAACAATCTTGTATTGCTGATTCAACTATGGAAGCAGAATATGTGGCTGCTTGTGAAGCAGCTAAAGAAGCTGTTTGGCTCCGTAAGTTCTTAAATGATTTGGAAGTAGTTCCAGGCATGGATAAACCACTCACACTGTATTGTGACAACAGTGGTGCAGTGGCAAATTCAAGAGAACCTAGAAGCCACAAAAGAGGAAAGCATATAGAAAGAAAATATCATTTGATTAGAGAGATAGTGCATCGAGGCGATGTGGAAGTTGTGAAGATAGTGTCAGAAAACAACCTTGCCGACCTTTTCACCAAGACGTTACCTGCAAAGAGCTTTGAGGGACACTTGGAAGGCTTAGGTCTTAGAGACATGTCTCACCTGCTTTAGGGCAAGTGGGAGATTGTTGGGTTTGGTGCCCTAAAAGCTGTGACATTGTACATATTGTTAATAAATAAATAAAATGACATTTATTATTATTTTGGTTGATTATATGTATTATGAATACATTTATAAACATCATGAAAATTCCATGATTATTTATGTGACTATAAATTTAGCATATAAGTGTTATTTGCTTAGGGATAAAATTTATAGATAATAATCTAAATAGTCCGTAATAATTAATTAAAGTTTGGGATCTTTAATTAAAAATTACAAGTACGGTAGTCATTATCCGGACTATTAATGTAGAGACATTGGATTGGAGGTACTTTATATAATGAGATTATATAGGACTGGACCAGATAAATTATGAATCTCTAATAATCATCCGTTACAAATAGAGTATTCAAATTTATCACTATGATGATCATATATTTGACAGTCTTAATCCTAAGTATTTATTAGACTCCTATTTATTACATTATGTTTTTTGACTTGCATGGTAAGATTTGTCTAAGCATAGATTATAACTTAGCATCTTGGAAACATAAAGTAATAAATGGCTGGGAATAATATTATACAGATATGGAATCCATTCCTTCCCTATGGAAGTTAGAAAAATAGTTCTCTTGAGTGATAATTCAAGGTTTGAACAGTAGAGCGCTCGTTCATAATAAGATTATGAATTAATTGTTCATTAGAGAATTATTGGAACTCAAGGATAAAGATGTAATAAGAGAGGTGAACGGAAATTAAACCTAGCTCTTATTATGAACTATTTATGGAGGACTGACATATATGTAATGATTATATCAATGGACTACTCGTTAATTTTCTTTGAGTAATTTCACTATAATCTCAAGAGTTTTGTTTCAGGTTTTTAGTGGAGTAACACTGAAACTAATAAATTTGGCACATTAATTAAAGAGTTTGATTAAATGTCAAATTTATTGGAGCTTGGGTTATAGGTCCATAGGTCCCCAATACCACCTCCGTAACACTATATTGGATTTTTGTAAAGAATGAATTATACATGTTTAATTTAGAATTATTGAATTCTGAATTAATTTTTTTACACTTGAATTATTAACGTGACACAGAAAAATGGTCTCTGTGACATATAATGTAATGTGATAAATGTTATCACATTTAACTGAGCATTAGTTAATTAATTGATTATTGTTAAAATCTATTCTTAAATAAATGTGATTTATTTTTGAATTTAGATTTAGATATATATATATATATATATATGGTTTTGAACCAAATCTTTTTATATATATATATATATATAAGATTTTATAATATATTAATATAATATTTTTTTTAAAAAAAAGTTAAGTAAGTGAAGGACGTGAAACTTCACGCCTCACTTTATTCACACACATATATATATATATAACTGGATTCGGTCAAATAAATAAAAAAAAAAAGAAGGAAAGGTAAACTTCCTTTTACTTTTACAGTGACTTATATATACATATGCATGTGTGTAAGTGAGATACGAATCACACGTAGTGATTCGGGAAAGAAAAAAAAAAAGGAAAGGAAAAGAAAGGGGAAAGTAAAATTACTAATGGCTCAGATATAAAAAGGGAGAGATAACAGTTATGTAACGCCCCTTAATTCGGACGTCACAGATATCGTTACATACTTACATTCATACATGCTTAAATAATTAAACTCATAGACAATATCAACTCAATCGTACTATAGATTTTAAAAGTACTTAAACTTACATTACCAGGATCCATTCATACGTTTTTTTTTTTTTTTTTAACTTAACGTTGTTTCGAAGAACATAGTTTAATTTTATTCCATAACATAATTTATTCGTTTATACTTAAATTATTCATGAACTTATTTAATAATATTTGATAATCAAATAGTAAAATCAAGACTTATTAAAATCTCACATTAAATCACTTTGATCATCACATCTTTGAAATCCACTTATTCCCACAGTTCGGCAGGCCGAACTTGGGACTTCGGCAAGCCGAACAACATCGGCAAGCCGGAGCGTCTTCCACCGGCAGGCCGGCAGAAGCTTTGTAATTCGGACCAAAAATTCATCCAGGTTCGGTAGGCCGAAAAATCGATCGGTCGGCCGAACTTCTGGTCTTCGGCAGGCCGAACACGGAGTTCGGCAGGCCGTCCGAGACCAAATCTACTTTGGAAAAAAATTTAAAACGTTCTAACTTTACGTAAAATATAGCGGAAGTTCATAATTCATAAAAAAATATGATAAAATAACTTATAAAACCATAATATAAGTGTTCTAAAAAAAAAACTCAACATAAAATATGTTCAAAATATATAATTTTATTAAATCATAAATTCATTTCTTCTTGGCGTGCTTCCGGTTACAATTCATCGTTCATGTTGCTCACACGCCGTTCCATGTCCTCCACCTATTCCATGACTCTCTTACCCTTATCTGCAACATGACATATAAAACATGAATAAGCTAATGCTTAGTAAGTACATGAAATTCTCACAATTTAAAACATTTCATAAACATTAACATCATCATCATCATCATTGTTATCGTATCATAAAAGTGCCTTAAGCACAAATTCATAGAAACATATCTTTCATAATATTGACCATTTTAAAACTTATTCCATATATATATATTTTTTATATTCTTAAGGGCCCAAGTGTTGAGCCTTAAACATCATCATTGGCGCGCCGTCATGAGAGGAGAAGGGTAGCTAATCCCAAACCAAACATGACATCATAGCATATCATTTCATAACATTGGGTGTGCAACACTTATTAGGTGATACATATATACATAATTTTTATACTTTGAAACATACCATAATCATCATACATGCATAACTTTAAATCATGAAAAACTTTTCATAAGAAATCTTTTAAGAAAAATCATCATAAAATCATCATGAAAATCCTTGTAAACATATCATTAAACCTTGAAAAAGTGTCATGTTGCAGGTGAGAATGTACTTACTTTATCGATAGCTTACTTAACCTTAATATTGCACTTGGTGACGACACCGCGGTCTCGTTGTGCTCGCTTCCTTAAGTGTCCATGCCATATATCCATTTTAAGATGCAATAAAAAAAATCAATACTTATCATAAAATATCCATACACTCATCTCATATTTTAAATATTATTCAAAACCCTACATCTAAACATAATTATCTTTTAAATAAAACATTTTTGAACAATATATATATTTATATTTTAATTCAAAACTTCATACAAGCATCATATTATCATGCATGAAATTATTTTTATAATCATAAAATCTTTTAAACATACATAACATTTTATAATCAAAAATCCAGAAATAACATTTATTAAAACATTTCATAATCATAAAATACATTCATCTTACATACTCATACATAAGCATAACTAACAACTTTTCACGAAAACATCATTCTTTACCTCTTGAATAATCATTACACTTTTCATACCTTCAAAATTAAACAGTAACATTTTACTGTGAGGGGTAGAAGACAGAAATATTCATTTTTCATAAAACGTTAAAATGACATAAAACGTGAAGAGACATCACACATAACAAAATACAATACCTAAAGAAGACATTGTAGACGAAATTTGAAGAGGAGAACATCTTTTTACATTTACCAAAAAAAAACTGAATTCATACCTTGAAGTTTCTTCTCGAAATTCTTGAATTCGATCAACGAAACAAGACTTCTCTCTTTTTTTTTTTTTTTACAATATGCTCAGAAAATTTCCGTGGAAGAGAGAAAGAAATTTCGTGAGGAAGAGAAGAGGAAGAGAAGTGAAAGAATGTCTCAGAAATTTTTGAGAGGCAAAACGTGTGAAGGAGAGAAAATAATGAAAAAGGAAACGTTAAAATTTTTAACGCAATAAACACCATTGATGGGAATTCAATTCCCTTCATTAAGTCAGAAAAATTCTGACTGTTGGGGGCGTGACGTGAGGCGTGAGAGGAGGAAAAGAAAATAATGAGAGAACGTCTCAGAACCGAGAAAAATTATTTGAGGAAAGAGCGTAAAATTTTTTTTTTTAACATAATGTGTATAATAAAGAGTCATTACTCTTCATTAAGTCAGAAATTTCTGACTATGAAGAAAGTGATTGGCGTGGGAAAGGAGGAGAATAGAAAAGGAAGGTCAAACATCATCAATCTTACCTTAACTTACCTTCTAAAAATAGGAAACCTCTTAATATAATACAAATCTAATCTTTTAGTTTCCTTAACTGATAAAAAAATTCCATTATTATGCCAATTAATCACATTAATTCACCCAATTAACGTAATTAACTCAGTCATAACTCTGGAGAGATTTCTGCTGACTGTTTGTCAGCTTTGTTCGGCCTGCCGATTTTCCTTCTTCGGCCTGCCGATCTGTCATTAAATGCCATAACATAAAACATTCACACATCATTGCATCATAAATAATCATATATTTATAATTTCACATGAACACTAGAGCACAACGATTCCATGCGGTCGTCACCTGTCACAAATCTTGACATAAAAAGTTAGTAACATGCACATCACATATCATATCATATAACGTTATTTATTAATAACATTCCTTAATAGCGTTACTAACTTAACGTGGTCTGTTATATAAAATAGGCGGGTGTTACAATTCTCCCCACCTTATTAAAGTTTCGTCCTCGAAACTTAGAACAAATGTGGATACAAAAATTTCATGTCATCTTCACGTTCCCATGTAGCTTCTTCAACTTGTTGATTTCGCCATAACACCTTGACCAATGGAATTTCTTTATTCCTCAAAGTCCTGGTTTTTCGATCGAGTATCTTCATTGGCTTTTCTTCATAACTTAGGTCTTCTCGTATCTCGATCACTTGTGGCTCAATCACATGCGTAGGGTCTGGAACATACTTCTTGAGCATGGAGACATGAAATACATCGTGTATTGCGGACATTTCAGTTGGCAACTTCAGCTGATAAGCTACTTTGCCTATTTGTTTAACAATTTCATAAGGACCGATGAATCTTGGGCTTAACTTGCTTTTCTTCCCAAACCTCATAACCCCTTTCATTGGTGCAACTTTCAAGAACACATATTCGCCTACAGCGAACTCTAAAGGTCTTCTTTTGTCAGCATAACTCTTTTGACGGCTTTGAGCAGTCTCTATTCTTCTTCTTATCAACTTTATCATCTCAGAAGTTTCATTTACAAAGTCGGTTCTTTCAGCATCAACACTTTCCATCCACTTCTTTTCACCAGCTTCGTGCCAACATATAGGTGACCTGCATTTCCGTCCATACAGTGCTTCATATGGTGCCATTCCAATTGTCACCTGAAAGCTGTTGTTGTAAGCAAACTCTGCTAATGGTAACATTTTACACCAGCTGGTCTTAAAATCGAGAGAACATGCCCGTAGCATATCTTCTAAAATCAAGTTCGTCATCTCTGTTTGGCCGTCAGTTTGTGGATGAAAAGCTGTACTGAAATGAAGCCTGGTTCCCATTGCATTCTAGACACTTTTCCAAAATTTAGATGTGAAC
Organism: Artocarpus heterophyllus; assembly: GCA_025403435.1. NCBI lineage: Eukaryota > Viridiplantae > Streptophyta > Magnoliopsida > Rosales > Moraceae > Artocarpus > Artocarpus heterophyllus. The sequence continues at coordinate 5,503,702 of CM046339.1, read as the reverse complement.
CTACCATCACGATCTGAGATAATTGACTTGGGAATCCCATGTAGTCGTACAATCTCCTTAACATAGAGTTTTGCTAATCGTTCCATGGAATAAGTGATCTTGATAGGAATGAAATGCGCCGTCTTCGTCAGCCGATCCACAATTACCCAAATTGCATCATAGCCGTTCGTAGTTTTGGGTAAGCCGGTAATGAAATCCATTGCTATTTCCTCCCACTTCCATTCTGGTATTTGAATAGACTGTAGTTCACCACCAGGTTTCTGGTGTTCAGCCTTTACTTGCTGACATGTCATACATTTCTTCACATACTTTGCAACATCACGTTTCATTCCAAACCACCAAAAGTTACCCTTTAGATCATTATACATCTTCGTTGCACCTGGATGAATAGAGTAAGGAGTGTCATGAATTTCTGCCAAGATCCTCTCCCTTAAATCATCAACATTGGGAACACATAAACGATCCTTAAGGTAAAGAGTTTCGTCATCCGTAATACGAAACTCTTGACATTTTCCGTCTTTTATTTCATGCTTAATCCTTACAAGGCTCACGTCGTCATCTTGCTTACTCCGAATTTCATCATACATTATCGGAGCAAGAGAGAGTGCTGATAGCTGGCCTGCTATAAGTTCTAAACCAAAGTCTAGAATTTCCTTCCTTAAAGGTGGAGACATTGCTTGCATAGACATCAATGTGGCAACTGACTTCCTACTTAAAGCATCAGCTACTCGGTTAGCTTTACCAGGATGATAAAGGATTTCACAGTCATAATCCTTCACCAACTCTAGCCATCTTCGTTGTCTCATGTTCAGGTCTTTTTGCGTGAAGAAATACTTCAGACTTTGATGATCAGTGAATATCTTGCATTGGACCCCATATAAATTGTGTCTCCATATCTTTAATGCAAAGACGACTGCTGCTAACTCGAGGTCATGAGTAGGATAGTTCTTTTCGTAATCCTTTAGTTGCCTTGAAGCATAAGCAATCACCTTTTCATTTTGCATCAATACAGCTCCTAGGCCCATCTTGGATGCATCACTATAGATTACGAACCCATCATTTCCCTCAGGAATTGCCAACACTGGAGCCGTTGTTAATCTTTTCTTCAACTCTTGAAAACTCTTTTCACATGCATCCGTCCATTCATACTTCCTTCCTTTGCGAGTTAAGTTCGTGAGTGGAGCTGCAATCTTGGAGAAATCTTCTACGAATCTCCGATAGTAACCTGCTAGACCCAAGAAACTCCTTATTTCACTTGCATTCATCGGTTGCTTCCAATTGAGTACAGCTTCTACTTTAGTAGGGTCTACCATTATCCCATCCTTTGAAATGACATGCCCTAGGAATGACACTTTATCAAGCCAAAACTCGCATTTAGAGAACTTAGCATAAAGCTGGTGTCTTCTTAAAGTCTCCAGCACGATCCTTAAATGCTCTTCATGCTCTTCCTGACTCTTCGAGTAGACAAGAATATCGTCGATAAATACAACAACAAATTTATCGAGAAAATCCTTGAATACCCTGTTCATTAAATCCATAAAGGCAGCAGGTGCATTCGTCAAACCGAAAGGCATAACCACAAATTCATGGTGACCATACCTCGACCTGAACGCAGTCTTGGGGATATCTCCTTCTTTAATCTTCAACTGGTGATACCCTGATCGTAGATCAATTTTTGAGAACACCGATGCACCCTTGAGCTGATCAAACAAATCATCAATTCGAGGCAACGGATACTTGTTCTTGATCGTCACCTTGTTCAGTTCTCTGTAGTCGATGCAGAGTCTCATAGTGCCATCCTTCTTTTTCACAAATAAGACCGGTGCACCCCACGGTGAGTGACTTGGCCTGATAAATCCTTTGTCAAGCAGCTCCTTTAATTGCGTGTGAAGCTCCTTTAATTCTACTGGGGCCATTCTGTAAGGAGCTTTAGAGATTGGTTCGGTGCCTGGAGCGAGCTCAATCTCGAATTCAACTTCTCTTTCTGGCGGTAGACTCGTCAGATCATCAGGAAACACATCTTCATATTCATGAACGACATGCACATCTTTAATTCTTGTCTTTCCTTCTTGGCTTTTGTCTACAACATTTGCCAGATAGCCCATACAGCCACTTGCTAACAGCTTTCTTGCTTTCATTGCCGATAAAAACATGTGGGGTTTCTTCCTGGTCTCGCCAACATAAACAAATTTCTGATCACCTTCAAGATGGAAGATCACCTTTCATTTCCGGCATTCGATCGCGGCATTATACTTGCTTAGGAAATGCATCCCAAGAATCATGTCATAGTCATGCATGTCGATCACAATGAGGTCGACGAAAAGTTCCCTATCAGAAATCCATAGGGGTACTGCACGCAAACAATGCGTGGATAATATCACTTCCCCGGAGGGTAGTGTCGTAGTGAATCCCTGTCTCATTGGCTCTAAACGAACCCCTAACTTCCTAGCATGTGACATAGACACAAAAGAATGCGTGGCACCCGTATCAAAAAGAACATAAACATCATTACATAAGCTTGTTATCTTACCTGTGACCACATTGGAGGCTTCTGCAGCCACTTGTTCCTTTGTCATGGTATAGATTCGGGCGTTCGTTGGTGGGGCTTCAAGTCTCCCTTGACTAATTAGTGGCCCTTCAAGGGAGGCTTGCATCTGATGCAGCTGGGCCTGAGGAGTAGGTCTCTGTGGGGCATTGGCATTTATCAATTTAGGGCAATTCTTTACGAAATGATCTTCACGCCCACATATGAAACATTGGTTCGTTCCCAGTCGACATTCCCCCGGATGCTTCTTTCCACATTTGGCACATGGTTGGAATCGCCTGTCATTGTTGTTACACTGACCATCATTGTGCCTTTTGTTGTCTTGGCCCTGCTGTTGTTGAGGATTGCCCTTCCTCTTATTGTTTCTCTAGTTTTGACTGTTGTTGTTGCTGTTGTTGTTGTTGTTGTTGTTGTTGTTCCTGTGGGAAGGACGGTTCTGGTTATTAGCATTGTTGGCTTGCTGGTTGGGCTGAGGCTGATTCCTTCTTAACTTCGACAAATGGAACTCAGCACGTTGGGCCCTCATAACAACCTGCTCTTGGGTCCTTGGCGAACTTGCCCCATCAACAATTGCAGCAATGTCTGGTCTAAGGGCTCTTATCAACCTTCTGACCCTTTCATCTTCATTCATAACCATCCCTGGACATAGACGAGCAAGTTGATCAAACTTTGTCACCACATCAGTGACTGTCATATCCCCCTGGCGTAAGCTTTCGAACTCCTCATAATGTTTCCTCGTAACATTCATGTGGAAGAACTTCGTGTTGAACTCGTGAACAAAGTCAGCCCATGACATTTCTTCAACACTTCTGCTCTGTTCGATGCCATCCCACCATATCCTGGCCTCCATAGTAAGGCAGTACGAGGCACAGAGGACCTTTTCATTATCCGTGAAATCCATGAGTCGTAAGGTAGCCTCAATTGTCTTTAACCATCCTTGAGCGACTAGCGGGTCCTTAGAACCCTCAAAGTCAGCTGGCTTAACTCTCTTCCATCTGACCAAAAGGGGTTCCTGATAGGCTGCTCTTGGTTCAGCAGCAGGAACTGGGACTTCATTTACTTGTACTGGTGGCTGCGGAGGAGGAGGAGGCACATCATTGCCTGGTTGTTCACCATTCTGGCTATTAGCCCTTAATGCAGCTATTTCCCGTCGTTGATCCTCCAACTGCCTTTGTAGTTCAGCGATCATCGTCATAAGTCTCTCGTTAGTTTGGGTACGGGTCTGCATTCTTCTATAGCCGTCCATCGTAAATTTCCTAAAATAATAAGGACTTAAAATTCATCTTCTATTTATGAGACAGGTTTTCATTACTATGTCTTTAATCATTAAACATTCAAACCTTAATCTTATTATCATACTTGCATCAATACATCTAACAAACTTACTTGGAGGACTTGGATTGACGTGTGGCGATATGAATTGTAATAGGAAGATTCTCTCTGATACCAAAGCCTGTAACGCCCCTTAATTCGGACGTCACAGATATCGTTACATACTTACATTCATACATGCTTAAATAATTAAACTCATAGATAATATCAACTCAATCGTACTATAGATTTTAAAAGTACTTAAACTTACATTACCAGGATCCATTCATACGTTTTTTTTTTTTTTTTAACTTAACGTTGTTTCGAAGAACATAGTTTAATTTTATTCCATAACATAATTTATTCGTTTATACTTAAATTATTCATGAACTTATTTAATAATATTTGATAATCAAATAGTAAAATCCAGACTTATTAAAATCTCACATTAAATCACTTTGATCATCACATCTTTGAAATCCACTTATTCCCACAGTTCGGCAGGCCGAACTTGGGACTTCGGCAAGCCGAACAACATCGGCAAGCCGGAGCGTCTTCCACCGGCAGGCCGGCAGAAGCTTTGTAATTCGGACCAAAAATTCATCCAGGTTCGGTAGGCCGAAAATCCGATCGGTCGGCCGAACTTCTGGTCTTCGGCAGGCCGAACACGGAGTTCGGCAGGCCGTCCGAGACCAAATCTACTTTGGAAAAAAATTTAAAACGTTCTAACTTTACGTAAAATATAGCAGAAGTTCATAATTCATAAAAAAATATGATAAAATAACTTATAAAACCATAATATAAGTGTTCTAAAAAAAAAACTCAACATAAAATATGTTCAAAATATATAATTTTATTAAATCATAAATTCATTTCTTCTTGGCGTGCTTCCGGTTACAATTCATCGTTCATGTTGCTCACACGCCGTTCCATGTCCTCCACCTATTCCATGACTCTCTTACCCTTATCTGCAACATGACATATAAAACATGAATAAGCTAATGCTTAGTAAGTACATGAAATTCTCACAATTTAAAACATTTCATAAACATTAACATCATCATCATCATCATTGTTATCGTATCATAAAAGTGCCTTAAGCACAAATTCATAGAAACATATCTTTCATAATATTGACCATTTTAAAACTTATTCCATATATATATATTTTTTATATTCTTAAGGGCCCAAGTGTTGAGCCTTAAACATCATCATTGGCGCGCCGTCATGAGAGGAGAAGGGTAGCTAATCCCAAACCAAACATGACATCATAACATATCATTTCATAACATTGGGTGTGCAACACTTATTAGGTGATACATATATACATAATTTTCATACTTTGAAACATACCATAATCATCATACATGCATAACTTTAAATCATGAAAAACTTTTCATAAGAAATCTTTTAAGAAAAATCATCATAAAATCATCATGAAAATCCTTGTAAACATATCATTAAACCTTGAAAAAGTGTCATGTTGCAGGTGAGAATGTATTTACTTTATCGATAGCTTACTTAACCTTAATATTGCACTTGGTGACGACACCGCGGTCTCGTTGTGCTCGCTTCCTTAAGTGTCCATGCCATATATCCATTTTAAGATGCAATAAAAAAAATCAATACTTATCATAAAATATCCATACACTCATCTCATATTTTAAATATTATTCAAAACCCTACATCTAAACATAATTATCTTTTAAATAAAACATTTTTGAACAATATATATATTTATATTTTAATTCAAAACTTCATACAAGCATCATATTATCATGCATGAAATTATTTTTATAATCATAAAATCTTTTAAACATACATAACATTTTATAATCAAAAATCCAGAAATAACATTTATTAAAACATTTCATAATCATAAAATACATTCATCTTACATACTCATACATAAGCATAACTAACAACTTTTCACGAAAACATCATTCTTTACCTCTTGAATAATCATTACACTTTTCATACCTTCAAAATTAAACAGTAACATTTTACTGTGAGGGGTAGAAGACAGAAATATTCATTTTTCATAAAACGTTAAAATGACATAAAACGTGAAGAGACATCACACATAACAAAATACAATACCTAAAGAAGACATTGTAGACGAAATTTGAAGAGGAGAACATCTTTTTACATTTACCAAAAAAAAACTGAATTCATACCTTGAAGTTTCTTCTCGAAATTCTTGAATTCGATCAACGAAACAAGACTTCTCTCTTTTTTTTTTTTTTTACAATATGCTCAGAAAATTTCCGTGGAAGAGAGAAAGAAATTTCGTGAGGAAGAGAAGAGGAAGAGAAGTGAAAGAATGTCTCAGAAATTTTTGAGAGGCAAAACGTGTGAAGGAGAGAAAATAATGAAAAAGGAAACGTTAAAATTTTTAACGCAATAAACACCATTGATGGGAATTCAATTCCCTTCATTAAGTCAGAAAAATTCTGACTGTTGGGGGCGTGACGTGAGGCGTGAGAGGAGGAAAAGAAAATAATGAGAGAACGTCTCAGAACCGAGAAAAATTATTTGAGGAAAGAGCGTAAAATTTTTTTTTTTAACATAATGTGTATAATAAAGAGTCATTACTCTTCATTAAGTCAGAAATTTCTGACTATGAAGAAAGTGATTGGCGTGGGAAAGGAGGAGAATAGAAAAGGAAGGTCAAACATCATCAATCTTACCTTAACTTACCTTCTAAAAATAGGAAACCTCTTAATATAATACAAATCTAATCTTTTAGTTTCCTTAACTGATAAAAAAATTCCATTATTATGCCAATTAATCACATTAATTCACCCAATTAACGTAATTAACTCAGTCATAACTCTGGAGAGATTTCTGCTGACTGTTTGTCAGCTTTGTTCGGCCTGCCGATTTTCCTTCTTCGGCCTGCCGATCTGTCATTAAATGCCATAACATAAAACATTCACACATCATTGCATCATAAATAATCATATATTTATAATTTCACATGAACACTAGAGCACAACGATTCCATGCGGTCGTCACCTGTCACAAATCTTGACATAAAAAGTTAGTAACATGCACATCACATATCATATCATATAACGTTATTTATTAATAACATTCCTTAATAGCGTTACTAACTTAACGTGGTCCGTTATATAAAATAGGCGGGTATTACAAGTTATCTCAAAGATTTTTTTTTATTCACGTAATTTTTAGAGAGAAGAACCGAGTGTTCTTCTCTAAAGAAAAAGGTCTGCTATCTCATGTGTTGAGTACATAGCAGATTCATAAAAGTGTGAGAAAAATTCATTCTTGCAGTTTGACGCCCACTCGTCTTTCCATTGGTGTGGAGGCCTGGTTTGGAAGATCGTGGTGTCAAAGAGGAAAGCTAGGATACCCTGATAGTCTTCAAAAGGTTAGTAAAAAATTCCTAAAGCTTTCTATAATTAAAATTATATATCTATTCCCGATGAACAAAGTTTTTAGAAAATTTTTGTTTGTCAACGATCCGTTCCTTCCGCTGCATTTCATGTTTTAATTCCAACACTTAAAGGCGAGTGCATCAAAACCTACTCTGATTTTGTTGGATCTACCAAAACTACGCTAATTGCAAATTTGCAAAAGTTATTGGTTTCATTTAAACAACTTATTCAAAAACATTCCTAGCACGTTCTAGGAATCAAAATGGGAAGAAGTCCCCGAAATAGATTACATGTGTAATTGTTACTTTGCTCCATTTTAAAAAAAATAAATGTATGTTTACATTTTAATATTTTTTTAATTACATTTCTCATGATCAAATCTCAAATAAATATATAGTGCTTACCAATTTAATCGAATAAAGTTATATATTGTTGTACTTCCAGTCACTGATTCTTCTATTTTATGTACCTTGTCATTTACGAGGAATTAAAAACATGTTTTTTGTTTCTTTGTTTCGTTTTCTTACTTCTTTATTGAATTAACGCCACACTTTTACCCTTGATATATAGTATAATATTACCTATCGCTTTAGGTCACTAAACTTGTCGATCAGTTTTCACCAGTCCTTTGGCTCATAACATGTTCACGTGTGTCAAAAGGTGTGCCAACTCAGTGCACACATAAATGCCGGATGTGACTCGGTATCGGACTTAAGAATACTTATAACATGATAATTGCTTTTCTAGTGGTATTTGGGAAGTGTATTTGAACTAATTTTAGTTAAAAAAATTATAACATGTGAGAGTTTTTACATTGTAGCTTATTTTTTCTTGATACCTTTATATATGAGAGCTTTACAACATAGCAACTAAAAGTTTTGGTTAAAATTAAGATTGTCGAACACATTATATTATGTGTTTTTTTTTTCATAAAATTTTTGTAGACTTTATGGTCTATTCGGAAGAATAGTGCTAGGAACTCCAATTTTACCCGAGGGAACTTGAGCGCTGCGCAAATGACTAACTGCATAGATGAAGGAAAGTGTTTATTTTCCCAAGCATGGTTATATTTTGAGTGGTATCTTGCGAGTGATGGTCGTTATTTCCACTTTATTCCAATAGTAAATGCAAAAAAAAAAAAAAAAGAATCTTCTTGGCATGATAGTCCTTGAAAATGTCTGGTCCTTTGTCATTCATGTCAAAATTCACCTTGTGACCCATTCTTTTGTTTGAGTGTTCTTTGGAAATCGATCAGTTTATTACAGGTCACTCTGTCATATGATAAATAAGAGTGATTTTGAGATTTTGACACAAGTTAAATAATTCTTTACAAGTTTTGTCGCCTATTAATAATGGTTGTAGTAGTGTAAAAATGCTCCTCACATAATAGCAATATAATATTTTGAATAACAAACAACTACAGTGAGTGTGAAAGAAAACAAAACAAAAGCAAAGGAGAAAATAAAAAACCGTTGAACAACTTTCTATTAATACCATTGCACATAAGCAATTGAGATGGAGTCGAGACGAGGTTGAATTAGGGTCAATGTTATAGTCGAGACGCTACCATAGCACATAAGGCGCTAGGCCTAGAAGGATTTGACAAAAGATGTACATAAAGTTCACCAATTCCCAGTTTGTTCGAAAATTTTAAAGAATCTCGTTTTGTTATTTTAAACCATCAATGCCTATCATCCTGACCTATCTTTTCCCTTCATCTTTAATATGTTGCTGAATTTATCATTTGTAATTTCTCTTTTTCATTTTCTTTTGGTTATTATGTCAACTTTGGGCAAAAAAAATATTTTAATTTGGATTACAAATATCTTTGTTTTTATAATAAAAAACTAAGAAGTTGAAAAACGCCACGTAATACTACATTTTGGTGGCACATAATGCGATTTGAACTTTTGCTTTTTCATTCCTATTACTAATTAGACAAAGACGAAGAATTCGGTTTCCTTTGCTTATTTTTGTTCCCAATATATGTAGCAGATATTTTTAACATATATGGAAAATAAGTTCCGTGTGCTACTTCAAGATCAAATAAAACGACGAAACATTTTTTTTTCAGTTTCCACGTGTCAGTGTATCATTCGTTGAATTTAACTTGCTTCGCACGCATCTGAAGGCAATTTGTAAGGAAAGATAGCGCTATCAAAGGAGAGGAGAAAGTGAGGGGACCCACGAGACTATAATATGAGCTGGGAGTAGGTGCGTGCTAGACACGCTTGATAGCCATTGGCTGAACAAGTTTGCATGTCGGACCTAGGTGGGGCCCACGCTAAAGTGAGCTCAAAGTTCTGTCAGGCTACTCGCCCTTCTGGATGCATGTCTTCACACGATCATCTTGGCCGTCCACAAGCTTGATCAGAAGGCTGTGATCATTTTTCAGGTTTTTTTTCTCATTTTCTTTTTTTTTTTCATTCTTGGCCCTTTTTCATACATATTCCTTTTTTCATCCTCAATTTTTTTTTCCTTTTTTTTATTAACATGCTTAATTTTTCGTCATCATGCGCGATGCACGAGGTGTTATCCACTTTTTCAGAAGGAGTTGTTCCAACTTACTTCTACACCACCACCAATTCATATAGACGTTATTTATTATTTTTTTTCCTACCCTCCTCTCATCTCTCACGAGGCATCAATTGCAATAATTTTCCATCTTATTACCGACACATGTAAGAGAAGAAGTTGAATGGGTCAGATTGATAGCCCGAAGGAATGAAGTGATATTTTTAAAATTAAGATAGTAAAGTGGAAATAAGTGTTAACTTTGGGGCCAAAAATAAAAGAAAAATCCTTAGTTTAGAGTAGAATAAGAATGTTATTAGATGTTGGGCTTATTAAAAGTTAGTAGTTTTTAAGGTAAGCACAGTTATTATTTGAGGCAAAAGCAAACCCTATGGCAGTCTAAATTTGATTTGTAATGTATTTTAAAGAATGTCAAGTTGAGTAAATGCTATAATACGGATGTTGTTGATGTATTTTGGGAAAATGAGAACTAGTGTTTAGAAAGTGTAAACATTAATGATAAAAATATGGTTTGTTAAAATAAAACAATTATAAAGATATGTTTACATATTGTTTTACGTAATGGTAAAGTTTAAAATACTGAAAGGCATCAAAAGCTTTTGTAATTTACTCGTTTTTTTGTTAAAGCAAATTAAATCGCTCATTATCCCTTTCAAAAAAAAAAAATCTAAAAATGTGAAGAATCTTTACAACTGTCATTACTTTCTTTTCTTTTGCTTTTAGTTTTTGTTTTTCATCGTTGGATGTAAACACATTATGACAGATGCAAGTCACCATACATTGTGGTTGTATAAAAAAGTTCACCATACATTATGGATGACTATGCTTGATAATTGAAGTGACTGCCTATGACTCATCAAGAGATCTTTTGCTTTTCTTTCTTTTGAACTAAAGCTTTGGGAACCATTTTTTTTAACGAGAGAGAAAAAAAAGCTTGGAATCTATTTGAACTTTAGATTTTAATTTCTTGGATAAAAAAGATAAAGGAACATAGTGCTTTTTATTGTTCTTTTGGAATACAATGGAATTTCCTTTAACTTCAATTGCCCTCTAGGTGCTAGCTAGTTTGTCACCTCGTGGAAAAGCTTGCAGATGGTGGTTACTTTCTCTCTTAGCATCTGTTTGGAAGCTCACTTCCTTCAAACTTAAACACCTATTAGGCCCACCTTAGAATTATAAATTGTGGTCTAAATTTATTTATTTTTATTCTAACCAATATTAATGTGTCGTTTCATGCATAGGTTTTAAATCATAGATGTGGTTTTAAACTATAAAGACGATTCAAATTGGCGTTTAATAGAAATAACTGTAACAGTTTTAAACCACAAAGATTGTTTTAAATTGGCCTAAACACAAAATCTAAACTTGGCCTCCTTAAGTTTAGCCAGTTTTGAACTGTAATGACTGAGGAAACGTCATCAATAACACCTAATATTTAATTAGGTTTAATTAATGAATTTATTCTTAAAAATATAAACTTTTGTAAAAATAGTAATTTTTGTGAAAATTACAATAAAACATGAATGAGCGGCATTGATTGCAAATTTTATGGCATATGTAATGTAATGGTGGATATTATAAAATACAAATTTTATGAGTTTGATGACTTAAAGATTTGTGTATAATATCCATAAAATGAATTTCATGTCACAATTAATTGTGAAATTGTGATATAAATGAATGGATGATTAGAATGTAAATAGGACATAGAGGTTGTCCAAACCCTAACCGGGGTAGAAAGGAGGCCAGAGCAGTATAAAAATACTGCTAAATGAAAACGCAGATACGAAAAATGTCACGATTAGCCTCCAAAAGTGAACGAAAAGTAAGTTAAATATTTTGATACAGTCTAAGGATAGAAAGTACACTAAATTGATCACGGCAATATAGGAAAAATACTGTGTGATAAAAAATTACACAGTATAAATTTTTAATTCCATAAAGTGGACATTTGCTTGAATTCTATTGGGCCAACAAGCCATGCAATGTGGCCCAATAAGATGAGGACACCTAAGGTAGTCTAAGGGATGACCATGAATCATCAAATGTGATAAGGAAGCATTTAAGGCAAAGTTATCACAACTTTTCTTTTCCTTTCTTTTGCTCCAAGATCCAGCAGCCATAACCAAGCTTCCAAAAAAATTTTCTCAGCCCCAAACTTGCAAAAATGACCCCAAACAAGTTTTACAAGCAAGTACAAGAATTTCCCACAAGTTTTAAGATAAAATCCTAAACTTTTTAATGAGTTTTCAAGGGATTTTTCATGGGTAAAGAGGAAAAATTAATTCATGGTATTTTTGCATGGAAAGGAGGCCTAGGAGGGAGTTCAAAGGAACTTTGAAGGCTAAAAATCCAAAAAAATGCCATTTGGGTAAGTTTTAAAGTTCAAAGTTTTGAATTTTGTTTTGATTTTTATTTCTTAAAACCCATGTGAGTTCTTGAGCACATATTTGATGGAATTTCATGTATATGTGATGAATGACAAGTTTAAGTTGTGAAACTTTGGTTTATAGTGCAAAATGGTAATTTTTGCAAAAAGCCATATTTTTGTAATTTTAATGATAGACTTTGCAAAAGTGATGTTTGAGCATGAGAATCTTTTGATTAAGGCATGGAATGATTTCTGTAGGGGTAGAATTGCAAGTTTGAAATGGATTTTTGTAAAAATGCCATAGGGACTAAATTGAAAGAAAAAGTTCCTTCTCGGAAGATTTGAAAAATAGCCAAAACCACCCCTGTACAGTGAGATTTTGAAAAAAGTTAAAACATGAAAGTTGTAGATCTCAATGAAACTGTTAGGCCTCTTGAATGGTTTGTCAAAAAGCTCAATCGTTTGTGAGTTTTTGATTTTTCAAGAATATGTTAAAAGTGAAAAAAGTGTTAAATAGCAAAAATTTCATTTTTCAAAATGATTTAAGGTATGTTACCTTAAGTAAAAATGATCCTTGAGAAAAATAGGAAATTTTGATGCAAAGAAGTAAATTTTAGGCCCGAGGGTGAAATTGTCAAAATTTTCAGTTCAGGGACTAAACCGTAAAGTTTAATGAAAATGGGGCATAATTGAGAAATAAAGAGATTAAACCCACTAGGGTGTTATTTTAAAATTAGTATGTGGTTATTTTTATAAGAATAATAAAATCGAGCTCGGGTAGGTTAGTGGACCCACAGAGGGCAAAATCGTCATTTTTGCCCAAATAACCCAAACCGCTTTGAAATGTTTCCAATGGGATAAAAAAATGACTAGAAAAGTTCCTACCCTTCGTTAGAAACGATAGGGTAAAGTTAGATAGAAATAAGAAAAACCAGTGGTTTTTAGAGTTGTACATAGTAATGCAACTCAATTTATTAACTAACGGATGTTTCGTATCGAAACATAGTGAAATTTGGCTAATGGCTTTGTAATTGGCCAACAGGATCCTAGGAGTCTAGGAAAAGGAAAATCGAGGTTAAGTTGCCCGACATTCGCAACAAGCAAGTACCCTTCCCACCTACAGTATGAAATGTAGGTTTGTATATGTATACCTGTGCATATAATTAAGTGTAAACTTGTATGTTTGCCATGATATGAATACCTAGAGGTATAGTCATGTATGAATAATTGTGAGCATACGAATGGATACCTGTGTGTATAATATGTTATGTACCTGTGTGTACAATAATAAAAATGAGTATGTGTATCATGATTTCGTACCTGTGTGTATAATATGTTAAGTACCTGTGTGTACAATAATGAAAATGAGCATGTGTATCATGATTTCGTACCTGTGTGTACAATGATAAATATTGATTATGTATAAAGTAGGTATCTGTGTGTATAATATGTTAAGTACTTGTGTGTACAATAATGAAAATGGGCATGTGTATCATGATTTTGTACCTGTGTGTACAATGATAAATACTTGAGTATGTATAAAGTAGGTATTTGTGTGTATATTTTATGTTAAGTACCTGTGAGTACATTATGCTATATACCTGTGCGTATATTAATGTGTACCAGTGTGTATATAAAGTAAGTACCTGTGTGTACTATGCTTTGCAAGAGAATTTATGTTTCGTGGATAATATGTGATTATCACTTCATACATGGTATGTCAACCATAATAAATAGACTGGTAAATGAATCACCAGAAAGTAAGAAGAATGTCGTACCAACTCCTGACTCAAGGGGAGTTTAAAGGATATGTTATGGTCACGGTGTTACGTAGACCTAAATGAAATTACGCAATGGTACGAATACTTGGGCCCTAGTAAAGATAAGAAATGATGAGGATAAAGAAAGTTTATAAGAAAGCATAATTGATTCATGCATTCATGTGAATATCCATGTGGGATTTATGGGACTTACTGGGCGTTAGCTCATTAAGTATTTCATGCTGTAGGTATTCCGACAAGAAGGTCAGAATAAGTTCAAATGGTGAGCTGACGGATGGGTGGATGGTGTGCAGATTGGATATGGAATCCGCTGCTGTAATGTTTTTCGCTGTGTATGTTTAAAGTTATTTTGAAATAAAATGTTTAAAAGAAAGATGTTGTAAAAGTAAAATTATTAATTATGTAAGTACAAGTATGTGAAAGTATTTCGGGAGTTACCAAAGTTAATGTAAGCAAATTATTTATTCCCGTTTTAAAAAAAAAATTCCAAATTTTTTTGCCCTTAAGAACGTAAGATAGAGTTTTATCACGGCTCAAAAAGGCAGGTTGTGACAGTTGGTATCAGAACGAAAATCTTGCCATCCTACTGCACATCGTTGTCTTCTCTATTGCCATAGCTCAAGTAAGATAGTTTGATTTTAAGTATAAGAATGTTCAGTACTACTTTATATGACACTGTTATGTTAGTTAAGACAATAAATATAGTATATGGTGGAGCCACATCATGATCGTGATATGGAAGCTGATCGAAGAGCCAGCATTGCTTTTCAAGATGAGATGCCACCGCGGTATTATAGGAGTCGGCAGCCTATGGTGCAGACCGAATGGCTACATGCAGTCGAAGTGATTTTTAACGCTTGTCATATGCCACCGCATCTTCAGGTTTTATTGGTCTCAGGATTGTTGATGAGGGAAACTTTAGTATGATGGTTAAGGATTGAACCTGACAATCAACCACGAGATTGGTAAAGTTTTATACGACAAATTCTAGCTGAGTTGCACCCATACCACCAGCAAACGATATTCCAGTCTAGGTGATTCCGATGTTATGGGCAGATTGGAGACGTCGATTGTACCTACAAGTAGCATCGATATGAGAAAGATACGTAAGCGAACCAGTAGATCATTACATTCTTAAATTTTGCCGTACTATGGTACCACTGATTCCGCCACAATTACCCTTACGGTGCATCTGCGATATGGTTTGGAGAGATCTTCCTAATGTGGTCCAGCAGCAAATGCAGTATTTGGGAAATTACCTTAGCATCCAAGATTCTCTTATGGCGGCATTACATGCAGACCAAAATGTAGCCGCGCTATTAGAAGATCCTCCAGTAGGCATGGAGGATGATGATGATGATGATGATGATGATAATGATAACATTAATGAAGAGCCTGTGCCTCTAGAGCCTATAATCGCAAGTGATGATGAGTTGACTGATTCAGATATGGAGGAAGAAGAGGAATCCTAAGGAGGGTTCCGAACATAGTGACATGTCCAGAGTCGAGTCTGACAAAAAAATTCATAAGAAAATCTTTGTGTATTATGACGTACATAGATGAGAGATTAGTACAGTTTTGGGCTTTGATGCCTTTGTATATGCATGTATGTTCGGCTAGTGGTGTCCTTCTCGGGAAGAAGGTATATGTAGCAGGAAGTGATAATTGCTCCTGGAGATGATATGAATAGTTATGTATGAAAGGAAAGTATGTATGTATGTATGTATGTATGTATGTATGTTAGTTATGCATGTAATGTTATGGATAATGTAAAAAGAAAATGAAAGAGGTTCATGAAATGAAATGAAATGTACGAAAGGAAATGAAATGAAATGTACGAAAGGAAATGAAATGAATGAAAGCTTATGAAATGAAATGTACGAAAGGAAATGAAATGAAATGTATGAATGCTTATGAAATGAAATGTACAAAGCAAGATATTGGGTTCATGTAATTGTGTATGTTTGCATGTATTTATGTTGTTTGAATACATGCAATTATTGATTGGATACTATTAAGTTAATAGTATGTACTAACATAGCAACAAAAATATACGATAAGTATATAACGATTGATAACAATGGCGGATATACCCAGAGGATCGAGGAATCCTGATTTAATGGCTATGATCATGGAATTGCAACAGAAGCTCTAAGCTCAAGAGCAGGAAATGCAAGGTTTAAGGAAACAGTTAGCTAACCAGAATTCTGTATCACCAGTATGTATAGATAGGCCACCCCCAGTACCGCCGCCACAACAAGCGGAACTAGTAGTCTTAGCTGTTCCGGTAGCATCCACTACTGAATTCTATGAAAGATTCTGGAGAATGAAGGCCCTAGAATTTGATGGATCTACAGACGCCTTAGAGGCCGACGATTGGCTTACAGGCATAGAAAGGGTTTTGAAATTTATGGGACTTAGCGACTATGAAAAAGTCCTATGCGCTTTGTTTTCTCTCACTAAAGATGCTAGGAGACGGTGGGAGTCGGTAGAGAGTAAAAGGAATGTAGACAAGATGACAGGGCCATATTTCGTTGAAGAATTTGGCAGGGCTTATTTTAATGTAGAAACCATGGCAGCCTAACAAGAAGAATTTAATAATTTTAAGTAAGGCAATATGTCCGTAGCTGACGCTGTAAAGAGGTTTAATCAGCTAGCACGGCTTTGTCCCGAGTTAGTACCCACTAATCGGGAACGAATAAGACGGTTAATGAGAATGTTCAAAACCAACCTTGCCCTTATGGTCGATATTGGAGGGCAAACTTATAAGGATGTAGAGGATTGCATCAAACGGGTGACCAAAGTTGAGTTTAGAATTGCCCGTGATAAGGAGGAAAGAGCAAGGATTTTCAAAGCATAGAAGGAGGAGAAAGCTTTAGCCAAGCAAAGTCAAGCTGTACAAGTAAAAGGACAAGGAAGTGTTCTAAGTCAAGGGCCGTCCTAGAACTTTCAAGCGGGACGTAGCCGCGTTGCTAACAGCAAGAGGAAATGGAACGTGAATAATTCAAAGAATCCAAAAGGTCAACCCCATAATAGGATTAACAATGTAGGAAACAACAAACCCCTTTGCAGTTAATGCTGGAAAAGACATGTAGGAGAATGCAAGGCTAGCACGAAAAAGTGCTATATCTGTGGGGAAGAAGGGCCTTACGCCAGGAATTGTTTTTCTAATTTCCAAAGTCAGAACAGTCAGGCTCAGCAGAGGTATCAAGGAAACCAATTGCGTACGGTTAAAGTTCAAGCACAAATTGAAGTCCCTAGTGTCAGTCAAGGGCGACTAGAAGCTCCGGAACCAAGTGGGCGAATTTATGCCTACATGACGAAGGAACAAGATGCAGGAACCTCATTGGTGGTGACATGTTAGTTTTCTATTGCCAACACTGATGTATATATTTTATTTGATTCTGGAGTAACATATTCATTTGCATCGCTTAAGTTTGCAAAACGAATAGGAAGTAAAAGAGGTAGGATAGAGTAAACCTTTAGAATTGCACTACCTCTGGGAAGGTATTGAGTATTGATTATTGGTTACGTTATGTACCAATAGTCATACGTGGAAGGGAATTGTATATTGATTTGATAATAATCGATATACAATATTATGACGTCATCCTAGGAATGAATTTTCTAAGGAAATACATAGCTAAGATTAGTCGTCGACACCGTAAGATTACGTTTCGGCCTTCCAAAGTGAGAAGTTTGTGTATTCAGGGAAAGTTTCCCTAAAGCTCCCAAGGCGTTGATTTCAGCATTAAAGGCAAGGAAGATGTTGGAAAATAGATGTATCGGTTACCTGGTGAATTTAATAAGGAAAGATGAAGAAGCTCATTAGGACTAGAGAAAGTCCCCATAGTAAAGGAATTTATTGATGTGTTTTCGGATGAGTTGCCAGGCTTACCACCGGAGCAAAAAAATTTCGTTTGAAATCAAATTGACGCCCGAAACAGCCACGATTTTTAAGGCGCCGTATCAAATGACTCCAGGGAAACTCAAGGAACTTCAGGTGCAACTAAAGGAAATATTGGACAAGGGGTTCATCCGACCAAGTTATTCCCCATGGGGAGCACCTATTCTATTTGTTAAGAAGAAGGATGGAATGTTACGAATGTGTATTGATTATCGGGAACTAAACAAGGTCACGATTAGGAACAAGTATCCACTTCCAAGGATCAATGATTTGTTTAATCAATTGAAAGGAGCGTCAGTATTCTCAAAGATTGATCTACGCTCAAGATATCATTAACTTCGAGATAAAGAAGAAGATATACCAAGAACAGCGTTCCGAACACGTTATGGGCATTATAAGTTCTGCGTCATGCCTGTTAGACTGACCAATGCCCTAGCAGCTTTCATGGATCTCATGAATCGAAGAATACCTCGATAAGTTTGTTATGGTCTTCATCGATGATATTTTCATATACTCAAGAATGCTAGAGGAACATGAAAAGCACTTGAGGATTACACTATAATTATTGTGAAGGCATCAATTGTACGCCAAGTTCTCAAAATGTGAGTTTTAGCTGGAGAAGGTTCAATTCCACGGACATGTGGTGACACGAGAAGGAGTATCTGTCGATCCTTCCGAAGTTGAGCGGTGAGTAAGTGGCCTACACTGAAAAGTGTGTCAGAAATTAGAAGTTTCCTCGATTTAGCAGGCTACTATCGATATTTTGTAGAAGGACTTTCCTGACTTGCGGCACCATTTACTGCACTTACGTGAAAAGCAGCAAAGTATGAATAGACTAAGAAATGCGAAGAAAGTTTCCAAGGATTAAAAAGGGCGACTTACAAGTACACTAGTGCTGACAATACCAGATCCGAACCATAGAACGTTCGTGATCTATAGTGATGCATCAAAAACAGGATTGGGAGCCGTATTGATGCAAAATGGAAAAGTGATTGCTTACGCATCCCAACAGTTAAAGGATTATGAAAGGAATTATCCAACGTAAGACTTAGAATTAGCGGTGGTTGTATTTGTGTTAAAGATATAGTTTCACTACCTGTATGGAGCAAGATGTGAGATTTACATAGACCATCAAAGTCCGAAGATATCTTCATGCAGAAAGAGCTCAACATGAGACAGCGAAGGTGGCTTGAGTTGGTCAAAGACTACGACTGTGAGATTTTGTATCACCCGGGAAAGGCTAATCGAGTAGCCAATGCCCTTAGTCGTAGAACAACATCCTTGCTAGTAACTGTACAGATGTTACCAAAACCTCTCCAAAAGGATTTGATGGAAGTGAAAATAGAGCTAGTCACAGGAAGATTAGCTAATTGATCCTTTCAACCAATTATCTTGGAGAACTTAAAAGAGTGATAAGAAGCAGATTTGTCGCTACATAAAGCTAAGAACAAGGTTCTTGAGAACAAAGAAATCAAATTTAGCATCTTAGAAGATGGTTTCTCCCTTATAAGGGCAAAATCTACATCCCCAATGATGAAGAATTAAAGAAGCAAGTATTAGAAGAACCTCAAGAAGCACCATATGTGGCTCATTCAGGAACTACTAAAATGTACCAAGATTTGAAGGAGCACTATTGGTGGAATGGAATGAAGAACGATACATGCCAGAAGGTAAAAGATGAGCATCAACGACTAGCAGGCGAATTACAAAAGATTGATATCCTAGAGTGGAAATAGGATCAGATAACTATTGACTTGATAATTGGGCTACCCAGAACTACGGGTGGACATGACGCTATATGGGTAATTGTTGATAGATTGACTAAATCAACTTATATCTTACCCATTAAACTTAGCAGTTCTATAGAACGACTAGCTGAACTATATGTAACCTAAATAGTTAGATACCATGGAGTCCTGAAGTCTATCATTTCTGATTGTGATGGTAGATTCCCTTCCAAGTTTTAGAGAAGTGTTCATCAAGCGATGGGAACAAAGCTGACGTTCAGCATAGCCTTCCACCCACAAATGGACGGTCAATCAAAAAGGACCATCCAGACTCTAGAGGATATGTTAAGAGCATGTGTGCTAGATTTCAAGGGAGGATGGGATAAAAAGCTTCCTCTAATCAAATTTTTATACAACAATAGCAATCGAAACTCCATTGGTATGGCTCCATATGAAGCTCTATATGGAAGGAGATGTAGACCACCTTTACATTGGTACGAAACCCAAGAAAAGGCGTTGTCGACCATAGATTTTGTTCATAGAACAACGGAAGATGTAAAGTTAGTTCGTCAACGAATGAAAATGGCTTTTAGTCGGCAAGAAGAGAAGGAATTAAGGAACAAGAAGATACATCTCGTCAAAGTTTTATGGCGCAACCAACAAGTAGAAGAAGCAACGTAGGAACGAGAGGATGAAATGAGGAAAGATTACCCTGAATTATTTTGATTTTCAAGGACGAAAATTCTTAAGGGGGGTAGATTGTAATGACTGAGGAAACGTCATCAATAAAACCTAATATTTAATTAGGTTTAATTAATGAATTTATTCTTAAAAATGTGAAATTTTGTAAAAATAGTAATTTTTGTGAAAATTACAATAAAACATGAATGAGCGGCATTGATTGCAAATTTTATGGCATATGTAATTCAATGGTGGATATTGTAAAATACAAATTTCATGAGTTTGATGACTCAGAGATTTGTGCATAATATCCATAAAATGAATTTCATGTCACAATTAATTGTAAAATTGTGATAAAAATGAATGGATGATTAGAATGTAAATATGACATAGAGGTTGTCCAAACCCTAATCGGGGGTAGAAAGGAGGCCAGAGCAGTATAAGAATACTGCTAAATGAAAACGCAGATACAAAAAATGTCACGATTAGCCTCCGAAAGTGAACGAAAAGTAAGTTAAATATTTTGATACAGTCTAAGGATAGAAAGTACACTGAATTGATCACGACAGTATAGGAAAAATACTGTGTGGTGAAAAATTACACAATATAAATTTTTAATTCCATAAAGTGGACATTTGCTTGAATTCTATTGGGCCAACAAGCCATGCAATGTGGCCAAATAAGATGAGGACACCTAGGGTAGTCTAATGGATGACCATGAGTCATCAAATGTGATAAGGAAGCATTTAAGGCAAAGTTATCACAACTTTTCTTTTCCTTTCTTTTGCTCCAAGATCTGGCAGCCATAACCAAGCTTCCAAAAAAATTTTCTCAGCCCCCAAACTTTGCAAAAATGGCCCCAAACAAGTTTTACAAGCAAGTACAAGGATTTCCCACAAGTTTTAAGGTAAAATCTTAAACTTTTTAATGAGTTTTCAAGGGATTTTCATGGGTAAAGAGGAAAAATTAATCCATGGTATTTTTGCATGGAAAGGAAGCCTAGGAGGGAGTTCAAAGGAACTTTGAAGGCTAGAAATCCAAAAGAATGTCATTTGGGTAAGTTTTAAAGTTCAAAGTTTTGAATTTTGTTTTGATTTTTATTTCTTAAAACCTATCTGAGTTCTTGAGCACATATTTAATGGAATTTCATGTATATGTGATGAATGACAAGTTTAAGTTGTAAAACTTTGGTTTATAGTGCAAAATGTCAATTTTTGCAAAAAAATGTATTTTTGTAATTTTGATGATAGACTTTGCAAAAGTGATGTTTGAGCATGAGAATCTTTTGATTAAGGCATGGAATGGTTTTTGCAGGGGTAAATTGCAAGTTTGAAACGGATTTTTGTAAAAATTGCATAGGGACTAAATTGAAAGAAAAAGTTCATTCTCAGAAGATTTGAAAAATAGCCAAAAACACCCCTGTACAGTGAGATTTTGGGAAAATTTAAAACATAAAAGTTGTAGATCTCGACGAAACTGTTAGGCCTCATTGATGCTTTGTGGAAAAACTCAATCCTTTGTGAGTTTTTGATTTTTCAAGAATATGTTAAACGTGAAAAAAGT
Source organism: Artocarpus heterophyllus (assembly GCA_025403435.1). Classification (NCBI taxonomy): domain Eukaryota; kingdom Viridiplantae; phylum Streptophyta; class Magnoliopsida; order Rosales; family Moraceae; genus Artocarpus; species Artocarpus heterophyllus. The sequence goes on along the minus strand of CM046339.1, from coordinate 5,481,880 downwards.
GTTAAATAGCAAAAATGTCATTTTTTAAAATGATTTAAGGTATGGTACCTTAAGTAAAAATGATCCTTGAGAAAAATAAGAAATTTTGATGCAAAGAAGTAAATTTTAGGCCCAGAGGCAAAATTGCCAAAATTTTTAGTTCAGGGACTAAACCGCAAAGTTTAATAAAAATGGGGCATAATTGAGAAATAAAGAGATTAAACCCACTAGGGTGTTATTTTAAAATTAGTATGTGGTTATTTTTATAAGAATAATGAAATCAAGCTCGGGTAGGTTAGTGGACCCATGGGGGGCAAAATCGTCATTTTTGCCCAAATAACCCAAACCGCTTTGAAATGTTTCCAATGGGATAAGAAAACGACTAGAAAGGTTCCCACCCTTCGTTAGAAACGATAGGGTAAAGTTATATAGAAATAAGAAAAACCAGTGGTTTTTAAAGTTGTACATAGTAATGCAACTCAATTTATTAACTAACGGATGTTTCGTATCGAAACATAGTGAAATTTGGCTAATAGCTTTGTAATTGGCCAACAGGTTCCTAGGAGTCTAGGAGAAGGGAAATCGAGGTTAAGTTGCCCGACATTCGCAACAAGCAAGTACCCTTCCCATCTACAGTATGAAATATAGGTATGTATATGTATACCTGTGCGTATAATTAAGTGTAAACTTGTATGTTTGTCATGATATGAATACCTAGGGGTATAGTCATGTATGAATAATTGTGAGCATACAAATGGATACCTGTGTGTATAATATATTATGTACCTGTGTGTACAATAATGAAAATGAGCATGTGCATCATGATTTCGTACCTGTGTGTATAATATGTTAAGTATCTGTGTGTACAATAATGAAAATGAGCATGTGTATCATGATTTTGTACCTGTGTGTACAATGATAAATACTTGAGTATATATAAAGTAGGTATTTGTGTGTATAATATGTTAAGTACCTGTGTGTACAATAATGAAAATGGGCATGTGTATCATGATTTTGTACCTGTGTGTACAATGATAAATACTTGAGTATGTATAAAGTAGGTATCTGTGTGTATATTTTATGTTAAGTACCTGTGAGTACATTATGCTGTATACCTGTGCGTATATTAATATGTACCAGTATGTATATAAAGTAAGTACCTGTGTGTACTATGCTATGCAAGAGAATTTATGTTTCATGGATAATATGTGCTTATCACTTCATGCATGGTATGTCAACCATAATAAATAGACTGGTAAATGAATCACCAGAAAGTAAGAAGAGTGTCGTACTGACTCCTTACTCAAGGGGAGTTTAAAGGATATGTTATGGTCACGGTGTTACGTAAACCTAAATGAAATACCGCAATGGTACGAACACTTGGGCCCTAGTAAAGATAAGAAATGATGATGATAAACAAAGTTTATAAGAAAGCATAATTGATTCATGCATTCATGTGAATATCCATGTGGGATTTATGGGACTTACTGGGCGTTAGCTCATTAAGTATTTCATGCTGTAGGTATTCTGACAAGAAGGTCAGAATAAGTTCAAATGGTGAGCTGGCGGAGGGGTGGATGGTGTGCAGATTGGGTATGGAGTCCGCTGCTGTAATGTTTTCCACTGTGTATGTTTAAAGTTATTTTGAAATGAAATGTTTAAAAGAAAGATGTTGTAAAAGTAAAAGCATTAATTATGTAAATACAAGTATGTGAAAGTATTTTGGGAGTTACCAAAGTTAATGTAAGCAAATTATTTATTCCTGTTTTAAAAAAAAAAATTCCAAATTTTTTACCCTTAAGAACGTAAGAAAGAGTTTTATCACGGCTCGAAAAGGCGGGTTGTGACAAGAACCATTTTCTATAGTAAAACCATTCTCATTCTTTTTTTTTTCTTCGTAAACTATAGTTTTTTAAACACAAGTTCTCATTTTAAACTTTTATATTTCAAACATTAGTTCAAAACTAATGTTTAAATCACACAGTTTAGAACCTATAATTCAAACTATACAATTTTAAACTAAACCATTCCGAATTTGCGCACCAACAAACCCTAAGTTCTAACCAATATTATTGGTTTTTATTTTTTCCTTCTTCTCTGTGGTCCTTTTTTTTTTTGGGTTTTTCGTCCTAGAATTATTTAAAAAATAACAACTTAATTTTTGGGTTTTTTTCAAAAGGCACTTGAACTATTAAGAATACAATAAAAGTGAGAATTAGAAATATTAAACGATGAAGACAACAAAAATTAAAGAGTTTTTAGCTGGATGACTCTTGGGAGCAAAATTGGACACAAGCAAAATGGTAATGGTTAAAGGTATCAAAACGGACTGAGTCTAGTAAGCCATACGTGAAAACTAAAAATGGGCACGACATTATCCGACATAGTTATAAATTGGGGCCTAAGCAGACAAATCCAAAATAAATTTCTAAAAATTTTGGTTTAAATGTTGAATTTAATTCAGATTTAAACAGTGAACTTTTTTAGTAATTCATTTTTTTAAAAAAAATATGACATAACGATAAATTTTTATGTGCATCATGTGTAATTTTGAGCATTATGGAGTATTTTAAAATGCACAAATTTTGTAAGTTTTAATACTAAAAAATTTATAAGATATTCTTAAGATGAAATTTGTATCACATTAGTTATAATTTTTGAGATATAAATTTAAATTGAAAGAAACATGCCGTAGTCTTCATGTAAAAATTGTCTATTTGCCAGTTAGTTAAATCGGTATAGATTTTAGTGTCCATAGTGTTGGAAACAAAGTGCGCAACGGAATTTTAAAAATTTTTGTCAGAGTATTTTCCAAAACACAAGTTTGACATATTATATGTATAAATTAAACAGATCTTACTAACCTCAGTGTACCGAAGAACCTCCGCGACCTGTGTAGAGAAGTAACGTTCTAGAAGAGCCTCAACCAACTGGTCTTCTTTGCTATTCACTATCCACAACCGGAGTGAGTGTGGGCTCACACGTACAGCTCTTCCACCGGTGACTCTCCTTCCAACCAACAGAGAGAACCCAAAGCTAGTGTTCGTGATTTGTGAACAAAAGCTCTCAGGGAGTTTTTAGATGCTCACTCGAAGAGTATCACTCTTAATCTCTCAAATTGATATGAGTAAATCATTAGACTCACTCCCTTTTTATACCTATTGGTACTAGGGTCAGTCCATATCAGATTAGGTCTCAAAAAATTGAAACAGAATCAAGTTCGGATCAATATCTGATAAGATCCGCGTGAAAACGCGTAATCTTGAATGTCGTCGGTCGGCAGGCCGAACTTTCTGATAGGCAGGCCGAACAGGCCAGTTCGGCAGGCCGAACACGTCATCCGACAGGCCGAACTGCCGGGAAAAAATCTCCGCGAATCTTTTATTTTCCACCCGAGATTCTAAAGGATAAAGTCTCAGTTTTGATTCAAATAGCCCAATAGAAAAGATATCTGATCAAAACAAACTTTATCAAGACAATCTCTAAGAAAATAAATCAATTCACAATAATTCTACAAGTTTATCTTGTTCTAATTGTTCAAAATTAAAACAACCGATAAACAGACAAGAATTACCCGAACGCAATAATTCAACAAGTTCATCTTGAACTAATTTTCTTACATAATTAATTCAACCGATAAACATACATGAATTATTTGATTCTTATAAATTTTAAACCAATATGATAAATCCGACATAAGTCACCAATTATTGGAAAAGCACGCCGTGTCGTTACAGGATTTTGTGAGCTAGCAAAGGGGACCAAAATGGACCTATAAAGTTCAAGCTCATGATAATTATGAAACCCAATATCCCAGATATACATTTCACAATTATCAACTCCAACGCTACTCCACTAAAAGCTTGGAGCTGCACTCTCGAACTTTATAGAATTACGAAGCTCGTGTAGCTAAATCTCCATGACATATCATAGTGTATCGCATCCCCATATGATCATCCATAATCGGCTTAAGGACAAATTCTGTCTTACCTTCCCGATTATTTTTATCTTACGTTCCATTGTCTCACCATTAGAAAACTTACCATCCAAAGATAGTATACCATTCGGTTACACCTATGTATCCAAATGGTTGAGCGCTGCAGTTTTCCAATTACAGGACAACGCATATAAGAGGATATCATTACTCCTAAAGAGGAGCTATGGATTTCATATCTATGAATAATAAGTCTACGCTATCAAGAGTCATGCCTCCAACGTACCGGCATGCATGCCACTATAGAAATGTAGGAGTCACCCATTGGTACATCAAAAGACACAAGTCGAGACAACGGGCCCATTATTCATCTCAGGATTAAGATACAATATAAATGATTGTCTAAAGTGAATCGATTTGCCAAGACAGAATTATTAATCCAAATCAATTCACTTTATGTCCCGATCCAACACATCGTCACCTTTGACAACTACCAATGTTTCTATTCATGGAGTCCAACTCCGATGGTCAAGACAAACCATCTCCCAAAAGGGATAAAGACAACATAACAATCTTTACATGAATAAAGTGCCCAACTTTATTCCCTCGATTGCGGATCATATGTTTTAGACCGTCACCCTAAGAATTGTGTCTTCCGCATAATCATCCCATCATATGCCCAATTCTTAAGGTTTAGACTGACAGTCTTAGACTACTGTTTGCTTATCATACATTTAACAAATATGAACGTAAAGTGGACAATATTTGGTATATATAAATGAATAAATTCTTTATTGATAAAAATGTCTCCAAAAACGTATTACATTTTTACTCCTTAGAGCATACATGTCTAACAATCTCCCACTTGCACTAAGTGAGTAAATACTGCAAATTTCGCATCCCCATAGCTTCCACATGCCTCTCGAAGAATCTCTCAGTAAGTGTCTTCGTAAATGGATCAGCTAAATTGTCCTCTGACGCGATCTTGCACATCGTGACATGCCCGCTCTCAACGAAGTCCTTTATCACATGATACTTCCGATCAATATGCTTACTCTTCTTGTGAAATCTTGGTTCCTTAGCATTAGCTACCGCCGCACTGTTATCACAGTACAGTGATACCGCCTTATCCATACCAGGAACTACCTCAACATCCCCAAGGAACTTGCAGAGCCACACTGCTTCTTTCGAAGCATCACTAGCCACCACATACTCGGCCACCATCGTTGAATCCGAAGTGCAATCTTGCTTCGCACTTCTCCAACTGATGGCACCGCCACCTAGAGTAAACACAAACCCTGAAGTCGATTTCCTAGAATCCAGGCAGGATTGAAAATCTGAATCAGTGTATCCTAGAGGAGTTAAATCCTCACCCGAATACACAAGCATATACCCTCGAGTCCTTCTCAGGTACTTGAAAATATGCTTTACCGCAACCCAATGGTTCGGTCCTGGATCCGCCTAAAATCGACTCACAATCCCGACCGCATAGCTAATATCCGGTCGAGTGCAAAGCATGGCATACATGAGACTACCCACTGCAGAAGCATAAGGTACCTTCTTCATGTATTCTCTTTCTTCATAAGACTTTGGAGAGTCTTTCTTAGAAAGAGTAATTCCAGACCTAGATGGTTGCCCACCTTTCTTGGAATCCTGCATTGCAAACCTCCTGAGAATTTTATCTATGTAGCCGGCCTGTGACAAAGCTATCATTTTGTTCTTCCTATCCCGAAAGATCTGGATACCGAGAACAAAATTAGCCTCACCTAAGTCCTTCATGTCAAATTGCTTGGTCAACCATAATTTGACCGATGACAATGCCCCAACGTCATTGCCAATTAGCAGAATGTCATCTACATAGAGTAGTATAAAAACCACCTTCCCATTCTTAATGTGTTTGTAAACACATGGTTCATCCACTTTTTGTGAGAACCCATAAGTCTTGATCACTTGATCAAATCTTATGTTCCAAGAACGAGAAGCCTGCTTAAGTCCATAAATTGACTTTAACAGCTTACAAACCTTACCCTCTTGACCCGCGACCTTGAACCCGTCTGGTTGTTCCATATAAATGGACTCATCAAGATAGCCATTCAGAAAAGCCGTCTTGACATCCATCTGTTTAATCTCGTAGTCGAGAGCGGCAGCTATGGACAAGAGAATCCGGATGGACTTAAGCATGGCTACAGGCGAAAAGGTTTCCTCATAATCGATTCCTTCCTTTTGCGTATAACCCTTAGCTACCAGTCTAGCCTTAAAGGTTTCGACCTTTCCATCCACTCCTCTTTTCCTCTTGTAGATCCACTTACATCCTATGGGTTTTACCCCTTCGGGAAGATCCACAAGCTCCCAGACCCGATTAGTCTCCATAGATTTCATCTCTATGTTCATTGCCTCTGTCCAGAGTCTTGAATCAACATCCTCCATGGTTTCTACGTAAGTATAAGGATCCCTGTCATGTTCATCTGGTTCAGCCAAAAAGACTTCCCCATTGAACATATACCTTTCAGGTTGACGCCCGATCCTTCCACTACGCCGAAGCCCCTGAGGTTGTTGTTCAGGTTTGCTTGATTTTTCTACACTGATCGGAATGGTTTCATTCGGAACCACCGGAGTAAACGGATCACCCCTCAACTCCTCAAGCACCACTTTGCTTCGAGGTTTAAAGTCATTCATGTAACTCTCCTCAAGGAAAGTTGCATTAGTTGAAACCACGACTTTATTTTCCTTTGGGTTATAAAAATAACCCCCTTTAGTCCCTTTTGGATATCCTACAAACACGCAAACTTCTGAACGTGCTTCCAACTTATTTGCATCCTTAAACAGGACATGAGCTGGACATCCCCATATGCGAATATGGTTTTAGGATGTCTTCCGTCTTGTCCACAACTCGTGAGGAGTTTTAGGGACCGATTTTGAAGGCACATTGTTCAGAAGATAACATGCGGTTTGTAGTGCATATCCCCAAAAGGATAAAGGCAATGATGAATAACTCATCATGGACCGAATCATGTCCAACAAAGTCCTATTTCTTCTTTCCGCTATGCCATTCTGCTGCGGAGTGCCTGGCGCAGTCAAATGGGATAAAATCCCATTCTCTAACAAGTGTCCTAAGAACTCTTCAGAAAGGTATTCCCCACCTCGATCAGATCGAAGTGCCTTTATGGGTTTACCCAATTGCTTTTCCACTTCTGCCTGAAACTCCTTGAACCTATCATAAGTTTCGCTTTTGTGGTTCATCAGGTACACATACCCATATCATGAGTAATCGTCAATAAAAGTGACGAAGTACTCATACCCTCCTCGTGCCCGGATGTTCATCGGTCCGCAAACATCACTATGCACAAGTTCTAGAACCCCTTCGGCCCTATTGCCCTTAGACCCGTATGGTCTTTTGGTCATTTTACCCTCCAAACAAGACTCTCATTGAGGTATAGATTCCACCTTTAAGTGACTTAAAGGTCCATCCCTTACCATCCTTTGAATCCTATTCAGGTTAATATGGCCAAGGCGCAAATGCCAAAGATAAGTCTTATTAGAGTGAGAAGTTTTAAGTCTTTTTGAGTCATTATCATTTATCTCAGCATTAAGCAATAGGTCCATCTTAGGTTTGATAAAATATAGATTATTTTGCATCCATCCAGAACAGATAAAAGATTTGTTTTTACGAATCACCACTTTTTCATTAAAAGATACCACATAGGAGTCTTTAAATAAATAAGATACAGAAATTAAATTCCTTTTAAATTTAGGAACATAAAAACAGTCTCGCAAAATTAAACTCCTATAATTATCAAAATAAAGATGGACATCTCCCACTGCTTCCGCTGAGACCAAGGATCCATCGCCCATCCGAAGCGTTAAGTCTTCACGAAGTAGACTTCTCGTTTCTTTGAATCCCTGCAGAGAAACACAAACATGATTAGTTGCATCAGAATCTATGACCCAGATGTCACTGGATTCCTCAACCAAACAAGTTTCTAAATATAGAAGATCACACCTACCTCCCCTGGAAAGGAAGTCCTTGCAATGCTTCTTTATATGCCCGATCTTACCACAGAAGAAGCACTTAAGCTTCTTTGGGTTCTTCTTCTTCTTCTTCTTGCTCTTGGTAGCAACAGGAATAGAAGACTTCCCACTTTTGGCCTGTTGCTTCTTTCCATTCCCAGAGTTAGAATTGGAACTAGAAGTAGCTACCATGTTGGCCTCTCCACCAGCAGGAGACTCCCTGATCAGCAGTTCAAACTCCTGTAACTGTTTCATCAGTTCTGTCAAGGTCATATCCCGTCTATTGCTCAGATTAAAAGTAGCTCTAAACGGAATAAATTCCTTAGACAGAGTCTCAAAGACCATAGTCATCTGAGTTTCAGCATCGATGTCAGCTCCATTGGTTTGAGCCTCAGCGAGGTAACCCATGACCAACATCATATGCTCCTTTACAGATGTCCCCGGTCTCTGTCTACAGTTTAAGAGTTTCTGAAGCGCCTCTTGCCGCTTTGTTATGGCTTGGCCTCCAAACATGTCCTCAAGATTATCCAAGATCTGCTTCGCAGTCTCATAATCCTGATGTTGAGCCTGCAGCACATTGTTCATGCTAGCCATAACATAGCAGGGGGCCTGATCATTAGCATCTTTTCAGCAGTCGTACGCTTGGAATTGCTCATTACTTGAGTCTCCCGTAGGCTCAGGAGGACAAGGAGTTGTCAGAACATATTTCAGTTTCTCAAAGGAAAGGACGATGTCCAGGTTCCGTTTCCAATCGTTATAGTTCTCACTGGTTAATTGGTTTTTGTCAAGTATCGATGATAAAGCGTTTTTAGACATTTTCAATCTACAATAAAGAATCATATACCAAACATAAGCAAACATATATAATAATTTAGTAAGATAACACAATCATGTAAAATCATACAAATGTGTTTATGTGTCAAAACCTTGAAAATATCACAACCTTACAACGATAATTCCCAACTTAGAATTCAACAAGCTCCTAGGGGAGTCATGCCAAATTCAATCAGGAACACGGATCCCCTCCTGATTAATATATGCCATCCAGGACCCGTATGATCCAGCATAAACTAATAATCGTTTCTTTGGCCATTAATTTTATTAACAGAGCTCCTAGGGGAGGTTAATAATAAAATTAACGTGAGTGTATAACCACCGTTTCAATATTTTATCCACGATTTATAATCACCACCTAGGGGTGTGCAACCATAAATCATACTAAAATATCTTATCCTTTCAGAGATCCAATCTGGTACATGATAGAAATCCCTTCCTAGGGGTCAGGACCACCATGTTCTTCCTATGGACCAACGATGAAGGCCTTAGGTTTTCTCTTCGAAAACCTTCTCCCACTCAATCTTTTGAAGTCAAGGTTTTATTTTAAAATTATGCATGAACAATTTTAATATGAGCAGCACTCCCTATTCTACATGGCATGTTATCAATATACATGGTAAATCATATTATAATGCAGACAAGCAAAGCAATCAAGCAAAGCTACAAGCATAATAATAATAATAACCGTAATATTATGGTTCCACCCTAGAGAATAGAAAACTAAGATTACAAGAGAATAATCGAGACATTTATCGATTCTTCATCCTTGAATCCTCAAGCTGTATCCTTCTTCATGTAATATCCATCTTCAAGTCCTCAATCCCGTATGAATCGAACACTTCATATTTCTGGTCATATCCAAATTTAATGTTTCTCAGAATTGTCCCAAAAATAAAATTAAAACTGCAACGAAAAAAAAAATTGCACACTTTCTGGACATTTGGTAGCTCTCGGTCGGCAGGCCGATCTAGGTGATCGGCCTACCGATCATGGAGGTTTGGCCTGCCGAACATGAAGGTTCGGCCTGCCGGCAGAGCACCAAAATTTCTGTCCCACTGTCGGCTTGCCAAACTGTGAGGTCCGGCATGCCGACCGAGCAGAAAACGCACATTCCAGAAAATACAATTTTAATGCAATTCATCAATTTTATTTTCAACAATTCAAAAACATAAATTTAGAGACTCAGGAAATACTTGGAGGCGCCATCATCAATCATTAAGATCCGACTTCTTGTTCCGTCTTCTCCGAATAATTATTTATGAACAAAATTCTTACAAATTAAAAATTAAATAACAATTCCTAGACGGAGATGATAGTCTGCCATCTAATTACATGAAAAACCTAGATACACATTCTAACCTCTAAGGAACCATAACTGGTATTAATTAATTAATAAATAATTAAACAACAATTTAATCAATCATAATTAATTAATAAATATTCACCACATAATCCATGAGAACATTTATATATTATATAGAAACCTAGAGTGCCATCTCTCTATAAAATTCAATTCAAGCATAGGAGAGACTAAGATCACAAAATTTATGCATATAACATGATCACAAACTTACAAATTTATGTAAAAACCTTGGCTCTGATACCAATTGTTGGAAACAAAGTGCGCAATGGAATTTTAAAAATTTTCGTCAGAGTATTTTCCAAAACACAAGTTTGACATGTTATATGTATAAATTAAACAGATCTTACTAACCTCAGTGTGTCGAAGAACCTCCGCGACCTGTGTAGAGAAGTAATATTCCAGAAGAGCCTCAACCAACTGGTCTTCTTTGCTATTCTCTATCCACAACCGGAGTGAGTGTGGGCTCACATGTACAGCTCTTCCACCGGTGACACTCCTTCCAACCAACAGAGAGAACCCAAAGCTAGTGTTGGTGATTTATGAACAAAAGCTCTCAGGGAGTTTTTAGATGCTCACTCGAAGAGTATCACTCTTAATCTCTCAAATTGATCTGAGTAAATCATTAGACTCACTCCCTTTTTATACCTATTGGTCCTAGGGTCAGTCCATATCAGATTAGGTCTCAAAAAATCGAAACAGAATCAAGTTCGGATCAATATCTGATAAGATCCACGTGAAAACGTGTAATCTTGAATGTCGTCAGTCGGCAGGCCGAACAAGTCATCCGGCAGGCCGAACTGTCGGGAAAAAATATCCGCGAATCTTTTATTTTCCACCCGAGATTCTAAAGGATAAAGTCTCAGTTTTGATTTAAATAGCCCAATAGAAAAGATATCTGATCAAAACAAACTTTATCAAGACAATCTCTAAGAAAATAAATCAATTCACAATAATTCTACAAGTTTATCTTGTTCTAATTGTCCAAAATTAAAACAACCGATAAACAGACAAGAATTACCCGAACGTAATAATTCAACAAGTTCATCTTGAACTAATTTTCTTACATAATTAATTCAACCGATAAACATACATAAATTATTTGATTCTTATAAATTTTAAACCAATCTGATAAATTCGACATAAGTCACCAATTATTGGAAAAGCATGCCGTGTCGTTACAGGATTTTGTGAGCTAGCAAAGGGGACCAAAATGGACCTATAAAGTTCATGCTCATGATAATTTTGAAACCCAATATCCCAGATATACATTTCACAATTATCAACTCCAAGGCTACTCCACTAAAAGCTTGGAGCTGCACTCTCGAACTTTATAGAATTACGAAGCTCGTGTAGTTAAGTCTCCATGACATATCATAGTGTATCGCATCCCCATATGATCATCCATAATCGGGTTAAGGACAAATTCTGTCTTACCTTCCCGATTATTTTTATCTTACGTTCCATTGTCTCACCATTAGAAAACTTACCATCCAAAGATAGTATACCATTCGGTTACACCTATGTATCCAAATGGTTGAGCGCTGCAGTTTTCCAATTACAGGACAACGCATATAAGAGGATATCATTACTCCTAAAGAGGAGCTATGGATTTCATATCTATGAATAATAAGTCTACGCTATCAAGAGTCATGCCTCCAACGTACCGGCATGCATGCCACTATAGAAATGTAGGAGTCACCCATTGGTACATCAAAAGACACAAGTCGAGACAACGGGCCCATTATTCATCTCAGGATTAAGATACAATACAAATGATTGTCTAAAGTGAATCGATTTGCCAAGACAGAATTATTAATCCAAATCAATTCACTTTATGTCCCGATCCAACACATCGTCACCTTTGACAACGTGCCGATGTTTCTATTCATGGAGTCCAACTCCAATGGTCAAGACAAACCATCTCCCAAAAAGGATAAAGACAACATAACAATCTTTACATGAATAAAGCGCCCAACTTTATTCCCTCGATTGCGGATCATATATTTTAGACCGTCACCCTAAGAATTGTGTCTTCCGCATAATCATCCCATCATATGCCCAATTCTTAAGGTTTAGACTGACAGTCTTAGACTACTGTTTGCTTATCATACATTCAACAAATATGAACGTAAAGAGGACAATATTTGGTATGTATAAATGAATAAATTCTTTATTGATAAAAATGTCTCCGAAAACATATTACATTTTTTCTCCTTAGAGCATACATGTCTAACACATAGTCCAACTGTTGTTGGAATACATTGTAAAGAAATACTCAGAACGGAATGGTACACAATGCAATGTAATTATACAAAAAGTGCAAATATAAATAGATGAACTACTATGTTCGAATTAGACAGAATGGGTAAAAAGTAAGTCAGTGTCATTTTAGACTGTTAAAGAAAATATCTCGTTAATCTTACACTGATAGTATAGGAAAAATATAGTGCAGTGTAAATTTAAAAAGCATAAAAAGAACTGGGACCCATTCGGTGATATTCCTAAAGTGGAAAAACTTTCACATCTCCCTCTTAGGAAATCTGGGGGTGACTAGTGTTTTTGGGCCAAAATTCTTTTCAATTTATTCCCGAGAATAAGCCTTTAAAAGGCAAAGGACTTAGTGATTAAAAAATTCCACTTTATCTCCATCAAATCTTTATGCAAACTTTTAAAAAAACCCATATTCCATAGCCCAAATTACTTTTCCAATAGAACATGAAATTTATCGGAAACAATGAGATGAACGACTTTTATGAACAAAACTTTTTAAAATTTCAATTGGATCCTATTGAAAAGTTTGAATTTTAAAGGGATAGATTTCAAAATTTGCCAAAAACCCCACTGAAACGTTGGAATTTGACAAAAGTTTAAACATAAAAATTGTAGATTTTGCTAAAATTATTAACAATTACAAATGCTATGTGAAAATTATGCACATAATTTTAGTTAAAAATTTTAGGTTTTAATTGTTAGACCTGTATGCCCTAAGGAGTAAAAATGTAATATGTTTTTGGAGACATTTTTATCAACAAAAAATTTATTTATTATTTATATACCAAATCTTGTCCTCTTTTTGTTTATATTTATTGAATGTATATTAAGCAAATAAAAATCTGAGACTGTCGATCTAAACCTTTAAGAATTAGGCATATAATGGACAGATTATATGAAAGACACGATTCTTACGGTCTAAATCATAAGATCCGTAGTTGAAGGAATAAAGTTGGGCACTATATTCATGCAAAGATTATTATGTTGTCTATATCCTTGACGGGAGATGGTTTGTCTTGACCATCGGAGGTGAACACTACGAATAGAAACATTGGCACATTGTCATAGGTACCAAGGCGTTGGATCAAGACATAAAGTATATTGATTTGGATTAATAATTCTATCTCGACAAATTAATTCACTTTAGACAATCATTTGTATTATATCTTAACCCTGAGATGAATAATGGGGTCGTTGTCTTGACTTTTGTCTTTTGATGTACCAAAGGATGACATCCACATTTTATAGTGTTACGCATGCCAATACATTGGAGGCATGACTCTTAATAGCGTAGACTTGTTATTCATAGATATGGAATTCATATCTCCTCTTTAGGAGTAGTTGATAACCTCTTATATGCGTTATCCTGTAATTGAAAAGCTGGACGCTTAACCATTTGGATACATAGGTGTAACCTAATGGTATATAGTCTTTAGATGGTAAGTTTTCTAATGGTGAGATAATGGAATGTAAGATAAAAATAATCAGAAGTAAGGCAGAACTTGTCCTTAAGCCAATTATGGATAATCCTATGGGGATACGATACATTATGATATGTCATGGAGACTTAACTATACAGGCTTTGTAATTCTACATAGTTCGAGAGTGCAGCTCTAAGCTTTTAGTAGAGTAACGCTGGAGTTGATAACTATGAAATGTATATCTAGGATATTGGGTTTCATAATTATCGAGAGCTTGAACATATAGGTCCATTTGGTCCCCTTTGCTAGCTCACAAAAATCTTGTAACGATACGGCGTTTTTTTCCAATAGTTGGTGACTGATGTTAGATTTATCAAATTGGTTGAAATTCGATAACATCAGATAATTCATGTTTGTTTATTAGTTGAATTAATTTTGTGATAAAATTAATTCAAGATAAACTTGTTGAATTATCGGGATTAGATAATTCATGTCTGTTTATCGGTTGGATTAATTTTGAATAAATTAATTCATTATAAACTTGTTGAATTGTCAAGAATATTTATTTTCCTAGAAATTATCTAGATATGACTGTTTTAATTATATAACTTCTCTGTTGGGTTATTTGAATTAAAATTGAGGCTCTATCCCTAGAATCTTGGGTGGGAAATAAAGATTCGCAGGGAACTTTTTATTGCAAGTTCGGCAGGCTAATCTTTAAGTTCGGCTTGTTGATTGAGGAGGTTCGGTAGGCCGATTTGCAACTTCGACCTGCCAACCGGGCGATAAAGGGATCATGCATTTTTCATGTAGATTTTATCAGGTATTAATTCTGATTTGATTCTAATTCAAATTTTTAAGACCTTATCTGATAAGGACTGACTTTTAGGCCCAACCTCCATAAAATGGGAGTGAGTCTCATTATTATTCAGATCAGTTGAGACTCTGTTAGTGAGACTCTGAAACTCCCCAGAAAGCTATCATTCACAAATCACGAATTATAGCTTTGGGTATTTCTTAATTGGTTGGAAGGAGAGCTTCCTAGGGAAAAGCTAAACGATGTGAGCCCACACTCACTCCGGTCGTGGATAGAGAATATCAAAGAAGACCAGTTGGTTAATGTTCTTCTGGAACATTACTTCTCTTCATTGATTACAGGAGCTTTCGGCATAAAGGTTAGCAAGATCTAGTTAATTTATGCATATAGCGTGTCAAACTTGTATTTTAGAAAATACTTTGATATAAAAATTTTAAAATTCTACTGTGTACTATTTTTTCAACAATTAGTATCAGAGCCATGGTTTTTACATAAATTTGCAAGTTTGTGATTATGCTATATGAATAAATTATGTTATCTTTATCTCTCTTATGCTTAAATTTAATTTTTTAGAGAGTTGACAATCTAGGGTTTCTATATATTTTTATGTTTTCATGAATTATATGGTGAATATTTATTAATTAATTATGGTTGATTAAATTATTATTTAATTAATTATTAATTAATTAATTTATACCGATTATGGTTCCTTAAAGGTTAGATTGTGTATTTAGGTTTTTCATGTAATTAGATTGCGGACTATTATCTCCATCTAGGAATTATTATTTAATTTTAAATTTGTAAGAATTTTGTAATTAAATAATCATTTGGAGAAGACGGATCTAGAGGATGGATGATGGCATTCTTCGGTATTTCTTGAGTCTCTAATTTTATGTTTTTGAATTGTTAAAAATAAAATTGATGAATTGCATTAAGAATTGTATTTTCTGGAAAGGGCGATCTTTGCTCGGTTGGCATGCCAAACCTCTAGGTTCGGCAGGCCAATGGTCGTAGATTGATAGGCTGAATGTGAAGTTCGGTAAGCTGTCAATCGGGTAGAAATCCAGTAGCTCTAGTGGTAGGCCGAACTCCAGGTTCGGCAAGCTGATCTGTCAAGAACGACAGGTCGGTGGGTCATTACCGGCAGGCCAATTACATAAATCGGCTTGCTAACAGATAGCTAGAAATTTTTTCAAAAAGGTGCGGTTTTTGATGCAGTTTTAATTTTTTTGGGACAATTCTAAGAAACATTAAAATTTGGATATGATCGAAAATATGGAGTATTCGATCTATTCGGGATTGAAGACTTGAAGATGGGTATTACTTGAAGAAGGATACAGCTTGAGGATTCAATGATGAAGAATCGATAATATGTTTCTATTATTCTGTTATAATCTTTAGTTTCTATTATCTAAGGTGGAACCATAATATTAATGTTATTTATTATTATTTTGCTTGTAGTTTTGCTTGATTGCTTTGCTTATTTGCATTATAATATGATTTGTCATGTATATTGATAACGTGCCACATAGAATAACGAGTGCTGCTTAATTAAAAATTGTTCATACATGTTTTTAAAATAAAAACTTGATTTCAAAAGATTAAGTGAGAGAAGGTTTTTGAAGAGAGGACCTAAGGCCTCCATCATTGGTCCATAGGTAGCACATGGTGGTTCCAACCCCTAGGAAGGGACTTCATCATGTACCAGGTTGGATCTCCAAGAGGATAATGCATTTTAGCATGATTTATGGTTGCACACCCCTAGCTAATGATTGTCAATCATCGACAAAATATTGAAGCGATGGTTATATACTCATGTTAATTTTATTATTAACCTCCCTTAGGAGCTTTTTAATAAAATTAATGGCCAAAGAAACGATTATTAATATATGCTGGATCATAGAGGTCCTGGATGGCATATATTAATAAGGAGGGGATCTGTGCTCCTCATTGAATTTAGCAAGACTCCCCGAGGAGTTTGTTGAATTCTGAGTTGGGAATTATCGTTGTAAAGTTGTGATATTTTTAAGGTTTTGACACATAAACACATTTGTATGTTTTTACATGATTGTGTTATCTTACCAAATTATTATGTTATGCTTGCTTATGTTTGGTATATGATTCTTTATTGTAGATTAAAAATGTCTAAAATTACTTTATCATCGATATGTGACAAAAACCAATTAACTGGTGAGAATTATAATGATTGAAAACAGAACCTAAATGTCATCCTCTCCTTTGCGAAACTGAAATTTATGCTAACAACCCCTTGTCCTCTCAAGCCTACAGGAGATTCCACCAACGATCAAATCTAAGCATATGATTGTTGGAAAGATGCAGATGATCAGGCCTGCTGCTATGTTATGGCTAGCATGAATAACATACTGTAGGCTCAACATGAGGATTATGACAGTGCTAGACAGATCTTGGATAATCTGGAAGGCATATTTGGAGGCTAGCCCTTAACTAAGCGACAAGGGGCGCTTTGGAAACTTCTTAACTACAAACAGAGACCGACGAAGTCTCTAAAGGAGGACATGATGTTGGTCATGGGTTACCTCGCTGAGGCACAAACCAATGGAGCTGACATTGATGCTGAAACTCAAATGACTATGGTCTTTGAGACTCTGTCTAAGGAGTTTATCCTGTTTAAAGCTACTTTTAATTTAAGTAATAGGTGAGATATGACCTTAACAGAATTAATGAAACAGTTATAAGAGTTTGAACTACTGATCAGGGAGTCTCTTGCTGGTGGCGAAGCTAATTTGGCAGCTACTTCTGGTTCCAATCCTAACCCTAGAAATGGAAAGAAACAACGGCCCAAGAATGGGAAGTCTTATATTCCTGCTAACAACAAGAGCAAGAGGAAGAAAAAGAAGAACCTAAAGAAGCTAAAGTGCCTCTTCTGCTGGAAGGCCAGGCACATTAAGAAGAATTGCTAGGACTTCATTTCCCGAGAAGGCAGGTATGATCTTCTATATTTAGAAATTTGTTTGGTTAAGGAATCCAATGACATTTGGGTCATAGATTCTAGTGCAACTAATCATGTTTGTGTTTCTCTGTAGGGGTTCAAAGAAATAAGAAGTCTGCTTCTTAAAGACTTCATGCTGCGGATGGGCGATGGATCCTTGGTCTTAGCTAAGCAGTGGGAGACCTCCATCTAAATTTTGATAATTATAGGAATTTAATTTTATGAGATTGTTTTTATGTTCATAAATTTAAGAGGAATTTAGTTTATGTACCTGGTTTATTTAAAGACTTCTACTTGGTTTCTTTTAATAATAAAGTGGTAATTCGTAAAAACAAATCTTTTATCTCTTCTGGATGAATGCAAAATAATATATATTTTATCAAACCTAAGATGGACTTACTGCTTAATGCTGAGATGAATGATAATAACTCAAAAAGACTTAAAACTTGTCACTGTAACAAGACTTATCTTTGGTATTTGCAACTTGGTCATATTAACCTGAATAAGATTCAAAGGTTGGTAAGGGATGGACCTTTAAGTCACTTAAAGGTGGAATCTATACCTTAATGTGAATCTTGTTTGGAGGATAAAATGACCAAAAGACCATTTGGGTCTAAGGGCAATAAGACCAAAGGGGTTCTAGAACTTGTGTATAGTAATGTTTACAGACCAATGAACATCTGGGCACAACGAGGGTATGAGTACTTCGTCACTTTTATTGACGATTACTCAAGGTATGGGTATTTGTACCTAATGCACCATAGAAGCAAAACTTTTGACAAATTTAGGGAGTTTCAGGCTGAAGTGGAAAAGCAATTGGGTAGACTCATAAAGGCACTTCGATCCGATCGAAGCAGAGAATACATTTCTGATGAGTTCTTAGGACACTTATAAGAGAATAGGAGTTTATCCCATTTGACAATGCCAGGCACTCTGTAGTAGAATGGCATAGCAGAGAGAAGGAATAGGACTTTATTGGACATGGCTGGTCCATAATGAGTTATTCATCATTGCCTTTATCCTTGCGGGGATATGCACTACAATTCTCATGTTATCTTTTGAACGATGTGCCTTCAAAATTAGTCCCTAAAACTCCTCACGAGTTGTAGACAGGCAAGAAGACATCTTTAAACCATATTTGCATCTAGGGATGTCTAGCTCATGCCCTGTTTAAGGATGTGAATAAGTTAGAAGCACGTTCAAAAGTTTGCGTGTTTGTAGGATATCCAAAAGGGACTAAGGGCTTTTTTTTATAACCCAAAGGAAAATAAAGGCATGGTTTTAACTCATGCAACTTTCCTTGAGGAGAGTTAGATGGATGACTTTAAGCCTTGAAGCAAAGTGGTGCTTAAGGTGTTAAGGAGTGATCCAATGACTCCAGGGGTTTCAGTAGAAACCACTCCAATCGGTGTAAAAAAACTAAATGAACCCGAACAACAACCTAAGAGGCTTCAGCGTAGTGGGAGGATCAGGCATCAACCCAAAAGGTATATGTTCAATGGTAAGCCTTTCTTGGCTAAATTGGATGAACATGATAAGGATCCTTACACTTACATAGAGGCTATGGAGGATGTTGATTCGAAACTCTGAATAGAGGCCATGAACATAGAGATGAAGTCCATGGAGGCTAATATTGTCTGGGAGCTTATGGATCATCCTGAAGGGGTAAAACCCATAAGGTTTAAATGGATCTACAAGAGGAAAAGAGGAGTGGATGAAAAGGTTGAAACCTTTAAGGCTGACTGGTAGCTAAGGGTACACACAAAAGGAAGGAATCGATTACATGGAAACCTTTTCGCTGTAGCCATGCTTAAGTCCATCTGGATTCTCTTGCCCATAGCTACTGCTCTCGACTACGAGATTTGGTAGATGGATGTTAAGATGGCTTTTCTAAATGGCTATCTTAATGAGTCCATTTATAAGGAACAACCAGACCAGTTCCAGGCTAAGCGTTAGGATGGTATGGTTTGTAAGCTAATAAAGTCAATTTATGGACTTAAACAGGCTTCCCGTGCTTAGAACATAAGATTTGATCAAGTAATCAAGACTTATGGGTTATCACAAAATGTAAATGAGCCATGTGTTTACAAACACATTAAGGATGAGAAGGTAGTTTTCTACTACTCAATGTAGATGACATTTACTAATTGGTGATGACGTTGGGGCATTGTCATTAGTCAAATTGTGGTTGACTAAGTAGTTTGATATGAAGGACTTAGGTAAGGCTAATTTTATTCTCGGTATCCAGATTTTTTGGGATAGGAAGAACAAAATGATAGCTTTGTTCCAGGCTAGCTACATAGATATAGGAGGTTAGCAATGCAGGATTTCAAGAAAGGTGGGCAACCATCTAGGTTTGGAATTACTCTTTCTAAGAAAGACTCTCCAAAGTCTGAGAAAGAAAGAGAATACATGAAGAAAGTGCCTTATGTTTCGGTAATGGGTAGTTTCATGTATGCCATGCTTTGCACATGACAAGATATTTGTTATGCGATTGGAATTGTGAGTTGATTTTAGGCAGATCTGGGACCAAACCATTGGGTTGCAGTAAAGCATATTTCAAGGGCCTGAGAAGGACTCGAGGTATATGCTTGTGTATTCGGGTAAGAACTTAACTCCTCTAGGATATACTGACTCGAATTTCCAATCTTGTCTAGATTCGAGGAGATCGACTTCTGGTTTTGTGTTTACTCTGGGCGGCGGTGCCATCAGTTGGAGAAGTGTGAAGCAAGATTGCACTTCGGATTCAACAATGGAGGCTGAGTATGTGGTAGCTAGTGATGCTTCGAAAGAAGCAGTGTGGCTTTGCAAGTTCCTTGGGGATCTTGAGGTTGTTCCTAGCATGGATAAGGTGGTATCATTATATTGTGATAACAGTGTGGCGGTAGCTAATGCTAATGAACCAAGATTTCACAAGAAGAGTAAGCATATTGATCAAAAGTATCATGTGATAAAGGACTTCGTCGAGGGTAGGTATGTCACGATGTGGAAAATCACATCAGAGGACAATTTAGCTGATCCATTCATGAAGAAACTTACTGGGAGAGTCTTTGAGAGGCACGTGGAAGCTATGGGAGTGTGAGATTTGTCATATTTACTCACTTAGCTCAAGTGGGAGATTGTTAGATGTGCATGCCCTAAGAAGTAAAAAATGTAATATGTTTTTGGAGACATTTTTATCAATAAAGAATTTATTTATTATTTATATACCAAATCTTGTCCTCTTTAAGTTCATATTTGTTGAATGTATGTTAAGTAAATAATAGTCTGAGACTATCGGTCTAAACCTTTAAAAATTGGGCATATGATAGACAGATTAGGCATAAGACATGATTCTTAAGATGACGGTCTAAATCATAAGATTCGCAATTGAGGGAATAAAATTAGGTCCTTTATTCATGCAAAGATTGTTATGTTGTCTATATCCCTGATGTGAGATGGTTTATCTTGACCATCGGAGGTGGACTCCGTGAATAGAAACATTGGCACATTGTCATAGGTGATGATGTGTTAGATCGGGATATAAAGTAAACCGATTTGGATTAATAATTCTATCTCAACAAATTGATTC
Organism: Artocarpus heterophyllus; assembly: GCA_025403435.1. Classification (NCBI taxonomy): domain Eukaryota; kingdom Viridiplantae; phylum Streptophyta; class Magnoliopsida; order Rosales; family Moraceae; genus Artocarpus; species Artocarpus heterophyllus. The sequence continues at coordinate 5,460,708 of CM046339.1, read as the reverse complement.
ACTTTAGACAATCTTTTGTACTGTACCTTAATCTTGAGATGAATAGTGGGTCCATTGTCTTGACTTATGTCTTTTGATTTACTAAAGGGTGGCATCCACATTTTATAGTGGTATGCATGCAAGTACCTTGGAGGCGTGACTCTTGATAGCGTAGACTTGTTATTCATAGATATAAAATCCATAGCTCTTCTTTAGGAGTAGTTGATAACCTCTTATATCTGTTATCCTGTAATTGGAAAACTTGAGTGCTCAACCATTTAGATATATAGGTGCAACTGAATGGTGTACTATCTTTAGATAGTAAGTTTTTCGATAGTGAGATAATGGAACGCAAGATAAAAATAATCGGGAAGGTAAGGTAGAACTTGTCCTTAAGCCAATTATGGATAATCCTATGGAGATACGATACATTATGATATACCATAGAGACTTAGCTATACAGGCTTCATAATTTTATATAGTTCAAGAGTGCAACTCTAAGCTTTTATTGAAGTAGCGTTGGAGTTGATAATTATGAAATGTATATTGGAATATTGGGTTTCATAATTATGGGGAGCTTAAACTATATAGGTCCATTTGGTCCCCTTTGCTAGCTCATAAAAATCCTGTAACGATACGGCATGTTTTTCCAATAGTTGGTGACTCATGTTAGATTTATCAGATTGGGTGAAATTTGATAAAATTAGATAATTCATGTTTGTTTATTGGTTGAATTAATTTTGTGATAAAATTAATTCAACCAATAAACTTGTTGAAATATAGAGATTAGATAATTCATGTTTGTTTATCGGTTGGATTAATTTTGAATAAATTAATTCAAGATAAACTTGTTAAATTATCAGGAATATTTATTTTCCTAGAGATTATCTACATATGACAGTTTTAATCAGATAACTTCTCTATTGGGTTATTTGATTTAAAACTGAGGCTCTTTTCGCAGAATCTCAAGTGGGAAATAAAGATTCATAGGGAACTTTTTATCGCAAGTTCGACAGGCCAATCTGCTAGTTCGGCTTGCCAACCGGAGGATAAAAGGATCACGTTTTTTCATGTAGATTTTATTAGATATTGATTCTGATTCGAATTTTTGAGGCCTTATTTGATAAAGACTGACTCATTGGCCCAACCTGTATAAAAAGGGAGTGAGTCTCATTATTATTCAAATTAGTTGAGAAATCTTGAGTGAGACTCTGTCAGTGAGACTCTGAAACTCCCCAGAGTGCTATCATTTATAAATCATGAATTATAGATTTGGGTATTTCTCAATTGGTTGGAAGGAGAGCCACCTAGGGAAAAGCTAAACGACATGAGCCCACACTCACTCTAGTCGTGGATAGAGAATAGCAAAGAAGACCAATTGATTGAGGCTTTTTTGGAACGTCACTTCTCTTCATTGATTACAGGAGCTTTTTAACATACAAAGGTTAGTAAGATCTGGTTAATTTATGGATATAGCGTGCCAAACTTGTGTTTTGGAGAATACTTTGATATAAAAATTTTAAAATTTCACTATGTATTATTTTTAGAACATTAATCATGAAATTTCAAAATGGTATTAATAAAGAAAACGTTTTGAAATAAAAATATTTTGACCGAGGTACTTTTAAGAAATTTAATCCTTGTGTAAAACTGAGTGTAATGGTAAAAAATGGTCATTTTTTTTCTCGGGGGCAAAATTATCAAGATTTTTGTATTTCGGGTCAAAACCATAAAGTTTTCTTAAACTTAATTTTTTGCAAAAGGAAAATCGATGTCTTGTTTCTTGCACCGTTATGAATAAGCAAGAAAATATAAGTTTTTAACTAGAACAGGTTCAAAAAGTTTTCTAAGACTCGTCAAGAGAATGGGCATTTTTCACAGAAAGGCTTAAACGGACCCCGATACATTTAATTTAGGAAACAACCCCTTAGCGAGAATTTTTCCATCATCCGTTAGTGACAGGATGGTAATGTGAAATGAGCGGTTAAGAAATGTAATGCTCAAGTTATGTAATTTTTAAGTAAACCGATGAGTAATGAGACTAAGTGTAAGAATGAAAGTTTAACGTTTGCCTTTTAATCGACAAGTAGGTTGGCAATAAGGAAGTTAGCTAATAACTAGATTTTGTCCAAAAAGGACATTAAAATCAATCAAAGAGGGAGCAGATTAATTAGATACGTTGCAGAATCCAAGTAAGTTTCAAACCCCACCTACGGCATTAGTAAAACAGTTTTTAAATATGTTATTCATATTATTTTATGAAATGCATTTGTTATGCACAATCAAGTTATTAAAGCATCATATATGGTATGTCACTATAATTAAAAGGACTGGTCAAATAATTCACTAAATAAGATAAGAAAGTGTCGTACTAGCTCCTTGACCCAGTGTGAGCTTCAAGATATGTTATGGTCATGGTGTTACAATGACTGCACTTGGTACATATACTTAGGCCCTTAGCTCAAGTTAGGTTATGAATATAAAATAATGCTCATAAATAAGTATAATTGGGATCATGCATTGAGTTTTAGAAAGAAAATGTTTTGTGGGTTTAAATTTGGACTTACTGAGCAATACCTCACCTACTTATTTCATGCTTTAGGAAATCCAGCCAAGGGGCCGACGTAGATGTCAATGTTGAACTGGAAATGGCGGTTAAGCAATGCAAAGACATAGGTATAGATATTGCTACAAAAAAGTTCCACTATTAATAAGTGTTTTTAAAAAATACAATTTTTGCAAGAACTGCTTTGGTTTAAGTATGGTATGTAATATATGTTAAACAAATGTTGTAGACGTTTTTGCTAAGAATGTATTTGTGAAAAGAATATCTTAATATAAGTTTATGTCTTCAAGTTAAAAAAAAAAATCTTCCATATTTTTATGATTAAGTAAATGAGTTTAAGAAAAAGGATTAAGTAACGACTTGACAATGTAGTGGGTAGTCACAGTTTAGTAAATTGTCTACTTAAATTAAACAATTTATTTTTGTATATAATGACATAAAGAGAAACACGAAACAACAAAAAGAGAACAAAAAAGAAAAGAAAGAAAAGGAAGAAGAAAGAAGAGGTAAAATTAGAAATTTAAGTGTTTAAAAAGAGCACATGATTGATGAAATACTAAGTACTTAAATATTTTAAAAAGTATACTATGTTCTTACATTAAGAATTGAAACTACGTTATTTAGTGTAATTTCCTCTTACAGCCCAATATGTAATTAAATGGGTTTGCATAGGCACACATGCAGCAAGACTAGGCTTGACCTAGATGAGCCAATCCAGTTGGATGATACCTTTTATAAAGGTAAAAGGAACAATGAGGAAATGGACCAGACTAGTGGTGGAATAAAAATTGATAAGTCAAAATTTGTGAAAAACTAATTAATAGGCCATTTGAATGTAAAGCAACATTTGTTGAATGACAAAATACCCAAATTAGTAAGCCTCATAATAAAAATACCCCAAATTTCCTTCTCTCTTTCTCTTTTCTCTGCCCCTTTCCTCTGTTGGAGTTTTGCCTTGCCATCACAAGCCAAGATGTCGGTTGATGAGCTAAGGTCAGCAACCGGCCCCATCCCACGTGTCTCACCATCTTCCTCCTCGTCCTTGTAAAGCACCACGATCATGATCTCCTCGTCCATGGCTTCATAGCGTTACCATTTTTTTCTTGTTGTAAATTTTCATTAATGTATTTTGGGTTTATGTTGTATCACCTAAAATGATTTTTTAACCATGGACATTTGTAGTATAGAAAGGTTGTTGTATCCTCAAGGAGGTGGGTTTTTAAAAAATTGAAAATTTTAATGGTTGAACAGTCAATGGTGATTTTAACAAGATTTTAAAGAAAAATTATTTATAACAATTTTAAATAAGATTTTAAAACATAAAATTAAAACTATAAAGTTTCGAGAATCCCTTGTATGTTTCGTAACTGATATAGAATTTTAACTCTAAATAAGTTATCTAAAGCATTTGATTTATTATATCTTTTCCTATTAATTGCAAGCACATTTACTAATTTTGTAAATCAACCGAAAGCGATGATATAATAAGCTATAATACAGTAAAAGTTTTCCTACAAAACGTAGCAAAATAATCATCTCTCATTAATAATTTGGTACACTAACTATGAAATTATAATTGTTGTCATTACCATTATAATTAATGCAATTTTGAGTGAGAAGAGATAATAACAAATCAAAATTAATATATTTTAATGGAATAAAATATTGTGTTAATTCTGGTAGAACCTCGTTTTATTAAATGTTTTAAGAATACACTATTGCATTCTCTATCAATAATAAATTAAGTATTACTAAACATTTACCATGCTAGTTTATGTCTACAATGCAACAAAAACTCAACTTAATAAACATGTATAATTTCAATATTATTAATATTAATTATACAACATAATTAAGTTACATAAGGAAATAATGACTAAATTTATGTAGGAATTGAGCAGTATAACAACACTAACAATAATAACTAAAAACATAGAAAATATAACTTATTCCATAAAATTATAAGCATTACAAAACATATATAGAGTTAAAAACTATATCAGAGTACTTTCTATACAAGATCATCTTTGTGCCTTACCAAACTCTCTACACTAATTTAGGTATTATTTAAATATTAAAAGTGGGGGTCGAGGGAGTACCTTAATAATATCTCCTCTGAAAAGGGGTATATTGCTGAGTCCAAAAGACTCAACAGTTAAAAGAAAAAGACAAGAGAACAAGAATGGCCGTGGATCATTCTAAGGGAGGAGGCTATGGCCATTTATAGTAGAGAATTTCTACTATTCACCTAATTTTTTTATTATCATTTTTGTTATATTATATTATACTATATTTATTTAATTTATTTTTATTTTTTATTTTTTCTCCTAAAATTGCATCTGAATCAGATGCAATTAAAAGAAGATTTTTTTTCTTCTTCTTTTTTTTTTGAGTTGATTTGTGTTGTTTTCTATGCTTATTGTGCAGGTAATTCGGTGTTGCGCCGGTACAGGATGGATGCGTCTGGAGTGTCAGATACGCTTATCAAGAAAGATCCAATGGTTGGTGTTCGTGGAGTGCAGCAGGGACCAAAAAGTTGCATCTGAACTGTTCGTTTTGCTTTGGTAAGCTAATCTAAGGGACATGAAAGCACACTCACGTGGAGACAATCGCATGGAATCAACATAGGGTCTGACACATGCTAGTGACATGCAAACAGCTAGGATGCTTTGGGCGACACGATCCGACGATCCCCTTGTTGCCACATGGCACTATTTTTAATTTTTGATTTCTCGTACATTTAAGGTTCATTTTTGCTTGTTTTTGCGTTGTTTTGTTCTGTTTTTTCTCCAGATTTAAATCTAAAATTTATAAACACACTACAATTAATTATTTTACAGACAAATTATTTACAATAATTTTAAAATTATTTATTTTATAATTAAACACATAAAACATAATAAAAATAACTAAAAGTTTCTAAAATTAACAAACCTTAACGTATATATTGTTTAGGACTAAAAAATATTTTCAAAAATTACTAAAAATATAATAGAATATATTTACAAACTAAAAACTTATTTTGAGACTCAAAATAAAATCACCACATATTATTTTTATAATTTTGATTATTTACAAACTAATCACATATTTAACATACTAAAATGACTTTAAAAATTACCAAAAACACTATTAAACATGAAAACACACTAAAAACTTGTTATTAGACACATTTACACACTAAGACAAAAAAATTCTTAACAACACAAAAATACTATTAATTAGAGGATTGAATGAGGAATAAAAGTATAAATAAATTATTTAATCTTTGAGAAATATATACTTTTATAGTCTCATCACACCCTCCAACCAGCTTATTGCTAGTCCCGAGTAATTAAAGCGATAGAATTTTGAAATAGTTTTTAGAATATTCACATAATGCATACAATTTAATTGCAATTTGACTAACCCAATTAGATAGACTAACAAAACAAAAATTTTATCTGAACACCTTATATGCTATTTAACAAAATATATGCAAGCCAAACTTAGTGCAAAAAGGGATAATACATAATTATGAAGTTTCATCAAAAACTAAAAATATAATTCTTATGATATTTTGATTTGAAGCACTCCTGCAAGTAACAACACTTCAAATTATTTATTAGAACAATTAAGAATATAAACTTAAAACAAAAATATATATAAAAATTAAACGAACTTTACAATTGTAGATAGTGCAATGTTTAATTCCTTTAAGCTTTCTCCATAAACCAATTAGGGAGTTTTGGGTCAATAACTAGGTATTGAAGCATCACTTAGAACTTACTCACTTGAGTTAGAAGGGCTATGAAATCAAACTTATCCAACTTTATTAATTTACGTAATTACACTTTATTTACTTACACATTCTTTTTATCTCTTTTTATTTTTTAATTAATCAGTTAATTAATTTTGAAAATGTTACTGCCCTTAATTTTTCTCCTTCATAAAATAACAAAAGTCAAATATTTAGAGCTTTGATTCACCACTACAATTAAGCATTATAGTGCGTCTATGAAAAGAATGGCTTACAGGTACTTTGAAAAATAAACATATAAAAATGTTAAACAAAATCAAAGTTTTGAGATCCATAAAGTTTGAAAATTCAAAAAATAGAAAAATAATATTACATTAATATAAAATTCAAAAATCACAACAAAATAATAGCACATTAATTACAAAGAAACTAATATTTACAAAATATTTTTTAAAATTTTCTTTTTAATGACTTCCACAAAAACTTACAAAATAATGCACATAATTGAAAAACACACAAAAATCCGGAGCAAAAATAAAAAAAGGCAAAAATTGAAAAAATTTAACACAATTTTACACAGCTGTGATGCATAATCCTCTCCCGCCAACTTAACTTATGCGTTGTCCTTAATGTAAAAAAAGAACAATGAAAGTAGCAAAAATATTGCATGAATCAACACAGCTGCAGAGATGATCTGTAGCAAATTTAACAAAAAAAAAAAAACTAACAAAACACAACAAAATATTACAAACTGGGCCTTTTAAAGTCTGATTTCCAAGACTTTATTTTTTTGTTTGAAAATTAACATCACTTTTTAAATTTTGCAAAACTCGCTTCAAGAGGCCGTAAGTATAGAATACTTACTTATCATAAATGACTATATTCTTCTTAATCCAGCCATTTTAAATGAATTATTAAGTGATTTCATTTCAATGATTTTTTGTAAAGAGATTTAAAATGAAAAGCACATATTTTTTTTATTGAAAATTTGTCTAAAATCCAAACAAATTGCATTTACAAAATCAATCCTATTAGAATGCGTCTCAAGATAAAATTGAAAACAATTTAACTCCATAACTCAGCCATTCTAAATAAATTAAATTTATAGCTTTCATTTTAAATTTTTAGAATAAATCTCAATATTTTTTAAATTTTAAAAGAAAATCAAAATAGCATACAATAATACAAAAATATATTATAAAGAGAATAGGTAATAAAGATATTACCTTGAAAGTGTTTTCCTATCATTTGATGCTCCAAATCTAACAAATCTTTCTTCTAACTCTATTCTTAATAGATGGTCGTCAAAGAATAGATTTCTCCCATAGTAAGTGTCGAAAGACACCATATATAGGTCTTGTGTGAACATGCCCTTAAGATTGGCAAAATTTAAAACATTTAAACTTGTGAAACCTAGACTCGTTTTATGTTTTTGGTAAGTCTCTAAAAATGATGCTAGAGGTGGCGGTAGGGGTGGTGGCCACATAGGATCTTGGTAAGAATGGTCTTTGGTGAACTCTTATGGCAACTGAGATTGAAAATCTAGGACTAAGGGTGATCATTATTCCTCTTCTATAGCTAAGTTTTCTTTCTCTTCCTCACATTCCTCTCCTAATGTTTGTTCCTCAAAGTAGGGGCTTCCAAATGTTCCTCATTTATGGTTAGGTCAACTTTTTCCTCCTCACCAAAAGAATCTTCTTCAAATAACTCAAGAGACTGCTTAATTGACTCAACAGGTTCTTTTAAGCGACAATTTTGTGTCAAGGTATCTTTGGAATGGATCGTTTCATTTTGCTCTACCTTCGATACTAATTGACACAAACTAGTTTTTATTTCCTCTTGGTCTTTTCGTAGTTCTCTCAATTTTTTAGATAAATTTTCTGAGATTCTTTTGTGATTTCTAAAGACTTTGCTAGGGTTTCAGCTAAATTTTCCTTTTTCAAATTTTTCAAAAAAATTTTAGGTTGAAAGGATAGTTGTGAAGTTTGGGTGATAGGCGAAGGTTCTAATTTACTCTTGTTAGAAAAATAGTATGCAGCAGAGTTTAAAAATTTTAATATCAGAGTAGTTTTCAAAACACAAGTTTGACACACTATATACATAAATTAATTAGATCTTACTAACCTTTGAATGTCGAAGAACTCCTGCAATCAATGAAGAGAAGTAACACTCCAGAAGGACCTCAACCAATTGGCCTTCTTTGCTACTCTCTATCCACGATCGGAGTGAGATTGGGCTCATACATACAGCTCTTCCACCAAGTAACTCTCCTTCTAACCAATTGAGAGAACCCAAAGCTAGTGTTCGTGATTTGTGAACAAGAGCACTCAAGGAGTTTTTGAATCTCACTATTAGAGTTTCACTCTTAGTCTCTTAACTGACCTAAATAATAGTGAGACCACTCCCTTGTTATAAAGGTTGTGCCCAAGAGTCAGTCCTTATCAGATAATGCCACAAAATTCGAATCAAAATCAAATTCGGATCAATATCTGATGAAATCCGCGTGATCTTTTTATCGTGCAGTCAGCATGCTGATTTGTCTAACCAGCATGTCGAACTTGCCCCTTCGGTAGGCTGAACCTAAGGATTGGCATGCCGAACTGTCGATAAAAATCTCAGCAAATCTTTTATTTTCCACCTGAGATTTTGTAGGATAAAGTCTCAATTTTAATTCAAATAACCCAATAGAAAAGTTATCTAATTAAAACAACTTTATCAAGATAATCTCTAGAAAAATAAATGAATTCCTAATAATTCAACAAGTTCATCTTGAATTAATTCAAAATTAATCCAACCGATAAAAAGACATATATTATCTGATCCCGATAATTCAACAAGTTTATCTTGAATCAATTTTATCACAAAATTAATTCAACCGATAAATAGACATGAATTATTTGATTCTTTTGAATTTTAGCTAATCTGATGAATCTGACATAAGTCATCAATTATTTGAAAAACACGGGATATTGTTACAAGATTTTGTGAGCTAGAAAAGGGGGCCAAATGGACCTATATAGTTCAAGCTCTTGATAATTATGAAACCCAATATCCACGATATACATTTCAAAATTATCAACTCCAACACTACTCCACTAAAAGCTTGGAGTTGCACTCTTGAACTATATAGAATTACAAAGTCCGTATAACTAAGTCTCCATGACATATCATAGTGTATCGTATCCCCATAAGATCATCCATAATCGGCTTAAGGACAAGTTCTGTCTTATCTTCCCGATTATTTTTATTTGACATTCCATTATCTCACCATCGAAAAACTTACCATCTAAAGACGACATACCATTTGGTTACACCAACGTATCTAAATAGTTGAGCACTCCATTTTTTCAATTACAGGATAATGCATATATGAGGACATCACTACTCTTAAAGAGGAGCTATGGATTCCATATCTATGAATAACAGGTCTACACTATCAAGAGTCATGCCCCCAATGTACCGGCATGCATACCACTATTAAAATGTGGGTGTCATCCTTTGGTACATCGAAAGACATAAGTCAAGACAACAGATCCACTATTTATTTCAGGATTAAGATACAATACAAATGATTGTCTAAAATGAATCGATTTGCCAAGACAGAATTATTAATCCAAATTAATTCACTTTATGTCCCGATTCAATACATCATCACCTATGACAATATGCCAATGTTTCTATTCACAGAGTCCACCTCCGATGGCCAAGACAAACCATCTCCCAATAGGGATATAGACAACAAAACAATCTTTACATGAGTAAAGCGCCTAACTTTATTCCTTCGATTGCGGATCTTATGATTTAGACTGTCACCTTAAGAATCGTGTCTTCCGCATAATCTGTCCATCATATGCCCAATTCTTAAAGGTTTAGACTGACAGTCTCAAATTATTGTTTGCTTAACATATATTCAACAAATTTGAACGTAACGAGGACAAGATTTGGTATATGAATAATAAATAAATTCTTTATTGATAAAAATATCTCCAAAAACATATTACTTTTTTACTCTTTAGGGCATACATGCCTAAAAATCTCCCATTTGCACTGAGTGAATATGACAAATCTCGCATCCTCATAGCTTCCACATGCCTCTCAAAGACTCTCCCATAAGTTCCTTCGCAAATGGATCAACTAAATTGTCCTCTGACGTGATTTTGTACACCATGACATGCCCGTCAATGAAGTCCTTTATCACATGATACTTCTGATCAATATGCTTACTTTTCTTGTGAAATATTGGTTCCTTAGCATCAGCTACCGCCGCATTGTTATGACAGTACAGTGATACTGCCTTATCCATACCAGGAACTACCTTAAGATCCCCAAGGAACTTGCAGAGCCACACTGCTTCTTTTGAAGCATCACTAGCTACCACATACTCGGCGTCCATCATTGAATCTGAAGTGCAATCTTCCTTCACACTTCTCCAACTGATGGCACCACCGCCCAGAGTAAACACAAAACCCAAAGTCGATCTCCTAGAATCCAGACAGGATGGAAAATCTGAGTCAATATATCCTAGAGGAGTTAAGTCCTCACCCGAATACACCAGCATATACCCTTGAGTCCTTCTTAGGTACTTGAAAATATGCTTAACTGCAACCCAGTGGTTTGATCCTGGATCCGCCTGAAATCGACTTATAATCCTGACCGCATAACAAATATTCGGTAGTGTACAAAGCATGGCATACATGAGACTACCCACTACTGAAGCATAAGGCACCTTCTTCATGTATTCTTTTTCTTCCTCAGACTTTGGAGAGCCTTTCTGAGAAAGAGTAATTCTAGACCTAGATAGTTACCCACCTTTCTTGGAATCCTGCATTGCAAACTTTTTGAGAATTTTATCTATGTAGTTGGCTTGTGACAAAGCTATCATTTTGTTCTTCCTATCTTGAAAGATCTGGATACCGAGAACAAAATTAGCTTCACCCAAGTCCTTCTTGTCAAACTACTTGGTCAACCATAATTTGACCGATGACAATGCCCCAATGTCATTGCTAAAAAACAGAATGTCATCTACATAAAACAGTAGAAAAACTACCTTCTCATCCTTAATGTGTTTGTAAACACATGGCTTATCCATATTTTGTGAGAACCCATAACTTTTGATCACCTGATCAAATCTTATGTTCCAAGAACGGGAAGCCTGCTTAAGTCCATAAATTGACTTTAGTACCTTACAAACCTTACCCTCTTGACCCTTTACCTTGAACCCATTTAGTTGTTCCATATAAATGGACTCATCAAGATAGCCATTCAGAAAAGCCGTCTTGACATCCATCTGCCAAATCTCATAGTCAAGACAAGTGAATCCAGATGGATATAAGAATGGCTGCAAGCAAAAAGGTTTCCTTGTAATCAATTCCTTCCATTTGTGTATAACCCTTAGCTACTAGTGTAGCCTTAAAGGTTTGGACCTTTCCATCCACACCTCTTTTCCTCTTATAGATCCACTTACACCCTATGGGTTTTACCCATTTGGGAAGATCTATAAGCTCCCAGACCTGATTAGTCTCCATAGACTTGATCTCTATGTTCATGGCCTCTATCCAGAGTTTCAAATCAACATCCTCAATAGCCTCTACATAAGTGTAAGGATCCCTATCATGTTCATATGATTCAGCCAAGAAGGCCTCCTCATTGAACAAATACCTTTCGGGTTAACGCCCGATCTTCCCACTACGCCGAAGCCCCTTAGGTTGTTGTTCAGGTTCATTTGGTTTTTCTACACTGATTGGAACAGTTTCATTCGGAACCTCTGAAGTGATTGGATCACTCCTTAACTCCTCAAGCACCACTTTGCTTCAAGGATTAAAGTCGTCCATGTAACTCTCCTCAAGGAAAGTTGCATTAGTTGAAACCACAAATTTATTTTCCTTTAGGTTATAGAAATAACCCCCTTTAGTCCATTTTGGATATCCTACAAACACGCAAACTTTCAAACGTGCTTCCAACTTATTTGCACCCTTAAACAGGACATGAACAAGACATCCCCATATACGAATATGGTTTAAGAATGTCTTCCTGTCCGTCCACTACTCGTGAGGAGTTTTAGGGACCGATTTTGAAGGCACATTGTTCAAAAGATAACATGCGGTTTATAGTACATATTCCCAAAAAGACAAAAGCAATGTTGAATAACTCATCATGGACTTTACCATGTCTAATAAACTCTTATTCCTTCTCTCTGCTACGCCATTCTACTGCGGAGTGCCTAACGTAGTCAAATGGGATAAAATCCCATTCTCTTATAAGTGTCCCAGAAACTCATCAGAAAGGTATTCTCCATCTCGATCAAATCGAAGTGCCTTTATGGGTCTACCCAATTGCTTTTCCACTTCAGCCCAAAACTCCCTGAAGTTGTCAAAAGTTTTGCTTTTGTGGTGCATCTGGTACACATACCCATACTTTTGAGTAATCGTCAATAAAAGTGACAAAGTGCTCAAACCCTCCTCGTGCTCAGATGTTCATCGGTCCGTAAACATCACTATCACAAGTTCTAGAACCCCTTCGGCCCTATTGCCCTTACACCTGAATGGTCTTTTGGACATTTTACCCTCCAAACAAGATTCACATTGAGGTAAAGATTTCACCTTTAAGTGACTTAAAGTCCATCCCTTACCAGCCTTTGAATCCTATTCAGGTTAATACGACTAAGGCGCAAATGCCAAAGATAAGTCTTATTAGAGTAAGAAGTTTTAAGTCTTTTAGAGTCATTATCATTCATCTCAACATTGAGCAGTAAGTCCATCTTAGGTTTGAAAAAATATAGATTATTTTGCATCCATCCAGAACAAATAAAAGATTTATTTTTACAAATCACCACTTTATTATTAAAAGAAACCAAATAGGAGTCTTTAAATAAACAAGCTATAGAAATTAAATTCCTTTTAAATTTTAGAAGATAAAAACAATCTTGCAAAATTAAATTTCTATAATTGTCAAAATAAAGATGGACGTCTCCCACTGCTTCTACTGCGACTAAGGATCCATTGCCTATTCGAAGCGTGAAGTCTTTATGTAGTAGACTTCTCGTTTCTTTAAACCCCTGCAAAGAAACACAAACATGATTAGTTGCACCAGAATCTATGACCCAAATGTCACTTGATTCTTCAACTAAACAAGTTTTCAAATACAAAAGATCACACCTACCTCCCTTTCTAATGCTTCTCGATGTACCCGACCTTCCCATAGAAGAAGCACTTAAGCTTCTTCGGGTTCTTCATCATCTTCTTCTTGCTCTTGATGTTAGTAGGAATAGAAGACTTCCCATTTTTTGCCCGTTGCTTCTTTCCATTCCCTGATTTAGGGTTGGAACCAGAAGCAGCCACCAAATTTGTGTCACCACCCATGAGAGACTCCCTGATCAGCAGTTGAACTCTTGTAACTGTTTCATTAATTCTGTTAAGGTCATATCTTGTTTATTGCTCAAATTAAAAGTAGCTCTAAACAGGATAAACTCCTTAGACAGAGTCTCAAAGACCATAATCATCTGAGTTTCAACATCGATGTCAGCTCAATTGGTTTGTGCCTCAGCGAGGTAACGCATAACCAATATCATGTGCTCCTTTACAGATGTCCCTAGCCTCTGCTTACAGTTAAGAAGTTTTCGAAGTGCCCTTTGCCGCTTAGTCAAGGCCTGGCCTCCAAACATGTCTTCTAGATTATCCAAGATCTACTTTGCATCTAATAATCCTTATGTTGTGCCTGCAACACGTTATTCATGCTAGCCATAACATAGCAGCGGGCCTGATCACTTGCATCTTTCTAATGATCATATGCTTCGAGTTAATCGTTAGTAGAATCTCCTATAGGCTAAGAAGGATAAGGGGTTGTCAGCATAAATTTTAGTTTCTCAAAGAAGAAGACGATATCCATGTTCTATTTCCAATCGTTATAATTCTCTCCGGTTAATTGGTTTTTGTCAAGAATCGAGGATAAAGCATTTTTAGACATTTTTAATTTACAATAAAGAATCATATACCAAACATAAGCAAACATATCATAATAATTTTGTAAGATAACACAATCATACAAATGTGTTTATGTGTCAAAACCTTAAAAATATCACAACCTTACGACGATAATTCCCAACTCAGAATACAACAAGCTCCTAGGGGAGTCATGTCAAATTCAATTAGGAACACGAATCCCCTCCTGATTGATATCTGCCATCTAGGATCCATATGATCCAGCATATATTAATAATCGTTTCTTTGGCCATTAATTTTATTAATAGAACTCCTAGGGGAGGTTAATCATAAAATTAACATGAGTGTATAACCATCATTTTAATATTTTATCCATGATTTATAATCACCACCTAGGGGTGTGCAACCATAAATCATGCTAAAATACCTTATCCTCTTGGAGTTCCAATTTGGTACATGATCGAATGATTATCTAATTACAAAATTCTTAAAAATTTAAAATTAAATAATAATTCATAGATGGAGATGATGGTCTACCATCTAATTATATAAAAAACCTGAATACAAATTCTAACCTCTAGGGAACCATAACTGGTATAAATTAATTAATTAATAAAAAATTAAATAATAATTTAATCAACCATAATTAATTAATAAACATTCACTATATAATCCATGACAACATATGAAAATATATAGAAACCTAGAGTGCCAACTCTTTATAAAATTAAATTCAAGCATAGGAGAGATCAAAATCACATAATTTACACATAGAGCATGATTACAAACTCATAAATTTACGTAAAAACCATAGCTCTGAAACCAGTTACTAGAAAAATAGTACAAAGTGGAATTTAAAAATTTTTATATCAGAGTATTTTTCAAAACACAAGTTTGACATGCTATGGGCAAAAATTAACCAGATTTTACTAACCTTGTAAATGCCGAAAAGCTTCCTCAATAAGTGTAGAGAAGTAACGTTCTAGAAGGACCTCAACCAACTGGCCTTCTTTGATATTCTCTATCCAGGATTAGAGTGAGTGTGGGCTCACACGTACAGCTCTTCCAAAAGGTGACTCTCCTTCCAACCAATTGAGAGAACCCAAAGCTAGTGTTTGTGATTTGTGAACAAGAGCTCTCAAGGAGTTTCAGAATCTCACTATCAGAGTGTCACTCTTAATCTCTCAATTGATCCAAATAATAATGAGACTCGCTCCTTCTTTATAGAGGTTGGGTCTAAGATTCAGTCCTTATTAGATAGTGCCTCAAAATTTGAATAAGAATCAAATTCGGATCAATATCTGATGAAATTCATGTGCAAACGCGTGATCTTTTTAACGCGTGATCGGCATGTCGATCTATCTAACTAGCATGCCAAACTTGCCCCATTGGCAGGCCGAACCTGAGGATCGACATGCCAAACTGCCGATAAAAATCTCAACAAATCTTTTATTTTCCACCCAAGATTCTATAGGATACAGTCTCAGTTTTAATTCAAATAATCCAATAGAGAAGTTATCTAATTAAAACAACTTTATCTAGATAATCTCTAGGAAAATAAATGAATTTATGATAATTCAACAAGTTTATGTTGAATCAATTTTTTCACAAAATTAATTCAATCGATAAATAGACATGAATTATTTGATTCTTCTAAATTTTAGCCAATCTGATAAATCTAACATAAGTCACCAATTATTTGAAAAACACGCCATATCATTAGAGGATTTTGTGAGCTAGCAAAGGGGACCTGTATACTTCAAGCTCCCGATAATTATGAAACCCAACATCCCAAATATACGTTTCATAATTATCAACTCTAACGCTACTCCACTAAAAGCTTGGAGCTACACGCTCGAACTATATAAAATTACAAAGCCCGTATAGCTAAGTCTCCATGACATACATAGTGTATAGTATCCCCATGGATCATCCATAATCGGCTTAAGTACCAGCTCTGTCTTACCTTCCTGATTATTTTTATCTTACATTCCATTATCTCACTATCGAAAAACTTACCATCCAAAAACGCTATACCATTCGGTTACACCTATGTATCCAAATGGTTGAGCGCTCCAGTTTTTCAATTACAGGATAATGCATATAAGGGAATATCACTACTCCTAAAGAGGAGCTATGGTTTCCATATCTATGAATAAGAGATCTATGTACCGGCATGCATACCATTATTAAAATGTGGGTGTCATCCTTTGGTACATCAAAAGACACAAGTTAAGACAACGGCCCACTATTCATTTCAGGATAAAGATACAATACAAATGATTCTCTAAAGTGAATCGATTTGCCGAGACAGAATTATTTATCCAAATCAATTCACTTTATGTCCCGATCTAATACATCGTCACCTATGACAATGTGCCAATGTTTCTATTCACGGAGTCCACCTATGATGGCCGAGACAGACCATCTCCTAATAGGGATATAGACAACATAACAATCTTTACATGAATAAAGCGTCCAATTTTATTCCCTCGATTGCGTATCTTATGATTTAGACCATCACCTTAAGAATAGTGTCTTTTGCATAATTTTCCATCATATGCCCAATTCTTAAAGGTTTAGATCGACAGTCTCAGATTATTGTTTGTTTAACATACATTCAAATAATATGAACATAAAAAGGACAAGATTTGATATATGAATAATAAATAAATTCTTTATTGATAAAAATGTCTCCAAAAACATAGTACATTTTTACTCCTTAAGGCATACATGTCTAACACATAAAGCAGCAAAAAAACCACCTTCCCATCCTTAATGTGTTTGTAAACACATGGCTCATTCACATTTTGTGGGAACCCATAAGACTTGATCACTTGATCAAATCTTATGTTCTAAGAATGGGAAGCCTGCTTAAGTCCATAAATTGACTTTAGCAACTTACAAACCTTACCCTCTTGACCCTTGACCTTGAACCCATTTGGTTATTTCATATAAATGGACTCATCAAGATAGCCATTTAGCAAAGTCGTCTTGACATCCATCTGTCAAATCTCATAGTCAAGAGCAACAGCTATGGACAAAAGAATCTGGATGGACTTAAGCATGGCCACAGGCGAAAAGCTTTCCTCGTAATCAATTCCTTCTTTTTGCATGTAACCCTTAGCTACCAGTCTAGCCTTAAAAGTTTCAACCTTTCCATCCATTCCTCTTTTCCTCTCGTAGATCCACTTACACCCTATGGGTTTTACCCCTTTAGGAAGATCTACAAGCTCCCAGACCTAATTAGTCTCCATAGATTTCATCTCTATGTTCATGATCTCTGTCTAGAGTTTTGAATCAACATCCTCTATAGCCTCTGCCTAAGTATAAGGATCCCTATCATGTTCATCCGGTTCAGCCAAGAAGACCTCCCCATTGAACATATACCTCTCGAGTTGATGCCCGATCCTCCCACTACGCCGAAGCCCCTTAGGTTGTTGTTTAGGTTTGTTTGGTCTTTCTACATTGATCGAAACGGTTTCATTCGAAGCCTTCAGAGTGATTGGATCACTCCTTAACTCCTCAAGCATCACATTGCTCCGAGGCTTAAAGTCGTCCATGTAACTCTCCTCAAGGATAGTTGCAGTAGTTGAAACCACGACTTTATTTTCCTTTGGGTTATAGAAATAATCCCCTTTAGTCCATTTTGGATATCCTACAAACACACAAACTTTCGAACGTGCTTCCAACTTATTTGCACCCTTAAACAGGACATGAGTCGGACATCTCCGTATGCGAATATGGTTTAAGGATGTCTTCTTGCCCATCCACAACTCGTGAGGAGTTTTAAGGACCGATTTTGAAGGCACATTGTTCAAACGATAACATGCGGTTTGTAGTGCATATCCCCAAAAGGACAAAGGCAATGATAAATAACTCATCATGGACCTTACCATGTCTAATAAAGTCCTATTCCTTCTCTCTGCTATGCCATTCTGCTGCGGAGTACCCGGCACAGTCAAATGGGATAAAATCTCATTCTCTAATAAGAGTCCTTGAAACTCATCGAAAGGTATTCTCTACCTCAATCGGATCGAAGTACCTTTATGGGTCTACCTAATTGCTTTTCCACTTCAGCCCGAAACTCCCTAAACTTGTCAAAAGTTTTGCTTTTGCTGTGCATCAGGTACACATACCCATACCTTGAGTAATTGTCAATAAAAGTGACAAAGTACTCAAACCCTCCTCATGCCCGGAAGTTCATCGGTCCGCAAACATCACTATGCACAAGTTCTAGAACCCCTTCAGCCCTATTGCCCTTAAACTCAAATGGTCTTTTGGTCATTTTTTCCTCTAAACAAGACTCACATTCAGGTATAGATTCCAACTTTAAGTGATTTAAAAGTCTATCCCTTACCAACCTTTGAATTCTATTTAGGTTAATATGACCAACGGCGCAAATGTCAAAGATAAGTCTTATTAGAGTGAGAAGTTTTAAGTCTTTTAAAATTATTATAATTTATCTCAGCATTAAGCAGTAAGTCCATCTTAAGTTTGATAAAATATAGATTATTTTGCATTCATCTAGAATAGACAAAATATTTGTTTTTACGAATCACCACTTTATTATTAAAAGAAACAAATAGGAGTCTTTAAATAAACAAGCTACAAAAATTAAATTCCTTTTAAATTTACGAACATAAAAACAATCTCACAAAATTAAATTCTTATAATTATCAAAATAGAGATGGACGTCTTTCACTGCTTCCGCTTAGACCAAGGATCCATCGTCCATCCGAAGCGTGAAGCCTTCATGTAGCAGACTTCTAGTTTCTTTGAACCCTTGCATAAAAACACAAACATGATTAGTTGCACTAGAATCTATGACCCAAATGTCATTGGATTCTTCAACTAAACAAGTTTCTAAATACAGAAGATCACACCTACCTCTTTTGGAAAGGAAGTCCTTGCAATGCTTCTTGATGTACTCGACCTTCTCGCATAAGAAGCACTTAAGCTTCTTCAAGTTCTACTTCTTCTTCTTCTTGCTCTTGTTGTTGGCAGGAATAGAAGACTTTTCGTTCTTGACCCGTTGTTTCTTTCCATTCCCTAAATTAAGATTGGAACCAGAAGCAGCCATCAAATTAGCCTCTCCACCCACAGGAGACTCCCTGATCAGCAGTTTGAACACCTGTAACTATTTCATCAATTCTGTTAAGGTCATATCCTGCCTATTGCTCAAATTAAATGTAGCTCTAAATGGGATAAACTCCTTAGACAGAGTCTCAAAGGCCATAATCATCTGAGTTTCAGCATCGATGTCAGCTCCTTTGGTTTGTGCCACAGCGAGGTAACCCACGATCAACATCATATGCTCCTTTATATATGTCCCCGGTCTCTGCTTACAGTTCAAGAGTTTCTGAAGCACCCCTTGCTGCTTTGTCAAGGCCTGGCCTCCAAACATGTCTTCAAGATTATCCAAGATCTGCTTGGAGTCTCATAATCCTCATGTTGAGCCTACAGCACATTATTCATGCAAGCCATAACGTAGCAGCAGGCCTGATCATTTTCCTGTTTCCAGTGATCGTACACTTGGAATTGCTATTAGTGGCGTCTCCTGTAGGCTCGGGAGGACAAGGGGTTGTTAGCACAAATTTTAGTTTCTCAAAGGAGAGGCTGATATCCAGGTTCCATTTCCAATCATTATAATTCTCTCTAGTTAATTGGTTTTTGTCAAGTATCGAAGATAAAACGTTTTTATACATTTTTAATCTACAATAAAGAATCATACACCAAACATAAGCAAACATATCATAATAATTTACTAAGATAACACAATCATACAAATGTGTTTATATGTCAAAACTACAAAAATATCACAACCTTATAATGATAATTCCCAACTCAGAATTCAACAAGCTCCTAGGGGAGTCATGCTAAATTCAATTAGGAACACAAATCTCCTCCTGATTAATATTTGCCATCTAGGACCCGTATGATCCAGTATATATTAATAATCATTTCTTTGGCCATTAATTTTATTAACAAAGCTCCTTAAGGAAGTTATTAATAAAATTAACATGAGTGTATAACCATCGTTTTATATTTTATCTATGATTTATAATCACCACCTAGGGGTATGCAACCATAAATCATGCTAAAATACCTTATCCTCTCGGAGATCCAATCTAGTACATGATAGAAATCCCTTCCTAGGGGTCAGGACCACCATGTTCTTCCTATAGACCAACAATGGAGGCCTTAGGTCCTCTCTTCAAAAACCTTCTCCCACTTAATCTTTTGAAATCAAGGTTTTATTTTAAAAAGACATGCATGAACAATTTTAATATGAGCGGCACTCCCTATTCTATATGGCATGTTATCAATATACATGACAAATCATATTATAATGTAGACAAGCAAAGCTATAATTAAAATAATAATAAATAACCGTAATATTATGGTTCCACCTTAGAGAATAGAAAACAAAGATTACAAGAGAATAATTGAAACATATTATCGATTCTTCATCCTTGAATCCTCTAGTTGTATCCTTCTTCATGTAATGCACATCTGCAAGTCTTCAATCCCATATGAATCGAATACTTTATATTTTCGGTCATATCCAAATTTAATGTTTCTTAGAATTGTTCAAGAAATAAAATTAAAACTATACCAAAAACTGCACCTTTTTGAAAAAATTTTCAACTCTCCTTCGACAAGTTGATCTGGGTGATCGATCTACCGGTCATGACCCTCCGACTTGCCAATCTTATCAGGTCGGCTGCCAGTCATGACAGTTTGACCTACCGCCAGAGCCACTTGATTTTTGCCTTGCCGATGGCCTACCGAACCTCATGCTTGGCCTGTTGATCTGCAACCATTGGCCTGCCGAACCGGAGAGTTTGGCATGCCAATCGAGCAAAAATCACCCTTTTTAAAAAATATAATTTCTTAATGCAATTCATCAATTTTATTTTCAACAATTCAAAACATAGAATTAGAGACTCAGGAAATACCTGGAAGCGCCATATCCATCTTCTAGATCCATCTTCTCCGAATGATTATTTAATTACAAAATTCTTACAAATTTAAAATTAAATAATAATTCCTAGACAGAGATGATAGTTCGTCATCTAATTACATAAAAAACCTAGATACACATTCTAACCTCTAAGGAACCATAACCAGTATAATTAATTAATTAATTAATAATTTAATCAACCACAATTAATTAATAAACATTCACCATATAGTCCATGACAACTTAAAATTATATAGAAACCTAGAGTGTCAACTCTCTATAAAATTAAATTCAAGCATAGAAGAGATTAAGATCACATAATTTATACATATAGCATGATCACAAACTTGCAAATTTACATAAAAACCCAGATCTGATACCAATTGTTTGAAAAATAGTACGTAGCGAAATTTAAAAATTTTTATATTAGAGTATTTTCTAAAACACAAGTTTGACACACTATATGCATATATTAATCAGATCTTACTAACTTTGAATGCCGAAGAACTCTTACAATCAGTGAAGAGAAGTAGCATTCCAGAAGGACCTCAACCAACTGGCCTTATTTGCTATTCTCTATCCATGATCGGAGTAAGATTGGGCTCACACATATAGCTCTTCTACCAGGTGACTCTCCTTCCAACCAATTGAGAGAACCCAAAGCTAGGGTTCGTGATTTGTGAACAAGAGCTCTTAGGGAGTTTTTGAATCTCACTATCAAAGTTTCGCTCTTAATCTCTCAATTGATCTAAATAATAGTGAGACTCACTCTCTTTTTATAGAGGTTGTGCCCAGGAGTCAGTCCTTATCAGATAATGCCTCAAAATTTGAATCAGAATCAAATTCGGATCAATATCTGATGAAATCAACGTGGAAACGCGTGATCTTTTATCGTGTGGTTGGCATGCCGATCTGTCTAACCGGCATGCCGAACTTACCCCTTCAGCAGGCCAAACCTGAGGATCAGCATGCTAAACTGTCAATAAAAATCTAAGCGAATCTTTTATTTTCCATCCGAGATTCTGTAGGATAAAGTCTCAGTTTCAATTCAAATAACCCAATAGAAAAGTTATCTAATTAAAACAACTTTATCTAGATAATCTATAGGAAAATAAATGAATTCTTGATAATTCAGCAAGTTTATCTTGAATTAATTCAAAATTAATCCAACTGATAAATAGACATGAATTATCTGATCTCGATAATTCAACAAGTTTATCTTGAATCAATTTTATCACAAAATTAAATCAATCAATAAACAGACATGAATTATTTGATTCTTCTTAATTTTAGCCAATCTGATAAATTTGACATAAGTCACCAATTATTGAAAAAACACACCGTATCATTATAGGATTTTGTGAGCTAGCAAAGGGGACCTGTATAGTTCAAGCTCCTGATGATTATGAAACCCAATATCTCAAATATACATTTTATAATTATCAACTCAACGCTACTCCACTAAAAGCTTGGAGTTACACTCTCGAACTATATAGAATTACGAAGTCCGTATAGTTAAGTCTCCATGACATATCACAATGTATCGTATCTCCACAAGATTATCCATAATCGGCTTAAGGACAAGTCCTGTTTTCCCTTCTTGATTATTTTTATCTTGCGTTTCATTATCTCACCATCGGAAAACTTACCATCCAAAGATGGTATACTATTCAGTTACACCTATGTATCCAAATAGTTGAGCGCTCCAGTTTTTCAATTACAGGATAACACATATAAGATGATATCACTACTCCTAAAGAGGAGCTATGGATTCCATATCTATGAATAATAGATCTATACTATCAAGAGTCATGCCTTCAACGTACCAACATGCATACCACTATTAAAATATGGGTGTCACCTTTTACTACATCAAAAGACACAAGTCAAGACAACGGGCCCACTATTCATCTTGGGATTAAGATAAAATACAAATGATTGTCTAAAGTGAATCGATTTGCCGAGATAGAATTATTAATCTAATTCAATTCGCTTTATGTCCCGATCCAACATATCGTTACCTATGATAATGTGCCAATGTTTTGATTCATTGAGTCCACCTCCTAATGTCAAGACAAACCACCTCCGAATAGGGATATAGACAACATAACAATCTTTACATGAATAAAGCGCCTAATTTTATTTTCTCAATTGCGAATCTTATGTTTTAGACCGTCACCTTAAGAATAGTGTCTTCCGTATAATATATCCATCATATGCCCGATTCTTAAAGGTTTAGACCAACAGTATCAGACTATTATTTGATTAACATACATTCAACAAATATGAACGTAAAGAGGGTAAGATTTGGTATATTGATAATAAATAAATTCTTTATTGATAAAAAATGTCACCAAAAATATATTATATTTTTACTCCTTAGGACATATATGTCTAACAATTCTCTCTTATTATATTGTTCCTTCTATTTTTTACCCAATAAACAAATTTGTCCGTGTCTTTTAACATGAAATAGGCTTTGTTAATAGTTTGTTGGTAAAATGTGATGGTACCATTTCCTCTCTCTATCGAATTTCTTGTTTCAGGACTTAACCTATTTACGAAAACTTCTAACAGATATTCCTTAGAAAGACTATGGTGAGGGTACATATTTAGTAAGTCTTTACCAAGCATTATAAAATGGGTCAAAGTGTTTTTGATGCAACAAAATGTCGATGAATTTCCCAAAACTTTTTTATTTTTTTATTTTTGAAATTCTTTAAAGATATTTTCAAGTTGAATTTGCTAAAGTAATTGGATTCCTAGATAGTTGGGGGGTCACGCCGTGCACACTTAGAATTCCTAACTTTCTTAGGCAAGGGTTTTAGCCTTGTGGTCATGAGATTGAGTCTCAACGGTGGGCCTTTTTGACAAAATCTAAAAAATTTTACGATTATCCAAACTTGCAAAACAAAAGATAAGATACTAAGCTTTTCTTTGCCTAGAATGAATAAAATAGTGGACGAAAAACATCCGCCTTTTTAATTTTTAATTTTTTTGAATAATAAACATACTAATTAAAACATGAACAGAATTAAAATAATATTTACAAAGGATAAGGATAGGTCACTTACATGTTGTCCTACTTAATTTAGCAATCTGACAAAGTGATAGCACCTCCTTGGCAACGACATCAAATTTTTATTGTATCGCCCAAAATGACTTTAAACATAAACATTTGTAGTATAAAAATGTTGTCATATCTACAAAGAGGTAGGTTTTTAAAAAATTAAAAATTTAACGGTTGAAAAGACAAGGCTGATTTTAATGAGATTTTAAAGAAAAATATTTTTAACAATTTTAAATAAGATTTTAAAACATAAAATTAAATCGAGAAAGCTTCAAGAATCCTTTGTATGTTTTATAACTGATATAGAATTTTAACTTTAAATAAATTATCTAAAGCATTTGATTTATTATATCTATTCTTATTAATTGCAAGCATGTTTCTAATTTTATAAATCAACCGAAAACAACAATATAGTAAGTTATAATGAGTAAAGGTTTATCGATAAAAAGTAGTAAAATAATCATCTTTCACTAATGATTTAGTGCACTAACTATGAAAATTATAACCGTTGTCACTATAATTATAATTGGCATAATTTTGAGATAGAAAAGATAAAAGCAAATCAACATTAATATATTTTAATGGAATAAATTATTGCGTTAATACCTTATCTTATTAAATGGTTTAAGAATACACTATATCATTCTCTGTTGACAATAAATCAAGTATTACTAAGCATTTACCATGCCAATTTATGTCTATAATACAACAAAAACTCAACTTAATAAATAGGCATGTTTTCAATATTATTAATATTAATTATGCAACACAATTAAATTACGTAAAGAAAGCATAACAACACTAAATATAATGACTAAAAACTTTGAAAATATAATATATTCTATTAAATATAAGCATTACGAAAGAAATATAGAGTTAAAAACCATACTAGAGTACTATGCATACAATATAATCTCTCTACCTCATCAAACTCTCTACACTAATTTAGGCGTTTATTTTAATATTAAAAGTGGGGTTAGTGGAGTACCTTAATAGTATCTCTTCCCAAAAGGGGTATACTACTGAGTCCAAAAGACTCAATAGTTAAAAGAAACAGACAAGAGAGGGGAGAATTGGCCAAGAATAGCCATGGATCATTCTAAAGGAACATGCTATGGCTATTTATAGTAGAGAATTTCTCCTATTCACCTAAATTTTTATTATTATGTTATTATTATTTTATTAAATTTTTATTTTTATTATTTTTCTCCTTCGATTGCATCTAAATCAAATGCAATTAAAAGAAGATTTTTTTTCTTCTTTTTTTTTTTTATGCTGATCCATGTTGTTTACTGTGCTTGTTTTTGCAGGTAGTCTAGTGCAGCTCCTGAATGGGAGGGATACGTCTAGAGCGTCAAATGTGCTAACCGCGAGAGATCTTGCGATTGGGGTTTGCGGAGAGCAGCTGGGACCAAAAAGATATATCGGAACCGTTCGTTTTATTTTGGTAAACTGATCTGAGGGACACAAAAGCGCACTTAAATGGAGACAATTGCATAGAATTAACATGGGATTTGACACACGCCAATGACACGTAGATGACTGGGATGCTTTGGGCAGGGCGATCCAACAATCGTCATGCTGCTATATGGCATTATTTTTAATTTTTGATTTCTTGTGTATTTCAAGTTTATTTTTGCACTGTTTGGCTTTGTTTTTCCTCTAAATTATAAATCTAAAATTTACAAACACACTACAATTAATTATTTTATAAAAAAAATATTTAAAATAATTTTAAAATTATTTATTCTACAATTAAACACACAAAACACAATAAAAATAACTAAAAGCTTCTAAAATTAACAATCCTTAACATATTTATTATTTAAGACAGAAAAATATTTTTAAAAATTACTAAAAATATAAAAGACCACATTTACAAACTAAAAAATATTTACAAGTATTTTAAGACTTAAAATAAAATCATCACACATTATTTTTATAATTTTGATTATTTATAAACTAAATACATATTTAACACACCAAAATAACTCTAAAAATTACCAAAAATCCTATTAAACATAAAACGACTAAAAGCATATTATTAGACACATTTAAACACTAAGACACAATAAAACTTGTTAACACAAAATGCTATTAATTAGAGGATTTAACTACAAATAAAAGCACAAATAAATGATTTAAGCCTTGAAAAATATACACTTTTATTTTTTCATCAGTTTTTAATAGTTCTAATCTCTATTATTGCTTCCACTAAATAATTTTCTTAAAACTTACAAGTTACTTGCTCAAGTACTTTAATTGGTGATGGCAACTCACAATGAAGCCCTAGACTCTCACGACTATAGAAGAAGCCTTGAATGAGACATTCTTTGTAGCCATAACAAAGCCCTAGACTCGCTTGAAGAGTGCTTTTTACACTCAAATACCAAAATTTGGCATTGGTACATGGATTTAACATTACATTGGAGATGCTCTAACTACTCTCTAGTCCTTGTGCCTTTTTCTTTTTCATGCTAAATTTAGGATTGCTTCTTTTAAATAACAAGCTTAATTCAAAATTTAGATGGAATTTTAGACATAATTAGATGGATATGAGATATTTAATATGTTTTATAACATTTGAACTGAAAAAATGAGTTCAGGTACTATATCACATGAGAGATTTACATTGTCGTTGCATTTTGCTTTACATTGTAGTTGCGTGGAGCTTTTGTAATATCTCAGAAATTTCAAACTCATTATTAGAAGTAAGACGTCTAAGTTGATGATAACATATATTATCATGATTAAGTTTTTATAACCATTTATTGAGTATTGTTACAAGTGATAGTGACATGGGACTTAATGCACTTGAAGAGGTTCATGTCAAAATTTTGAGGTTTGATGTCATATGATTTCTAAGAATTTTGAAATTTTGATAATTTGATTGTAAAAATATATTTAGATATGTATAAATAAGTAAAACGATGGATAGTTTTCATGATAAAAAAAGTAAAATGATGAATAACACAAAAAAAGGGGGTCAAATATTAGTTCAGAATCTCAAGATATAGCCGAAAGAAGGTTTTTCGAAAGTCTAGGTTTTTCTCCCAATTTTCATCATTATAAGCCCAAGCATGATATTTTAAACCCTTTACTAAAATCCTAACTCTTTGATAACTTGTCTATATTTAATTATAGCCATTAAGTGTTTGGAAACATATTATAAATAGTCCTAAACCAAAGAAAACCATCATTATACACTTGGCCACTAAAATTTTAGTTTTTCTCTTCTTTTCACCCTTTCACATTGTTCCTTCCCTTCTTCCCTCTTCCTATCAAGTGATAAGGAAGCTAGGCTCTTTTCCTTTCATTGTTTCCATTTTTTCGTAAACAAGTTAAGGTAAATTTTATCTGTTTTTAATGTTAATGAAGGATGATAGCTAGGATTTCAATTATTTGAGAGTATAGTCATGAATTTTATATACTTTGATGGTGACCAAATTTGTAGATAGATGATGGCATTTGATTGGTGTTATTATGGCTGGAAGTTGTATGATAAGAATTTTGTAAAACTCTATAATAGAATGGTGAATTAGGGTTTCTTTAATTGTGAACATACTATTATGTGGTTGCGTTGATTCTTTGTTGATTTATATCGTCAATATAATTAGTAATAAGTTAGGATGTCATAATTATGTTTAATTGCTAAAAAGTGATTAGAATGATTTAAGAGAATTATTATGTATTTTTACTAAAGTGATGATGTTGTTGTCCAGAATAGAAAAATAAAGCTATTCTAGGAAAGTTTCTATATTTAAATCCTTGACGTATGCATATATTGTTTTAATAGAATTAGTGATATCAGGATAAAAATTAATCATGAGAATTTGTTTATTGGATTAATAGAAGCAAGCACTAGAGTTTCATGGTTTCTTGAAGACATAAATTAGGGTTTTTATATAGCTTATTGAGTTTTATGCCATGTATGTTAATTGTATGATATTGTGATATAAACACTCCAAAGAGGCAAGCGTACTGAGATCCTAAAGCGCTGCATCATCTAAATTATGAATATAGTAATCCTTATAAATACATCTCTCACCTGCAACATTGTTCAAAATATGCTTTTATAAGGTGTTTAAATCTTGATAGCTACTATAATGAAAGTTTCAATGAGGATTTTTACAAAATATATATATATATATATATATGATTTTTTGTTATGTTATGCTCCTCACAATCTTATAAGAATAGATAGTTAAGAGCTAATCAAAATAAAAGGAATTTAAGAGGTGTGTTTAGGGACAAGTCCCATATTACACTAAGCCGTTAGGTGCTCACTAAGATGGTGCTAGGCTAAGGCCTGTAAGGTAAGTTATGTTGCATCGATGGGTGTTGGTGTTGCTACCTTGCTCTCATTATGGTTACATGCTTTGGTGTATTGCTTAGGACCCTAATAAATAGACAAGATAAAAAGAAAAAGAATGTTTTGAAACTATGTCTTAAAAGAAAGTTTTAAAGAATGTTTTTGGTGCTAAAAAGTTATCTTCTTTCATGCTTTTATTGATTTCAAGAGCGCTTTAAAAACTCAATGATAACTATTTTATGAGATTATGTTTGTATTTACTAAGCATTTCACTTACTTTATTTTGTTTGTATGTTGCAAATAAGGGTAAGACCTAAGCTCCAAGATGAAGGAGGCTCACTGTGGATGTGTACATGGTAACATAACAAGTTATCAGATAGTTTAGTTATATTTACTTTAAACCTTAAATTTTTAATTGTGTTTTGCGTTGGAAAACGAGTATGCGGCGGATTCTAAAAAAAAATTTAGTTAAAATGTTTTTCCAAAATAAGTTAAACATACTATGTATATAAACAAATAGAAGATGTTTTGTAACTCTTAGTAGACTAGAAAACTGTATGAATTGCAACGAGAGAAATCTACCAGAAGAACCTCAACTATCTGGTCTTCTTAGTTATTCTTTTTCCATGCTTGGAATGCTGGTGGTTGCACACCTTTTAGTTTTTTGTCAAGTGTCCTTTCCTTCCAACCACTTGAGAAAACTAAAAACCAAAGTTTGAGATGATGAACAATGGCTCTATGGGAGTTTTAGAGTTTTCCTAACAAAGTACTTTTCTCTAAATTTCTCAAGTGATTTAAGAAACAATAGAAAATTGTTCCCTTTATATAGAGGTCGAATTTGGGCTAGTTCTTATCAGATTTGGCCTCAAAATTCAAGTTTGAATCAACTTTGAGTAAAAACGCGTGAAGCACACAGGTTGCTGACATGACAAGTCCGATCGACCAGCCTACACTAGGTTCGGTCGACTGGCCTACACTAGGTTCGGTCGACCGGTCCGTCATGGTAGCACTCCCTTGATGTTTTTGTAGCTCCTAAGATTTATCCCATTGATTCAAACCAAACCTAATATATAAATCCTACTTTATTTGACCTAAATATCTATTATAGAACTCCAATTTTAATGCAAATCACCCAATTAAAAAGTTATTAGATTAAAACAATTCTAAATAGACAATCTCATATCAAATAAAATATATTTCACATAATTCAACATGTTTATTTTTGAATTAATTCACAAAATTAATTCAACCAATAAACTAACATAAATTATTAAATCCAATCAATCAAATTTTAATCAATCTAATAAATAATATAAGTTACCAATCTATAGGAACAACACACCGTAACGTTACAAGAAATATTATGAGCTAGTAAAGGGTTCCCAATAGACATATATAGATTAAGCTGTTGTAATTATAAAATAACATATCCTCGACATGTATATTTTATAGTTATCAACTCTAAAACTATTCCGTTAA
Organism: Artocarpus heterophyllus; assembly: GCA_025403435.1. Taxonomy (NCBI): domain Eukaryota; kingdom Viridiplantae; phylum Streptophyta; class Magnoliopsida; order Rosales; family Moraceae; genus Artocarpus; species Artocarpus heterophyllus. Next base: position 5,430,659 of record CM046339.1, on the reverse strand, counting down.
AAGCTTTGAGCTGCACTCTTGAACTATATATAAATTATGAAACTCCAAGAAATTTATCGTCAATGACATATCATAATGTATAACATGCCCATACCATATTTATAATTAGCTTAAGGATATATTCTGTTTTACTATCCTGATTATATTTATGTCATGTTCCATTATCCCACCATTAGAAAAACTTACTATTTATGAATAGTATACCATTTGGTTACACATATGTATTGAATTTATTAAGCACTCCAGTTTTCAATTATAGAATAATACCATAAGAGAATCATTAACTCTACAAAAAAGCTATGAATTCTACATCAATGAATAACAAGTCTACGTCAATCAAAAGTCATGGCTCCAATGTATGCGTACCATCATATGATACAAGATGTCACCTTTTGGTACATCAAAAGACATAAATCAAGAATATGACTCATTGATCCATTTGAAGATTAAGATATAACACATATGATCGTTGTTAGACATGATGCCCTAAGGAGTAAAATATTATAATATATTTTTAGAGACTTTTTATCAATAAAGAGTTAGTTTATTGTTCATATACCAAATATTGTCCTTTTTATATTCATATTTGTTGAATGTATGGTAAGCAAACAAAATTTTGAGACTATCAGTCTAAACCTTTAAGAATCAGGCACAGGTGGACAGATTATGCGAAAGACATGATTCTAAAGGTGATAGTCTAAATCATAAAATCCACAATCGGGTTGTTATGTTTTCTACATTCTTAATGGAAGACGGCTTGTCTTGGCTATCGGAGTTGGCTTTCATGAGTAGAAACATTGGTACATTACCATAGGTGATGATGTATTGGATCAGGACATAAAATTGACTTGATTTGGATTAATAATTTCGTTTGTGCAAATCAATTCACTTTAGACAATCATATATATTGTATTTTAATCTTGAAATGACTAATGGGCCCGTTATGTTGACTTATGTCTTTTGATGTACCAAAAGGTGACATATTGACTTTATGATGGTACGCATACTGGTACGTTTGAGCCGTGACTCTTGATAGCATGACCTATTATTCATAGATATGGAATCCTTAGCTCCATTTGTGGAGTTAATGATATTCTCTTATATGCGTTTTCCTGTAATTTGGAAGACTGAATGCTTAACCATTTAGATGCATAGGCGTAATCGAATGATATACTGTCTTTGGATAGTAAGTTTTCTAATGGTGAAATAATGAAATGTAAGATAAAAATAATCGTGAAGGTAAGATCAATTTATCCTTAAGCCGATTATGAATATCCTATGAGGATATGACACATTATAATATGTTATGGACACTTAGCTTATTTGGAGTTTCATAATTTTATATAGTTCGAGAGTGTAGCTCTAAGCTTTTAGTGGAGTAGTGTTAGAGTTGATAATTATAAAATATGTATTTGGGATATTGTATTTTATAATTATTAGGAGCTTGAACTATATAGGTCCATCAGGTCCCCTTTGCTAGCTCATAATAAATCCTACAATGATACGGCATGTTTTTCTAACAAATTGGTGACTTATTTTAAGTTATTGGATTGGTTGAAATTCGATAGGAATAGATAATTTATGTCTGTTTATCAGTTGAATTAATTTTGTGAATTAATTCAAGATAAACATGTTGAATTATCGAGAATGTTTATTTTCTATTGAGATAATATTTATTTTCCATGAGATTATTCAAATATGGCTGTTTTGATCATGTAACTTTTCTATTGGGTTATTTAAATTAAGACAAAGGCTTTATCTAAAGAATCTCATATGGAAAATAAAAGATTCTCAAGAATTAGATTATTGTAAATTCGGCAAGCCGATCTGTTAGTTTGAACTGACAATCTAACAATTATTTGATTCTGCATTTTAGACATGATTTTATCAAAAGTTGATCTAAATTCAAATTTTTAAGGCCTTATTTGATAATAACTAACCCCAGGTCCAAACTCTATAAATAGGGAGTGAGTTTTCTTTGTTATTTAGATCAGTTGAAAAGTTTAGAGTGAGTCTCTAGTGTGAGAAACTCTGAACTCCCTAAGAACTATTGTTCACAATGAAGAACCTTAGCTCTGTGTCTTCTCAATTGGTTGGAAGGAGTGTGACCGGAGGAAAAGCTATACGACGTGTGCCCACACACACTTCAATCGTGGATAGAGGATAGCAAACAAGACTAGTTAGTTAAGGCTCTTCTGGAGAGCACCTTTTGTTGGAAACAAAGTGCGCAGCGGAATTTTTTAAAATTTTTCATCAGAGTATTTTCCAAAACACAAGTTTGACATGTTATATGTATAAATTAAACAGATCTTACTAACCTCAGTATGCCGAAGAACCTCCGCGACCTGTGTAGAGAAGTAACGTTCCAGAAGAGCCTCAACCAACTGGTCTTCTTTGCTATTCTCTATCCACAACCGGAGTGAGTGTGGGCTCACACGTACAGCTCTTCCACCGGTGACTCTCCTTCCAACCAACAGAGAGAACCCAAAGCTAGTGTTCGTGATTTGTGAACAAAAGCTCTCAGGGAGTTTTCAGATGCTCACTAGAAGAGTATCACTCTTAATCTCTCAAATTGATCTGAGTAAATCATTAGACTCACTCCCTTTTTATACCTATTGGTCCTTGGGGTCAGTCCATATCAGATTAGGTCTCAAAAATCGAAACAGAATCAAGTTCGGATCAATATCTGATAAGATACGCGTGAAAAACGCGTAATCTTAGCTGTCGCGGTCGGCATGCCGAACTGTGAGATAGGCAGGCCGAACACGTCATCCGGCATGCCGAACTACCGAGAAAAAATCTCCGCGAATCTTTTATTTTCCACCCGAGATTCTAAAGGATAAAGTCTCAGTTTTGATTCAAATAGCCCAATAGAAAAGATATCTGATCAAAACAAACTTTATCAAGATAATCTCTAAGAAAATAAATCAATTCACAATAATTCTACAAGTTTATCTTGTTCTAATTGTCCAAAATTAAAACAACCGATAAACAGACAAGAATTATCCGAACGCCATAATTCAACAAGTTCATCTTGAACTAATTTCTTACATAATTAATTCAACCGATAAACAGACATGAATTATTTGATTCTTATAAATTTTAAACCAATCTGATAAATCCGACATAAGTCACCAATTATTGGAAAAGCACGCCGTGTCGTTACAGGATTTTGTGAGCTAGCAAAGGGGACCAAAATGGACCTATAAAGTTCAAGCTCATGATAATTATGAAACCCAATATCCCAGATATACATTTCACAATTATCAACTCCAACGCTACTCCACTAAAAGCTTGGAGCTGCACCCTCGAACTTTATAGAATTACGAAGCTCGTGTAGCTAAGTCTCCATGACATATCATAGTGTATCGCATCCCCATATGATCATCCATAATCGGCTTAAGGACAAGTTCTGTCTTACCTTCCCGATTATTTTTATCTTACGTTCCATTGTCTCACCATTAGAAAACTTACCATCCAAAGATAGTATACCATTCGGTTACACCTATGTATCCAAATGGTTGAGCGCTCCAGTTTTCCAATTACAAGACAACGCATATAAGAGGATATCATTACTCCTAAAGAGGAGCTATGGATTCCATATCTATGAATAACAAGTCTATGCTACCAAGAGTCATGCCTCCAACGTACCGGCATGCATGCCACTATAGAGATGTGGGAGTCACCCATTGGTACATCAAAAGACACAAGTCGAGACAACGGGCCCATTATTCATCTCAGGATTAAGATACAATACAAATGATTGTCTAAAGTGAATCGATTTGCCAAGACAGAATTATTAATCCAAATCAATTCACTTTATGTCCCGATCCAACACATCGTCACCTATGACAACGCGCTAATGTTTCTATTCACGGAGTCCAACTCCGATGGCCAAGACAAACCATCTCCCAAAAGGGATATAGACAACATAACAATCTTTACATGAATAAAGCGCCCAACTTTATTCCCTCGATTGTGGATCATATATTTTAGACCATCACTTTAAGAATCGTGTCTACCGCATAATCATCCCATCATATGCCCAACTCTTAAGGTTTAGACTGATAGTCTCAGACTACTGTTTGCTTATCATACATTCAACAAATATGAACGTAAAGAGGACAATATTTGGTATATATAAACGAATAAATTCTTTATTGATAAAAATGTCTCCAAAAAACGTATTACATTTTTACTCCTTAGAGCATACATGTCTAACAATCTCCCACTTGCACTAAGTGAGTAAATACTGCAAATTTCGCATCCCCATAGCTTCCACATGCCTTTCGAAGACTCTCCCAGAAAGTGTCTTCGTAAATGGATCAGCTAAATTGTCCTCTGACGCGATCTTGCACACCGTGACATGCCCGCTCTCAATGAAGTCCTTTATCACATGATACTTCCGATCAATATGCTTACTCTTCTTGTGAAATCTTGGTTCCTTAGCATTAGCTACCGCCGCACTGTTATCACAGTACAGTGATACCACTTTATCCATACCAGGAACTACCTCAAGAGCCCCAAGGAACTTGCGGAGCCACACTGCTTCTTTCGAAGCATCACTAGCCGCCACATACTCGGCCTCCATCGTTGAATCCGAAGTGCAATCTTGCTTCGCACTTCTCCAACTGATGGCACCGCCACCCAGAGTAAACACAAACCCCGATGTCGATTTCCTAGAATCCAGGCAGGATTGAAAATCCGAATCAGTGTATCCTAGAGGAGTTAAATCCTCACCCGAATACACAAGCATATACCCTCGAGTCCTTCTTAGGTACTTGAAAATATGCTTTACCGCAACCCAATGGTTCGGTCCTGGATCCGCCTGAAATCGACTCACAATTCCGACCGCATAACTAATATCCGGTCGAGTGCAAAGCATGGCATACATGAGACTACCCACTGCCGAAGCATAAGGTACCTTCTTCATGTATTCTCTTTCTTCATAAGACTTTGGAGAGTCTTTCTTAGAAAGAGTAATTCCAGACCTAGATGGTTGCCCACCTTTCTTGGAATCCTGCATTGCAAACCTCCTGAGAATTTTATCTATGTAGCCGGCCTGTGACAAAGCTATCATTTTGTTCTTCCTATCCCGAAAGATCTGGATACCGAGAACAAAATTAGCCTCACCCAAGTCCTTCATGTCAAACTGCTTGGTCAACAATAATTTGACCGATGACAACGCCCCAACGTCATTGCCAATTAGCAGAATGTCATCTACATAGAGTAGTAGAAAAACCACCTTCCCATTCTTAATGTGTTTGTAAACACATGGTTCATCCACATTTTGTGAGAACCCATAAGTCTTGATCACTTGATCAAATCTTATGTTCCAAGAACGAGAAGCCTGCTTAAGTCCATAAATAGACTTTAGCAACTTACAAACCTTACCCTCTTGACCCGTGACCTTGAACCCGTCTGGTTGTTCCATATAAATGGACTCATCAAGATAGCCATTCAGAAAAGCCGTCTTGACATCCATCTGCCAAATCTCGTAGTCGAGAGCGGCAGCTATGGACAAGAGAATCCGGATGGACTTAAGCATGGCTACAGGCGAAAAGGTTTCCTCATAATCGATTCCTTCCTTTTGCGTATAACCCTTAGCTACCAGTCTAGCCTTAAAGGTTTCGACCTTTCCATCCACTCCTCTTTTCCTCTTGTAGATCCACTTACTCCCTATGGGTTTTACCCCTTCGGGAAGATCCACAAGCTCCCAGACCCGATTAGTCTCCATAGACTTCATCTCAATGTTCATGGCCTCTGTCCAGAGTCTTGAATCAACATCCTCCATAGCTTCTGCGTAAGTATAAGGATCCCTGTCATGTTCATCCGGTTCAGCCAAAAAGACCTCCCCATTGAACATATACCTCTCAGGTTGACGCCCGATCCTCCCACTACGCCGAAGCCCCTGAGGTTGTTGTTCAGGTTTGTTTGGTTTTTCTACACCGATCGGAATGGTTTCGTTCGGAACCTCCGGAGTAAACGGATTACCCCTCAACTCCTCAAGCACCACTTTGCTTTGAGGTTTAAAGTCGTTCATGTAACTCTCCTCAAGGAAAGTTGCATTAGTTGAAACCACGACTTTATTTTCCTTTGGGTTATAAAAATAACCCCCTTTAGTCCCTTTTGGATATCCTACAAACACGCAAACTTCTGAACGTGCTTCCAACTTATTCGGATCCTTAAACAGGACATGAGCTGGACATCCCCATATGCGAATATGGTTTAAGGATGTCTTCCGTCTTGTCCACAACTCGTGAGGAGTTTTAGGGACCGATTTTGAAGGCACATTGTTCAAAAGATAACATGCGGTTTGTAGTGCATATCCCCAAAAGGATAAAGGCAATGATGAATAACTCATCATGGACCGAATCATGTCCAACAAAGTCCTATTCCTTCTCTCTGCTACGCCATTCTGCTGCGGAGTGCCCGGCGCAGTCAAATGGGATAAAATCCCATTCTCTAACAAGTGTCCCAAGAACTCATCAGAAAGGTATTCCCCACCTCGATCAGATCGAAGTGCCTTTATGGGTCTACCCAATTGCTTTTCCACTTCAGCCCGAAACTCCCTGAACTTATCATAAGTTTTGCTTTTGTGGTGCATTAGGTACATATACCCATATCTTGAGTAATCGTCAATAAAAGTAACGAAGTACTCATACCCTCCTCGTGCCCGGATGTTCATCGGTCCGCAAACATCACTATGCACAAGTTCTAGAACCCCTTCGGCCCTATTGCCCTTAGACCCGTATGGTCTTTTGGTCATTTTACCCTCCAAACAAGACTCACATTGAGGTATAGATTCTACCTTTAAGTGACTTAAAGGTCCATCCCTTACCAACCTTTGAATCCTATTTAGGTTAATATGGCCAAGGCGCAAATGCCAAAGATAAGTCTTATTAGAGTGAGAAGTTTTAAGTCTTTTTGAGTCATTATCATTTATCTCAGCATTAAGCAATAGGTCCATCTTAGGTTTGATAAAATATAGATTATTTTGCATCCATCCAGAACAGATAAAAGATTTGTTTTTACGAATCACCACTTTTTCATTAAAAGATACCACGTAGGAGTCTTTAAATAAAGAAGATACAGAAATTAAATTCCTTTTAAATTTAGGAACATAAAAACAATCTCGCAAAATTAAACTCCTATAATTATCAAAATAAAGATGGACATCTCTCACTGCTTCCGCTGAGACCAAGGATCCATCGCCCATCCGAAGCGTTAAGTCTTCACGAAGTAGACTTCTCGTTTCTTTGAATCCCTGCAGAGAAACACAAACATGATTAGTTGCACCAGAATCTATGACCCAAATGTCACTGGATTCCTCAACCAAACAAGTTTCTAAATATAGAAGATCACACCTACCTCCCTTGGAAAGGAAGTCCTTGCAATGCTTCTTTATATGCCCGATCTTACCACAAAAGAAGCACTTAAGCTTCTTTGGGTTCTTCTTTTTCTTCTTCTTGCTCTTGGTAGCAATAGGAATAGAAGACTTCCCACTTTTGGCCCGTTGCTTCTTTCCATTCCCAGAGTTAGGATTGGAACCAGAAGCAGCTACCATATTGGCCTCTCCACCAGCAGGAGACTCCCTGATCAGCAGTTCAAACTCTTGTAACTGTTTCATCAGTTCTGTCAAGGTCATATCCCGTCTATTGCTTAGATTAAAAGTAGCTCTAAACGGAATAAATTCCTTAGACAGAGTCTCAAAGACCATAGTCATCTGAGTTTCAGCATCGATGTCGGCTCCATTGGTTTGAGCCTCAGCGAGGTAACCCATGACCAACATCATGTGCTCCTTTACAGATGTCCCCGGTCTCTGTCTACAGTTTAAGAGTTTCCGAAGCGCCCCTTGCCGCTTTGTTATGGCCTGGCCTCCAAACATGTCCTCAAGATTATCCAAGATCTGCTTCGCAGTCTCATAATCCTGATGTTGAGCCTGCAGCACGTTATTCATGCTAGCCATAACATAGCAGCGGGCCTGATCATTAGCATCTTTCCAGCGTTCGTACGCTTGGAATTGCTCATTACTTGAGTCTCCCGTAGGCTCGGGAGGACAAGGAGTTGTCAGAACATATTTCAGTTTCTCAAAGGAAAGGACGATGTCCAGGTTCCGTTTCCAATCATTATAGTTCTCACCGGTTAATTGGTTTTTGTCAAGTATCGATGATAAAGCGTTTTTAGACATTTTCAATCTACAATAAAGAATCATATACCAAACATAAGCAAACATATATAATAATTTAGTAAGATAACACAATCATGTAAAATCATACAAATGTGTTTATGTGTCAAAACCTTGAAAATATCACAACCTTACAACGATAATTCCCAACTCAGAATTCAACAAGCTCCTAGGGGAGTCATGCCAAATTCAATCAGGAACACGGATCCCCTCCTGATTAATATATGCCATCCAGGACCCGTATGATCCAGCATATACTAATAATCGTTTCTTTGGCCATTAATTTTATTAACAAAGCTCCTAGGGGAGGTTAATAATAAAATTAACGTGAGTGTATAACCACCGTTTTAATATTTTATCCATGATTTATAATCACCACCTAGGGGTGTGCAACCATAAATCATACTAAAATACCTTATCCTTTTAGAGATCCAATCTGGTACATGATAGAAATCTCATCCTAGGGGTTGGGACCATCATGTTCTTCCTATGGACCAACGATGGAGGCCTTAGGTTCTCTCTTCGAAAACCTTCTCCCACTCAATCTTTTGAAGTCAAGGTTTTATTTTAAAATTATGCATGAACAATTTTAATATGAGCGGCACTCCCTATTCTATATGACATGTTATCAATATACATGGTAAATCATATTATAATGCAGACAAGCAAAGCAATCAAGCAAAGCTACAAGCATAATAATAATAACCGTAATATTATGGTTCCACCCTAGAGAATAGAAAAAAAAAACTAAGATTACAAGAGAATAATCGAGACATTTATCGATTCTTCATCCTTGAATCCTCAAGCTGTATCCTTCTTCATGTAATATCCATCTTCAAGTCCTCAATCCCGTATGAATCGAACACTTCATATTTCCGGTCATATCCAAATTTAATGTTTCTCAGAATCGTCCCAAAAATAAAATTAAAACTGCACTGGAAAAATCGCACCTTATCTGGACACCTGGCAGCTCTCTGTCGGCAGGCCGATCTGGGCGATCGGCCTACCGATCATGGAGGTTCGGCTTGCCGAACATGAAGGTTCGGCCTGCCGGCAGAGCATCAAAATTTCTGCCCCACTGTCGGCCTGCCGGACCGTACGTCCGGCCTGCCGATCTGTGACCTTCGGCCTGCCGAACTGTGAGGTCCGGCATGCCGACCGAGCAGAAAACCCTCAATCCAGAAAATACAATTTTAATGCAATTCATCAATTTTATTTTCAACAATTCAAAAACATAAAATTAGAGACTCATGAAATACCTGGAGGCGCCATCATCAATCTTTAAGTTCCGACTTCTCGTTCCGTCTTCTCCGAATAATTATTTAATTACAAAATTCTTACAAATTAAAAATTAAATAATAATTCCTAGACGGAGATGATAGTCCGCCATCTAATTACATGAAAAACCTAGATACACATTCTAACCTCTAAGGAACCATTACCGGTATTAATTAATTAATAAATAATTAATCAACAATTTAATCAACCATAATTAATTAATAAACATTCACCATATAATCCATGACAACATATATATTATATAGAAACCTAGAGTGCCATCTCTCTATAAAATTTAATTCAAGCATTGGAGAGATTAAGATCACAAAATTTATGCATATAACATGATCACAAACTTACAAATTTATGTAAAAACCTCGGCTCTGATACCAATTGTTGGAAACAAAGTGCGCAGCGGAATTTTTTAAAATTTTTCATCAGAGTATTTTCCAAAACACAAGTTTGACATGTTATATGTATAAATTAAACAGATCTTACTAACCTCAGTATGCCGAAGAACCTCCGCGACCTGTGTAGAGAAGTAACGTTCCAGAAGAGCCTCAACCAACTGGTCTTCTTTGCTATTCTCTATCCACAACCGGAGTGAGTGTGGGCTCACACGTACAGCTCTTCCACCGGTGACTCTCCTTCCAACCAATAGAGAGAACCCAAAGCTAGTGTTCGTGATTTGTGAACAAAAGCTCTCAGGGAGTTTTCAGATGCTCACTAGAAGAGTATCACTCTTAATCTCTCAAATTGATCTGAGTAAATCATTAGACTCACTCCCTTTTTATACCTATTGGTCCTTGGGGTCAGTCCATATCAGATTAGGTCTCAAAAATCGAAACAGAATCAAGTTCGGATCAATATCTGATAAGATACGCGTGAAAAACGCGTAATCTTAGCTGTCGCGGTCGGCATGCCGAACTGTGAGATAGGCAGGCCGAACTGGCCAGTTCGACAGGCCGAACACGTCATCCGGCATGCCGAACTGCCGAGAAAAAATCTCCGCGAATCTTTTATTTTCCACCCGAGATTCTAAAGGATAAAGTCTCAGTTTTGATTCAAATAGCCCAATAGAAAAGATATCTGATCAAAACAAACTTTATCAAGATAATCTCTAAGAAAATAAATCAATTCACAATAATTCTACAAGTTTATCTTGTTCTAATTGTCCAAAATTAAAACAACCGATAAACAGACAAGAATTATCCGAACGCCATAATTCAACAAGTTCATCTTGAACTAATTTCTTACATAATTAATTCAACCGATAAACAGACATGAATTATTTGATTCTTATAAATTTTAAACCAATATGATAAATCCGACATAAGTCACCAATTATTGGAAAAGCACGCCGTGTCGTTACAGGATTTTGTGAGCTAGCAAAGGGGACCAAAATGGACCTATAAAGTTCAAGCTCATGATAATTATGAAACCCAATATCCCAGATATACATTTCACAATTATCAACTCCAACGCTACTCCACTAAAAGCTTGGAGCTGCACTCTCGAACTTTATAGAATTACGAAGCTCGTGTAGCTAAGTCTCCATGACATATCATAGTGTATCGCATCCCCATATGATCATCCATAATCGGCTTAAGGACAAGTTCTGTCTTACCTTCCCGATTATTTTTATCTTATGTTCCATTGTCTCACCATTAGAAAACTTACCATCCAAAGATAGTATACCATTCGGTTACACCTATGTATCCAAATGGTTGAGCGCTCCAGTTTTCCAATTACAGGACAACGCATATAAGAGGATATCATTACTCCTAAAGAGGAGCTATGGATTCCATATCTATGAATAACAAGTCTATGCTACCAAGAGTCATGCCTCCAACGTACCGGCATGCATGCCACTATAGAGATGTAGGAGTCACCCATTGGTACATCAAAAGACACAAGTCGAGACAACGGGCCCATTATTCATCTCAGGATTAAGATACAATACAAATGATTGTCTAAAGTGAATCGATTTGCCAAGACAGAATTATTAATCCAAATCAATTCACTTTATGTCCCGATCCAACACATCGTCACCTATGACAACGCGCTAATGTTTCTATTCACGGAGTCCAACTCCGATGGCCAAGACAAACCATCTCCCAAAAGGGATATAGACAACATAACAATCTTTACATGAATAAAGCGCCCAACTTTATTCCCTCGATTGCGGATCATATATTTTAGACCATCACTTTAAGAATCGTGTCTACCGCATAATCATCCCATCATATGCCCAACTCTTAAGGTTTAGACTGATAGTCTCAGACTACTGTTTGCTTATCATACATTCAACAAATATGAACGTAAAGAGGACAATATTTGGTATATATAAACGAATAAATTCTTTATTGATAAAAATGTCTCCAAAAAACGTATTACATTTTTACTCCTTAGAGCATACATGTCTAACAATCTCCCACTTGCACTAAGTGAGTAAATACTGCAAATTTCGCATCCCCATAGCTTCCACATGCCTTTCGAAGACTCTCCCAGAAAGTGTCTTCGTAAATGGATCAGCTAAATTGTCCTCTGACGCGATCTTGCACACCGTGACATGCCCGCTCTCAACGAAGTCCTTTATCACATGATACTTCCGATCAATATGCTTACTCTTCTTGTGAAATCTTGGTTCCTTAGCATTAGCTACCGCCGCACTGTTATCACAGTACAGTGATACCGCTTTATCCATACCAGGAACTACCTCAAGATCCCCAAGGAACTTGCGGAGCCACACTGCTTCTTTCGAAGCATCACTAGCCGCCACATACTCGGCCTCCATCGTTGAATCCGAAGTGCAATCTTGCTTCGCACTTCTCCAACTGATGGCACCGCCACCCAGAGTAAACACAAACCCCGATGTCGATTTCCTAGAATCCAGGCAGGATTGAAAATCCGAATCAGTGTATCCTAGAGGAGTTAAATCCTCACCCGAATACACAAGCATATACCCTCGAGTCCTTCTTAGGTACTTGAAAATATGCTTTACCGCAACCCAATGGTTCGGTCCTGGATCCGCCTGAAATCGACTCACAATTCCGACCGCATAACTAATATCTGGTCGAGTGCAAAGCATGGCATACATGAGACTACCCACTGCCGAAGCATAAGGTACCTTCTTCATGTATTCTCTTTCTTCATAAGACTTTGGAGAGTCTTTCTTAGAAAGAGTAATTCCAGACCTAGATGGTTGCCCACCTTTCTTGGAATCCTGCATTGCAAACCTCCTGAGAATTTTATCTATGTAGCCGGCCTGTGACAAAGCTATCATTTTGTTCTTCCTATCCCGAAAGATCTGGATACCGAGAACAAAATTAGCCTCACCCAAGTCCTTCATGTCAAACTGCTTGGTCAACAATAATTTGACCGATGACAACGCCCCAACGTCATTGCCAATTAGCAGAATGTCATCTACATAGAGTAGTAGAAAAACCACCTTCCCATTCTTAATGTGTTTGTAAACACATGGTTCATCCACATTTTGTGAGAACCCATAAGTCTTGATCACTTGATCAAATCTTATGTTCCAAGAACGAGAAGCCTGCTTAAGTCCATAAATAGACTTTAGCAACTTACAAACCTTACCCTCTTGACCCGTGACCTTGAACCCGTCTGGTTGTTCCATATAAATGGACTCATCAAGATAGCCATTCAGAAAAGCCGTCTTGACATCCATCTGCCAAATCTCGTAGTCGAGAGCGGCAGCTATGGACAAGAGAATCCGGATGGACTTAAGCATGGCTACAGGCGAAAAGGTTTCCTCATAATCGATTCCTTCCTTTTGCGTATAACCCTTAGCTACCAGTCTAGCCTTAAAGGTTTCGACCTTTCCATCCACTCCTCTTTTCCTCTTGTAGATCCACTTACTCCCTATGGGTTTTACCCCTTCGGGAAGATCCACAAGCTCCCAGACCCGATTAGTCTCCATAGACTTCATCTCAATGTTCATGGCCTCTGTCCAGAGTCTTGAATCAACATCCTCCATAGCTTCTGCGTAAGTATAAGGATCCCTGTCATGTTCATCCGGTTCAGCCAAAAAGACCTCCCCATTGAACATATACCTCTCAGGTTGACGCCCGATCCTCCCACTACGCCGAAGCCCCTGAGGTTGTTGTTCAGGTTTGTTTGGTTTTTCTACACCGATCGGAATGGTTTCGTTCGGAACCTCCGGAGTAAACGGATTACCCTCAATCCTCAA